>JAKSZT010053769.1:11683169-11711634 GCA_026826555.1 Tolypeutes matacus | reverse complement strand
ACAAGCTGAGAAAGGTAAGATCTTGTATTTGACAAGCCCTCCAGGTGAATGTGATGTATGCAAAAGTTGGAGAAGCACCTGGAGAACTTGTTAGACACCCTTTCCTGGGCCCCACCCAGGAGATTCTGATAAGTAGGTCTGGGATAGTGAAGGCTGACTTTCTTACCGGTTCCCAGGGGACGCTCTTGGTCCACAAATCACACTTTGAACCTCAGGAATAGGTGCTCCCTAAATTATTGTTAATTCCCCTTTCAGATTCTCAGCTCAGACCTTGGTGACTGCAATGCATTAATGAAATGTTTTGTTTTGTTGTTAATGTGGGTGGGGAAGAAGGGAAGAGGTTGGTTTCGCACTCTAAGCTAGTACTTCCCACAGTGAGATCAGACAACCTGCGTTCTTCTTCCCTAGAGCACTTGTGAAAGATGTAGATCCCTGGGCCCCACCACCATCTAAGTAAAACCTCTAAGGTAGGGGTTCTTAACCTTTTTTGTTCCACGGACCCTTCTGCCAGTCAGTTGAAAACCACAGACCCCTTACTAAGTCCACACTACACTGTGTATTATTTAATAAATATATCACACCTGCATCAACACATCCCTACAAGAATAATGGTTTTTTTTTTAATTTTCAATTCAAGCTCATGGACTCCCTGAAATCTTTCCACGGACCCCTGGTTAAGAACCCCTTAGGGTTCTTAGGGGAAGGCTGTGAATCTATATTTGTAACAAGCTTGGGAGTGATTCTTATTTATACCAAAGTGTCTATCTCTGCTCTGCTCTCTCTCTCCCCCACTATCCTCCAGGATTAATGGAACACCAAACTGTGTTGGAAACATAATGGGCCCTTGAGAACAAATAATGGGACAGCCATGGATTGGGGTAGAGGTTTTTTGTTTTGGGTTTTTGTTTTGTTTTGTTTTTTGTTTGTTTGTTTTTGGCCAGAGAGAGAAGGAAGTTAACATTTTCTTCTTTCTGGTAGCTCAATCTCAATCCTTTCACTCTCTTATTTTCCATCTCCTGTGGCCAGAAAGAAAAAGACCCACATGGGGATCCCTCTGCCCTGACTGCCTCATGGTAGAATCTCAGGATAAGGGACTGGGCCAGCAAGGCCCATAAGGGAATAGGGAAGAAAGGAATCACATTCTTTACTCCCTTTCTTTTCTTTCTTTCACAGTGGGGAGAGCAGCAGGGCAGAGGCTGGGATGGGACCTCAGGTCTGCACACAAAACTGTCCTCAGGATTCACACATCATCCCGTCTGCTCACCAGAGTCCAAGACTATATTCAAATTTGGGGGGTTAGCCAGAAGAGACATAAGAAGAATGCATCTGTCTGGGAAGCTTTCTGGGCCACTTATCCCTCTGGAATCCAGCAGAGCGAAGCTGAGAATTCAGAGATTCCAGATTGGGGCTTGACAATTCTCTCTCCATGAGAGGCATGGCTAAGATGGGAAAGTGCCTGGAAGGGCAGGTTTGGTGGGCTTGCCATTTGGCTTCTAGGGATATGGATTGTAGGAAAGAGGGAGAAGGTACAGAGAAGAGCAGGAACAAGGAGAAACCAGTATTTACTAAGCTCAGACAGTGGGTCAGGCACTGTGCTATATACTTCACTCATATCTCAGTGAATTCTCACAAGGCATTATCACTCCCATTTTATGGGTATGGAAACTGAGGCGCAAAGAAATTATGCAATTTACTTGAGTTATATACATCTGTAAGTGTGAGCTGGGATTCAAGCCCAGATCTCCTTGACCCCACATTTTTCTACACCACAGGTTTCTAGGAAGATACAGAAATCAAACTTCTCTCATCTCCTGAATTTATGACAAGTTCATACTAGACCCAATACGAACACTACTGACAAACTTGTTCCACCCCCAAAGAACACTTCGTATTTCTCTTTCTTCATGGTTTCTTCCCTCTTAAAAATATGTCCCTGGATTTGAGTTTTATCAAAGCAGTAAAACACCTGAATGATGAAGTTTCCTGAAGTATTTTCTAGGTAAAATAAGTTGTGGCATTTCAATGGGTGCTATAGAGAGGGAAATAGTCTGACACAGCCAAGGATATTTAAGCAGCACTGGCTTCACTCTTTTTCTCTTAAATCCCTACCACATACATCAGCAAATTAAAATCTCTAAACAGTACTACCAAATAGGAACCACTCTTTCTTAATTTTCCCTAGTGTCTTTCAAACTTATTAATCCAAAGAATAAATTGTTTCGAGGATTATTTGGAAGAGAACACTGGTGTTTCACAAGATACCACTTAAAAAGAGTCATTTAGAAATTCAGCTCAAGGAGGTACATATATCTGAAATTCCATCAGAACAACAGTTTACTGACTGACTCCCTCCTCCCACCAAAGCAGTGACACCCCAATGGAAATATTAGTTGGTTCAACCAGTTAAACCATTTGGAGGGAAATTTGGTAGAGTTGAACCTGCACATACCCTATGTACTTATCAAGGGATGCTAACTGCTTAACAAACAAGCCCCCTCATCTCCATAGCTTGACACAACAAAGGTATTTCTTGTTCACCTCACATGAGCAGATGTTCTCCAGCAGATCCTCTGCATCTAACCAGCAGGCGAAGAAAGCGAGAGGATACAGGATAATCTGGAAAGTCTGGGGGCCAAGCCTGGAAGTGGTGTGTATCACTTCAACCAACAATCCAACATCCTCAACTGAGTTATATGCCCCCACCTAACTGCAAAGGGAGTTGGAAAAATGTAGTGTTCCTGGATTCCTAGGTGGAAATGAAGCAGGGTTTGAACACTTACCATTGTTTCCATCATGCATGACAATCTAGCAATTTCACTTCTAGGCAATTTCATGCCTAGGAACAGAGGTCTTAAACCAAGGTCCATAGATAAAATTCAGGGGTCTACAAACTTGGGCAGGAAAATATTTACTTTTATTTTCACAAACTGCTCACTGAAATTTGCCACTATTTTTCCAATTATGAATATAACTAAAAAAAAAACACAGTAGTACTGGCAATACCTGTTGCTGTCATCAAAAGAAATTACAGATTTTTATATCATAGATATTTGACATAAAACATAAGTGATATGTTATAGATATATCCAAAAATATTTATATTTATCACTACCTCAAAATTACTTCATTACACCCACCACTAGATCGTGTTTTTGAATGCATCAGAAAAGAAGCCCCTATATTATAGTAATAGAATTTTAAAAAATATTTCAGTAACAGTATTTTTTATAAAACGTTTCCTCTTTCAATCTCATGTTTTATTTTTTTGCATTTAAAATATTATTTTGAGAAGGGTCCCATAGGCTTCACCACACTGCCACAGGGGTCCACAGCACATGTAGCCCAGTTCTAGAGAAACTTTGTAATAAGATATGTATACAAGAATGCTAATAGCAGCACTGTTTATAATAGGAAAAACTAGAAACATTCCAAATGGACATCAACAGGAGGGTAACATGTGGTATATTCACAGAATGAAATACTATATACCAGAGTTTATACCATAACCATAGACACACACAGCAACATGAATGAAGCTTAGAAACAATGCTGAGTTAAACACCAAAAAAAGTTGCAGAAGACTATCTACAGCATACCTTTTTGGAAAGCTCAAACAAGAAAACCTTTTTTTTTAAATAAAAGGTGTTTGAGAGCCTCCTTGTTGCTCAAATATGGCCTCTCTCTAAGCCAAACTCAGCATATGAATGCATTACCCCAGCATGGGCTATGACTCCTCAGGATAAGCCTCCCTGGCAACGAGGGATTAATACCAAGTGCCAACTGGCAATATGACTGGGAAAAGACCTTGAATAAAAGGGGGAAAAGGTAAAGACAAAAGAGTTCCTGTGGCTAAGAGACTTCAAAGAGAGTTGGGAGGTCATCCCAGAGGTAACACTCCTCAGTAGGAGCTAACAGAACACCAAAGTGGATATCACCCCACATAGAGGGGCTCCTGAGGGCTCTGGAGACACCCAGGTCCTATATAGGGGGGATAGCTCCAGAGATTGATGCCTTATCAGTGGGCTCTACTTTGGAATCTGTGTTCCTGAGAGTGACAGAGTTGGACTCAAATAAGTCCTCCCTGCACATGGTCCATCAGTCTCTTCTATTCAAACCTATATGTGATGCTGGAGTTTGTAGGTATACTTCCAGGGACTGGAGCCTCTGGCCTGCCCATGTGCCAGCTGTGCCTGGAATCTCGGTAGAGCTGCAACTCCTACTCTACAGCTCAATGGACTTACCCAAGTCACCTGGTGAGGAGACGATGATGGACAACGGCCATCCCAGGGAATAGAGAGAGCCTGCAGCTGCAGGCAGGATAATCCCATCCACCGTATCCATGGGATATAAGCCCCCTCTCACTTGGAGGTGGAGTGGACATCACCATCCCAAACTCCTCAGGATTGGGGGAAGAGCTATGGACTAGAGTGCACTTAATGGTATTCTGTTGTAGACATATTGTGATTCAAGCAATGGAAGTAATTACAAGAGTTTGGTGGAGCCAGTGGCCACTGGACGCTTTCGGGGCAGGGAAGGGAAAAGCAGTTGTAATACAGGGGCTTTTTCGGGACTTGGGAATTGTCTTGAGTGACATTACAATGACAGATATAGGCCATTTTACATCAGCATATAACATGCATAACTGTGTGGGAGAGAGTGTGGTCTGCAATGTGAACTATGGTCCGTGCTTAGTGGCAAAGCCCCAGGATGTGTATATCCATTGCAGGTGATGTGCCACACCAATGAATGATGTTTATGTAGTATGTTATGGGAGGTGTGGGAGCTCAGGAACATGGGAATCCCTGTAATTTTTGTGTAACATTTATGTAATCTAAGCACTTCTAAAATATATATATATATATATATATTTAAAAAGGTGTTTGTAAGGCTATATATATAGTGGAACAAAAAAGAAAAGAATGGGAAAGGTGGCAAAATGTTCAGGATGGTGGTTCCCTTAGAGGGGAGAGGAGCATAGGACTAGGGTAAGGTTAACTTTCTAGGGCTGATGGGTCGTTTCTTGGTGTTCCTTAAATTGCTGTGCTCTCTAGCTCGTGTGTGTGTTACATAGTCTTTTGTATGTGACAATACATCAAAATATTAAAAGAAACAGAAGAGAGGAAAAGAAAGAGGTACATTGAGTTTGATTGGGAGCAGCGCCTGCCTGATTCTCCCACCAGCATGGTCACAGCTAGCATAACAAATCAATTATTCTTGGACAAGTTAAAAATAAGAGAAAAAAGAGTTTGAGGCAACTCCCTTGTTCCTTGTGCACATTTTCCACCTCACTCTCAGAGCCTTTCATCAATTGCTCTCACTTATTTACTGGTATAATACCATTTCTTTAAAGTACACTTACTGTTTATGAAATACTTTTTAAAGCATTTTCTCACTTAATCCCCAAAGCAACCTAATAGGACTGGCTGCGCTCTTCTTTAAAAAAACAAAGGTGAAAAATAAAAGGTAAAGCAAAAGCTTAGAAACTAGATCTATTGCCTCCTCCCTGGTCTACCCTCTATATTCTCAAACTTTTTGTTCTCAGGACCTCTTTACACCCTTAAAAATTATTGGGACCGCCAAAGAGCTTTCATACATGTTGGTAATAGCTATCAAAATATACTATTAAAAATGAAAATTTAGTATTTAAAATATTTATTAATTTATTTTAAACAATAAACTGATCGCATTACCATAAATAACATTTTTATAAAATTATATTTTACAAAAAAAAAAAAATACAGTGAGAAGGATTGCATTATTTTACATTTTTGAGAACCTCTTTAATGCCTGGCTTAATAGAAGAGACCTGGATTCTCAAAGTTTCTTCTTCATTCTATCCGTTGCACTAACACACACCACACAACCTCTTGAAAACTCCATTGTAAGCTCATTAAGGAATATAACTGGAGAAGCAAATAATGTCTTTGTATTATTATGAAAATAGTTTTGACCTCAAGGACCCCCTGAAAGTGTCTCTGGGACTCCCAGGGATCCCGAGAACGACTTTGAGAACTATTGCTCTACATCATGCATCTCCAGCAGTACAAGATTGCCCCTTTTTCCAGTGTTTTATGTTATCCCTAAATAGATTTTAGCACTTTAAGGACAGGAAACTTATCTTTTCATTTTTTGAACTTTTCATACACAGAGAATATCTCTTCAGTACATAGTAAGAACTCAAAAATTTGTTAATTGTCCCATTTATTTCATAATACCTTATGGGATAAGAAAATGGAAATCAGTCTTCGTCCCTTTTGGCAAAAAACTTGTTTCTCCATTCTTGTTACAGTTAAGTTATAAATGTATTTAGATTGTAAATAAAGAGAAAAAAACATTCTTTTGATCATTCCCTTGTTATCTGCTAAGCAGTGGTTCTCAAACTTTTGCCACCATGACCCACAGGACAATGGATGATTTCTACCACATACTGCAGTGAACCCAGGGTTGTGAACAATTTCTGGCACATCCATTGTACTTCATCCCATTCTCTCCCCTTCAAGAAGGTAAATCGAAGACCAGGGTATGAGAATGACATAATTGAAGGAATACCTATGCATCTGTTTTAAATTTAATAAAAACAATTTCCAAATGTTACTTTACCTAAACACAACTTATAGTTGGTTGCTGCATGTCACAATCAATTCCCTGAAGTACAACTGCAGCACTGTTGGGGAAAACAGAGGCACCAGACCAAAGGGATGAAGAGCAAAACAAGATTAGTCTATCCCACAGTATTGCAATATAGCCTGATGGTTAAGAGCTTGGGTCTTAGAGTCAGGCAGACCTAAGTTCTAGGCTGTGCCATTAATTACTTGGATAAGTGTATTAGTCAGTGTTCTCTCGGGAAACAGAATCAACAGGAGATATCTGTCAATAATATGAGATTTTATAAGAGTCTCTTACGCAACTGTGGGGATGCACAAGTCCAGGTTCCACAGGCAGGCTGCAAACCAGGGGCTCCTATGAAAGTCCATGAAAGGTCCTTGATGGGTTTCTGGGAGAAGTTGGCTGCCCAAAGACGAGCTGGGAAATTCTCTCTGAATGTTGAAATCACTTCCCCTTTTAAGGCATTCATCTGATTGGATAAAAGTGTCACCCATTGATGATGCAATCTCCCTGATTGATGCAGATGTAATCAGCCATCCACGCAGTAAACTCACTGGTGATCGAAATCCATAAATGCTCTTGTACTACAATTAGCCCAGTGCTTGCTGGACCAAACACCTGGATACAATTACCTGGCTGAGTTGACACATTAGCCTAACACAATAAGTCATTTAAAATCTCTTAGTCTGAGTTGCCTCATCTGTGAAATATGGATAATAATTCCTACCTTATAGGAATATTAAAAAAATTAAAAGAGACAGTATATAGTTTAGAACATATATAAGTTCTCCACAAACTAACAAAGTGTTCAATAACTGTACTAAAATTCAAAGAGATTTAGGGATATGTTGTGTTTGTAGAAGGGGAAGGGTCAACGATGATAAAGTAGGGCTTTAGTTTTACATGACTTATGAAACTGGGGAGAAATAAAAGAGATGGGATTCATGGAGGGAAAGATTCCATAAAACTGACATTGGGTAAGAGGAATATTTAGGAAGAAAATCACTCATCCATAAGAAACTTAAGAATGCAGAGAAAAATCAACATTAAAATTTGATCTTATTTTAATTAGGGGAGAAGGGGTAACATTGACCATGGATGAGGTAGTACTTACCCTTTGTATCTTATACCAAACAAGAGGTCATGGATTGTGAATTCTGGCTTCTGCTTAGGATGTAGAAAACTAGAAAGAGCTTCAATCCCACTCTTACAACTAGGAAAATGTAAATAATCAAGAAATTAATAACTTTTCTTGAATCCATTAAAGAAGTGACAACACAGACTTTGATGGAAATTGAGCATGGAAGGAAAAGAAGTCAAACACCATACAAGTAGTTCAGAATTCCACAGAAATATTTAAGAAATATGCTGAAGGCCAAGTGTACGTTAGCATTAGAGAACAGAAAGCCTGGGAGCTGCATACTCAAGGGGGATATTGCAGGCTGTTCTTGCAGAGGGAAGGAGCAGAATGGGAGATGGGAACGCCTCCCTTGATAGTGCAGACTTAGAATTGAGGATGGGTCACAGATTTGGGAAAGGCCGTAAGCCCTTCCAGGACCTTTCTCCCCTACAGAAAAAAAATATGTAAGCTTCTGGGACAAGGGGAGCAAATCCTATGGCCCCATGGGTACAGGTAAAAATTCATAGTGTCTGAAGGAAAAAGGAAAAAATCTCTACCCCTGGGAAGAATCAGGAAACTGTCCTGGCCCAAAATATCAGATAGCTCCTACCACTGGGAAGAGAAAATTGCCTACTCCCTAGATCCAAGGACACAGGCCTACCTAAGACTGAGATAGGACCATGACAACTGAGAATTCACATCTCACCACCTCCTACCACCAAGAGAGCAAATGGTGAGTAACAAGGAAGAGCAATCTAATGCTGTGCAAAGGGCAAAAGCACAAGAGATGGACCACTTTGGAGTAGGTATAATAGAAACATTTTGAGAAGCATCCAGCAACCCAGTCTCCACCATCTCAATCATAACATAAGGGTAGTGGATTTGAAGCCAGTGGTGCACTTAAAGTAACCACAGCAACAGAAAAACCCAACCCAGCTTAATTTCAAGCTAGTTGAATTCAATCTCCTACACTAATGGCCAAGCAGTAGAAGAATTATGCCATTTGCTAGGCATAAATACTATTTACTTCAGTCTCTCCTATCTTACACAATTTATCTATCACTCATTCAAACATCAGGAGAAACACAAAAAAAAAAAGCAATGAAAAAAAACAAAAACACTGTCAGTAGACAAAGCAATTAATAGAACCAGTTGCAGAGATGATACAGATATTGGAGCTATTAGCCAGGAAATTTGAAATATTATTATATTAAAGGCTGTAGTGAAAAAGGAGACAACATGTATAAATAGATTAGGCATTTCAGCACAGAGAAGGAAGTTTTAAGAAAGAATCAAAAGAAAATATTATGGGGGGAAAAAGGTAAAAATATTTTGAACTAAATGAAAATATAATACAGCAAAATTTGTAGGGTTCAGCTTAAGAAGTATTAGAAGCAAAGCTATGACATGAAATGCTTGTATTAGAAAAGAAGAAAGAAGTAAAATCAGTAGCCTAAGATTTCACTTTAAAAAACTGAAGAAAGAAGAGTGAATTAAATCCACAGCAAGGAGACAGTGAAATATAAAGATTAAAAATCAATGAAATTGAAAACAGAAAAACAGCAGGAGAAAATAAATGGAACAAAAAATGTTTTTTTTTAAAAGATTGACAAAATTGCTAAAACTCTCACCAGGCTGCTTCTGATCCCACAGATATCAAAAGGATAATATGGGAATACTAGGAACAATTGTATAGTAATTAATTCAGCAACTTAGAGTAAATGAACTAATTCTTTGAAAGACTAAAACTACCAGACCTCACTCAAGAAGAAATAAATAACCTGAATAGTCCTGTATGCTTTAAGGAGATTAAATTCATATTTAAAAACTTCCACAGAAATAAAAACTCAGTCTCAGATGGTTTTATTGGTGAAATTTCCCAAACATTTCAGAAAAAATAATGCCAATTCTACACAATGTCTTGTAGAAAACAGAAGAGGAGGGTACACTTTTTAATTCATTTTATGAGGCCAACATTACCCTAAAACCAAAATCAGATAAAGACATTACAAGAATAAGAAAGAAAACTATAGAACAAAATCCCACATTAACATAGACACAGAAATCATCAAAAAAGGATAGCACAGCAAATCCAGCAATATATAAAAAGGATAACACATCATGACCAGGTAGTATTATCCATGGAGTGCAAGGCTGGTTCAACATTCAAAAATCAAATAGAATTCATGATATTAATGGACAAAGAAAGGAAAACCAAATGATCAGATCAATAGATGCAGAAAAAAAAAACAAAATTCAACATCTGTTCATGACAAAAATTATCAGCAAAATACTGACACAAATACAGTCAAATGATTTTTGACAAAGGTGAAAAGACCATTCAATAGAGCAAGGACAGTCTTTTCAACAAACAGTGCTGGAATAATTGGACATCCATATGCAAAAAAAAAAAAAAAAAAAAAAATGAGCCTCAACTCATACCTTGGAGTTTATACTAAAATTAACTCAAAATGTACCATAGAACTCTGTAAAATTTGAAACTATAAAATTCTGGAAGAAACTATAGGAGAAAATATGCATTACTTTGAGTTTGGCCGAGTGTTTCCATACAACCCAAAAAAACATGATCCATGAAAGAAACTCACAAATTGGAATTTATCAAAAATAAAATCCTTTGTTCTGTGAAGACACTATTAACAGAATGAAAAGATGACAAGACAAGGCATAGACTGTGGGAAAATACTTTAAAAATCACATACCTGATAAAGAACTTGTATCCAGAATATATAAAGAACTCTCACAACATAACAAAAACATCAAGCCAATTAAAAAAAAAAAAAAAAAAGGAAACAGTCACTTAACCAAAGAAGACATACCAATGGAAAATAAGCACGTGAAAAAATGTTCAACATCATTAGTCATTAGGCAGAAACAAATTGAAACCTCAATGAGCTATGACTACACACCTATTAAAGGGTTAATTTTGTAAATAACAGTATCAAGTGTTGGTGACAGTATCAAGATGTGAGGCTACTGGAATTCTCATTCATTGCTGGTAGGAATGCAAAACCGTACAGCCACCTTGGAAGGAAAACAGTTTGACAGTTTTGTTTTTTTTTCTTTTAATTTTTTTCTTTATTTTTACAGATGCTTTAGATTACATAAATGTTACATCAAAAACATAGAGGGAAAAAAGAAAGAAAGAAAAATAAATAAATAAATAAATAAATAAATAGATAGATAGATAGATAAATAACAGGAAAAAAAGAAAATATAGGGGATTCCCATATAACCCACCCACTTCCCCTCCTACACTTTCCCCCATTAACAACATCTTTCATTACTGTGGTACATTTGTTACAATTGGTGAACACACATTGAAGCATGGCTACTAAGCATGGTCTATAATTTATATTATGGTTTACGCTTTGCACCATACAATATTACAGGTTTTGACATAATGTATAATGGCTTGTATCTGTCATTGCAATATCATTGTATTAGTCAGCCAAAGGCGGTGCTGATGCAAAATACCAGAAATCTGTTGGTTTTTTTTCGTAAAGGGTATTTAGTTGGGGTAGAAGCTTACAGTTACCAGGCCATAAAGCATAAGTTACTTCCCTCACCAAAGTCTGTTGTCACGTGTTGGAGCAAGATGGCTGCCATCATCTGCCAAGAGTTCAGGCTTCCTGGGTTCCTCTCATCCCAGGGCTTGTTTCTCTCCAGCTCAGCTGCTCTGCTCCTCTGTGTGCTTACTTCCCAGGCTCCAGCTCAAAAATTCCAACTCTCTTCTGCCATGTAGTTTTCTCTGTGAGTCCCCGCCCACCAAGGGGGCAGAGACCCAATGTCCTACTGATGTGGTCCAATCAAAGCCCTAATCATAATTTCATCACACCCAGGTACAGATTAGTTTACAAACATAATTCAATATCTATTTTTGGAATTCATAAACAATATCAAACTGCCACAATCACACAGAACAGTTTCAATATCCCAAAAATGCTCCATTTTACACCTATTATTCCTTCTCCTTCCCCCAGAACCTCTGGTGACAAATGTCTTTATATCATCTTATGTTTGTTCATTCCTCAATCTTGAGGATTTGGGGAGGGTGATGCCCACTCTGCTTCCAGTTGAGAGGGGATTTAGATCCCGTGGGGCATATGGATGGAATTGTCTTGCTTACTGTTGTAGATAGGCCCTATTTTGGGGGATGGGTGTTCATCATCATCCTTTTGTTAGTTGTCCTGGGTGAGTCCAATGAATTGGAGAGTAGGTGTTGGCTGCAAATCTGTTGAGATTCAGGGCTCAAACAGAGGAGCAAGAATCTCTCAAGTACATAGGCAGTGCCTAATAAAAACAGACCAGTATTTCAAGCCCTCAATATTAATGCATGTAACTATGAACCTTATTCTTCAAAAATTGAAACTTAGTGGTTGCCATAGGTTCTGGGAGGAGGGTGAGAGAAGAACAGGTGGAACATAGGGCATTTTTGGGATATTGGAATTGTTCTGCATGACCTTGCATTGACAGATACACACCATTATACATTTTGTCAGAACCTATCATAGTGTACGGTGCACACTGTAAACAATAATGTAAACCATTGACCATGGTTAGTGGCAATGCTTTTATGTTTGTTCATCAATTGTAACAAATGTACCATACTTATGTAGGATGTTGGATTGCAGAAGGGTTGCAACTGTCACAGGGGAGGATTACTGGTATGAGGTGTCAGAATGTGAGGAGGGGGGTACACCTGGGGCATGGAATATGAATGTGTTCTTGTGGTCATGGGGTGTTGTCTTGGTGGGTGGAGAACCACACAATAACCAATGGAATACTGAATTCCCATCCTGGGGCGTCCTGCTACATTATCTAAGAGAGTGGCAAGAATCTCTAGAGTACATGGTGCCTAGTGAAGGAGGACAGACCAATATGCCAGGCCCTTGAAATTGATGCTTGTACTTATGAACCTTGTTCTTGTGAAATTGAAACTTAGCCTAGTAATATATATTGCCTAAGAGTTACCTCCTGAAAGCCTCCTTGTTGCTCAAATGTGGCCTCTTTCTAAACCAAACAGCATATAAATGCACTACCTACCCCCTGGCGTGGGACATGACTCCTGAGGATGAGCCTCCCTAGCACAGAGGGATTATTACCAAGCACCAGCTAGCAATGCATTTGGAAAAAGACCTTGACCAAAAGAGGGAAATATTAAACACAAATGAGTTTTTATGGCTAAGACATTTCAAGGTGAGTTGGGAGGTCATTCTAGAGGTTACACTTATACATGTCTCAGGAGGATCTCACTGACTCCCATAGTAAATGGAGCCTCAAGCAGGGGGTGGGGGGTGGTCCTGAGGGCTCTAGAGACATCTAAACACTATACACATTGCAGACAACCCCAGGAAATCAGCACCACATTGGTGGGCCTTATCTTGGAATATATGATAACCTATGTCCCCAATGTATCAGGGTTAGACTCATTTATAATTTTCCTACACATGGTTCTTTTGCCCCTTTTATTTGAACCTATAATTATCACTATATCCATTAAATATATGTCCCAGAGACTTAAATCTCCTGGCAATTTCTTTTTTTTTTTAAACAATTTATTGAAGTATATCATTCATACATGAACATACATAAACTGTAAGTGTTCAGTAAACATTGTGAACCTACAAAACAAACATGCATAACATCATACAGGGCTCCTACACATCACCCCCACACACACAAACACCCTGCATTGTTGTGAAACATTTGTTAACAAATCATGAAAGAACATCATCAAAGTATTACTACTAACTATAGTCCGTATCTTCCTCCCCTATACATTTTTTTAAGGATTTATTCATTTATTTTTATCCATTTTTACCACCCCCCCCCACCACCCCCATTTTTGCTGTTTCTGTGCCCATTCGCTGGGCAACTCTCTATGTCCATTTCCTGCCCTCTGTTCTCATCCTTCTCCTCCTGTCTTCACTGGGATTTGATCCTCAGGACCTCTGATGTGGGAGAGAGGCATCCCACCACCTGCGCCACCTTAGTTCCTGATTTTTCAGTGCATCTCATCTCTCCCTTGTGTCACTCTCCTATTACGTCGTCATCTTGCTATGTGGCTCGCAGGCCTAGCAGCGCACCCACGCACGGGGCCTGGTGGCCCACGCACCTTCTATATATATATATATATATTTTTTTTTTTTTTTTTTTACTTTTACTGGGAGGTCCCAGGGATCGAACCCAGGTCTTTCCATATGGGAGACAGATGCCCAACCACCCGAGCCACATTTGTCCCCCTGCTATATCTCTTAAGGTTTACCATAAATACCCAAAGTTACAGTCTTTTCCCATACAGGATGGTCATATAATAAACCAGGCTTAGTTTATCACCAGCATTCTAAAAACCAGACCTAGGGAGAGAAACTAGGTCTGGGGACACATGTATGGTTTCTAATATAGCGAATGTTTAGCCTACCCTGATTATCACAAAATCAGGACAGCAAGGATATTTGCAGTTAAAGATATATATTTACCAAGTCTCCCATTTATAGGTATTTACCCAAGAGAAATGAAAACTATGTCTACATAAAAACTTGTATGGTTTTACTCATAATCACCTGAAACTGGAAACATCCCAAATGTTCTTTAACTGATGAATGGATTAACTGCTGTACATTGATACAATGGAATACTATTCAGCTACAAAAAAAGGAATAAATTATGGGTACATGCACCAATATGGATGAATCTCAGAAGCATTATGTTAAATAAAAGAGGTCAGACTCAAAAGGCTACATACTGTATGACTTCATTTATATGGCATTTTGGAATAAAAGCTATAGGAACAAAAAACAGAAAAATGAATGCCATGGGTTGGAGGTGGGGTGAGGGATTGACTACTAAAGGGGTGACTACAAGGGAATTTGAGGAAAAAAATAGAACTGCTCTATATCTTGATTGTGGTGGTTGTTACATGACTATGCATTTGTCAAAACTCATCACATCATTCTTTAAAAAGCTTTGATTTTACTGTATGAAATTATTCCTCAGTAAACCTGACTTTAAAAATGCCATGGATTAAGATAGAGTAATAGCATCTTTGACTTGTATATCTGTTAGGAAACAAAATGAGAGAGGCGAGGCTTTATTTTGTTTTGTTTTGTTTTAGCATTGAAGGCCAATTCATAAATGTATTTACTTTCCTAAAATGGGAATCAATTCAGGGAACAGTGCTTTTTAAGGCAACATCTACACAACAACCATTAAATATTACCTTTCCTTACATCATTTTGGGGGGCTATTTTAGAAATAAGCAAGTCAATTTCTACAATATTCAATTATTTTTAAATACTGACTTGTTGCTTTGGATACTATATACTTTCTTGGACATAATTTGTAACTTATTGAAGATCACAGCTTTTCTGAGCCAAATTGTATGGCTGAGATAAAAGTGAAGTTCACTCAAGCATACATGAGCATTGACAAGGCTTAGATGATAGCTATTATGATGAAAATATCAACTGGAAAATATTGTTTCAATAGGAAATTAAGTATATTGACATGATTTCCTCTGCTGTATTTCTGCTATGTACACAGAGAGATTCAGAGGGATTTTCTTAAATAGGTAGATTCAAACATTCCTTGATTTGTAATTTGGTCATTTTTACAGAGAAAATTTTCAGTTGGGCTTTCACATGAGGGCAGGCTATTTTAGCTACTTTGTTTGCCCATTTAGCTCTTTTGTGTGAAATAGAAGAGAAGCCATTTCCTTCAAGCACCCCTGGCTCCACCTCTACGAAGTCCAACTTGGCTAGCAGTGGGGACTGGACCAGTTAGAAGCTGGATATAATTTCCCCACACATTCAAGGGAGGGGATTACACAAGGGTGCGACCCATTAGGGGTCAACCTAATGTGTGTCCACCATACTGGGGAGCTTACAAATACAATACTTGGACCCCTGACAGAAATTTTGATTTAATTGTTCTGGGTGGAACGCCAGCCCTGGTATCTTTCTTGCCTCTCCATTACCCGTATCTCAAACCCAAGCTGACCAGGCTGTCCCTCCCCATTCACAGAGAATGGGGGCACATGTATTCAGAGCTCTTACATTCTATACACACACACACACACACACACACGCCTGCCTCAGAGATTTGCTGTTTATCATTGTAAAGGACTGTCCCACAAAATGCAGGGTTTTTTTTAACATCCCCACTAAATACCAGTAGCAACCCCAATTGCTATAATAACCAACAACACTCTCTTGTGTTTCCAGCTTTCCACCAGAAGGGCCTGAGCCACCCCAGAATGAGAACCACTAGCTGAGCCTGGGTATTTGTCCTCACTCCTTAGTGCACGGTTCTCTACCTTGGCTGCACAATGGAATCGCTGGGGAGATTCAAATACCCTTAATGGCTGGGTTCCACCTTCAGAGATTCTATAGGGTTAGTCTAAGCTGCCGCACAGGCATCGGGAGTTAAAAACTGCCCCAGGTGATTCTAATGTGCAGCCAAGGTCACCCTTTCCAGGGGCTGAATCTACAGATCTAGTACTCGCAGTAACAGCAGTCTTGGGGCAGCCTCTTTCCTGTTTAGGGATGCAGGTTGGCAGAGCACAGACCAAAGCAGCTGCTTTTAAGTCAGGACTCATGTCCACTCTGAGCTCACCAGGCTCCCCCAACACTGGATCTGACATCCACTTAGCTATTCTGCACCATGTCCCCTGCTTGCCAAGTGATATATGGATCAGTGAGAGGCTAACTGCTAAATGAGTCAGCCTCAGGCTCGTCCTCTCCAGGAGACACTGAAAAAGGGAAAATAGAATGCTGCCTAAGCAGAGGCCAGAGAAATAGAGAAGCTCGGGATCTCTGGCTTGGGAGCAGGAGTCCTTCAACAGGTCCCCAGCCTCCAGGGAGGGCATTATCACCAACAATGTGCTGGTGATGATGTTAATTACAGTGGCAGTTAGCTACCCCACACTGGGTTCTTTAAGGAATATCTCCCCCTTTATGGGCCCTAGGAGATGGTACTCCTCTGTTATTCTCATTTATCTGGCAGGAGTTTCCTGGCAAGCTACTTTCATGGGGCAACAAGGGGAAGAATTTGTCTCAGAAAAGTTATATTTTGTTGAATTTGTCTGAGGAAAGTTATATTTTGTTTAATGTCAAGAAAACAAGGTTTTCTTGTTGCTGTTGTTTTAGGAAGAGAAAAGGCTTTGATTCTATGGATGAGACAATCTTTCAGGAAGACAGCTGAGAGGACACACCTCTCATTTGTTTCTGGCTCCAAGATCTCTCTCATTTATAATTTAAGCCAGAAATGGGAGCTCTGGATTTGCCATGATGTAAATACTGCCACCATGGCTAATTCAATCTGCCAACACTTAAACAACTGGCTATCTTACCGCCTTTCCCATCCTTTCAAACATGTAGAGATCATCAGCTCCTTAAAAGCACTGATTTACATGATTAGAATACAGGATGTATATCCTAAATAAAAGTGTGGTGGGGTGTCTGCAACTTTAGGAAGAGAAATGTTTGGAGACTCTGTAAAGAGACCCCTCATGAGACTAGAAACTGTTCTCTAGTTAGCTAAGAAAAAGCCATAGGGTTGCAGCAGTGGGACCCAGAGGTGGGCAAGGAGAAAGAAGGAAAGATACCATCCCACAGAGCAAGGCACAATGCATCATCACAGTCTCCAATTTAATTAGCCCTTTTCTTTTTGAATGAAATTTAGGAGGCACAAGCAACGTAGTTTGAAATAATCCAGGTGTGATGGTTAGAAGCTGTATGGACCCCAGAAAATCATGTTCTTAAAGTTAACCCACTCCTGTGGGTGTAAACTTATTGTAAGTAGGACCTTTGGATTAGGTTACATCAAGTTAAGGCATGGCCCAGGGTGGGTCTTAGTCCTCCTACTGGAGTCCTTTGTAAATGGGCTGAGTGGGGAGAGGGGGAGAGAGAGAGTGGGAGACCACAGAAGCAAGAAGCTGAAAGCAATGAAACCACAGAAGAAAAAGGAGAGACCCACAAATACCACCAAGTGCCTTGCCATGTGACACAGGAGTCCAGGATTTCTGGCAGCCAATCTTTGGGGAGAAAGCATCACCTGATGATGCCTTCATTTGGACATTTTTCCCAGACTTGAAACTATAAGCTTGTAACTATAAGAAATCCCCATTGTAAAAGCCAACCCATTTCTGCTACACTGGTTTTCATGGCTTTAGCAATCTA
This sequence comes from Tolypeutes matacus, assembly GCA_026826555.1. NCBI lineage: Eukaryota > Metazoa > Chordata > Mammalia > Cingulata > Chlamyphoridae > Tolypeutes > Tolypeutes matacus. The sequence continues at coordinate 11,693,709 of JAKSZT010053769.1, read as the reverse complement.
AAATACCAGGGAAGGAAACATAAAGTTGAAGAAAGAGTTACTGTGGGGAAGTTGGGAGAACTGGGGAGCGTGTTCATTGAGTCTCTGGGTGACGTGTCACAATGATGTTCCGCTGCACGGGTGCTGGAGCTACCTGCTGACGAGGAGTTTGAGTAGCACAGGGGGGTGTGGCCTTGGTGTAAAGATACTGACTTGAAGCTTGTTGAATGTTATTTCTAAAAGTTCATTGCATTGCTATTCAGATAACAGTTTCTTTACAAAACAAGTCAAAAAGAAAAAAAGAAAAAGTGATAACAGTGAAACACAATTACTTTAGGCAATTAATAAGGCTTCCATAATCATGGCACTTTCTCTTACCACTGGCTATAATGGGAGTTAACCTGTATAACAAGACAAGCAGATAAAGATAACACCAAAAGGCAACATTCACTATAGGGCAGGCATTGATCTACATACTTTTCATATATCAATATTTAATGCTCAGGACTGCTCTATGAAGTAGATGCTATTAGTAGCACCATTTTACAGATGAGGAAACTGAGGCACAGACCATCTATGTCACTTGCCCAAGTTCACACACTACTAAGTAGCAGAATAAGACTAAAGCCAGGTAGCGTGGCTCAGAGACTTATGGGTTCTGACGTGGATGAGATTGCCCTCTTGATCACACAGCCCTGACAGTGTTCTATGCATGGGCACATTTTCCTGGTTTTCCTTTCTGACTGTATACTCCTCCAGGGAAAAGGTCCTGCATGTCTAGCTCACCACAAAGTCCCCAAGAAGCCAGTTCCTGACTCAATAGGGGTTTGTGAGGTAGAGGCACTGTTTGTTCTGACCTCTGGGCACCAACTCTGCTTTCTCCCAAGTTTATGCAAGAACAAAGAGGTTTAATATTTGTCATGTTCCCTTCAGTGGAAGCAAACAGATTGCTAGTGAGTTCTTCTCAATGAGGCCAAAAGGGCAGGGACATGGCAAGAATAGAAGTTTCCAGATCAGCCTAGACTTGGACAGACCATGTCCTTGGAAACAGAGTGTCCCTTTACAGACTCTGGGGCTAAGGGATGTTCTGTCGAGATGCTGCTTCTGCACCTACCTACATGGCTCTCCCTCTTCTGGAAAGAAAAGTTTGTAATTTTGGCTAATTAAATTGGGGGACTTCATCTCAACTTACCTCACCTCAAACATTGAAGTCTTAGTAAGTATTTGTTGATGGAGGAATGAATGAATGAATTAATGAATTTACGGTGGTTTCCCTCAGCTGTCTGATACTACTGGGGAATTTTACTGCCAGTGTCCCACACCAGGTGAGGGATTCTCCTCCTGGATCTCCTCAGCCTTCTGCCAGGTGCTCTTGGAGGCAGTGGATCCTCAAGGTCACCCACCTGTGACTTTATGCCACCCTCTACCTTGCACATATGGGTCAGAATGTCGCAGGGTCCAGTGTGGAGCTGAGCCTCAAGGTTGCACATCTTTGAGTTGTGGAGGAAGCAAAGTTTGAGGCTCCCTGTTCAAGCCCCTTTCCTGTCACACATCCTTCCCCACCCCACCCCCCAAGGTAGGAGAGGTGCTCTGCCTGGCCCCTCCTCTGATCACACCAGGACTTCACCAGGGAAGGTCAGATTTGACATAACTCAGACTCATTTTTTCATGTGAGTTTCATTCAAATCCAAAACAATATTTTTCTCCTCTTCCCTATAAAATCTTCATGGTACTTGTATTAGTTAGGGTTCTCTCGGGAAACAGAATCAGCAGGAGATATCTGTCAATAATATGAAATTTTAAAAGAGTCTCTCACGCGACCGTGGGGATGCACAAGTCCAGGTTCTGCAGGCAGGCTGCAAACCAGTGGCTCCGATGAAAGTCCGATGAAAGGTCGTTGATGAGTTTCTGGGAGAAGTTGTCTGTCCAACGATGAGCTGGGAAATTCTCTCTGAATGTTGAAATCACTTCCGCTTTTAAGTCATTCAACTGATTGGATAAAAGCGCCACCCATTGATGATGTAATCTCCCTGATTGATGCAGATGTAATCAGCCATCCACGCAGCAAACTCACTAATGATTGAAGTCCATAAACACACTTGTATTATAATTAGCCCAGTGCCTGCTGGACCTAACACCTGGACACAGTTACCTGGCCGAGTTGACACATTAGCCTAACCATCACAGTAGTCTTGCTCTTATTCTTTTGAAAAAAAAAAAAAGGAAAGAAGGAAGGAAGAGGGGGGGAAGGGAAAGGGAAACAGAAGGGGGAAGGGAAAGGAAAGGAGAAAGAAAGAAAAGAGAAAGAAAGAAGAAAGAAAGAGAGAGAGAAAGAAAGACAGACAGAAAGAAAGAAATCCTTTATCATGATGTATGGTTGAAAGGGTCAAAGGTTTCATGGACATAATTTTTGAAGAACTTAAGAGGCATTACTGCATACCACCAAAGCTTCCCTGGCATACTATAATAGAAAGAGCCTTGGAGCATCCAAACATGACATTATCACTGTTTTAGCCACCATTTAGCTGAACCATTTCCTACCTCTACATCAAGGAATCCTGTTACCCTCACATGCAGTCCATTGTTGTTTTAAACAAATGAAATATCATCCAGCTCACAGCCCTGACCTGAACTGGTGAAAAGAAAGAGAAGTTTACAAGACACCACCTAATCTTATCAGAAATGCCCACAGAGCTCTGCTTATTCTAGTGAAAACTTTTTAATTAGAGAAGAGATTTTCAATAGCTACCATTTTGGGAAGGTCCACTGAGTTCAGGAATGGAAAGTTACTGGACTATCAAGTATAAGACACTCCCTCTGGGCTGTGATCCTTGGTGCCACAAAGGAGAGAAAAGATGCAAATGGCTAAACATTTTCAATGAGGTTTTCTTAGGGCAAAGGAAGGTTTTGGGATGGGGTCGTGAGGGCCCTGACCCAGGGACTAGGAGATCTGGGAGTTATTCCTGCTCTGCTCATGTCTAACTGGTAAGCTCAGATCAGTTGCTGGGTGTCTCTGAGGCTCAGTTTCCCGACCTGTGACAGTCCCTGCCACATCATACACTGAATTAATGATTGTTAAACAAATGAATGAATGATTCTCAAGAGCATTGCTGCAGAGTCAAATTTGAAATAACACATCCCTCTCATCCTACCCACCTTTGAAATCCCCCAGACTCTAATTACAAATGTCTGAAAAGTTTACAGCCTCTCTGCCTCCCACCCCTCATTTCATTGTACACATTGAGGTCATGAAAAGGGGGAGGAGAAGATGTGGACTTCATAGACTTATACTTAAGATTTACCTTGAAAAGTAAAAGGAAGGAAAAAAATCAAAATAGGAGAAAAAATAAAAACAGATCTGAAAATGCTGAGTAAAGTGGGCAGAGGAAAGGAGTCATTGCAGGTTTCACAAAGTTTGGGCTTAAGTGTTGAGGGAAGGAAAGAGTTTCAGGGGGAAGCTGCTCTCTGAATTGAATTGAGAGGAGAGAGTGAGAAGATTTTAAGTTGTTTGCTGCATTAAGAATATACTTCCTCCAGAGACCAAAGTTTTGAATTACTGTCTGTGACTTTTTAGGGGCTGCTCTGTGTGTCTGTGATGTCATCCTGCACCAAGTCTCACACACAGCCCTAGATGTATTTTGGGGACAGTTACTTACTGTAAGGTGGTCTTTTTTCCAGGCCAAGTCCCTACATATTCCTTCACTGCCTTTGATCTATACAGAGACTTGTCTTCTGATCCATTTTCTCCTCTTTAAAAAAATACAAGCTTATGTCATTTATTCTTGCCTGAGGCATAGTAGTTTTGCAGAATTCCTCTTTACTTAAAAGGACTTTCTTCTTCCCACTTTCAGAAACCCCTTCCCTCTGATCTGATCCCAACCTCCTATATCAGCTTCAGGGAGGTAGCCATGGAAATGGGGTGCTGGTAAAGAATGGGGTGGGAAGGTTGCTGGCTATCTGGGTGGGGAGAGGAGGTTAAGATTTTTGAGGACAGTTCCTCAGTTTCAGCATCCATATGATTAAATGAAAAGACTCAGATTGTTTTGTCTTTGAATTTGGGATTAGCAAGGGCAAGTGTCACCCTGTAAAAGGCTAGTTTTCCTGGAAAGCACAGAAATAGAGGTTTGGAAAACATGCAAGAATGTGGCATTCCCTTTATGCCAGAGGTCTATTTTAGGGCATTTCCTTTCTGTGAAGTCCTTAAAGTGTCTTCCAATTCCTAGCCAACAATGTCAATCAAGTGGATAACTTGAAGACAGGTGGTACCAGACAATTTCCATCAAAAGGCAATTGACTGCTTTCATAACAGCAGGGGTGGCTACTCGTAGTTCGAAAGGCAGAAGTGGCTCTTCCATCTTTGGGGATAATTTATATGACTTGGATGACATTTCATTTAGCACAGGTCACCCAAAAGGATGATGATTTAATGCCCCAGATAAAAAAGTGGTGCTTTGCAGGCTTTAGGTAAGTTTCATTTCATACTTTTTTGTTTTTATCTGAAAAGAAATGTTTTTTAAATATTTGTAAAATATTATGTTTTCCAATGGTGAGCAGGGAATAGGACCCCAAGGTCAAATATCTGACCTTAAACCCCAAAATTAAGCCTCTGTACTCTCAGTAAGAGTAACAAAGATATATTCATAAATGTGAAACAACCAAGTGGATCCAAGTTGTCCCTTGGAGATGGAGCTGTGAGAAAATTAACTTTTATATTGTTTTCCTATAGTGTCCAAGCATAAGATGTTGGTGATTCCCTCCCCACAGTTCTGTGAGAAACTGCTCACCATGGGCGTCAGCTCATAAGATCCATTACTCTAAAAAAGCACTCCATCGACCCTGTTTGTTCCAGGAAATGATCAGTGACAGAACCCCCCCACCCCAACACTGAACAATCCTTCCGCTTTTGACATGTCCCCCAACTGCTTGTTTGCCACCAATCAAGGACTGTCAAATGTACCTGAAGACCAATTAGAAAGTCTCCCCCACTTCCAAAAGTCCCACCTTAATAGAAAGCTTGTCACTCAGTCTCAGTATTTCCTTTTTACTCTATAAAATTTACTTTCTAATACCCTTGAACTCCTACTAAAGCAATCACGACATCAGTAGGTGCCCTTGCTGCAAGTTTATGAATAAATAGCCTTTATTATTTTTTCTCAGACTTAGTTTTGCTTTTTTTTCTTTTTTTAATGTGGAAAATGATGTTTAATTGGCAAAATTAGATGGGAAGAGGAACCAGCCTGTTGAAAAAGCATATACTCATAATAAAAGGGAAAACTTGACAAAACTTACCCTTGTTAAGGAGAATGAGAGTCATAAGTTATTGATAAAAGTGACTGAAATACTTAAACAATAACCTGTTCAACAGGCATGGCTTATATTTACCAGAAAATAAGGACAAAAAAATAATGTTATATTAGTTCAGACACAATAAGGGGCTAATGGGAAATACTTTTGTGATCATTTGGGGGAAGAAAAGGCAGTTTTATGTGAAAAAAATTAAGGAATTTTAAATTTAAAGTGAGATAAAAAGAGCATAGAAAACCTATAAGGGAGACAGTGATATTCCCAGAGTACTGACGAGTAATAGAAAATTCCATGAGATATGTAATTGCCCAGGATCACACAGTGTAGCTGGAATTTGGACCCAGTTTTATCTGCTTCTTTCTTTAGGGCCTCCAAGCCTTGGTTTGAACAAACTCTATGTAATGGCATAAAAGAAACTATATCTGGTGCCTTGTCATTTTGTCTAGTCATAAATTCTCCTTTTGGTGAATACCCCAGAATAGCCCTGCCTGGGTGTAATCACAACTAGCAAGGCATGCACCCCCACATAGTTTGGATGATAAGAGCCACCCCCAGCTTCTACAAGTGGTCCTTGCCACTTCTGCTACTCACACCATATGGTTTGAAAGTGCCAATTCCTGTACCCATGGGAAAGTCCTACCCCTCCCCTCTGGGTCACAATAAAGGCTAGAGCTTTTGATTCTGGGTCTGTAGGTCTGGGCCGGACTTGAGAGTCTGCAAGTCTAGCAAAGTACCCAGTGAAGCGATAATGCTGGTCCTGGGCTTTAGAAGTCATTCTCAGGCCCGACTGCATGTTGGAATCACCTGGGAGCTTTTTAAGCCCCAGCCCGAAAGATTCTGATTCCATTAGTCATGGGTAGGGCTCACGCATGGGCATCAATATATTAGAATCCCCCCCACCGCCACCCCCCGCTCTGGTGTTGTAATGTGCAGCCAGGCTTGAGAACCACTGCCTGAGGGCCTCAAGGAGATTAATTCCGGCAAGTTCCACCCTCAGGAGAGATCAGATGGCTACATCAAAAAGGAAAAGCTTCCCCTTAGTGATGACCATTTTCCAGGTTAAGTTGAGGTGGCCTTTCTTTTCAGTAAATCAACTTCGCTTATATGGTTGTGTATTAATGATAATATTTTTAAATATGTTTCTTTATCAGGTCCCAGCAGCCTTTAAAAATAACCTGTAAGGTTTGGTGTGCCAGGAAAGACAAAGACAGGACCTGCCAACATCAGAGAAGTCCATTGAAGAGGGAGGAAAACGAGGCACTGCTGGGAGGGGGCTGGGGGGGGTGGGCGGGTCACACCAGGCAGGTAGGGCAGAAGAAGTCCTGCTGTGGGAAAATAGAGCTTCAGAGGAGAGTGAGCGGAAGACAGGGTATGAAACCATCCGTCCCTGACCTTGCCAAGAGACGCCAGCAGGATGGCCAGTGACTGAGGGGACAAAAGGCATCCCCAAAGATGTAGAGAAAGTCAGAAGACCACAGGGGACTTGCAGCCTTCCTGCCATGGTCTTCCTACATTCAGACACCCTCTGGGTTAAGAAAAGGTGGGGGAGAGAAACTCCACAAGACTGATATTACAGATTATTTACTCAAAGGAGACATGAAAACCCAAAGAGGCCAAGTTACATTTAAATGGTCAATTTAAGTTTCCCTGGACTTACCCACCCACCCTCACCCCCACAGCTGCAGGGAGAAGCAAGGCTTGTTGACAGGACAGTTCTGAAAAATAGAGGATGCTGGGCACAATTGAGTTGTCCTGTGTGAATTGTTGACCCTATATTCCTACACATATGGGTAAGCCATTCTGAGCAGAGAAAACCTGATTTTTCTCTTTAAAAAATAGTCTAAGGGGAAGAGATCATGGAGTAATCCCCATTTCTTCGATGGAACCTTAAAGGAAGCAGGAGAGAGGTCTTTCTAGGAAGAAAAATAGAGACAATCATTGCTGGGCCAGCTGAGTACTGCACTCAAGAAAAGAACACGTATCAAAATGCTCTTTGGAGAAATTGGTAGGAAAGAGGTTATGTCACCTAATTACCAAATCAAGTGTCCTCTTAAAGAACTTCCACATAGTTCTTAGTTCTTTATGTGGTGTCTATCCCCTCTCCCAAGTCCTGTGAACTTGCCCAGCCAGCTTCTAGCCTCTGACTCATTCCAAGATAGGATAATGAAAGGGAACTTGGGGAAAGGACACAGGCTGTTCAGTATCCACGTGGAAGATGTGTTGAGAGGCCACCATCTAAGCAGTACAAACGTTCATTTCAAGTGTTCTCTTGTCCCAGCTGGTTTAGTCTCAGGCCAGACCAGGAAGCACTACTGGCCTCAGCCCTCCTCCTGGAGTCAAAGCACAGCCTCTCACCTCCACCCAGACCCCAACCCCAAACTCAACTCCGTGGAGAAGAAAACCAAATGCACCAAAATGACAGTCAGCCTGGGAGAATCACGAGAAGAAATGCAGCTGAAATTGGTGGTGGAGTTGGTTCAGCATGTACTGAGAAGCAACTCAAAAAGAAAAGTACTTTTTTTTGTACCATCCTCTGTTCCTCGTGCAGTCCTGAACACCTAGAAGGAAAAATTTCCGTCTGCTCCATGTCCCCCACCTCCACCCCTTGGCTGTATACCATCAACTGTACTTTCCTGCCCTTTCAAAGGTTAAAAACAAAAGGGGTTACAATCATTTCACTGCTATTAGCAATGACTCTCCAAGTCCTCTGATATTTTCTTGCTAATGCTTCTGCTTACTTAGCCACTTAGCTGGCCCGCCTAAAGCTTCTATTTGGTTAATGGCAATTCTTTATGAGGCACTTTACCATTTACAAAGCATTTTTGCTCCCATCATTTCATTGGATTCTCCCAACAACTCTGAGAGGTAGGCTGGAATTAAATCTCCAATAGAAATCCCTCTTAGCTCAATCAAGCCCTGAATATTGAAGGAAACCTCAGCAAAATTTCATTATTGAAGCCACTGAATACTAATGGAATTTGAAATCATTTGAGGCTATTTCTACCAATCCTTGCAAGCTTCCCTCTAGACAGTCAAAAAGGGCTCCACTGGCTAGAGCTGAATCCTGACATGAAACTTGAAACAGGGAACGTATTCTAAAGCCATTCATGTCTCTAAGGATCAAGACCACATGCAAAGAAGAAAAAAAAAAAATCCACATTCTACACATTCATTCATCACTAAGGAAAAAACTCAAACATAACAGGTTCAGGAAATAGATGTACAAAAATGTATTCAGCATTCCACTGCAACTAAAGCCAAAATTAGAAGCTTTAGCTGGTACCTGCCAACTCCTAAGTGCTAATTTTTAAGCACTGCAGATATTCAGGAAAACTAATAAATCCTGATTGAGTCTATGCTTTTTGTAATAGCATATGAAAACGTAATTTTAAAAACTCCAAATTAGATGGTAACTTACCTTGCTTTGCACTAATTTTTTTCAAAATGTGTGAGCTTACTGAACTTTTGTAAATCAGTGGCATTTTAAATGACTGGATCTGGGAAAGGAAGAGAGAGCTTGCCATTTAAAGGAATCCAACAGAAATCACCTTATAACTGGAAGAAGAGTTACCCCACAAAAACCAGTTCTAATGTATATATTGTATAAATCTGTAATTTTTAACATCAGATTTGTTTAAGTGGGATATATGTGGATTTAATTTACACAATCTAAGTTCCCTTAAATAGAAGATTTTTTATGCATTATAATGATCGCTTAAATAGCTGCAACAACTGAATAAACAACCACGAGGCTGCACCTAGTGTGGGATTTGAATATCCTTTTCTAATTCCAGTTTTAATATAAAGTACTTGAATGGCTTTAGGTAACTTACTTGCCAATGACTTGGTTTCTTCTGAAATTGAGGGGGATGGATTATTTTCAATTCTGATTTTCTACTTATACTCATCAGTTTAACTTTTGTACTGAAGAAAAGGAAAGTTGAATATATCAGGATGAATTTTCTAAGAACAAATTTTATGTTTCTCAGGAGGTTTTTAATGCTATTAAATTCAAGTCTGCTTAATACTTCCACTAGGTTATTTTCTAAGATGTTTTATGTGTTCAGTCTGTTAACTCATGAGGCAAAGAATATTGCTTGAACAAGAAAATAAGTGTGTTCTGCTATCCAAAGAATAATCATTACATTTATGACCTTGAGTTTCTATCAAATTTCTCTGTGTGTTTATCATCCAATGTTCAGCCAATCACCATACATTCTCCTCAAGATGACTATTATTACTGTCAGGGATATGCTTATAAGATTTACTTTTGATCATTATTTATTTTTTAAGCATATTTATACTCGGGCCATGGATGAGGGAAGACAGATGACTTTGTTTTTCCATTCCTGGCAGACAAAAAGAAATACATACAGAGTCAAGCAAACACATACCCACTTGTTTGCTTCAAAACAGAGATTTGAGGACACCATTAACATCATGTGCTTTTACCTGAGAAAGCTCAACGAGGAAGACCGCAAAGCAACAAGGTGAACTGGTGCAGGTGTCTACAGGGCTAAAATCAGGGCAAAGCCAAAGCCTGGGGAAGAGGAGAGGCGTTGGGAACACAGGTGGGATTGCCCAGCCTCCGGCATTTATGTCTCTGCTTCTTCCTCTCCAAAGCCCAGCACTGCCAGATTAGCACCACTCCTTGAGGGTTTGAAGGTCAAGTCCTCACCTGAAGCATTGTCTGCTGGCTTGAGTTTCTTATTATAAAGGAGGGTTTTATCAAGCTGGAAATGATCATAGATTATTTCTGATAGGTTATCTCTAGTGGACTGAACCCAGCTTATTTCCAATTGCTATTTTAACTGCAACTATTGTAAGGTATATTTTATTTCTTCAGAAAGCCCCTTTTTAACTTTTTTTTTTTTTTTTTTGTTTTTTTTTTTTTTTTATTATGGGTAAAAATCAAAATTCTCACAATACATACAAACATTTGCAAAATGATATATAAATATATATGCATATATGTGTATTTGCTTACAAAAATGTTATTTATATATATATATATATACATATATTTTAAGAGGTGCTTAGATTACCAAAAATATTACACGGAACCCACTGGGATTCCCATGTTGCCCACCTCCCACACCTCCCACCACATCCCACACAAACATCTCCCACAGTGTGGCCCACCACCCTCAATGAACTTACACATCCTGGAGCCTTGCCACCAACCATAGACCACAGTTCACACTGTAGACCACACTCTCACCACTCAGAACTGAGTGGGAGAGAGTGTGGTCTACAG
>JAKSZT010053769.1:11638395-11678169 GCA_026826555.1 Tolypeutes matacus | reverse complement strand
GATCCCCAGAAAATAAAACTTTTTCGCCCCTCCCGCGGCTCCAAATGGCCGTTTTATTTTTTTTTTCCGTAACCGCGGGGCTCAGCCGCCTGTGCCAACCTCCACCGGCAGCCTCAAAACTCACGAATCTCCACCGTTCGGTCCACGCCGCCGATCAGCGCAGATAAATGTCCCAAGCTTCTCACTCCACGCTTGCACAGCACAGACCCCCGGGCAGGACCCCGTCCACAATCCGCCTTGCTCTGGGAGCTTGCAGTGTGCACCCTCCTACACTAACACCATCTTGCCCTCCCTTTTTAACTTTTGAAAAAGTCCCTGTCATTTCTCAGAAAGGGGTCACTCCCAGCACTGCCAAGGCAGGCAGCCGCCATTTTGTTTTATGTAACAGTGCCCCACCCCCGCTTTTGGTCATTTCTCCAACGATCTCCTTAGTATCTGTACCAAAACACTTCGGTCACCACCATCCATCTCTTAGTCGGTGGTCACAAAGGTCTCACTACCAATTTTGCTTTTTCCCTTTCTTTTTTTTTTCTTATGGATTGTAGTGAAGTGTGTTGAATGGCTGCTTAATTACACTTAAGACTCTTGGAGTGGGGTTACTTATTGGTTGGAATGGACCATGGTCACAGCTCTGTTTTTGAGTCAGAGCATTTATAATTGATCTCATTTTTATTTTTAGTTTCAATACACTGTTAGATCCCGGTTCAGTGAGGCTCGGAGACAGATCAAAGTTCAGTCGGTGAAAGTTTATGAGATCCCCAGTGCGGCGGGGGATCTGAAGAGAGACTTCAGCCGGCTTGACTGTCTTCGGTTTGCTCTTAAATAGCCTAGGGTCAGGGTATTAGTGGGAACAGTGAAAAAGTACTGACGTTTACTCTGTTGGGAGGGGGTCTTGAGGAGGATGAGGTGTACGTGTTGGAATGCACGTTCTGTCCTTCAGCGACAGAGGGTGGGGATTTGGGCCATCTGTTATCAGGACAGAGACTTGTTGGTGCCAGCTGGGGGTCACAGGCGGGTAATTTTGCCAAATGGGGCTAACATACACCAGTGACAATCTTTATCTTTTTTTTTTTTAGGAAGTACAGGGGATTGAACCTGGGACCTCATCCACGGGAAACAGGCACTCAACCACTGAGCTACACCTGCTCCCCACAATCTTTATCTTATCTCTATAAAATTTTGATAAATATATAAATGAAAGTATAAGATTAATAATGCATTAGTTGTCTTTATATCTTTTCAAACTAAAAGGTTACTTACTGCTGAACAATGTGTAAGCAACATATATATATATTAGAATGTTCTAATGTTTCATAGTCAGGCTCAATATGTTGTAAAGTCATATAATTGAGATCTTCTTGTTCATGCCTTCTATTTATGTTTGTAGGATCTGTTTGTCCTGGCCTCTTCACTAAAAGTAGCTGATGTTGTAAGGCAGGTGGAGGTTGGTGCTACTGAGCTATTATACTGGTAAAACAACAAATATAACAAGTGCAGTGGACAGTTGGTAAAACAAGTTCCCCGAATAAAATTTTTAAAAGCTCTCTTATAGGTCCATCAAACCAGTCTCCAATTCCTAGAAGCAAATCAGTCCAGGGAAGTATGGGTTTCTTTTTTAGGGAGTAAAATACTTTCCATTGGTTTTAATTTGATTAATGTCCCATTTGTCTCTGTTTGAGTTACTCAGGTGAATCTACCACCCAGGAGCAAATACACCTGGTGACAATGTCATATGGGGTCAAGCGGTATTTGTCAGAAGGTGTAGGTCTTATAGCCATCAATGCCCATGGCAGGACTCTAGGCCAAGAGAAGTCTAGAGTCTCTGATAACTTTGCCAGTTGTCATTTTAGTATTCCATTTATTCTTTCAACCTTATCAGAGAAAAGAGGAAGGTAAGTACAGCATAAATGATGATGAAAGTGATGACTCATCAAATTTTTAAACTATTTGACCAGTGAAATGAGTGCCATGATCATTCAAGAACTCAAAGGGAACTCCCCATGTGGGAAATATATCCTGTAATGGTTTCTTAGCTACTGCAGTTGCACCTGCTTTCTGGCAGGGGACTGCTTCAACTCATCCAGAGACTATGCAAACCATTACCAGTACATAGCTCTATCTCATGGATTTGGTAGTTGAATAAGTCCATCTACCAGTGTTGAAATGGCCCCATGGGGGCACCTGACATTCCAGGTGCCATTTTAACAGTTTTTCCTCAGTTAGAAATGAAGTCGGTATAGCATGTATTATAAATTTTTCTGACAACCTAATCAAAATTTCCCCACCAATATCTGACCATAACTTCTTTCATTTTTTGGACTCCATGATGGATTTCTGATCAGAGGTTCTTTTAAGGATTCTGGGAGAACAGGCAGCAATCTGGGCCTTCCCAAAATCCATTGTTAGGATTTATTTTATATCCCCCTTTGTGCCAATCATCTTTTTCAAATTCAGAAGCTGAAAATTGATATTTAGCCAATTCTTTCACAGTGGTTTTGTTTTCCACCAATTCTTTCTGACCAGTCTTATGAGAGACTTTATTCATGATACTAAGTTTTGCTGTCAGCTTAATTTGTTGAGCAGCTTGCTTCACATAATGATCACCTAATGATTTTCCCTAATATTCTGGTTCAGTTTTGCAAATGTGAGACTCTGTTTTTATTATGGCTATTTTTTCAGATAATAATATTGCTTCTAAAAGTTCAGCTATTAGTTTACCATTTTTTGCCTGGGTTCCTGATGAGGTCAGGAAATCCCAATGTTTCCATAACATTCCAAAATCATGAACTACTCCAAATGCATACCTACAATCAGTGTAAATATTGATGGTTTTACCTCTGGCTAGATGACAGGCTCTAGTTAAAGGTTTTAACTGGCTTGTTGAGCTGAGGTTAGGTCAGGAGTTGATTGTTTTCAATTAATTCCATAGTAGTGTACTGCATAACGTTCCTGACATTTTCCTGTTTCTTGTTTTAAGACAAGATCCATCTACCAAAAAATATTAAATCTGGGTTAGTCAAAGGGATATCTGGTAGATCTGGCTATGGGGAATATAATTGAAAACTACCATGTCATAACCATGGGTTTCTCCTTCTTTAGGGAGGGGAAACAGTGTTACAGAGTTTAAAATATTACAGCAATGGATGTGGATACTTGAAGGGAAAGCAATAATATTTCAAAAGATGTCAATCTGCTAGCTGACAATATGCCAAGATTTCCCTGAAATTAAAAGCTGATGAACATATGATAATAAGGTTCTAGTTGACCAAGATGGAGGCATAGGGCACTCCAGAGTGCCATTTGTCCACAGAGTCATTGAACTAGCAAAAATTAGGAGAGCCATCTTCCTAAAAACTCTAGAAAACAGTTAAAAGGTTGTAGTAATTGGGTGAATATCGAATCAAGAAAATGTAACTTTAAAAATGGTAGATTGGGATGCTGTTGTAGCTCAGTGGTTGAGTGCCTGCTTCCCTAGTACAAGGTCCTGGGTTCAATCCCTAGAACCTCCTTTTTAAAAAAAGTAGATGAAGTTTGTAGCATACTTGCTAGTCCTCCCTGGCCTGCTTCCTGGCAGGGTGTGGAGATACCCTGTGCTCCCATTTTGCTCCCTGGCTTTATCCCAGAGTAACCCCTATGTGCATAATGGGTATCTGTATGTGATTGGCAATCTATCAATTGTTGGCCTGAAAGACTGAAACAGGAAGTCTGTCTCCAGCTTAGCTTCCAAGTACTTGCCCTGCAGGCAGAAGCAGCTTACAGACAACGAAAGAAGTGTAAGAAACTACGAAGTCATAGTGTCCTGGGGCAAATGAATACCTGCATTGTCACATAATACAGCACCCAGGAAGGAGAGAAAGTCTATTTCATAGGGATTAGAAGGGACATTCAAATTCCTGTAAATGGGGAATTCCTAAGGCCCTGAGCAAGCAAAAGCCCAGGACATGACTCAGGCTCAGATAAGACTGAGAAGACTCTCCACTTTGCTTTCACCTTTGGCTAATCTTCTTCATAGGCGAGCAAAAGTCATAAGGAGACCACAGTCAATGCACGGCCAATTTGCAAGGATTGCCAATGGTGTTTTTTTATGGGTTTCTTTGTTTTTGTTATCTCCTGGCACTCAAGGAAATCTTACATATCACTAGCTGGACACAAACTTAAGGAATAGACAGCTCAGAGTCTAAATTCATGAGTAACTACTTTAAAATGTTAAAATGTACAATATACAACAAAAGATCACAAGACAAACAAAGACAAAGGAACAAGATAAAAATCCAGACTACATCAAGGACTAGATTTTGAACATACTGGACAAGACTTTTTTAAAAGTATCCCCAATATGCTCAAGGAGATAAAAAATAAATAAAAATAAGAAACAAGGAGAAAGAACTGAAGGATATCAAGAAAATAACAAATGGATAATGTAAGAATCTCAATAAAGAGATAGAAATTTTTAAAAGGAAACAAAGAGAAATAATGGAGTTCAAGTACACAAAAACTGAAATGAAAATTTCCCTAGAGAGTTTCAACAGCAGTTTGGAGGTGGCAGAAGAAAGAATCAGTGATCTTGAAGACAAAATAATGGAAATTATTTATGCTGAGGAGCAGAAAGAAGAAAAAAAAATTTTTTTTAAGGCAAAGAAACCTTAAGAGACCTATGGGACACCATCAAGCATATTAATAAATGCATTATTTTCTCCCAGAAGGAGAAAAAAGAGAGAAAGGGGATAGAAGGACCCTTCAAAGAAATAATGGCAGAAAACTTCCCAAAACTAATGAAAGACATGAATATGTACATTCAAGAATCCCAACAAACCCCAACAGGAGAACTTGAGAATCATGCCCAGACACAGAGTAGTCAAACTGTCAAATGCCAAGTTGAGGGAGAGAGTTCTGAAAGCTGCAGGAGAAAATCAAAGTGTTATGGACAAGGGAGTCTCAATAAGATGCAGTGCTGAAGTCTCACCAGAAATCATGGAGGCAAGAAGGCAGTGGGATGAAATATTGAAAATGCTAAAAAATAAAAATTAAAAAAAAAAAAAATTGTCAACCAAGAATTTTATCTCTGGTAACTGTCTTTCAAAAATGACAACGAGATTAATACATTCCCACATAAGCAAAAGTGGGAAAATTCATCACCATTAGTCTTGCTGTACAAGCAATGCTAATGAGAGTTCTTCAGTCTAAAAGGAAGACACTAGACAATGAATCAAAGTGGCATAAAGCAATTAAAGAACTCCAGTAAAGCTAATGTCAGTACTATTGTATTATAATTTCTAGTTTGTAACTCCACTTTTTATTTTTAAACTTTTTAAAATGCAAAGGCATAAAAATTAATGGTGAATCAAGAGTTTAGGATATACAATGTATAAAGATATTATTTATAAAAGGTATAACAAAAAGGTAGAAGGATAAAGGCATATAGGAACAGTGTTTGTGTGTGCTATTGAAGTAAAATTGGAATGAAATCAAATGTGATTGTTATAGATTTAAGATGTTAAATGTAAGCTTCAAGGTAACTATGAAGAAAATATATGAAAAATATATACATAAAGAAAAGAGACTCAAAAGGGTACAAGAAAAAATAAAAAATAAAATAGGCATTAATTGAAGAATTGAGGGACAAAAGAGTAGCAGACTCACAAAGACCAAATAACAAAATGACAGAAGACAGTAGTACATTATCCATAGTTACTTTAAATGTAAATGGATTTATCCCTCTAGTCACATGCAGAGATTGGCAAAATGGATATAAAAGCGTGACCCAACAATATGCTGTTTATAAGAGACTCACATTAAATTCAAAGACACAAGTAAACTGAAAGTGAAAGGATAGAATAAAATATACCATGCAAATACTAACTAAAAGAAGGCTGGGCTAGCAATTTAATATCAGGTAAAATAGACTTTAAGGCAAAAACTGTTATGAGGGACAAAGTAGGACACTATATACTGATAAAGAGGGGAATTCAACAAGAAGACATAACAAATATGAATATATATGCACAGAATGGCTGAACCCCAAAATATATGAAGCAAATACTGACAGATTTGAAGCGAGAAATAGATGGTTCTACATTAAAAGTCTCCTATTGTGATTTCAATACACCACCTTCAATAATGGATAGAACATCTAGACAGAAGATCAATAAGGAAATAGAAGACTTGAATGATACTACAAAATAACTAGACATAACAGTCACAAATAGAACACTTCACCCAACAGCAGCAAAATACACATTCTTCTCTAGTTCACATGGATAATTCTCCAGGATAGACCATTTGTTAAGTCACAAAATGAGTCTCAAAAAATTCAAAAATACTGAAATCATGCATTGTATCTTTTTTTTACCATGATGGAATGAAACCAGAAATCAATAACAGAGGGAGAAATGGAAAATTCAAAATACATAGAAATTAAACAATATACTCTTATTCAACCAATGAGTTAAGGACGAAATCACAAAGGAAATTAGGAAATATATTAGGGCAAATAAAAATGAAAAGACGACATACCAAAACTTATGCAAACCCAGCAAAGGCAGTTGTGACAGGGAAATTTAAAGGCTAAAATTTAATAAGAATATATATCTCAAATTAGAATCCTAATCACATAACTGGATGATCTAGAACAAGACAAGCAAACTATGCTCAAAGTGAGCAGAAGGAAGGAAATTACAAAGATTAGATGGAGAAAAATGAAATACAGAATAAAAAATTAAAAAAAAAAAACAACAAAAGAATCAACAAACCAAAAATGGTTCTTTGAAAAGATCAATAAATTTGACAAACCTTTAGCTAGAATGCAAAAAAAAAAAAAAAAAGAGGATGCAAATTACTAAAACCAAAAATGAAGAGGGAAATTACTTCCAACTCCAAAGAAATAAAAAAAGATTATAAAAGGATACTATAAACAACTGTATACCAAAAAATCAGATAACCTAGGTGAAATTAAAATTCCTAGAAATGCACAAACTACCTACAATGACTGAAGAGAAGTAGATCTCAGCATGCCACCCTCCCTTCACAAACAGAACAATGTGCTCAACAAGGAGATGTCTGCACCAGACCAAAACCAAAACCAAATCAAGTCTAATAATAAAAGCCAAAGAACTTAACACAAAGAAAACGGAACTCAGATCCAGGAGAAACTTACCCCTAACACTCCATCTGTGGCAAGAGAGCAGCAGATACAAAGAGTCCTGTAAGTACACATACCTGGTCACTCACCAGCTACGGGGATGGTTGGGGGTGGGGTGGGGGGAGGTTTTCTCCACATCCTACTTCTGACACCAGAAACTGTAAAAAAAGAAAAAAAAACGGAGTCAATAATAATAATCAATAATGTGGGTTTATTGAAAGAAACTGTTCAAACAGGGAGATCTTAAACAGAAGCATCTCAAATGGTTAGTAAGTTACATCAGCTTATAAAGGCAATTAGGGGACTTCCAAAGGGGAAGTTACAGTAATTGGTTGACATTGAGATTCCTTTTTTTACAAAGTGGGAAATGATCATAGATTGGTTATTGTCACATACTTGTTCATTTCTGATAGGTTATCTCAGTTGGGCTGAAGCTAGCTTACTTCCAATTACTTAAACTGCAACTTTTACAGGGTACGTGTCTTTTTTTTTTTTCAGAAAACCCCATTTTAAATTTTAACTTTTAATAAAAGTCCTTGTCACTTCTCAGAAGGGGATCCAATCCAAGCACTGTCAAGGCAGGCAGCCATTTTATTTTTCTTATCAAAATGAAGACAAAATATGGTAAAAGCAATTTAAGTAAACAGGAATACAACAGAACAGAGGGCATGTGGTCAATATGAGTAAAGTTTAATATTCAACGTACATAAATAATTGGCACAAATATATAAAACATTATGCTATAATCAGAGAAATGTAGATTTTTAAAAGTTGGAGGTAACATTACATACCTATTAAAATAAATAAAAATAAGAAATCCCAAAGTTTATAATTCTGTGGAAAGTATAACCATTACTGTTGACATTATAAAGTTGCTTTAGTCTGGAGAGCAATCTGGCAATATGAAAAAAGGAATTAGAGATGCTTATGTCTGATAACTTTACACTAATGAGCAGACCCTAAGGAATTCACCTAAAAATGGCCTAAGGTGAATTGTATAAAAAAGTTCTTAGCAGGACTATAGATTTTGAAAACTAGAAACAATCCAAGTGCCAATTGATAGAAGTGGGATATATATACCTGTAAAGGGCACCTATCTGTATGATATTAGTATGATAAGCTCATGGAATGTGACCAGGTATGGCAACCTGATATGAAGTAAGGGAAAGATAAAAATGCATAATCCAAAACGTGTACACATTGGTTGCAGTCACATAAAGGTCAGAAGAAAATTCAGAGATACTGTGTCCTGCTTACCTTTTAATCTCCATTGGATTCATCAGTAAAATTTCATTTTTAAATATTTTTTCAAGTATTTAAAACAAAGTCTAAAAAGGGAGGTAAAATGTAGTAGTAAAGGCATTTTAATTGGAATACAATGTGCATAAAGCTTATTGATCATTATTATAATTATGCTTTTCATTGCTTAATGCACCAAGGCCAGATTTTTTTTAATTAAGTAAAAACCAACCAATTAAAAGAAAGTGTATGCTGTGGCTCAACAACACATCATCTGACACATCAGTTCCCTTGCTCTGGAATATTCCCTCCCAACCACAGGGCACGCACATACCCTCAGGGCAGTGCATCCGTACCCCACACACACTGCCTTCTCCATCTCTCCCCACACTGCCCACTCCCCACCATACCTTTCCTCTATTTACTTCTGCTGCTGTTTAATCAATGATAGTTCAAAGTTTTGAGGTTTGTGTCTTGATCTTTTTAGAGTAAAGATACTTTTTGAATCTAAAAAGGCAAAACCAATCATATCTGGGGTAACTCCTTAGTAAATTCAGAGACTCACTAAGGAGATAGAGGGAAACCAAAGAAAGATGGCTGCTCAGGAGGCTGGAGTCCTGGGCTCCAGAACCAGCTCTGCCCTAAGGGTTCCTCATCTCAGACAAGTTCTCTGGGCTTCAGTTTCCTCAGGTTTCATAACATAGGGCTGAACTACAAGATTTTCCAGGTCCTTTCCTTAAATTTTATTCTTCTTAGTGAAGGGGATATGGGGTCAGCTAAGTGGTTGTCAAGAAAGCATCCTTCATTTCTCCAAATTTGCTTCTCCCTTTTCAATTCCTGGTGATTTTTTCCTTTGTTACAATTTCCTCCTGAACCTGTTGATATGACATTTTACTTTTGCCATCACATTTTATTTTATTTTTTTTACAGAGTCCTCTGGAGCATTTTTTAAAACTAAACTTTATTTTTATATTTACAGAATCTGAAGCATTTAAAACAGGACAGAGATTTTTTTTTTTTTAATGCCCTTGTAAAACATAAAAAATTCTCATGTTTGGCTAAAAGTTTCTTTGTCAATGCTAAATCATTTCTACATTTTATCTTACTAGAAAAATAATGGAGATAAATCAGCTTCTAATTAGAGATGTATCATCTTGAGTCCCAGCTAGACTCAGGGCATAGTTAAGCAGCTAAACTATGGTTTTATTTTGTTTTTATAAATAGTATTGCTCTTGTTTTATGAGTCAGAAAAATCATGGTATACATTTAATGTCAAATATTTAAAAACAAACATTAAAATGTAAATGATGAAATTAGTTCTTCAAAAATGTTGATAACTTTCATGTAAAAAGAGCCAATTATTCATCAACCATATTTCTATCAGACATTTTCATAGGATCTTATTGCAGTATAGAATGTTCTAGAGTCAGCTTTGCTGTGGAGCTTACATTTCTTAGAACTATTAAGAACTGACTCCCTCAAGAAATAGCTTAAGACTTGGGTACTCATTTGAGACGGCAAGGCAACCTTGAGAAGACTGATAAAGTAGAGATTCATACATGAACCACAGAAGGTGTGAAGGATTAATCTCACTGTGGGTCATGCACCTCATAACAGATGGAATTGGTCCCTTGGTTACCATAGCATTCCTCACCCAGCAATGAGATATAATTTCTGAGAAATCTCAAACAGGAGAATTCACATTTGAGAAACTTAGAATAAAATAGGTTGGAAGTGACCCAGTGGATGTTTTCATGAATATTTTTTATTTTATTGAAATAAAGTATTAAATATACTTTAAATTAAAAAATCAATGGCATTTAATATACCTTAAACTAGTAATCGTGGGTACTATACTACTCATTTCCATTTACTGTTCCTTACTTACTAAACACTTTTGTTTACATTTTCTGACTTCACTGGGTCACTGTTCCCAACTGCTCCCATTCAGATCCCATGTACCTTCCACCTCCACCCAGTGCATGCTGGGAATAGCTGCTCTTCATTTGGAAAACTTCCATTTGTCTTTTATTTTTAAAACATTTTTAAAAGTTTATTTCTAGCCCTGAAAGAACAAAATTATTTTGAACAAAGTCATCATATACAGCAGTTAATGTCAATGTATCAATTAAATAATTGAACAAGATTAAATTAAAAATAAAAGGCAATATAAAATTTGAAGACAAAAGAGAAAAGACAAGTTACTTCCACTTAATTTCCATCTACCAAAATAAGAAGGAAAAAAAAGTAACAGATTCTTAGCAAAGACATTCAATTCCAACTATAATTCTTTGCTTTTCTTAATACAGAATAAAGCTTTGCTTAACAGAATTATCTTACATTTCCTTTTGCCCCTTGGCAACATTCTAGGATGGTGAATGAGATCGACTTCAGTTCTTTCCAGGCCAGGTCAGTGCTAGATTCTTCTTTGTAATTCCCAAAACATCTATCACGGTGTGTTTGCCAGAGTGTTCCATAAATGTGTTGAATAAGGAAAAAAAATCTATGTGTACATACATAACATATTTTCTTATTGCACACACACACATACATGTGCATTGGGGAAAAACTGATTTAAACTGTTTAAATATTTAGTGTGGGAGCAGTGGTGACAAGGAAGACAATCTGCCTTTTATATTACTATAGAATTCCACTTACATATTTAAAAAATGAGTTATTAATCTAGATGATTTTAGCTATAATATAAACAATTTTTGGACCTTTCAGTCTGGATATGGTATCTCAGTTTTGGTTTTTTTAAAAATTTAGATTAAAACAGCAATGCAAATCCTTTAAGCATCCTTTTTTTATAGCTGCTGTCTGACCTGGCCTAAAATTCTTCAGGCTAGAATACAGTATATACAAACAAATATGTATTTAAATGAGCCCTACAAAGAAATTACTCATAGGTAGTTTTAAATTGCTTGTTAAAGGCATAGTTTCATTTATGACTGGTGGTTACTAGATGAATTTTAAGCAGCTTTATATTGATATGTCGAAGAGAAGAGAATTCCTACTATGTGCCAGGCACTCAATACATGAAGGTAAGATTTATTTTAGCCTTTGTTTCTTATGCTATCTCAATCACTATGTTTACTATTCCAGGTAGGATAAAATATTCAATATTTTCATGGTTTCCCAGCTTTAGCTGGCCTTCAAGGCAAGAAAGGAACAAGAGGAGCAGGTAACCTTAAGACCACCAGAGAATCTGAATAATAAACAAGTACTCTACTAATATTGTCCTAATAACACAAAGAACTACTACAGTAACTTTTAGATTTAAATGGGAATTTTCATTCTAAAGTGATAATAAAAAGGATAAAGTCACGAGGCAATTATTAAAAAAAAAAAAAAAAGAATCTTGATTCCGATATAATTGTTCTTTCAACAAGATCAGAACATTTTAATTTTAACTAATAAGTCACAATTCTGTATTGCTTTTAAGATTATGTTGTTTAAAAATGACATATTTCAGAAGTAATCAAAGTATATCTTCAGTACAGGTTAGTTTATCCAAGTAGGTAAAAAAGAAACCACAGTGTACCTCCCTTAACCTAGGAGTCAGGTTGTAAAGGCAAAGTCATTGCCAGCAACGGACATGCAGGTAACCATCAAAAACGTTGTAAATACAAAGCCAAACTGCTTCTACAAACTGAAATGCTCTTTGTTGAGTCATAGGAATAAAAATGGGGCATTGGTACTTTATTCAATGAACATGGTCTTTATGTATGAAAGTGCCCTCTTGAGTGGTCATGATGGTCACAGTCTTATCATCCAGTGGATTTTCTATTTCACTGGTAGCATCTTCTTTATTATAACCCATCCAAACAACTGTTTACAAAGAATATTCAAATCTGAAACTCAGGAGGCATTGTAGCCTTCCACCAGAACTAAACAAGCTTGTTTCTGCAAAGTCAGTTAGTAATGGCTGTAGAAGGCCAACATAATCCAGAAAGAAATGAACTCAAGAATCAATTTGAAAACAGAGGCTAAGTGCTCTAATTATAAGTTTCATTAATTATTTTACTCATTTTTGTGAAAACTTTCCTGCATTAGCAATAAAAACAGCCATTTCTATCCTTACCTATATTTTAGTACAAATATTATGGGAAAAATAGGAAATAAAGCCCTGCTAGTTCCCCCACTCTACCCCCAAACTTCAAAATGATCTTTATTCATGTTTTGTACTATTGCTGGATGGCAGGTACGTGTGAAGTTAATTGGGAGGGGATAGCGGGAGCAAATTACCAGAACCAAATCGCAGATTTTTCTCTTTTATGTGACTCTTGACATGTCAGAAGGGATATCTCCTCCAAAAACAAAACAAAACAAAACAAACAACCAAAAAAAGAAAGCAAGAGAGGAATGGAATGGAGAGGATAGAAGAGGGCATTCTAATAATTAATGCTATAGGTCACACACCATTTCTTAAAATTTTTTTGAAAAAAGTATTGCTATTGTCAAGCACATTTCACTTTTCTTATCTTCCTTTGTCCAGTTTTTAACATGAATATTATCTATTCATTTTTAACAATCTAAATGATCCATGAATTCATTAAGATATGTACTTTGTCACTTAAGTTTTTGTAGTCAGAAAGATGTTGGTAACGGGTTGGGAACAATGTAATTTATGGCAAATCTCTATGGCTTACTGGTCACAAGCTGCTTTTCTGTGTAACTGACATTTTTCTCTTTTTATGAATATAATCTCATCTAATTATTTTTGAGCTCACCAAAGTTCAAAGCTCTCACTTTGTTTCTGCTACCCCCAAATATTTTTCTCCTTTAAATGGGGGGGGGGGGGATTAACTTTTAAAATCCAAAGATTTAATAGTTATTGTATAATTTGCCACTGGGTGGGGAGGAGGGTTAATTAAAACAAAAACAAACACCAAGACCCAACCTAGACCTAAATTTACAACATATACGGAAACTTATTTGCAAAATGAAGGAAAAAGGGTGTGGGGTAAGGTACCAACCAAAGTCATAAAGCCTAAGTTGGAACAAGAACAAATCATTTTGGTTCCTGGAGCCAAATCTGGAGCAGAAAGGAAGATAACAATTGTAAGGACAAATAGTCAATGGGATTCTGTTTCTGTTTCAGTGATTTAGTTGTAAATATAGATTATTAGTCTTCTCTCTATGCATGTAACAAATGCCAAACAACTCACTACCATGAAATTTCTAAAATTGACTCTTTCAAATTTGTTTAAAAAGGTAAAAATCACATACTTTTCTCCCCTTTCTTCAGCTCAAATTCTGAAGTGAAATATTACATGTAACAATAGTTGGTCCTAACTTCTATACGAAGTTAAGCCACATCGAGCCCCTCTGCCATTATAAGGCCTACATAATTTCTAACACATTGCCTTGAATTTAGGCAAGAGAAAAATTTCTCAAGGCAACTCAGAAGGAGCAAATCAAGGAAAAAGCTAAGAAGAAAAAAGAAAAGAAGACTAATAGATGAAACAAATACTATGAAAAACTCAAATCTGCCATTCAAGTATTAAAAATACCCCAAAGGGGAAAATGAATAGGATCTATTACAACAAAGTTAACAAAATAAAATAAAATGTAAATAAAATAAAATGCAAATCTCAAGCATGATAAATGGCCCTGATGGGCTGTCTGCCTAAAGACACAAGTAAGGCTAGAGAGATTCAGTCCACAATTCCTTCAGAACCTAAAGCATGGGTTCATTTGAAAGTCGTAATTCTTTTTTTGCAATTTTCTCTCAGTTGTTCTTCAGGGAGTAGTTTGCAGTTTTCCTCCATATTATGCATACCATTTCTTTCAAACTTTTGAAGACTTCTTTTAGAAAACGGAGAAAAGAATATGAGGTTACCACAATGATGTTAACGGTTACTCTTCATTGCTTTTTTTTTTTTTTTTTTACTGGGAGGTTCCGGGGATCAAACCCAGGTCCCTCCATATGAGGGATGGACACCCAACCATTTGAGCCACATCCTTCCCCCTCTTCATTGCTTCTTTAGCTGCCATGATCAGTGGTGTCAAGCTAGATAATGGTTTGGCCAGTTCCAAGAAGGGATGCCATAACAATTCTTTGGCTGAACCCCTTTTTTCTACATCCATCTCCAACAGTGATTTTAAGAAATCCCAGAATAGTGGGGATAGTTTCTCTGGATTCTGAAGTTCTAGGGTTCCATTGGTTGCTATCAAGTATGAAGCCCTCGAGGGAGGGCTTTCACTGAGGTATGGAGGCTCTCCTTCTATCATCTCAATTGCCATGATACCCAGAGACCATAGGTCCACTTTAGGACCAAAACTTTCCCTGTAACCACCTCTGGTGCCATCCAATATGGTGATCCAACCATAGTACTTCACTTGCTCTGCTCAGGGGTAATCTGGGCACAGAAACCAAAGTCAGTAAGTTTAGCTGATCCTTCCATCCCCAAAAGGACATTGTCACTTTTGATGTCTCTGTGGATCACCTGATTGGCATGTAAAAATTCCAGTGCCTGTAAACACTCTGCATACAGCAGCAATCTGCACTCCATCCATGCAGGTTTCTGTTACAATATCAGTAAGTGACCCACCACCTTTACCACAAACAATTCCTCACCCATCCGGTAACTGTCCAAGAAGTTAACTATGTTGGGTTTCTTTAATTCTTTCATCACTAAAATCTCATTAATGATCAATTCCTTCTTTGGCTGTTTCTGTAAATGTTTCTGTTTGATAGAGCCTCCTGTCCCAATGCTCCATCAGTAGCAGTAAAAACTGTATCAGAAGCCCCTTGACCAATTTTTTCATATCTGGTATATTTTTTCTTGGGGTCACCTATGCTGGCAGTCGTTCTTAATTTCTCCATAATCTCTGCATCTGTCATTGTGGTCTTCTTTTTCTGTTTGTCTGAAGACTTGGCACCACTATCGACATTAGAATCACCAACTGGTGCAGGAATAGGGTCAATTCCAGATCTTGAGTAAATTGATTTTGTATGATCCGGTCTGGAAGCAATAACAGGAGGAGCAGCCTCTTCATCATCAACGTCTTCCTCTGTAACTACTGTTGAGATTTCTGAGCCCCTTGTATTCAGTGCTGGTGTTGGGGGGGGGGGGGAGCCATCTTTCTCAGGAGGAGAAAAAGCTCAATTTCTGCTTCACTGTGTAGGAGTCGTAGAATTTTTAGACATCCAGCACAGCCTGAGGATTCTTCTTTTGGTGATAGTGAAGGTTCTGGCATGCCAGTGAATTCTCCAGTAACAACATCAAAGCCAACATGTATAGTGTGCTTTAAATCAGATGGAGGATACATTTCTGGCCATTTCTTTTTTTTTTTTTTAAGATTTTTTCCCCCCACCCCACCCACTCAGTGATTGCAGTCGCTGTCTGCCCTCCGTGTCTGTTCATCATCTTTTTTAGGAGGCAAGGGGAACCGAAACTGAGACCTCCCAGGTGGTATAGGCAGGCACCCAACTGCTTGAGCCACATCTGCTTCCCTCTTCTCTTTCTTCTTACTTCCTTTCTGTCTGTGCCTGAGAATATAGAGGGGATTTTATTCCTGAGTTTTTTTTTTTCTTCTGGAACAGAGGGCAAAGGTTTCAAACTGCAATTGGCTGACAAAGGGTCTTTGCCTCCAGTGCTAAAAATGGTACTGCTCATCCGGACCGGCAGTGCTAGAGGCTAGTCTTCCAGTTCTCACTTATTAGACATGATTCAGAATTATGAAATGGCCCCAAGCGAAGAAAAGTCCCCGCCCCAGCGAGGCGCCTCGATCCGAGCTCCCAGCGGGCTCGGGAGCCTCCCCTGCAAACGCGCAGCGCAGGGAAGGGGGGCAAAGGATGGGCAAGCAGGGCGGGAAGCAGAACCGCGCAAGAGCGCAGCCGTCTCTGCTACAGCTAGGTCCAGCTGCAGCGCAAGCCCGGCGGGCGCCAGGGAGGCGAGGGCAAGGGGCCTTCCGCAGTGGCCATGGCTGAGGCCAGAGGGGAATCGGCGACGACTGTCGCCGCCGCTGCGGTGGCCACAACCCTGGGGACGGGCGACGGCGGGGAAAAGGGTTAGGCAGGGTCCTCATTTGCCTTTTAATACTTTGCTCAAATGTCACCTCCTCTGTGAAGCATTCTAGCCTCGTCCCTAAATAGGGCCCCATAGCATCTTCTACTTATCTCTACTATAGATACCCTTACCATGTGGTATTGACTTTTTATTTGGTTCCCCCACTGTAATGTGAATATTCAGCATCCATCCCCAATACTTAATACAGTGCCTGGAATATATTAGGAGACCTATTTAAGTGCTGACAATATCCAAAAGCCTCAGAGTAGAATAGTGCTTTCTGGTCAACCTCTTCTCTCCTTCTTGTCACTGGCTCTCAAGTCACTGAATTGTTTTGTTACTTGTCAAGTCAATTTGTTACCCATCAAGACAAGTCAACTTAATTTGTTACTTGACTATCAAACTTCAGAATTACCTGGGGAACACATTACAAATGTAGTTTCTAGTTTACAGGCATTTTAATCAATTCATTTTAGGGGCCCCCAAATCTGAGGACCAATATGCCTAGTGATTCTGGCATAAAACTTTTGAGACACACTGCTCAGCCCATTTCTCACCCTTCTAGAATATAATGTGTGGTGGTTTGAAGTGTATGCACCCGGATGCTCTTAAACCTAATCCATTCCTATGGATGTGAACCCATTGTAAGTAGGACCTTTTAATGACATTACTTCAATTAAGGTGTGGCCCACTTCCATCAGGTGGGTCTTAATCCTATTACTGGAATCCTTTATAAGCAGAAGGAAATTCAGACAGAAAGCCAAGAGAGGCAAGAAGCTGAACATCAGCAGAACCCAGAAGAGAAGGGAGAGACCAGGAGACTCCACCATGTGCCTTGCCATGTGGCAAGCTAAGGACCAAAGACTGCCAGCAGCCAGCCTCAGAAAACCAGTCTTCAGACCTTGATGATGATCTTGATGATGACCTTGGTGATGATCACCTTGATAATACCTTGATTTGGATTTTCTCTTAGCCTCAAAACCATGAGCAAATAAATCCCCATTGTTTAACCTGACTCATTTCATGGCATTTGCTCAAGCAGCCTAAAGAAACTAAAACACTATGTCTCTTTTAAGCAAGGCAGGTATCCCAGATAGCTCTCTTTTGCTGTGCTGGCTTTTAATGCTGATTAGCACTTTCTTCCACTGATTTCCGCAGAGACTTGAGGCCTCTATTGTTTTGTTTAACTCTACTTTAGGTGATTTTATGCCCTGCATCTGCTCATACCTACTTTGACTTTTAGTTTCCAAACTTCACAGTTTCTAGTCCCAATTCCAAATCAGCCATCTGAGACTCCCAGTTCTTCCCCTGTTATTTCTGATGATAAGACCACTGGGCTTTCTGGTTCCTGCAGGCCACTCCCTGCCCCAGGTTCCCAAAGGCCTTTTGCTCTCCTGTCCACAATTCTTCCCAAAATACTATGACAGGAGGCAAGAAGAATGGAAGCCTTGAGGAAAAAACCACTTCTTTTTCAGTACTAAACTCAATTTTTGGTTTCACTTGGTGCTGATGTAAGCAGCTAAAATATCTGAGTTCTCAGGCTTCATTAAACACTAGCCCATTAAATGTGGTGTCAGGCGAGAATAATCCCAAGACTCTTGCTTACTGGGCTGTGACCCATTTTATCTTCATCCCCTGCATGATCCCCACTAAATTTGTTTTCTTATCTGCTTCCCCCAGGAACATGAGTAAGCTAGATCTGGCATGTTTATCCATATCAAGATAGTCCCAGCAGCACAGTATTTCTAATTGTCACTCCCAGGCTCTGCTGACATTCAGATGATGTTATCTGATATACATTATTTATGTCTGGACTATAGAATGTTAAAGAAACCCTGCTTATTATTATAGGTTGATAATAAATGAGTTTTCAACTGGCAAAAAAAAATTCACTTGGATTGTTCCCAGAAGTTACAAATTCAGATGTCCACAGAAGCCATGAAGATAATATAAATGTATGAATCCAGCCAGGTGTGAAAAAATAAGACTTGACCACTGTGATCTTCTTCTGCTACGCCCGGTACTGCCTATGTGCTCATTGAGTGAGGACCTTATACCTCTTTTGTGAAAGGGCAGCTGAAGAGACTCTGGCTCTCACCATGGCCTATGAAAAACCTATGGAAGGAGTCAAAACTGAAAAAACAACCCTATTAATTTGAAAGTGGTGGCAGGATGGTTCTCTGGTACAGTTTACAATGAAGGGGCACATACCACTTAGTAAAATATTGAAAGCCTATTTTGAACCGCAGGGTTTGTCAATGAAGCATATTGGATTTTGATGGGCAGGCAATCAATGAAGCAGACACACCTGCACAGTTGGAGATGGAGGATAAAAGTAGAATTGACATGTTCCTGTGGCAGATAAGAGGGGTCTACTAAAAAGAGAGCTTGCTACTTGACTCCAGACCTCTCTTCCCTACAGACCAAGAATTCATTCCCAATTAGAAAAATAAGAACTTGGTCCCACCATGTCCTGACTACACAGTATAGTTTTTTCTATTCTTTCATTTTCCCATTCTCCATTCCTTTGTTTTTCATAAAGGAGGTCTATTTTTTTTTTTTTAAACCAAATGGTCAATGGTATGTTTTGATAGATATCAAAGGAGAAAGGATGGAGAAAAATATTGGTTCTGTTAAAATATCTCCTTTCACCATTAGTGACATGCTCATTCAGTTCTTAGTAAGTAACTTAGTAAGTTATTTTTCTCTCACTGTTTAACAAAACCCAACAATATAAAAAAAAAATCCTTGTATGCTTTGGAGAATTTTAATGTTTTTCATTAATAATTGTTTTAAAAAGAACAATTTTATAATTTTTTTTGTACGGAGCTATTAAATGTCGGGCAATATGTCTTTAAATAGAGATAAATTACTCTAAAAGAAATGAATCCTAGATAACATTCCCTTCAAATCTAGCATCTTGTTTAAATAAACTTCTTGTTCAAAATGAAAAAAAAAAGTCTTGGCAAAGATTATAGGAAAAAAGAGAATATATCTCACTTAAAGGTATTTAGATTGGGGAAAAAAAATTGTGCTAGAAGTTCCTAAAAATAAAAGTCTGTTGACTTGTCATCCTGTCATCTTCATTTATATCCTAAAACGATGTATTTGATTTACTCATAGTTAGGTTTTAGGTTAAGCTACTATAAAAAGGCTCAAATAAGACAGAAGTTTCTCTCTCTTTTATATATAACAGACTAGAAGTATGTGTAGGAAACTCTGTTCCATGAGCACTCTCCAGTCTCCAGGTTGGTGAATCAGCTCAGCCATCTTCTGCATCTTTGAGTCTGTTTCAACAACTACCACTTCCCAAGAGGCAAGACAAAGAGAAGAAGCAGATTCCTCATAAGGACATGTCCCAGGAGTTGTGCACTTCACTACCACTCAATTCCATTGGCTCCACCTGGGTGCCCATGTGTACCACTAAAACCCCTTGGTGGTGGGGGGGGGGGCTGTAATTCTAAAAGCCAGAAGGAGAGAATGGATACTGGGAGACAATAATGATTTCTGCCACACTAGGGGACCAAAAGAATTTCAGGTAAAAATAAAAGTGATTTCTCATAAGCCTAAATCTATACTAATGCTTTAAAAAAGTAACTATTTGTAAATCAATTCTCAGCCAACTGGCTTTTGTGAGTCTTTGACTCACTCTATATGACTGAAGAGAACTACTCACAAATTCACATGAGCAGACAGCTTGTAGAAATGTCAACAATATAGAGAAGACTGGATGGTAATGGGCCTTAAAAGCTGCATTTATAGATGTAATAAAAGCAATCAACTACACTTATTACTAATATCTTATTTACTCTAAGACAACAATTGCAAAAAAAAGAAAAGAAAAAGGTAAAGACTGGCCCAACTTAGGGCAAATGCAATGAGCAAAAGTTTTATTTTGTATTACCTAAGCACTCACTTATTGTTGCTAAATTTAACTCATCTTATTCCCAAAAGTATGTAAACCTAATGGACCACTCAGGGAAAGAAAGAGAAAAAGCAAAGTGGGTCAATGATGAAGCCCTAGAAAAAAACAACAAATGAGTAGACAGAAGATGATTAGCCACAAGAGTGTTAATTCATCAATTTTTTACTCCACCCATCTATAAAACATGGAAAGCAATCTGCCCTTACTATGACATGATGTTGGTGGCAGGACTGGGAAACAGAAAATTAATCTGAAAGTCCTCAAAGGTGTCAGCACTTAGTTCTAACCAGATTATGGGAAAATGTCCAGCAAGACATCTAAATAAAAGGATGCCTGGCTGGCAATGCCAACTTATAGCAGGCTCTGCTTAACAGAAAGAACATGACTTCAATCCCACCTCCTGTCAGTGGCTTTCCATCCACCATCCCCACTTTACTAACTGATGGGGCATTGTATAGATACAACATCCCTGTAAATGCAGCTTAGCTGGGTTCATTTTAAAGGAAGCAGAACCGTATTGAATTCATATTTGCCTGCAAAAAAATCCCAAACCAATGATTACTAGGACACCAGGATTTAGGGGAAAAAAGAGATTGGTGAAATATGAAAAACTAAATAAGAAGATGAATTTCTATTATTTTCAATAATGCTTACTATTCATTCACTAACAAAAAGGTAAAAATAGCAATTTATTTCACCTATAGACAGATGATCATGTTCCCACCAATGATTAACATCTCTGGCCACTTAATTTTTTAATTAATTTTATTGATGCATATTAATAAAGCATACAATCCATCCAAAGTGTACAATCAATGGTATCTGATATAATCACATAGTTGTCAGTTCATCACTTCAATCATTACTAGAGCATTTTCATTATTCCAATAATAATAGTTAATAATAAACAAAAAAACAGACAAACAATAAAGCTCTACCCCTTAATAATCACCTCTCAATCTCTCTATGCTTCCCCTGCCTCTGGCCACTTAATTTTATTCTCTGTAGGTAGGTAATGTCTCTTACTGTCATTTTTAACTCTAATATAGAGTTTCCAGATTTAGAAAATAAAAATACAGGATGCCCAATTAAATGCAAATTTCAAATAAATAACAAATACTTTTTTAATATTTTTTTTAATTACAGGAGTGGTAGCTTTACACAGAAATCATTCAGAAAATACAGAGTCCCCATAAACCCACCCATTATTAATAACACACACTAGTATAGTATTTTTGTTATAATTTATAAATGAATATTATTCAATTGTACTATTAACTATAGTCCATAGTTTGTATTAGGGATCACTGTGTTGTAAAGTCCTATTTGTTTTGTTTTTTAAATTTTTATTCTAGTAACATATCTACAACTTAAAATTTCCTTTTTAACCACATTCAAATATTTAATTTGGTGCTGTTAATTACATTCATAATATTGCATGGGAAATACTGATACTAAAAATTATTCTTTTTTTTTTGCCTGAAATTCAAATTTAACTGGATGCTCCACATTTTATCTAACAACAGTAGTCTAATAGCCACGACCTCTTATTCTTTCCACAGGTTTAATAATATGAATCTATCTCAGAGATTTGAAGGGCTCTGGAGAGCTGACAAGAAGCGTTCTATTCCTGCTAGTTATGGACTGGTTTTGCTCAGGGTAGCTGAGGCTGGGTATCTGGTTCATATATGAGAGGCAGCCCAATTCCCCAGCTCGTCATGTTCTCGTCTCCTCTGAGTTCCCAACATCACCAGGTGAGAAGAAATTGCTTGGCCAACTTGAATCTCAGCTCTGCCAACATAAAATGAGGGTTAGTGATAACTCCTTGTTTACATTTGTACTTTGCGCTGAAAACTCTGTTCTTGTAGTTTTAGTTTTACTTGCCTTTATTTTCTCCTTAGCGTCCGTGGCTCCTTGAGAATTCCCTGAAATGGTGAAAAGTTTCCTAGGGTCCAGCAGAGCAGCCACTGAGAGGCCTTAGGAGAAGCTGGTCCTGGTCTCAGCGTACAGAGAGATGAAGCTTCACCTCTCATTACACTCGGCAACCAAGGGAACATCTTTCAGAACCAGTATCAACATCCATACCTGCTGCTTGTATTGTTCTGAGACATTTTAAAAAGTATTCGTGTGTCTGTCCATCTCTCCACAAGTTCTGCCAACAATAACTACTGATCATCTTATTTTATTAGCAAGGTAAAGAGCCAACCCCCACATCAGGGGAAGGTACTGGTATTGCAACCAGGTCATAGGTCCCCTCTTGGTGATAAGCAAGAACGTAACAATGGATCCATTTTTGAAACCCTCAAGGCTTTCTGCACCCTCTTCAATGAACATAAAAAGAGAATTGGAAAAGATCCTGGTATTTATCTCCAGAATTGGGTAGAGTTATCAAGGGTTCTTTAATTCTCCAATGCTTTGAATAGGAAAATGTTTAAAATGACTCCCCCCGCCCCCCCGCCCCCGCCATTCTCTTTACCTCATATGGCTCCTTCTAGTCCCTGCCCTTGGGATTTTTACCATATCTGTGAAGTCAAATCTCACTCTTATGATATTTTCCAGGGTGATCCCAGGGTCTCAGTTCTCCTTGGATGGTAAAACAATTCATTCAAACACCTGTTGCTCAGTTACCAGCTCCAAATCTGCACTACGGGTCCCCACTACCCCCAACAATGGCCCCCTTGTCTGTTTACTCATTTTTACTCGTTGTTTGTGCTTGTTGTCTGCTTGCTGTTTTTGCTCTTTTTTAAACTCATCATCTGTTCTTCATCTGTTTGTTGCTTCTTTAGGAGGCACCAGGAACCAAACCCAGGACCTCCCATGTGGGAGGTGGATGCTCAACTGCTTGAGCCACATCCACTCCTGCACTACTATTTTGATGAAACCCAAGTATGAATGTAACTTTGCATTCATATCATATAAGCATTTTGCAATGCATATAGGACAGAAAATTCATATATGCGACATATTGAACAAAGACACCTAATGCTTTACAGAGCAAAAGAAAAAAATGCATGATGGTACCAAAGCAATAAATGCTCACTGAAGTTTGAGCTCAGTTTTATAAGCTCAGACAAAGGCTAAGTTGATAATTTTCATACCGATGAAAGAGGGGAACATGTATTCTCTTGTCCCTGAAGAGGAAACTGCATTATCTTCTCTGCATAGGTTTCATGCCCCTGAGAGTTAAACTCAGCCTTGGACTAGTGAGAGACTCACTTGTTCATTTAATGCTATGGTAATGAAAGGATCATTTCCCCCATCAGTTGGAAGTTTCCATTAATATAGTAGACAGAAGGATCACAGTTTATAGAATGTTTGTAGACAACATCCCTCTCCAGGAACACAGCCCAGAGTCCTGGGGCTTGTCCTAGCTCCTCAGTCTCAGGAAAAGCCAGCAGGGGTAGCTTAAGGGTCCAGCGCTCTCAGTCCAGAGCCAGAAGAGCTGCCCCTGGAAATGGCTCTGGCTCCGCGTGGGTGGGATGGAATGTGGAGAGGCCAGTGCTGGGGAGCTCCAGGGTACCAATCTTCATTTAGGCAACGACTTTAATTAATTATGCAGTTTCAGTCAAATCACTCAGCCTTTCTGAGCCTCCCTCTTTACCCTCGACAGTGATTCTGAACCATTACCTCTCAGTGGTTCTGAAATAAGTAAAATAATCAATGGGTGTTCAGGAAGACATGAATGACAACTGAGATTCAGCCTTCCTTTCCCCTGCCATCAAGTCCCCATGGTCATTTCAAATCCAGAGCACTTGCTTGCTCCAGGAGAATTTTTTTCTCCAGAAAAATTCCTGGGAACCGACTAGGGTCAGGAGAAAGAGGAAGATATTTAGGATATACATTGATATGGACACATAGATAAGTTGTTTGTTTGTTTTGCTTTCTCCTTTTTTTTTTAAATTAGGGTTTCTTTTTTATATGATATTGACCAGGGTTTGTTTTTTCTTTCTCACTTTCTTGGTTCTGTTTCAATATTTGTGACATAGGGAATCTCCACTCGAATGCCTAATGGGATTCTCCAGGTAAACTGTCCTCAACAAGCTCCCAAGTCATCTCTCACCAATGTCAAGGGCAACTCCATTCCCTCGTGGCTCAGCGAGACACCTGGAGTCACCCTTGAGGCTTCTCTCTAAAACCCACATCCAACCCTTTATCAAATCCCGTTGGCCCTACCTCCAAAACATCCCCAATCCATCCACTCCTCCCACCCTCATAGCCCTCTCTAGTCTGAGCCACTGTCATCTCTCCCTGAAGAACTGAATCAGCTCTAACTGCTCTCCAGGCTTCCCTCTCGCTCCTTCTCCTCCCCAGCCTATTGTCTGCCTGGCAGCCAGAGAGATTCTCTGAAAACCCATCTTTCTCCCTGGGTTCCCTGAAGGTAAAGCATGAGACAGAGCCCTATGCTCACTGTGAATGTGACTCAGAGGCCTGTGCTCACTGTGAATGTGACTCAGAGCCCCATGCTCACTGTAAATGTGACTCAGCCCTGTGCTCACTATGATGTGACTCAGAGCCCTGTGCTCACTATGAGTGTGACTCAGACCCCTGTGCTCACTGTGAATGTTGAAGTAGGCCTGTGTGAGGCGGGGATGTTCCATACTACAGGTAGAAGCCCTGGGGCCGGAAATGAGGGTGTGGCACAAACTTGAGGAGAGGCACTTGTGGTCAGTCAGCGTGGAAATAGTTGCTGCCGCTATGGCTGGAAGGAGAGGCAAGGTCGAGAGTGTAATATCATACCCTCCTCTGGTCTCAGGCACCCAACAGCTCCGCATCCTTCCAGGATAAAATCCAGTCTTCACCACTGCCTACACCAGCCCTCGCTGTGCTTTGAAGACCAATCCACACACCCCATCTCAGGGTCTGTGCTCCTCCTCCACCCCCTCCCCCACCCCCACCTGCAACACTGAGCCCTTCTCTGGCTTGCCTTACAATGCAGCAACTGTCCGCATTGTTTCCCGCCTTCCTTTACTTTTCTTCATAGTACTGGTTGGCCTTCTTAGAGATCATGCAAGTATTTGGTCATTTGTGTATTGTCTTTCCACACCCTCCTCTACTGGAATATAAGCTCCGTGAGAGCAGACACTTTCTCTCTTTTGGTGGTTACTACATCACCAGCACCTATAACAGTAGTTGACAATCGATTCATGTCGGTTTATTAAATGAATGGATAAAATATATGAATGAAGAAAGGCAAAAAGGGAATCCCTAGGTGAAGTGTTTTCACATGATCTAGGGGATTTGGGTTTCCCTTCAAGAGTCACCAGCAAGGAGGTGGGACCTCATTAAGTCATGAGTGCCTTGTTCATCTGTGTTAATATTAGGCTGCTACAAAAGCTTTTGTTTGAAGACAGTTTGACTGCTTTAAAAACAGACAAATAGAAAAACAATAAAGAAAAGTCAGTAAAACAAACAAACAAAAAAAAAAAAACTGGTTCTTTTAAAAGCAATAATGACCAAGAAAAAAAGTGAGAATACACAAATTACCAATATCAGGAATGAAATGGGGGATATCACTAGAGACCTGCTGACACCAAAAGTACAATAAGGGAACACAATGAACAACTCTAAAAACATTATATGACTGCTTAGGAAAAATGGACCAGTTCCTCTAAAAACACAATCCACCACAACTTACCCAGTATGAAATAGATAATTTGAATAACCCTATCAGAATCCTTAAGGAAACTGAATTCTTAAATTAAAAACTCTTGAAAAGAATTCATCAGGCTTAGATAGATTCACTGGAAAATTCTACCAAACATTTAAAGAAGAATTAGCATCAATTCTGCACACTCTCTTCCAGAAAATAGAAGAGGATGGACCACTTCCCAATTCACTCTATGAAGTCAGTATTATCCTGATATCAAAAACAAAGGAAGATAGTACCTGAAAAAAGAAAAGAAAATTACCGATCAATACTGCTCATGAATATAGATGCAAAAATCCTTAACAAAATATTAGCAAATAGAATTCAGCAACATATAAAAAGAATTATTCACCATGACCAAGTGAGATTTATTTCAGCTATACAAGGTTGGTTTAATGTTTGAAAATCAATCAGTGTAATACACTATATTGATAGAAGAAAAGACAAAAACCCATGATCATACTTAATGGTGAATGACTGACCACTTTTCCCCTTAGATCAGGAACAAGATAAGGATGACCAATGTTCTTGTCCCTTCTATTCATTATTGTATTGAGAGTTCTAGCCAGGATAAGAAAAAGAAAATAAAAAAGTAAAGTAGCATCCAGATTGAAATGAAAAAAGTAAGATTATCTTAATTTGCAGAAGACATGATCTTGTATATAGAAAACCCTAAGGAATCCACTAAATATATTAGAATTTATTAGTGTTAGTGAAGATGTGGAGAAATTGGAACCCTCATATATTTTTGCTGGAAATGGTAGGATGCAGCCACTTTGGAAAACAGTTTACTAGTGTCTCAAAATACTAAACATAGAGGTACCATAAAACCAGCAATTCCACTGTTAGGTATATATCCAAAAGAATTGAAAACGTATGACCACATAAAAACTTGTACATGAATGTTCATAGCAGCATTATTCATAATGTTCAAAAAGTGGAAACAACACAAATGTCCATCAACTGGTGAATGAAAAATAAAATTTATATCCTTACAATTGAATATTCTTCAGTGATAAAAAGAAATGACATATTGACACATCCTACAACATGGATAAATCTTGAAAGTCTTATACTAATTAAAAGGAGCCAGACACAAAGGGCCACATATTGTACACTTCCATTTATATGAAATGTCCAGAATAGGCAAATCCATAGACACAAAGTAAATCAGTGGGGGGTGGGAAATGGAGAATGGAAAATGACTGTTAATGGACAATAGGGGTTGCTTTTTAAGTGATGAAAATATTCTAAAATTAGATAGTGGTGATGGCTGCATAACTCTGTGAATATACCAAAAACCACTGAATTTTGTACTTTAAAATGCTGAATTTTTGCTATGCAAATTATCTCAGTAAAGCTGTTATTTAAAAAATAGTGACAATATACCAAATGCAGGTGAGGATGCAGACAAATTGGATCTCTCATATGTTGCTGGTGGGAAAGTAAAATGCTACATTTACTTTGAAAAATAGATTGACAGTTTCTTTAAAAATTAAACATATATTTATCATAGAACTCGGAAATCACATACCTGAGCATTTATCCCACAGAAATGAAAACTTATGCCCACACTTGATGATTGTTCATAGCAGCTTAGTTTGTAATAGCCCCAAACTAGAAACAACCAAAATGTGCTACAATGGGTGAATGGTTAAACAAACTGTGGTACATACATACCATGGAATAATAGAATTCCATTCGACAATAATAAGGAATGAACTACTAATATACGCAACAACATGGATGGACCTCAAGGGTAGTAAGCAGAGTTTAAAATGGCCTCTCTCAAAAGGTCTTGTACTGTATGATTCTAATTATACAACATTCTTGAAATGACAGAATTTACAGAGATGGAGAACAATTTAGTGGCTACCAATCTTTAGGGAGGGGTTGGGGAGCAAGGAGATGGGTGTGACTATAAAAGGATAGCACCAGGAGATCTTTGTGGTGATGAATAGTTCTGTATCTTAAGTAAGGTGGTGATTACTTGAATCGACACACATGATAAATTGACACAGAACTATATACACACATTGTTCCAGTGTCGGTTTCCTGGTTATGAAATTGTACAAAAGTTATGCTATATGTAACCATTGGAAGAATACATGGGCCCACCTGTACCATCTTTGCAACTTCCTGTGAGTCTATAATTATTTAAAATAAAAGGTTTAATTTAAAAATACCTTTAGAAAATCACAAAACACTTTTCTGGAAGATCTTCTAAAAGTCCCTTCAAGTTCTGTTATTCTATAAGTGTTTCAGTGAGAAGAAAATTGATGATCCATAAAAGGGAAAATTGATAAATGGGACTTCACCCAAATTAAAAACTTTTGTTGTGCAAAAGACCTTGGTAATAGGATGAAAACACAAATTGCAAACTGGGCAATAACATTCATAAGCCGCATCTCCAACAAAGGACTACTATCCAGTAAAAAAACTCTCAAAACTCAAAAGTAAAGAAACAAAAAAATCCAATTAGAAAATGGGCAAAAGATTTGCACAAACATGTAATTGAAAGGATACAGATGGCAAATAAGCACATGAGAAGATGTCCAACATCATTAGTGTATCAGCCAAAAGGGATGCTGAATGCAAAGTACCAGGAATCTGTCAGCTTTTATAAAGGGTATTTATTTGGGGTAAAAGTTACAAGGCCCTAAAGAGTCCAACTCAAGGTTGATTTCTTACCCAAAGTCATTTGCCACCTGTTGAAGCAAAATGGCGGGCAATGTCTGCATGGGTTCAGCCTTCCTCTTTATCTTAAGGCTCCATGTGCCCAGCTCCCCCATCCCAGCTGTAGGATGGAGGGCTTGTTTCTTTCCAGGCTCAGCTGCTCTTTTCTGTAAACTACCAGGTGAATGGCTCATCTCTTTCCCCATGGCCGCAGGATCAAAGCTCTCTCCTTTGCCGTGTCAATGGAACTCTATCTCTTTTCTCACACATCTGCTTCTGTCTCCTTGATTGAATCTCCGTTTATATAGCCCACCAAGGGGTTGGGGACTCAATCCTGATTCACCCTAATGATGTGGTCAAAACAAAGCCCTAATCTTGATTTAATCAAGTAAATAAAACCTTTGAATTTAATACAATCAAAGAGTTTCATGCCCAGAGGAACAGGCCAGTTTACAAATATAATCTATATCTCTTTTTTTGGAATTCATAAATAATATCAAACTGCTACAACTGGCCATTACAAAAACGCAAATTAAAATCACAATATATCACTATACACCTATCAGGATGGATGAAATAAAAAATAGTGGCAACCCAAATGCTGGCAAGGATTTGGATAAACTGGATCACTCATATATTGCTGGTGGGAAAGTGAAATAGTACAGCCACCCTGGAAAATAACTAACTAAATGTTTTTCTTATAACTACTTTATAACTTAGAAATCGAAGTCATGCAAAATGAAAAGTTATTTTCACACAGAAATTTGTACATGAATGTTCATAGCAGCTTTATTTGCAATATCCCCAAACTTCAAACTACCAAAATGCCCTTCAATGAGTGAATGGTTGAGTAAGTTTCAGTGTATCCATACCGTGGAATACTAGTCAGCAATAAAAAGGAACAAGCTATTTTTACCTGCAGCAACTCGGATGAACCTCAACGAAATTATGCTGAATGAAAAAAAGCACCAAACTTAAAAGAATATGTATGGTTATGGCTAAAACGTTCATGAAATAATTATAGAGCTGGAGAAGAGATCAGTGTTTGCCAGCAGTTAGGGATTTGAGAGGGAGAGGGTAGGGGTGGTTATAAAGGGGATGTCACAAAGGTCTTGTGATAGGACAGTCAAGTATCTGGTTTGTATTACATGAAGATACACATGATAAAATTGCAGAGATTCACATGCATGCAAACAGACAACTACACGAATGTATTAGTCAGGATTCTCTAGGGAAACAGAACCAACAGGAATTATCTGTAAACAGCATGAGATTTTTAAAAATTGTCTCACATGACTGTGGGGATATACAACTCTAAATACCATAGGGCAGTCTGCAAACCAAGGACTCAGATGAAAATCCTGGTTGAATTCCCCAGGAGATGCTGGCTATCTGAAGTAGAGATGGGGATTATCTCTTTGAATGCTGAAATCACTTCTCCTTTTAAGGCCTTCAACTATTTGGATGAGACATCACTCATTGCTGATGGCAATCTCCTCATTTGATTGTAGATGTAACCAGCCATATATGCAATCAACTCACTGATGATTAAAGTCCATGAAGTGCCACTGCATTACAATTAGCCCAGGGCTTGCTTGACCAAACAACTGGGCACCATTACCTGGCCAAGTTGACACATTAGCCTAATCATCACAATGTATAACTGGTGAAATCTGAACCAGTTCTATAGATTGTATGAATATCAATTTCCTAGTATAAGTATTGTACAATCCTGTAGTTATAAAAAGTATTAACACTGGGGAAGCTAGGTGAAGGTTATGCAAGACCTCTCTGTACATTTCTTTGTACCTTCTCGTGAATCTAATTATTTCAAAATTAAAAGTTAAAAAAAGGAAAAGCAACCCCTTCTCCTATCCCCCAACTGTACCTCTTACTCTCCCCCCCACAAAAAATAAATTGAAAGGTAACCTTTCTGTTTAATTTTTAAATATCAAAAAATAAAGGCCCATTTTCTTTGCTTTACAGACTTCTCTCTGGTTTAAATTATGTATTAGATGAAAACATCTTATTACTATAACAATAGGGGAGAGAAATTAGGTCTATAAAAACATGTGGTCCAAATTAAAATGCCTATCATTTATATACTTGAAGAAAACTAAGCACAAAATAAAACTGTTAGTCAAACTAAAGTTTCTAGTACACAATTTTTTAAAAAAAGATATTACATAGCAATCAACTGCCTCATTAGCTCTAATATTGCATATATTTAAATGTTTGCATATCATTGCTCAATTTAATTTGAACCAACTGTACTCAGTTCAAATATGCTTTCTCTGGACGTTCAAAACTCTCCAAAAGTAAAGGCCATTTTCTCCATTGTACGTACAGCAAGTTAGTTAAGAGGTCAGGAAAATTCCCTTCTTCCCT
Source organism: Tolypeutes matacus (assembly GCA_026826555.1). Lineage (NCBI taxonomy): Eukaryota > Metazoa > Chordata > Mammalia > Cingulata > Chlamyphoridae > Tolypeutes > Tolypeutes matacus. The sequence continues at coordinate 11,647,138 of JAKSZT010053769.1, read as the reverse complement.
TAGTTCAAAGGAGTTAAGTGTCCACTTGGTTTCATCTCCAATGGGGATAATACAGGAAACATTACTGATTATAGAGTGCATTATAGATAAAGTTGGGTAGAAAAGTCAGAAAGTCGGGCTGAGACCACAGGTAATCCTTCAAGAAGGGGATATGGCTCAGAAAAGAGCTAGCAAGAAGGTTAGGATCTGTCCAAGGGGCATGGTAAATTAGGATGATGCAATAGGAATGAAGACTTTTAGGCAACAAAAATGAATTACGAACATAAAGATAGAATTCCTTAAAAGGGCTGTGAAAATGAATTCTGAAAACAAGATTGCATGGAAATGTTGTTATTTGCAAATATCCACTGGGTATTTTAATTTCCTTCACGTGAACATTAGCATATATCTTCATAAGTTAGTAGTCTGTGCCTCATCGTTCATTCAGCACAATTAATTTCATTCCATCTCTTCAATCTGTCTTTCCTGATGATTTTTTCCTACTCTTCCTTGTTTTCTATTCCCCTTCCTTAAACAAGAGGTTTCAAATCACTACCGCTGTATTCCCAGGGTGGAGAGAAAGCCCGTTCATGGCAGGTTTTTAGAGAAAGGGATTGGAAAATCCCACCGTCAAACCTAATAATCACAGGCTCTTGCACCCTATTGATTGAGCCACCTCATTAAAGCTCCAGACAGCACACTTTCAGTGTCTAGCCCCTCACAGAACGGAACAAGCCTGGGAAACACTGAGCGGGAACTAGCACCTGCATCTTCAACCTCTCAGACCAAGAACAAAGGCCACCTTTCTTCCCCAACCTGCCTCTCTCCCAGGTAGGACTGCTCACTCCTCCAGGGAAATCAAGGCACCTCCCCTGCTCCTACCTTTTTAGGGAAGCCACCCCCAGTGAGCAGCAGGTAAGTTCCTGTCCCTACGCTTACTGCGAAGGCAAAAGCAGCAGAGGTTAATTTATCATAACCCCTCCCATCCCCAATAAAGTTCCCTCCACACATCTACGAAGATCTTCATGTAAAAAGTTTTCACAGCATTACATGCCCCTTCACTCCTTCTAAGGGACAATGACTTTTAGTATCCACTGAGTAGCAAAATACACGATGACCAAAAAAGGGACTATGAATTCAATACATTCCTAAATCAATTTCTATTTCATTCATCACAGCACAAATTACTGGTTAATTCATGAGTGAGGTCTATTATTTATTTAGCTCACAGCCAGTATGGTGTATATAAGTGCTGCTGGATCTTATAATAACTCTTCATCCCATTCCTAAGTAGGAAACCTAGGTTTGGGGAAATGCCCTGAAACCATGAATTGAAGACTTCTTGTGGCAGAGCAAGTTAGGCTGGGATTTTTAAAAATGTGACCATGGATAATACATGGGAAATTAAAAACATCATAAAAAGAAAAAAAATAATGTACAAGTTTCAGAGGTTTCACTCACGAGAGCTGACTGAACCATGCTGCCTGACACATGCCCTGCACACAGGCCCTTGTGACTGGAAAATCTTTACTGGCTCTTGGGGTAAATCACATCTTACAATGCGCCCTTTCTCACTGACTCTGTTTGTGCTTCTGTATCTTCTTCATTTTGTTTGTTTTTTAGAGAAATTGTAGGATTACAGAAATATCATGCATAAAATAGAGTTCCCATATACCACCCTACTATTTACACCTTGCATCGGTGTGGTACATTTGTTACAATTGATGAAAGCATATTTTTACAGTTGTACTATGAACTATAGTGCATGGTTTAAATTAGGGTTCACTGTGTTGTACAGTCTTATGGATTTTTTAAAAATCTTTATTCTAGTAACATATATACAATTTAAAATTTCCCCTTTTAATAACATTCAAATACATATTACATTCACATATTGTACTACCATCATCACCATCTGTTACCAAAACCTTTCCATCATCCCAAATAGAAATTCTGTACAATTTAAGCATTAATTTCCTATTCCCCACCCTTTCCCCAGCCCCTGGTAAACTATATTCTAGTTTCTGACTCAATGAATTAGCTTATTTTAATTATTTTGTATCAGTGAGATCATACAATATTTGTTCATTTATATGTGGTTTATTTCACACATTATGTCTTCAAGGTTCATCCATGTTGTCACGTGTATCAGAATTTCATTCCTTTTTACAGCTGTATAATATTCCATTGTATATATATACTACATTTTGTTTATCCATTCATCAGTTGATGGACACTTGGGTTGCTTCCATCTTTTGGCAATTGTGGATAATGCAACACAATAGTACTGGCATTTATAATTACCTAAATGGTTACCTGTATTGGAGGTCTTTATTTCTTTATGTCGCTTTGAACCATTGTCTAGTGTCCTTTCCTTTCAATTTGAAGAACTCCCTTTAGCATTATTTGTAGAGTAGATCTAGTGATTAATGAACACCCTCATTATCTGGGAGTTTATCTGGGAATGTCTTCATCTCTCCCTCATTTTTGAAAGTAAGTCTCACCACATAAAAAATTCTTGGTTGTCCATTGTTTTCCCTCAGCACTTTATGTATTTCAATCTACTGCCCCTTTCCCACATGGTTTCTGATGGGAAATCATCACTTAATCTAATCAGGAATCCCTTGTGCATAATGCGCTGTTTTCTCTTGCAGCTTTTAGAACTCTTTTCTTATCCTTTGCATTTGACAATTAGACCACCATGTGTCTGGGCATATCTCTCCTCAAGTATATCCTCTTTGATATTTGATGGGATTCTTGGAAGTGCATATTCATGTCTTTTGCCATGTTTGGGAAGTTTTCTGTCATTATTTCTTTCTGCTCCTTTCTATTCTACTACCCTCTGGGACTCCCATAATACATATTGGTATGCTCATTGGTATCCCACAGATCTCCTGCACTTTTTCTAATTCGTTTTTCTTTCTGCACTTTACACTGGCTCAATGTCTTATCTTCAATTCAATGATTCTTTCTTCTGCCCACTCCAATCTGCCTTTGAAACCCTCCTGGGAATTTTTCATTGCAGTTATTGTATTCTTCAACTCCAGAAGTTCTGTTTGGTTCCTTTCTGTACTTTCTATCACTTTTTTAAGATTCTTTTATTGTTCATTCATTGTTTTCCTGATATACTTTAGTTCTTTCTCTGTATTTTCTTCATCTCCTTGAGCATACTGAAGATTATATTTTTAAGTCTTTGTCCAGTACATCCCAGTCTGGTCTTCTTCATTAATGTTTTCTGGATTTTTATCCTATTCCTTTGGATAGGCCATCATTTCCTGTTTTTTGTTTGTTTGTTTGTTTGTTTGTTTGTTTGACTTGCAATCTTTTGTTGCACACTGTATATTTTAATAGTTGAAAATGTTAACAAGTCTACAATAATAACTGGAGACTTCAATATACCACTCCCAGCATTGGAAAGAACATCTGGAAAAAGATTAATAAGGAAACAGAGAGCTTGAATAATATGATAAATAAACTAGACCTAAAAGACATTTATAAAACATTACACCCCCAAACAGCAGGGATATACGTTCTTCTCAAGTGCTCATGGATCTTTTTCCTGGATAAACTATATGTTGGGTCACAAGACAGGTCTCAGTAAATTTTAAAAGACTGAAATTATATAAAGCACTTTCTCTGATCATAATGGAATGAAGCTGGAAATTAATAACAGGCAGAAAAAGGGAAAATCCACAAATATATACCAATTAAAGAATACAATCAAATAATTAGTGAGTCAAAGAAGAAATTGCAAGAGAAATCAGTAAATATCTCAAAATGAATGAAAATGAGAACACAACATATCAAAACATATGGGATACAGTGAAGGCAGTGCTGCGAGGGAAATTTATTAGCCCTCAATGCTTACATTAAAAAAGAAGAAAGAGCTAAAATCAAAGACCCAATTGCACCTGGAGGAGTAGAAAAAGAACAGCAAACTAATCCCAAATCAAGTGGAAGGAAAGAAATTAAGATTAAAGCAGAAATAAATGAAATGGGGAATAAAAAAAACAATAGAATCAACAAAACCAAAATTTGGTTCTTCAAGAAGATCAACAAAATTGGCAAATCCTTACCTAGACTGGCAAAGAAAAAAAGAGAAAAGATGCAAATAAATAAAATCAGAAATGAGAAGGGGGATATTACCACTGACCCTACAGAAATGGAAGAGATAAGAGGATATTATGATTAACTTTCAACAAACTAGACAATGTTGATGAAATGGAAAAATTCCTAGAAACACACAAACAACCCACACTGACCCTGGAAGAAATAGAAGACCTGAACAAACCAATAACAGGCAAAGAAATTTAAAAGTCATCAAAAAACTCCCCAAAATGAAAAGCCCAGGACCAGATGGCTTCACAGGTGAATTCTACCAATCATTTAAAGAAGATCTAATAACAACCTTGGTCACACTCCTCCAACAAATGATAAAATGATAAATGCATATGAAAAACCCACAGCTAACATTGTACTCAATGGTGAAATACTGAATGCTTTCCTGCTGAGATTGGGAACAAGGCAATGATGTTCACTGTCTCCACTGTTATTCAATATTGTGCTAGAAGTTCTATCTAGAGCAATTAGGCAAGATAAAGAAATAAAAGTCACCCAGATAGGAAATGAAGAAGAAAAACTTCCACTATTTGCGCTGATATGATCCTCTACCGAGAAAATCCCGAAAAATCCACAAAAAGCTACTAAAACTAATAAACTAGTTCAGCAAAGTGGTAGGATACAAGATTAATACACAAAAATCAATAGTGTTTCTATGCATTACTAATGAGCATCCTGAGGAGGAAATTTTAAAAATTCCAGTTACAATAACGACAAAAAGAATAAAATATTTAGCAATAATCTTAACCAAGGATATAAATGACCTGTATTCAGAAAACAATAAAACATTGCTAAAGAAACCAAGAAGACTTAAATAAATGGAAAGACATTCCATGTTCATGGATTGGAAGGCTAAATATCATTAACAAGTTAATTCTATCTAAACTGATTTACAGATTCAACACAAACATAATAAATATTCCAACAGCCTTTTTTGCAGAATTGAAAAGGCCAACTATCAAAGGGTAAGGGCCTCTGAATAGCCAAAAGTATTTTAAAAAAGAAGAACAAAGTTGGAGGACTCTCACTTCCTGACTTTAAAGCATATTACTTAGCTATTGTGGCAAAAACAGCATGGTATTAGCATAAAAATAGACAGATTCACCAATAGAATCAAATTGAGAGTTCAGAAATAGACCCTCACATCTATGGTCAAGTGATTTTTGACAAAGCTATCAAACCCATCCAGTTGGATCAGAGCAGTCTGTTCAACAAATTGTGCTTGGAGAACTAGATATCCATATCAAAAAGAAAGAAAAAGGACCCCCTATCTCATGCCTTATACAAAAATTAACTCAAAATGGATCAAGGACCTAAATATAAAAGCTAGAATCATAAAACTCCTAGAAGGAAATGTAGGGAAACATCTTCAAGATCTTTTGGTAGGTGGTGTTTCTTAAAACTTATACCCAAGGCACAAGCAATGAATGAAAAAATAAAATAGATAAATGGAGCCTCCTCAAAATTAAATACTTTTGTGTTTCAAATAACTTTGTTAAGAAAGTGAAAAGGCAGACTATTCAATGGGAGAAAATGTTCAGAAACCATGTTTGATTTCCATATTATATAAAGAGATCACACAACTCAATGATAAAAAAAAAAAAAAAAAAACAAGCAACCAAATTTAAAAATGGGCAAAAGACTTGAATGGGCATTTTTCCAAAGAAGAGATACAAATGGCCCACAAACACATGAAAATATGCTCAATATCACTATCTATTAGGGAAATGCAAATCAAAACTACAATAAGATATCACTTCATGCCTTACAGAATGGCTGTTATTAAAAAAAAAAAAAAAAAAAAAAAAACAGAAAACTATAACTGCTGGAGAGGATGTGGAGAAATAGAAACACTCCTTCACTGTTGGTGGGAATGTAGAATGGTGCAGCCTCTATGGAAGACAGTTTAGTGGTTCCTCAGGAAGCTTAATATAAAACTGTTGTATGAGCCAGCAATCCTACTACTAGGAAAGTATTCAGAAGAACTGAAAGCAAGGATGCGAACAGAGATTTGCACACTAATGTTCACAGCAGCATTATTCACAATTGCTAAAAGATGGAAATAACCTAAGTGCCCATCAACTGATGAATGCATAAACAAAATGTGGTATATACATACGATGGCATACTAATCAGCTATTAAGAAATGAACTTGGGAAGCACATGACAACATGGAATAACCTTGAGGATATTATGTTGAGTGAAATAAGCCAGCACAAGAGGAAGAATATTATACAGTCTCAGAGAAATGAACTAAATACGATGAATAAACTTACAGAGTTAAACTATAGAGTATAGGTTAGTAGGACACGATGTGGGTTCAGAAGGGGGAGCTGATGCTAAATGTATGAATAATGTGTAATAAGGTTGATTGTAAATATGTGGAAATGGATAGAGTTGATGGTAACACAGTATAACGAGTATAACTAATACTGCTGATTTATCAGTGTGATTGAGGCTGAAGGGGGAAGTCTAGGGAGGTTAGGGTTAATTGAAAGACAGATAGAAGATAAGCTAGAAACCGTATAATACAGTTAATTCAGTGGTAGATGAGAATTGTGGTTAATAACACCAATACAAGAATGTTCCTCTATTAAAAGGTGTTATATGGTGAAATATGGGAAAAATACAATTAATGTAACTTATAGATTATAGTTAACAGTAATATAATATTTTTGTAGCAAAGGCAAAGAAGGTACTATATCAATGCTAAAGGTCAAAAAAAGAATATGAGATTTAGTTTTTTGAGATGTGACTATATCAAGGTGTTTTTTGTTTGTTTGTTTGTTTTTCATTTTCTTCATTAACAAGGAGACCTTGGTCATGTCATTTAACCAATTTGTGCTCATTTCTTCATCTTTCAGAACACTGGAGAAACAATTGAGTTTCTTTTTAGAATTAAATAAGATAAATATATCGGGACAATATTTTTTAAAGTAATGTTTCCATAATTTTTTGAGCTGTCTTTTTTATTTTATTTTTTGAAGTTGAAATATACTTTTTTTAAAAATATTTTAAAAGATGCTTAGATTACATAAATGACAGGGATTCTCATGTTCCCCACCTCCCACACCTCCCACAACTTCCCACATAAACATCTTTCATTAGTGTGGCACATCACTTGCAATGGATATACAAAAGAGAGAGAGAGAGTTAATTCAAGGACCCCCCCCCAAAAAAAAAAAAAAAAAAGTTAACTCTGGGATTTAGTTCCTGAGGTATCTGTTTCCTGAGTTTGTATCCAGCTAGTGATGTGACAGAGATTTTCTTGAGTGCCAGGAGCTAACAAAACCAAACAAACCAATATAAAAAAAATAATGCACTCAGCTTTGCATTGGCTTTTGCTCTCCTTCAGAGTTCAGCCCTCCTAATCGAGAAAGTCAGTTCAAGGCGAATGCAAAATGAAGGATCCTCCCTGTCTTTTCTGAGTCTGTGTCTTGTCCTGGGCTTGTGTCTGCAGGTGGCTCAGGAGTTCCCCTGTTTACAGGAATTTGAATGCTCCCTCTGCTCCCTAGGAAACTGACCTTCTCCCTTTTCAGATGCTCCTCCACAGCCTGAAAGCCTTTGTCCCAGACTGGTTGATTCAATTGTCTCCTACAAGCTTTCACTGTCCCAAGCTGCTTTTGCCTGAAAGGGCAAATTCTGGATGAGGGGTCAGCCAGAGAACAGCTTTCTAGGTCAGTCTTTCCCAGCTGAAAGCAGCCAAGAACCAACTTAGACATTTGTGTGAGTGTGAAATATTTCCTAAAATAATGGTTTATCTTGTCTACCTCCCATGGAGATTAATAAATAGGATTAAAAATTCCCTAAAATTTAATAGCACTCCTGATCTGGTTGGCTTATCAAGACTAAGAAGTACTTGTGTATATTTAAAATAAAAAAGCAATACTTTATGGAAAATAAAGAAAATAAACTTCTAATGCTTTAAATGTGCTAGCCCCTTCAGAAAGCTTCAAATACTTACTAAAGGAGTATTTCAGGAAAACAGGGTCATGGGGAGATAGGGCAAGGAGTTAATTAAATTCATATCCTTGGCTGCTAAGCTACAAGACAAGAAGCAAAGGACAAGTCTATGGCAGTGAAAAAAAATAATTCTGAAGAACTTGATACTTTTAAACAAAATTTGAAGTTTTTTAAAAAAATGTATATAACTATAAAATGAAGTTGAGACAATTTCCCCCAATTTTGTCACAGCATGAAAAATGATGCTAAGATAATATTCTACTTTATACAAATCTTGGTTTTAATTTCTCATGGAAAGTCTAACTTAAGTAATCTAAATTTCCTAAATTAATTCTATGAGTCAAGTAAATCATCATTTACACAAAATGTTTATAGTTATGAAAACTAAAACTTATAAGTTCTAAATTAAATTAGAATAAGCAATGCCTTTATTTTAAAAGATTAATTCTTATTAATTTGTTTTAAAATTCTTAATTTTCATCTCTCTGATGAACTCATAATATCAACAGGAATTGTGTGCATCTTTACTGTGTCAGCTTAAACATAATTTCCAAAATCTTTAAAATTCATAGAAATAAAAAGAATACTATATATATAGATCAGATAGGTAGGTAGGTAGGTAGGTAGGTAGGTAGATAGATAGATAGATAGATAGATAGATAGATAGATAGATAGATAGATA
>JAKSZT010053769.1:11481861-11638385 GCA_026826555.1 Tolypeutes matacus | reverse complement strand
ATAGATAGATAGATAGATAGATAGATAGATAGATAGATAGATAGATATACACACACCCCTATCTCTTCTCTTTTTTTCTATGTTAGAAGGAGGCTATCAGTTAATAGATGGAAAAGGCTGTGCAGATACCTTTAGAGCTTATTAGTATAGATGCTATTTTTTCTACTTTAAGAAGGGTGAAAGGGATGAGTAGCCACGGGGGAAAGTTTAGCATGTGTGTGTCTAAGGCAGGGCAGCCCAAACTGGAACTCTTCTGGTCTGCTAAGGCAGTGGGTTAATGGTCTGTTCTTAGCTACCTGCTTCCCCAATGTCTCTGCCTATAGGGCGAGTCAGTCACTTTGGTTAAAGGTTGAAAGTCTACACTAGGTACTATCATTGCAAAGAAATATGAATGTGTTCTCAAAATAATAGGTGCGATTTTCCTGTTGGTTTGTATCAGAAAAAGGAGACAATTGATTTTGTCCTAAAGTTCGACTATGCAAGAATGTGAAAGAAATAACAAAATTTGAGGATGTACAGTATCCTCAATGTACAGTTGTAGAAAGTCGGAGGGAAAATGGTGGTATTCTCCTTGGCTTATAATGTCTGCAAATAATAATTTTTAAAGAAGCAATGAAAACTGTTAGAATGTTTAATAACATTGTCTTAATATTGATAGATTTACATGTAAAGTAGAATTGAGGGGTTGGCAAACATTTTCTGCAAAGGGCCAAGTAGTAAATTCTTTCAGCTTTGTAGGAAACGAAGTCTTTATCTCTGTCTTAACTCCTTAACACTGTTATTGTAGAGCAAATTCAGCTATAGACAATAAGTAAACGAATGGCCATGACCAGATTTGGCCAGTGGGCCCTATTTTGTGGACCTCAGAGATAGCTAAGGGCATTGTGAATCTTCTAAAGACAAATGTTTTAGGGACTGAATATAAAAACAGTAAAACTAGAATTTTTTTTCTGTGAAAATGACAATGATCTTTGAGTAACAGTTGTAACAGTTTGCTCTTAAGAAACAGTAAAAATCAATCTGTCTTCTCTTTACTCAGAGTCTGTTAACTCTGTACTTTTTCCATCCATTCTTGAATCAACTTTAACAAAAGCCCACTTTAGAAAAAGCAAGACTTTCTAATAATTATAGTTACTTGATGCTGTGGTTATTTTCTCTCGTCTGAGAGTAATCATTTCTTGATTTGAGACATCTACTACTTACACTTACACCTTGCTTCCTCTGACAAATCCATTAGGCCCCACATTTAAAATAATCTTTTATAAACTAATCTTTGGGATTTTCCAGATTGTATAGTATCAAAGATTTGCTCCCCTTCCTTATCAAAAGAGAGTTACTAGGAATAATTGGGTATGTTTAAAAGTCTCCACATTTTTATTTACCTCTAAATAATTTATCAAATCCCACAAAAGGAAAGAACTGCTACATCAAAAAAGAAGTTCAACTCTCTAGGTTAATTTCAGACAGATAAAGTGTTATTAATATGAATTGAGTGTCTTGCAAGTTGGAGAGAAACATAGTTGTGTTCACGAATAAATACTGGCACAACTCTCAACACATGGTTTAAAAAAATAAAGATTTAATTTCTAGGTTTTAACATCCTTGCCAGTTAGGAACAATCGTAACACACACATTATGGTGTGGATTAAAAGACCCTGGAAATTTGTCACCTCCCACCATGTTCACAACATATCTTCATTCTGGGGGTAATCATTAACTTCTAATACATTTCATAAAAGAAATTTCCAAAAGAGGAGTCCACCTCCATCTCTCTGATATTGTTATTTGCTGTAAAAAAATTAGAGCCATTCAGCCTTATCATTGACAGGTGTTATCTTCTTTTCCCTCAAACTTACCCAAAGGCTGGTGCTATAAGCTACTCATCAGAAACTGAGGCTTCTGGAATACACATCAAAAGAGCCTCTGTAAGTCCCATGTCCGCCCCCACCCCACCCCCGCTTGCTGTCTGTGTCCATTCACTGGGTGTTCTTCTGTGCCCATGTTTTCTTGAGTAGTGTAAGCTGAGACTGAACTCTCTAATGGACATCTGTCAATCCATATCAAGGGCCTAAGTCAATAATTTCAGGACTTCTTTAGTAGAGAAACTGATAAATGCATGAAAGTAGGTTGTTAATAAAGCCTATTAGCAGATCAACAAAACAAAATTAATTCTCTAGGAAAGAATAAACTGACTCACTAATAATTAATGGTGTATTTTCTATTGAAGTTTATCATTCATACATGAACATCCATAATCAGTAAGTGTATAGTAAAATTTGTGAACTTACAAAACAAACATGCATATCATCATACAGGGTTCCCATACATTACCCCACCACCAACACCTTGCATTCTTGTGAAACATTTGTTACAAACTATGAAAGAGCATTGTCAAAACATTACTACTAACTATAGCCAATATCTAACATTTGGTATATTTCCCCCCCCAACCCACCCAGTTATTGACATCCTGTGTTAGTTTTATATTCTTGTTAAAGTTCATGAGAGAATATTCTCATATTTGTTCTGTGACCCACAGTCCATCTTCCACAACAGGATTCATTGTGTTATATAGTCTTATGCTTTGTACAATCTATTCAAAGTGTACAGTCATTGGCTCTCATATTCATCATATAGTTGTGCTATCATCAAAATGGTGTATTTTTAATGGGTACATAAGAAACCCAATTTTTTTTTCTTTGTCTCTGAATCTCAATTTTATAGGTTATACGTTTATTGAAATGGAATGAAATACTCTTCAAATGGTACCTTGTTTCACTTGACCTCTTAGAAGTCAGAAAAAAATTCTATGAAATATCTTAAGATTATAAGCTAATAAACACAGGAAAAACTTAACATTAATGATTCTGTAAAAAGTGATATAAATTGGCCTTTTCTACAAAACAACTCAAAATAGTGTAAGAGTAAATAAATGTTATGCAAAGTGCCTTACTAAATCTCTTTACTTTCTAAGGTCATGTTATTTACATAGGTTTACTAAGACTATGTCTTCCTTTCTACCAGAATATAATTGGAAAAGTAAAATTTATAACCATAGTCATGCCAGAAATGTCACATGGAAAGACTAATGCCATTTGATTGGGTTTGGCGAGTCTAAGGTTAAGGTACAGGGACTGTACATCATATGTAAATGATACCCATAAATTTTCTATCAGAAACTTGCCTGGTACCTGTTCTGTGGCTTATGAAATCCTAACCTTACAGATGGCAAAAAATGTCATGTCCCAGCTGATGAAGCACCGTGACACATTGTGGGAAACCCCTGCAGTTACAGGTACTGCAGGAAAAACCTGGCCGAGGAGATTTAGACAGTTCTAGGTTCCTGATCTCAGTAGATAAGCTAATAAGGGCACTTCTACCACATAAAAGGAATAAAATTCAGCCTTAAAGGCTTTATAAAGCCTTCAGGCAGAAGCTAACTCCCAAGCCTTAGTATCAAAGGGCTCTAGTTTTTTTAACCACAAAACAAAGAGTTATTTGTGCAGTAATCAGCATTCCTTGTTACATTGATGTTAGTAAAACCAGCCAAATAAAATATAGCAGCAAATTAATGATGTGAATCATAAAATTGCCAAGCAAACTTATGTGATCAAATCTGCACCGTTGGGGCGAAAATTAACAGCTAGGAGGGTCTGTGAAGGTGAAACCAACCTAGCCGTGCCCCCTTTATGAGCATCTGTGCAAACCATGCCAGAAAGAAAGCACTTTGCACCTGAGATAAACGACAGCAAAACAAGAAACAAAACCAGAATTACCCTGTCTAGATCAAGATCACAAAATAAGTTAGACCTTGAGCCATTTCCTGCAGATCAGCGACTCTTTTAAAAGTAACGGAAATGTTATTCCTGAGTTCTGAAGTACTGATGTCTCCAGACATATGATCACTTTTGAATAGATAATAATCAGCTGAGAAGACTGCTGTTTTTCCACCACGAACATACTGCAATCATCTTGGTAATGTTGATTTCTTTTCTTTAAATAACTAACATTTTATTTGGGGAACCAATCTTTGAAAGCCTGGACTTCTTTGCAAGAAAACTCCTTTTCTTTTCTAAATGCTTTTGTCTCTGTGGCTTCCTTCCAAATTTAAAATCTCTACTATTCAATGTGTAAACCCTGCAATGTGGCTTTAACAAATTTCTTGTGAACCCGCTTTTGACACTCTGACCCTGGCTCAGCCCAGGCTGGAGGTAGCAGGTGGCCAAGTTTTTATAGCCAGCCAGTATGCCTGCCCTGAGGTTCGAACACGCAGTGAACAGTTCTGAGCCTCCATTGTTTGCATCCCGGCAGTTCTAGGTGGGCACACCTCTGCCACCACCAGGTTAGCACCCCTTTTCAGCCCCACAAGTTTCTTTCAAAATAAATCTTTCCCTTCCGTGTTCAGAAATGACCTCCAAGAAGGCAGGCTCAGAGGAAGTCTTTGGATATTAAATCACCCCAAGCGTAGAGAATCCACAGTGCATTAATCTTCTATTTCCTTTCCATTATGAGGCTGCCTGTATGAATAGAATCGCCCTGACTCTCAGCTGTTATCTGCCTCTTCAAAAAGTTAATGCAGCTTCCAATTAGATCTTTTTTTTCTCTCTCTCCTATTAACCCTGGTTCTGAAACCAGACTGCAGCTCTTCCTCTGCTGTCAGCCTGGTAAGCCAAGTCTCAATTAGCCAGCCTTGCTGCGATTACCATCTTGTCGCTTTACTGTTAAGACATTCTTTAATTTCCTGAAGCATGCCAGCCCTCTTCCCTCCCACCAAAGCACTTTTGCTAAAACTGCAACCCCTGATTTCTGCAGGGGATGAAGAGCTGACTGCTAGGACTGCCTGTTTGTTCAAGTAAGTTCAAAGAAACTTCCATGTTAGGAATCTTAGAAGATGAGAGTTTTCTACTGGCACTTCCTGGAGTCTGTAGTGATCCCATTGAAAGTCTTTTGTGCACTTGTGGGCCAAAGGCGCTTAGAAGGTGCTTTTTTGTTGTTAATTTGTTTGTAAGATTGGAGAGGGGGTCTTCCTTCCATTTAACTTAGAGTTAAAAATACAAAGTTATTATTTTTATTCTATCTGAAACCACAATAAAATGAGTATACGGGAGAAGGGGGAAAAAATGGGGACGAGCAGACAGAAGTCAACAAAATTAGAAGCTGGACAATGAATGGAAGAATTAGAAGAGATAAGAAAGTAAATAAAGAATGAGCATCTGGCCATTCACACAGCAGAGGCTTAGAGAACTCATGAGCTGGGAGTAGTAAGTGCAGAGAGGGGTGGGGGCAAGGCAGGAAGCTGAACATGGGGCTGAGGGGTTGAAGGTCGGCATAAGAATAGACCCCCAAGCTCCATTCCCGATCCCACCGATCAGACCACCTCCACCTACCACAGCAGGATAGAGGTTTATTCAGGGAAATAAAAGTGAACCAGAGCAACTCCAGATCTCATTGCACCAGTCAGGCAAAGGCTTAGCTGAAAACAGGAATAGGTTTGGATAAGGGAAAGTCTACACACTGAACCAGGAGACCACCAGCCCTCTGCTCAGTTTCAAAAATGCACCGCTAACCAGAATGAGGGCAGCCAGGCAGAAAGACATTGGTAGATTCTTCTCTGGAGGAATAAAATGGTTCCAGAAAAATTACCCAGAAAAATGACCCATAAGTGCTGGATATTGGATTTCCCAAAGAAAAGGGCAATCACCCTACATGAACTCTATCAAATGATAAGCATGTGGGCACACAGAGAGAGAGAGCCTTCAATCAACTTTTTAGCACTTCACTACTAGATATGTAAACATCACAAAGCATCCTCAAACATATGAGGAGAGCCTAACATGAAAGATCAAGAATCAAAAGAAATGGCTATACCATAGACACTAGTAAAAAACTAAAAAGAAATAAGCAGACCAATACAAACTATAAATAATATCTACAGAAGTATGAGAAAATATTGTATCACTAAAACAAGATGGTTGTAGGGAGTAACAGGAGGGAAGGAGATAAGAAGGTAGGAAAAGGAAAGGGAGGGGAGAGGAAAGAGCAGAGAAAAAAGGAGAGGAACAGAGAAGAGAGGAGAAGAGAAAATCCAAGAAAAAGAAAGAGCTCTGGCAAATAAAAAAATAATCCCTGAAATTATAAAATTTCGAAAGAAAAGTTGGAAGATGAAGTTAAGGAAATATCTCAGAAAATAGAAAAAAAAAAGACAAAGAAAAGGAAAGTCAGAAAGAAAAGAAAATTAGAGGATAATTCCATGACCGAATAGTTCCTGAAAGAGAAAAGAGAAAACAAAAAGGTAATTATTATGTAAATAATACAATAACAGAATTAAGGACATGAATTTCCAGTGTAAAAGTGCCCATTGGCTGTACAGTACAATTAATGAAAATAGACCCCCTTTTATACATATCACTATGAAATTTCAGAAAACAAGTGTTTTAGTTTGCTACAAGTTGCCAAAGTCACTATACCAGAAATGGGTTGACTTTTACAAGTAGGTTTATTAGGTTGTAAGCTTATAGCTCTGAGGCTGAGAAAAGTGTCCAAATCAAGGCATCAGGCGACGCTATCTCCCCGAAGACTGGCTGCCGACCATCCAGGACTCTTCTGTACACGGGAAGGCACATGGTGGCATCTGCAGGTCTCTGCTTTCTGCTGGCTTCTTTGCTTTCAGCTTCCTGTGGCTTTCTCTCTCTCAGCTTCTGTAGGTTCCTCTCTGAGTTCCTGTGTCTTTTTCTCTATATTACATCCCGTTTATATAGGACTCCAGTAAAAGGATTAAGACCCACCCAGGAACACCCCTTACTGAAGTAATCAAATCAAAAGGGTCCTTAACTGAAATGACCTAATCAAAGGCCCACCTACAATAGGTTGCACCCACAGGAATAGATCAGCTCTAAGGAAGTGATCTTTGCTGGGGCCCACAAAAGCCTGAAACTACACAACCAGCTATGAAAGAAAGGTCGTCTAGGAAGAATAAAGAATCAAAATGTCATTTGACTTCCCAACAGGAACAGTGAATGTTTGAAGAAAATGAAGCATCATCTTCAAAAGTTTGGCAAATGTGATGTCTACCATTCTGTACCTATTCAAACTATCAATCTAATTGTTATGAGGAAATAAAAACATTTCAGACATTTAAGGTCTTTAAAAAGCTATCTCCTTATCTCCTTTCTCAGGAAGCAATTTTATCAGTTAAGAATTGTGTAGTTATAGAGATAATTGCAGTCAGCTTAAAGACATAAAGATTTGTTTCTTTCTCTCTTTAATAAAAGAAGTTTGAAAGTAGGGAGTCCAGTAAGTGACTCCAAAAAATCACCATGGACATAGATCTTTCTGATTACTATTATTAGTACATTCATCCTCAAAGTTTCTATATACCTGCTATTAACAGGCAGAAGAAACGAGAATACAGGGCAAAAGAGCTATCTCAGAAATCCCACCCACATATATCTCATTGTCTAAATCTGTCCATAAGGGAACCTGGGAAAAATGGCTTTGTTAGTTGGACACATTGCTGTACCCAATAATATAAGGATAACATTAGAAGGTAACAAAAGGAGAATGTACATCGGTTAGGCAACTAGCAGTCTAATGGAAGATATCCCCCACCAACATGAGGGGGCAAACCAAGAAAAAAGAAGACATGAGACTTTGCACACAGGTGAGCTAACATAGCAGGGAGCCAAGGAGAAGCCCTAGTCTGACAGCTGCACAGCAGGCCAAGAGAACAACTGGTCTGGATGGAGGGCTCAGGATAGGTATGTCTGCAACTGATTGGACCAGGTGATAGTAGTTTTAAAGGGATTTTTAACTCTTAAGGGCTTGACTAACCTCCTAGAAAGCTAAGAAAGGGGTGGGGGGGCGGAGTGACATGTAATCATAGCAGACATTTTGGTTTATCAGTGAACAGTAGTCACACCCTCATAATAAGAACTAATAACACTGGGCCAGCTCCCAGATGCCAAGGACTGCTTTTCTCTTTCTCACTGGTGAACCGCAAAGCAAGAAAGGCCTGCCATCTATACGGGGCAGGAGGGAACTAACACAGCCATTATCAACTTGCAATGGCCTGTTGTCACACTGGGCCTGCTGCAGCTTACCTCTAATTTGGCCCTTAGTGTCTAATCTCAGCTGATCAAAACTCAGAGGGGAGGAGACCTGTGGTTGGCAGCTCCAGCACCCAATGTATGGAGGAAACCTGTGAGCAGACAGAAGGTCCAGCTGTGGAGGTACCGAGCTCCATGTTGGGGTCCCAGTGGCCAGTGAGAGTGCATGAGGGCCTCCACTGGGCATGGATGTGGGTGCCAGAGGCTCAACCCAGCAGGCATCATATCATTGGGGAGGGAGTCTCTTCATTCCAGGGAAGACTTGCTTCCAAATAGGTGAAGCTTTAATATATTGGCTTTTAAGCTGTAGATATGTGGGGGGTTTTTTTTGTTTTGTTTTGTTTTGTTTTTTGCAACTAGAGCCTGCTTTCTTTCCTTAAAATGTGTCTTAGCTAGAACTGCTGCCAATGACTGTAAACTGCAAAGAGCAGCTCAGTTCTGCACTAGGCACAGGGCACTGTCGTGTCAACCTTGTCATTGAGCCCTTAGTGCTAGGCATCAGTGTAAGACACTAGAGCAGCTGCCCCAAATTATGTTCCTGTATTTTAGAATTTTAAGACTTGAACAGGAACTGGGGAGGGGTTAACTTCTTAGAAACCAGAGTCACCTCCACCTGTTCCAAAGTCATCCACATAAAACCACAACCATGAAGAGGGATTTCAGGGTCTTGACCTGTGGATTTGACCACAAGAAGAAGCCAATTTTATCAGCAAACAAACAAAAAGGAACTGGGTGGTCAGCAAGAAGGGGGGTGGAGTGGTTTACCACAGAAGGAATAAGTCATCTTCTCAGAATAAATATCAGAAAAACAGTCCATGGTATTTATTAGAAAACCCCAGTGTAAGAAGGGAATTTAAAAAGACTTTGCCAGGAACACGCTGTCTCTACAAATTAGGTTTACTTGGTGACTCAAGGGAGACTCAAATCAGTTTAAGAAACAACTCTCAGTCTTTCAGTCAGAACATTGGCTATGTAAAAGAGGAAAATGAAAGGGAAAAAAAAGACATACTGATTAAACTCCAGGGAGGACAGGATTTCCTTAGGAGAAAAATCAGAGATCTCAAAGGCCAAGCTGAACAGATTTGAAAGGAGAAGATATATGCAGTGCTAATTGCTCTTAATGCTGTGATCAGAGGCAGTGGGAAATTATAGTTAGTACTAGATCAGAGTCGGTGATGAGGCCAAGGGGACCCAACAGAGGAAGAGAGGGGAGATGGGAGAGAGCAGAGGGCATAGTGGACTCCAGGACTCAGGAAAGCCTTTGAGAGTGTCCCCCTCTCTGGGTGGCAGGTGGTGAATTTGTAAGTGCAATGGGGGAGCTACCCTTTGATGGTCAGAACAAATAGAGGAGAGATACGGAACATTTGCACTGATTTCAAAGGGATGAACCAGGAAAGCCAGTATGAAATACGTTGGGGATTTCAAGATCTGGAGGCAGACACTCCTGCAGCTGGGAGAATGTGCCTGAGAAATATAGGGGATAGGAGTAGGGAAGATGGCACAACCGAGCACAGCCTCGCAGAATAATGGCAGGCAGAGTCCTGGATTAGAGGCCAGCCCCATAGGAGGATTCCCTCCTGGGCGGTATTGCTTGGCTCAGGAGGGGAAGGTGGCAGGATTTGCTTCAACAGTGGGGGGCCCCTTAGAGGACTCTGTGAGGCAGAAACTGAGCCTGCTCGAAAGGAGTGGAGGAATCCCTCTTGGCAGAAAGAAATGTTCCAGCTCCTCTAGACATGTTTTCTAACCTTGGTGAGCTTGGAGCTGGTGCTGTGAGAATCCATTGAGTCCTACCCACTGCACAGGAGCAAGTCAACTTTGAAGAGAATGGGGGATTCTGGTGTGTCCAGGGCATCACACTGCAGAGAGCAGCCAAACTCTGC
Organism: Tolypeutes matacus; assembly: GCA_026826555.1. NCBI lineage: Eukaryota > Metazoa > Chordata > Mammalia > Cingulata > Chlamyphoridae > Tolypeutes > Tolypeutes matacus. The sequence goes on along the minus strand of JAKSZT010053769.1, from coordinate 11,628,400 downwards.
AGGATGAGGCTCCTCTGGGCAAGGAGAGAACAAAACATGGAGGCAAAAATTGGGGCATTCACTTCCTTGACCTTCAACTTACAAGCCAAAGAAGATTTTAGTTTGGGGCTCTTTTGGAACTTTAAATATGGGGGAGAGGTCGTATTCAAACTTGAGACCTGCTGTCATTATGTGATTTGGGCTATAATGACATTTAAGTTCATGAATTCATCTCTGGAGAGCTGTATTGAACTGAATGGCTGGACACAAGTGGATTTGGAATATAGAAAAGGCAGTGAGGTTTTGGCCTTAATACCAGTTACCCACAAATGCTAGCTGGCTTAGTAATGCACCTGTTTGGGCTGCCGTCCCTTCTCTGTCTTATTTCTCTATTCTCCATACTGGGGTTTCTGGTACCTTCAAATTCATATCTCAGGGTCTGATTTTTCCAGAGCCCTAACTAAGACAGTCACCTTCAGAGGCCACTAGGGAACCAAGAGATTATTTTGAAAACTTGTAAACAAGGGGGAAAGAAACAAGCATTTATCCTACTTATCCTATATAAGATAAAATGTACCTTACCAAATATTTGACAAGGAGAAATGTTTTTATACTTATCCTCCAGCTAATAAATGAATGTAAAAATGATTGGATCAAAATATCATTTGCAACTGCTAAAGAATTATTGAATCTAAGTAATGACCATCAACAACTTCTAACCTCAACAAAGAGAGACAACAGGACATGATGGTATACTTCCTTTTTTTGTCTATTTGTTTTTTATTTTACCTTTGTTTTGTTTTATATATATATATACTTCCTAATAGAAGCACACACCACACCACCTATGGCATATTCTTGTCCCCCCAAATTCAGTGCTGAATCTGATCAAGCCTCTAGACCAACTACCAGTTTAGAGGAGATGCAGGGAGCAAGGATCACGTTAAACACCACTCCAGGGAGGCAATCAGCAAAATCCAAAGAGTGAGGACTCTATAGGAAATACCAACACATTTCTTCTACCAAAATAATAATAATAATAATAATAATTGCAAGAAAGCAAATGGAAATGGAGAGAACCAGTAGATATAAGAGACATATTAACCAGATGCAATGATGAACCCTTTTTTTTTTTTCATAATGGGAGTGATGGATAGAGAGCAGGTGGGAAGAAAAGGGGAGAAAAACAGAAACAGAGGAAGAGAGGCAAGATTTGTGTTTTGTTTTCAAGTCGCTTCTTTACCTACTAATTGACTAGTTGTCATAAAAGGACTGTTTTTTCCCATCAAAGAGGGGAAAAATAGATGAGAAGTCTAAGAGAAGTTGGAGAAGGCTTTGAAAATAAGACAAATTTAAAGGGCATCCAGTACTCAATTTTTTTTTAGGAGGTATGGAGGACCTCGTACATGGGAAGCAGGTGTTCAACCACTGAGCTACATCTGCTCCCCAGTACTCTACTTTTAAAGTAGGTTTAACTCCATCCTAGGACCCCTGGAGTTTATAGGATCATGGGGAAAGGGCGGCGGGGGGCAGGTTCTAAGTCATTTATTATGAAAATCTCATCTTGGCCTTTTCCTTTGCTTTCCTTCTTATTTCCTTCTTATAGAGAAAAGAAACTCTCCCTTTTCCTATGAGATAAGCATCCATTCATCTCTGAGGAAACAGCACCTGTACCCCACCTAACCTCATGGAGTTGAGACTCAAGGACCTTTTTTGATATGAGAGAGCTTGAATGTAAAAGGTTTTCAGTGTGCTTGTTTGAGGGGTGGCTTTTCTGAGTTGCAAGCTTGTTTCTGAAGGCACGAAGAGACTATACTAATTAGCATAAATACTTGCTTCAGCATTTCCCTATTTAGTCTACCTGAGCAGGTGCACAGTCCTTTAATCAGAACCGTCAGAAGAAGGAAAGCTTGTAATTCCATCTTTTAAAAGATGAGAAAGATGAAATAGAGGGAGACAAGGGGGGAAGGAGAAGGAGAGAAAGTGTGAGAAACAAAGAAAAACACATATACTGAGAGAGAGGGGAAGGAGACCAAGAGGGAACAAAAGAAAGAACACGTGATTTTATATCTTTCTCCGGGCTTTTGTGAATAATGCATAACTCCTACTGCGTAGAAAAAGATGACTTTAAAGGCTTTTATCTTATAGAGTGGAAAGCTAAAAACATTTCAGAATATACAAAAAAATAAAGGCACAATATCCAGGAGAAAAGAATTAAATTACTAGTTATTTACATGCATGCCTTCCTCACCTTTGAGGTGGGGTGGATATTGTAGAGGACTTGTTTCTTTTCTTTTTTTTATTTGTTTTTCCTTTGGCTTTTTTTATTAGTGCAGTTGTAGATTTAAAGAAAAATCTTGCAGAATATAGAGTTTCCTTATACCCCCTTTCATTATTAACACCTTGCATTAATGTGGTTCATTTGTTACAACTGTTAAAAGAATATTATTATAATTGCACTATTAACTATGGTCCATGGTTTACATTAAGATTTTCTGTTTGTATTGTACAGTCCTATGAATTTTTAATTTTTTTATTCTAGTAACATATACAATAAAAAATGTCCCCCTTTTAATTGCATTCAAATATATATTTTGGTGCTATTAATTGCATTTGCATAATGTGCTATCATCACCACCATCCATTACCAAAACTTTTCCATCACCCCAAATAGAAACCCTGTAAAATTTAAGCATTAACTTCTTTTCTTTTTTCTTGTTTGTCTTGGTTTTTTTTGTTTGATTGTTTTAGCACATATAGGGATGCATTTTGAAGAAGACCACAGAAGGCTAAATTGCCTTCCATAAGAACAAAGATGGAAAGATAGGGTATTAGTCAGCCAAAGGGATGCTGATGCAAAGTACCAGAAATCTGTTGGCTTTTATAAAGGGTATTTAGTTGGGGTAAAAGCTTACAGTTACAAGGCCCTAAAGAGTCCAACTCAAGGTACCATAAGAGGGATTTTCTCAACAAAGCGTGTTACCACGTGTTGACGCAAGATGGAACTGGCCTACGAATGACTTCAAAAAGGACTAGAGTGAACTGCCAGTCTCTGCAAGGGTTCAGCTCCTCTTCCTCTTAAGGCTCTGTGGGTCCAGCTTCTTCCCGTCTCAGCTGTAGGCTGGAGGGCTCATTTCTTTCTGGGCCTTCTCCCTCAGCACTCTGGTCCCTTCAGCTGCAAACTATCAGGCGAATGGCTCAGCTCTCCCTGGGGTTTTAGCTGTTTGAGCCTTCTCCTTTCGGTCACATGGCAAGGCCAAAATGACCAAGTTGTCTCCTCTTCTGTGTCTGTGGAGCTCTCTTTCTTTTCTGTGTATCTTCTTGAGTGAGTGTCTGTTTCTATCAGCCCACCAAGGGGGCAGGGACTCAACCCTGACATGGTCAGACCTGCTGACATGGTCAAATCTAAGCCCTAATCTTGATTTAATGAAGTAAACGTAAAACCTTTGAACTTAATACAATCAAAGGGTATCATGTCCAGAGGAACAGACCAGATTACAAACATAATCAGTATCTTTTTTTGGAATTCATAAATAATATCAAACTGCTACAGATAGAGGAAAATCCAGAAGGAGGTCCCTAGAGAAGCACAAGAAGGTATGGAGAAGGAATGGTAGAGGAAGGGTGTTGGAAAGATAAATATAGGCAGGTAGAGAGAGTGACAGAGAAATAGGACTTCAGTTTTAGGAAGAGGAACATTGGTGAAAGAGAGAGATGGATAAAGAGGATATTTAGAAATTTTTGCATGCCATGCCATGCCATGAAAGTTTTCCCTGAAACCCTGCCCTCCCGTCTTCCCCAAAATCTTCAGTAAAATGTCCATCATTCATTGAGGCTTTCACAATTACATAATATACATACATAGAGAGAGACTGAAATCTCATAGTAGACGTGGATGAGAGTATGTCAGGAACAGATACTTTTCGTTTACAGGAAAAAATGCAAAAATCCAAAATGAAAAACCATAAAGACCTATGACTTAATCTCCAACTAGGAAGACATGCCAAAACTTTCACCTGTCTGACCAAGGGTAGGACAGAATGAACCTTATCAGGACAGGAAAAAAATCTCATGAGAAATCAGATCTCTTAATGAGAAAGTAATTGCAATTCTCTGCTACGCTCACCCAAACCCTTGAGGCAGCTGAACAACCACTGGTTGGTTTGTCACGAGCTAAATCCTACCAATTATTGACAACAAAATTATAAAATCACGATTTAGCCAATGAGCCATCAGTGGGTTAGGCAGCTGCCACTACACATTCAACTCCATCCTTTAACTCACTTTCTGTAGTTTGACAGACAGGGGTTTCTACTTGACTCATCAAACCCTTGAGCAATCAGAACTGTATTACCCATCTGATACTACAAGGCATCTCCACTTAAAAAAAAATCAATGTACTGAAAGGCAGCTTTTCGTGTCATTTGTAATAGAAAGGTATCACATCTTTTTCCTCAAGTGTTGTTTACATGGCAGTCGGAACAAGGAAGCTTTATTATGGCCCAACTGCTTATTCCACCTGTCAAAACCTTTCGATAGCTGACATGCCAACTATAATGTCCTTAATACTATTTACAGTAAGTTACAGTATTAAACCAAAAGGAATAAGAATAAGGGTAAATGTTTTTGAAGTCCTTATGACTAATGCCTGTTTCAAATAATCTACCTGGAAATATAGTCACAAATATTTCTCCACCATTTAGAAGGAATCATGCCACTGACAAGAGGTCTCAGAGAAAGCAAATACTAAAAATATACCAAATTGCTACTGAAGTGAACATATTAGAAACAAATACAAACCAGTAGAAAATTCTCTATTAATTTTTCTCTAGGGGACAGGGACCTGAACACTATGTATGTATTCATCTACTTTACTTGTATCTGATCTACTTCCAAAAAATTACTAAACTAAATATATAAGGTATTGCTGAACAACTTTGTTGAGTATTATATATGGCAGCAGGCAGCTAAGACAGGGAGGATAAGATGGCTTACAAATTACTCATTTACTAGTGTAAGAAAGTATTAAATAAATACATAAATAAATCTTTACAGAAATAACAAGTTCCCCAAGAGGGTAGAAAATTTTCCTTGTATAAAATTCTAAAAGATATTTACTTCATAGGTCCTCATACAAAAGATATAAAACCGCATAATGTCTTCAACATCTTTCTTATTGGAGCTAACATCTGGGGGACATTGTCTATAAGAACACTCACTATGTGTGCTCATTTTAATTCTTATAATTATTTTTATTAAGTAAGCTTCTTCTGTAAACAGTTTCACCCTTTGTGCACAATTAATACATAGGGGTCTATAAATTTTACAAATCATCTTAAATGCTTAAGCATCATTTATGTATTTAATTTTGAATCTTTTAATCATTTCAATAAAATCACAAGTCTAAGTGTCATGAATCATGCAACCATGGAGGTCTGGAATTTCACCCTATTTGCAAGCTATCAATTTAGCCTGTTGCGGTTTCATAGATGCTGGCAGAAGACATGAGACTCCTGGGTCAGAGACAAAGGACTTTGTTGCTCATGGAACAGCAGGCAGCATGAGCTTTACCCCTTGATCCTATGGGAGCAATGAAGAGTGGTCCAGGTAGTTTGTGTGCACACAGTGGGTCTGTGTCACAGCTGAGGACACCCAAGAAAAGGAAACCCCAACCTTAGATAAAGAGGCTACAAACAAACCTGTCCAACCTTTGCCCACGAGGGAGATATTACCTTTATTTTCCAGGACAATAAACAAACTTTCTCTGGGATAATAAACAAATAAAATTTTAAAAAAGAAAAAAAAAATAGACAAATTTGTCTCCATCTTCCAAAGCTGCTTGCCATACAAACATCCTTGTAAAGATAGTCCAAAGCAAAAAAAAAAAAAAAAAGCTGTTAAATATGTTTGCTCCGAAGATATGCCAAAAGGTGAGAGAATTGTCTCCTAATTCTAGATGTCAAATATTTTAAATGCTATAGGTGCTTTCAAATTTTTACAGTAGTTTTAAAAATTATCACTATACATTTCTTCACCTTTATTACAAAACATCATCATGGGTTTGATTAATTTCTTCATTATTTCTATATCTTCTCAGAGTTATTATAATCTTAACAGATTTCAAAGGAATGAAGCTACTCTCAGATCAGTCAACATTGCTGGAGCCGAACTGGAATCAGAACTCAGTGGTATTGCCCAAAACTGATTCAAATCCAAACTACATAAATGTGATTTTCCAAATTTATGCCTTCTATAGACTGGTGCCCTCCTTTCAACCCTCATGTTCATGCAGTTCGATCAAAGGCTGCTATTGATCATTATGTTCATTAGCATCTCACTGAAATGAGCAGGGTCATTCAGCACTTTCAGCTCCATCTTTAGAAATTGCAGGGTTGGGTCTGTGCACTCAGCCTGAGATCTTTCACCAACCCAGCATCTTGCACACACACTTGGACTCTCTTTATACATTTTGCATGTGTCCTCCAGAGAAGCTCAGCTCTTCCGCTCTTGGTACAGTTCCTACTTTTTCCAGCTCTACTTGGCTTACTTATAGTTGCCTGTATCTATCCTTCCTTCCTTACACAGACAGAAAAATATCTATCCTTTATAAGATATATAGAGTGAAAACTACTTAATTTTATCATAAAATAAGTAGTAAAAAAAAAATGCCCCATATGTCAATTCTCCCCTACTTAATAACATTAATAAAAGATACATATTCCAAACCTATATTCACATGTTTTAAATTACAATTACATTTCCTTACCTATCTTAGTTTTCCAGAGCTGCTATCCCAAATACCACAAAATGGATTAGCTTAAACAACCGGAGCTTACTGTTTCCATGGTTTAGGAGGCTAAGAAGACTCAATTCCCCCCAGGGTCAGTAGCGTTCTGATGCCAGTTTGCCAGCAATCCTTGAAATTCATTGGCTTTCTCATTACATGGTGACATCTTCTCCTTCTCTTCTGGGTTCTGTTGACTTCTGTCTTCCAGCTTCTCCCCGTGACATTCTCTGACTATGTCTGAATTTCTTCCATTTATGAAGGACTCCAGTTACCTGGACTAGGACCCACTCTCATTCAGTTGGGTCACACCTGAATAAAAATAACATCTTCAAGAGGTGCTATTTACAATAGGTTCATAGCCACAGGAATTCGGATTAAGATCAAGAGCATGTCTGAATTAGGATACATAATTCCATAATTCAATCTGCCACACTAACCCTCTCTCTTTTTGAGTAATATGTGGACTTTTCAAACTCTGCTTGTACCAATTAGCTGTAACTATCATTGATTTTGATGCTCAAACTGAAACAACTTGGCAAGCAGAAGCCACATTCTTTGTCACCTCATCATTGCCCCAAGCATTTTTGAAGCATCATCCTGCTTTCTAATATCAACTATATGTTCCAGGTCCATCTTGAATTTTCCCTGTCTTAAGATACAGAATTCCTACTTTTAAGAAACTCAATTTCTTTTTGATGGAAAATCATGTAATATTGTAGACTGAAAAAACAGTGCACACAGGTACATATCAGATTGTTTAACATGGATACTGGCGACTTGCTGCATCGTAAAGTCAGAAAATAGTACTTTTTAGTCTTGAATTCATACTTATAATTCCAGTTTAACTTAATACTGCTAAATGTTTTTAATTTAATTCTAAAATGAAAACTGTAATCTATTTTCCTTATTACTAATATTTTTTTCTTACGCTAAAACTGAAATTATACCCCCTTTTCTTTCATTGTTCTCATACATCTCACTGTTGTTGTTGTTTTTTTAACTGAAGTCACATTATTCACAGCCTTCAAAAAGAGACTTCTGAAGGTGTGGAAGTAATCGACACATGACCAGCTCTTACACTGGCCATGGATAAAACACCAAGTATAAATTAGGCATAAAACAAATCAAAATATTTATAAACCCCAAACTTCAATTTTGGAAATAATGTTTTTTTTTGTTTTGTTTTGTTTTGTTTTTTTATTGTGGGTAAAAATCAAAATTTTCACAATACACACCAACATTTGCAAAATGATATATAAATGTATATGCATATATGTGTATTTGCTTACAAAAATTTTATTTATGTATATATATAAATATATTTTAAGAGGTGCCTAGGTACCCAAAATATTAGGAAATAATGTTGATTATCTTTTGTGCAGCAACATGAATTGCTCATAGGCTTCAAAATTAACTGATTTCAGTTCCCCACCTAGTTTTTCTCTGCTTTCTTATAAAGGGATCCCAGTAAATAGTGATATGGCTCACAAATCGGGGAGCAGGGTGATGAAAATAAATAGCAATGCCAGGAATCTCGGTATTGCAAATACTAAATGTACACCCCTGTGAAGTAAAAAAAAAAAAAAAAAGAGCTAAATGTATTTAAAAGAACTTTCCAACCCCAGAAAATTAGTATTATCCAAATAGTAAAACCAAAGTATTAGAACTGATATTCGGGGGCGGCGGGGGGGGGGGCGGCTAGGAGAATGGTATGTTCATTATCTTTTACTCATGGAATTTTATGTGCTAGAGGAGAATGAATGCCTTTCATCTTTACCACTTCTCTATTCAGATACTGTTTAATTAGGTTAATAGAAACATTTAAGATTTGATAGTCTTTTAATTCACCCATGCAAACATGGACAGTTGGAATTCAATTTTGGAAAGGATGATACAGCCATTTGAAAAAGCTTTTCCTTTATTCTCCCTGAACACATTTTTGGCCTCTTATTAACATTTTCCAAATTGAATGAACCTGTCTCTTTGTGTTAGCAGATAACTCAAGAATAGGGAGAGGCCAGCAGTCATTAGCAATTTATCGTCCTTGCTGATAAATTGGAAACTGGGTTGTCCAGGACATTAAGTTATAAGGGCAGCTGAGACATCTGAAGAGTCAGTGATGCAGACCAAATGATATCACGGCACACTCTGCTTCCTCTCAGTGCATCAGCTGGCCCAGGACTTTCCCTCCAGTCATTCGACTCAGTAGAAGGTGACAACAACATGAATTTTCCCCAGATAGCTCTGCTGAGCCAATATGTCTTCACACGGCTATAGTCTTAAATCATCCAAACAAAACAAGGAGGGAACGATAGTTATATGAAAAACAACAAAGCAAAGAAACAAGAGGGGAACCCATTTCTCCAACCCATAAAAAAATACATGCACATGGGCCATAAAAGAGATTGCCACAAATATGTAAGAATATATTGGACAGTTATTAGTAAGAGCCTTTCCACGACCTCCTCATCTCTCCAACATCATCTCATACCCTCCTTCTCACTGGTCACTATACTGCAAACACACTGGCTTCCTTCTGCTCCTCCCACATGCCAACCTCACTCTCTGCTCAGGGCCTTTGCACTTACTGTTCCTCCACATGGTACACTATTCCTGCAGATCTTCACATGGTGGCTCCTTCTCATCACTCAGGTCCCAGTTCAAATGCCCACTCCTCAGAAAACCTAGCCTGACCCCTTATCTCAAGGAGTCCCTGCTCCCACCTGCACCGCCAGCCAGTTTTTTTTAATCCCACTACTTTGCTTTGTTTCCTGGCTGGCACTTACTATTATATGACTTTACCTGTTGTTTGTTTACTTTCTAAAAATTATGTTTACTTATTTTCAGGTGCTCAGAATTGGATTGATCTTATCATGATTTGTGACATACCCTATCACTGATCCATACTTGACCCAATTTTCCTCAATTTGGTAGTCTCATAACTTAACAAGTTTCCACAAACCCAAGGTACCTTGAAAATAACTTATATCTAATTATATGGTCTACCCTACCAACCTATTCCTTTTTTTTTTTTTTTTTTTTTCCTACCATCAAGGTAATCATCAACCTAAATCTTTAGAAAGGCTTGCTTTCCAGTGGAAGAACTTGTATCGTTGATATAAAAGCAGTGGCCACCAGAGATTCTGAGCTGAGGGAGAGGGAAGAATAGGTGTAACATGGGGGCATTTTTGGGTCATTGGAATTGTCCTGCACGACATTGAAATAACAGATACAGGCCATTGTACATTTTGTCAAAACCTATAAAATTGTGCTAGGCAAAGTGTAAACTATAATGTAAACTATAGTCCACAGTTAATAGCAATGCTTCAATATGTGTTCATCAGTTGTAACAAATGTACCACACTAATGAAAGATGTTGTTAATGGGGGAACGTGTGGGAGGGGGATGGGTGGGCATATGGGAATCCCTTATATTTTTGATGTAACATTTATGTAATCTAAAGCTTCTTTAAAAATAAAAAAAAATATTTAAAAAAAAAGTCTTGCTTTCTTTTTATATAGTTTTATTGCATCTCTATGAGTTTATCAGAAAGGGTATTTTTAATATTCATGGTTAATTGTCTGTCTCTACCCACTAAAAGCTCTATTCCCTGGTAGTGAGGGCTCCTCGAGCCTTGGTGTCCAGGCTCTCAGTAGCCTCTTTACAAGACTGTCCTCTTTACCAGATATTAAACACCTTGAGGGCAGGAGTGTGTCTCATTTGTTGTATTTTCAGTGCTTAGCACAATGCCTGGCACATGGCCTTAAAGTCTGTTGAGTTAATTAAATAATAAGGCTTTGTCCCAGGAGATGGTCATCTGTTAACTTAAGATCCAGGCTTTGGTCTCAACTGTGATTTTTTTTTTTTTAATACTGAGAGAGCTTAGGTCCCTGATAAAAGTTCAAAAAGCTCAGAATGTAAAACTGACACACAGTCTTATGTTAAAAAAAACATTGGTTAAGTCTGGTGAGCTACCAAAGTTTTGTTAGAGCAACCAAGAACTAAATTTAGAATTCACAGTAGCAGTTTAACAAGGATCTTAGTTAAAATAAATGGCATTTCCAAAGCAATTTTTTCATATACTATCTTATCATGTCTTCAGATCTTTCATTTATCCATCAAATAATTATCAAGTGCTGATTATTCACCAGGTATGACATTAATCACTGAAGTTACAACCCTGAACAAAACTCTCCTCATGCCTTCAAGGAGGTTATAGACAAGGAAGGAGGCAAACAAGTCAAGAAGCAGTGTTGAATCTCTGCATGGCTAGGAAGGACCTATGATTATCCCATGATTAAGAGTGATTAAGATCCTACCTTACATGTTCTGATGACAATCATAGAGTTCTGGTATCATCCATCCTTTCTACAAATAAGGAAACCTTCAGGGGCAAACATAATAAGTGTATTATAGTTACAGGAGTAAAACTCAGAATTGAATTGAATTCTGTCCACACTCTTTGGGCAAGGGTGTAGGGAGGGGAGTTTCCTCTACTACCTACAGCAGCATGGGTCCTATTACTCGCTGATCTTACCTATCTAGAGCAGGACTCTTTTGCAGGTGCAACAGAAAATTATGGTAGGGTAACTTTTCTGTAAGTCTTTATCCAGCTACCTATCTAGAACACTACAAAGAGGTGGGACACAGTCTTCTTTAAAAGCTGTACTGGGTGTCAAAAGCCAATGAATTAAAGACTAAGTTCATGGACAGCCCTACAGGTCTCCTTCAAAGAAAATTCATTCATTTCACATACTACTCTAACAAACTTGCTTAACATTTATAAACTATAACTTAACCTATCTCAGAGCAGTTAAGAAAAAAAGTGCTATGCTTTAAGAAAAAAACAATTTCAGGATAACCCAAGTTTTTGTTTTGTTTTGTTTTGTTTTTGTTTTTTAATTGCAGGGGATGCATGACCTACAACAATAGTTCTTGAAACCCCCTTTCCTATCCCATAGGATTTTCTTACATACCAGAAATGCTTCCATAACTCTCTCTTTACAAACTCTCATTTATAAAAAAAAAAAAAAAAAAAAAACAGAACAAAACAAACACCAAACAAAAAACCGCCTTGTAACCGATCATAAATTAACAAACATGTTTTGGTCCACTAAATTGTATTTTAGGCACTTACTAGCCTCCTGATATATTGCAATATAGGCTTGATGTATGTTAAACTTTCAAAATTGCCAGAAGCAAATATCTGTAACGGTTGTAACTCCCTGAACTGACTGTAACCCAGATGCCTTGATTCTTTGATGTTAACGCTATGTTTTGTAAACTGCATAATCTTTACCTTGTAACCGAACAGTAACAAAACAACTCATAACTGGCCCTCACTTTTACCCCCTTATCTTGTTTTGCAACCCTGAAGTCTGATTCTTTTGTACATAGACCTCAATGTTTATGAACGAAAGAACACGAATCAGCCCAGACCTAACCAAGCCAGTTCTAATCAGAGTTTGCCCACCTAACATGTGCAATAAGCTAAGCCTTAAACTTCAGGTGAACTAACGTGTAATCAATCTGCGCATACTAAGAGATTAAACTATCTCTAACTTCATCATCTCAGCCCACCCACTCATCATGCTCAAAACACCCCACCCGAGTCAGCATGATGCCCACCTGCCATGTTCCCCACTATAGCACTATTTTCCCCTTGGCCATCACAACCCCACCTCCCTTTTGTTCAAGCCCATAAAAACTCTAAGCACTTCCAACTCAAACAGATTTGAGGGACTAGCTTTTGCTGAAAAAACTCTTTCTCTTCTTAAAATCCTTGTCACTTAATTGACTTTCTGGTGTGTGCCCGGCAAGGACTCACTTTTGAGCTACAACACTCCCTTTCCCCCAGTTCACAGTGATGAAAGAAATCAGATGAGAAGGCAGAGGCATGCCTTTCAATCCCACAAATATTTGTTGCATTCTCATTGTGTTGAATGGGCTAGCTGCTTCCCTAGGGATCATGAAACAAATGAAACCTGGGTCTGCCCTCAAGGTTGTGTCATCTAGTAGAAAACAAAACAGGTACAACAAGTGACATAGGGCATGACAAAGGAGTGTAAGTTGACAAAGTGGGTCATAACTGAACCAAAGAAACCCTGAGTCTTCTAAACAGTTCTCCCCTTCAGTTGTACTTCACCAAATGATAAAATCAACAACACATCCATTTGTTCTAGTTAATACAAGGAATTTCAATCACCCAAAATACACTTTTAGTGAGGGAGTTGTGTAAAAGCTCATAGCCAAGGTGCCATGCATCCAGTGGCAGCAACTTCCACTGTATATAATCCTACAACCAGAGATAATGAATGGGATTCACTGAAATCTTGAAATAATGGAAACCTTTCCTCAACTTCTGGTAAAAAAGGAATGATGAAAGTTGGGAAAGGGTAAATTGGGGATAGGCAAGCAGTGACACAAAGCTGCATTATATGGGATCACATTATGGAAAACGCTCGCTTAAAATAAACTTTTAAAAAACCAACAATAGCTGGTTGTCCTTCGGTATCTGAGATAGAATATGTTGTGAGTCTGAGTTAGAACCCAAAGCTAGGAGATCAGATAAAAAGATTCAAAACTATTTTCACCAATTATCCTTTTTTTTTTTTTTCATTTATTTAGCAAATATATTTTCAAAAGAAGACACTTTGCTAGGCACTGGGTACATTTAAATAAAGGGACTGTTGGGGTGTTCCAGTTACCTATTGTTGCATAACAAACCACCCCAATCTTAATGGCTTTTAAAAATGTATGACTATATTTCATAGTTCTGAGGGTTGACTTGGCCCTGCTGGGCTCATGGGGCTGCAGTCAGATAGTGGCTAGGGCAGGAGTCATCCGAAGGTTCACCAGGCAGGACGTTCAAGATAGTTGACTCAAGCAGCTGGTCGTGGATGCTGGCTGTTGGCTGGGAGCTCATCCCAGGCTGTTGACTGGAGTGCCTCCACAGCCTCTCCATGTGGGCTGGGCTTCCTTACAGCATGGTGCCCTCAGAGTAATTTAACTTCTTACATGGCAACTTAGGTCACCTGGAAGGTAAAGCAAATTCTGCCAGTCCTTTTAAATACTGGACCCAGACTGCCATAGCAACACTTTCACGTTTACAATCTATTTATCAATCCTGTTATTAAAAAGGCTGGGGGAGGTTAAACTTTACCTCTCATTGTGAAGAGAAGCAAAGAATGGGTGTCCATCTTAAATCTACCACAGCAGGCCTCCCTGAGGAGATAATATTTATACTGAGATCTGAATCATGAGAAGTAGCTGGCAACGAAAACATTTTAGGCAGAAGACCTACCCATGTTGCTGAGTATATATATAGTCTGTGTACATGGTGTGTCCACCATATTTTACTTGCCCATTATCCCAGTGAGGGGCATAGATTACCTAAGACTTCCTTGTACCACAAACAATGCTGTGATTAAGAGCTTCGCCTTTTTATGTACCTGTGTGAGCTTTTCTCTAGGATGACATCTAATCAGGATCAGCACTGCTGGGTCATGGGGGATACGTGTACTCAACTTGGCTAATTTCTGCCAGAATGTCCTCCAGAATGGCACTGCCATTCTATACAACCACCAGCAGCACACGTGGTTTCCGATAACCCCACATTCCCATCAGTGTTTACCATCATCCAACATTCTAGTTATTGCTAATCCGATACAAGTAAAGCAGAACTTCACTGTATTTTCATTTGCATTGCCCTAAATACTAATGATTTTAAGAATCTCTTCATAAGCATTACAGCCATTTGGGTTCACCTTCTGTGTATTGTGTGTTCATAAACTTTGCCCATTTGTCCATTGGAATTACTGGGTTTTATTTCTTAATTTACAATATTTCTTGCTTATTTCAGAAATTAGTTTCTTCTCAGTTTTAGACATTGCAAATATCTTCTCTAATGCTGCCATTTATCTGGCTAACTTGGTCTATGATTTCCTTCTTGGAACAGAAATCCTTATTTTTAATATAATCAAAACTATGTACTTTTTGCCTATGGATTACCTTTCAGGTATTTAAGAAATCCTTACCCTACCCTTAGGTCATAAAGAAATAACCTACATCATGTTCATAGTTTTATCTTTCCCGTGCAGGTAGAGAAATCTGGAGACCTTTGACTGTGGTGTTAACAGATATCCACTTTTATGCTTTCTATATAGTTACCCAAGTTTCCTTACATGAGTCATTAAAAATCCATCCTTTCCCAATTACAACTAATGTAACTTACGGATGGTAGTTAAGAGTAATATTGTAATATTTTTGCAGCAATGGCAAAGAAGATATATCAATTCTAAGAGACAACAATAAGGGAGTAAAAGGTGGTATGGGATTTTTCCTTTTGGAGTAATGAAAATGTTCTAAAATTGATGAGATGATGACAGCACAACTCTGTGATGAAAATGAGAGCCACTGAGTGCACACTTCGAACGGATTGTACAAAACATGGAGCTGTGTAACACTGGGAATACAGTGGTGGAAGGTGGAGTGTGGTTAACAGGGTAAATATGAGAATATTCTCTCATGAACAATAACAAATGTATAATACTAATATAGGATGTTAACAATTGAGTGGGTTGGGGGGAAATACACGAAATGTAAGATATGGGCTAAAGTTAGTAGTAATATTTTGACGATGCTATTTCATAGTTTGTAACAAAAGTTTCACAACAATACAAGGTATTGGTGGTGGGGTGGTGTATGGGAACCCTGTATGATGATATGCATGTTTGTTTCGTAAGTTCACAACTTTTACTATACACTTATGTATGTTTATGTATGAATGATGTACTTCAGTTAAACTTTATTTTTTTAAAATCCATCCTCTCCCTATTGATTTTATTGTCCAAAATGCTGTTTTTTTCTGCTCTGTTCTATCTATACTTTCTTTACATATTCTGCATTTTATCTTTACCTGCTTTCTGTATTCTTCAATCAAAGTTGCCATATCATTTTACTGTTTCAAAGAAACAGCTTTGGTTTTTGTTAATCTTCTCTATTTTTATTGTTATAGTTCTCTAGTTCACCATTTTTTACCTTTATGATTTCCTTCTTCCTAGTTTTGACGGTTTGCACTTTTTAAAAATATTCTTGAGGGGGCGGATGTGGCTCAAATGGTTGGGTGTCTGTCTCCCATATGGAGGGACCTGGGTTCAATCCCTGGAACCTCTTGGTAAAAAAAGAAAAAAATAGAAGGCACGTGCGGGCCACTAGGCCCCATGTGTGGGTATGCCGTCAGGCCCCGTGGAGCCATGCAGCAAGATGATGATGTAACAGGAGAGTGACACAGGGAGAGCCAAACCGAGACATGCCAAAAAACCAGGAACTAAGGTGGTGCAGGCAGTAGGACACCTCTCTTCCACATCGGAGGTCCCCAGGATTGAATCCCAGTGAAGACAGGAGGAGAAGGATGAGACGAGACGGCAAGAAACAGACATAGAGAATTGCCCAGTGAATGGACACAAAAAGAGCAAAAACGGGGACAGGGCGGGGGCCGGGGATGGATAAAAGGAAATAAATAAATCTTTAAAAAAATAAGAATATTCTTGAATTATTGACTTAGATTAGCTTAGTGTTTCCTTCTTAATAACAGTATTTAAAGCCATGTTCTACAAATGTTGATCGTGTAGTATTTTGATTGTCATTTAGTTTTAACTATTTTCTAATTTTTTTTATAATTTCCTTTTTCACCCAAGGGTTATTTGATAGTGGGTTATTTAGTTTAAAGATATAGGAAATATATTTTGTTATCTTTTGTTGCTAGTTTCCATTCTTATTGCATTATTATCAACAAACCTATAGGCTTCAGAATATTGATTCTTCAGATTTTATGATTCTCTGTGACCTAGTACATGCTCAATGCTTGAAAACGTTTTTGTAAATGCAAAAAGGAGGGAATCTTCTCTATTTTGGGGGTGTCAAGGTCACACACATACACACAAAAAAATCTCATACATTATTTATATTATTCAGACCTTGTATATCCCTGCTGTTTCTCTTATGGAAACAATACTGTTGATACTATTGGATCTTCTATTTTTATCTGGGGGTCACTTTTTTCTAATTGGTGAGTATATTAGTTTTCTGTGGCTGCTGTAACAAAATTACCACAAATTTCTTGGCTTAAAAATAACAGAACATTATGTTCTCACAGTTCCAGAAGCCAAAAGTCCAAAATCTATTTCATCATATCAAAATCAAGGTGTCGGCAGGGCCACCCTCACTCCGGAGGCTCTTGCTTCTTCCAGCTTCTTCCAGCTTCCAGTGACTGCCAGCATTCCTTTGTTCTTTTTTTTTTTTTTTTTTTTCAAAGCAGAGGCATTCATTATAGGAACATTCTTATACCACATTGGGAAATGGCCACATGGGTGGATGCAGACAGAGACCAACCCAAACCCCAACCTGAGGTCAATGCTCCCTAGAGAACTTCAGGGCTATCTCTTTTCATTTTGGGTGCGCTTCAGCCCCTGAGAGCTGGTGACCACTCCCCCTCTGCAGACTAAAGGAGACACCCCCAAATGAGCCTTCTCCAGTGGCAAGGCCCCCATCAGCAACAGCTCTCTGTTTTTACACCAAGAACAGCAGTCACTTCTCCAAACAAGTCCCCAGCCCCCACCCCAATTAAATGCAGGTCTTAGCTGCCAGCTCCACCAAGCACAGAAAGGCTCCCGCAGACAGAGCTGGCACGGCACACACCAGGTGAGGATGTCGAGAGCCTGGTGCTCCAACAGCATCTCCATGCTCTTCACGTCGGTTCACCAGGACTACAGGCGGCTCTTCTGCTGCAGAACCAGCACACAGGGCTGTGCCCAGGTCGTGCAGACCTGCTCGTCCACCTTGTCGATGCTGCTTCTCGCCAGCCTCACGGAGAGCACTTTCAGCAGCAGCAGCTCTACCTCATTGACAGTAATTTTAGCACTTTGGGTAATTTCTTCAAAAATAAATTGTCTGTGACTGGGAGGTCATGTGAAAGTCATCTCCCTGAGGCACAACAACTGGATTTTCCTCAGAATCTGGGCTTCATTGGCAGTTAAATCGGACTGCTGGCCCCAGGCAGCCTTTGGGACCTGGAATTTCTCCACATTGCCACTGTTAAAGGCATAGAGGTGTCAAGGAGCCACTGCCGCTTCACCTCCTCCAGCACAGGGTGCATGAGGAGTTCTCCAAAGTTACAAACTCCTTCACCAAGAAGTCCTGCTAGTCCCAACATGAAAGCCCTCTCCTGCTGCTCAGACACTGGCAGATCTTTAATGTTGATGCAGCCCAGAAACTGCAGAGCATCTTTGTAGTGGGACGCATGGTCTCCAACTGTCTGATAGTATTTACTGGAGAGATGGTAGAACCGACTGTGAACTATCACACCGGGAAGGTTGGTTAGCATTTCTTCAATTTCTTCTATCATTTGCTTTGTAACTATGGGTCCCTAATGTTTAATTTTAGAGCTCCAGTTGCTGTTTTACAGAGGATCACAGCCTCATCACTGCTTTTCACCTTCTCTCAAGTCTTTTCCAGAAAAATAAGAGCCACATTAGGATTGGTCATCTAACTACGTGCAGAATGATTTCTACCAGGGACAAAGTGTTCACCGTGTTCAGATTCACTGATGAAGTTTTCATAAAGCTTAATGGTATCATCTCCTTGAGGAAAACAAGGGTCCTGCACAAAACCGAGCACCTGAAGTGTCAGCTGATGCCACAACCTTGCGTAGAGCTCCTCCAGACGGTGCCACACGGCAGCCTGACTAGGTCCAGAGCTCTGGCTCTGCTGTAGGAAGCCTGGTACATCCTTCTTGATGGCAGGAAGAGACCAGATCTGAGGCACAGCCGAGTCCACCATGGAGATGTCAGCGCCATCCATTCCTTGGATCTTGGCTGCAACATTCCATTTCCTGCCTCTGAGGTCACCCTGCCTTCTGCTATTGTGTAGATGAAATTTCCCTCTGCTTCTTTCTTTTAAGTACACGTATGATTGCATTTAGGGCCCACTGGGCTAATCCAGGATAATCTCATCTCAAAATCCTTAACTTAATCACATCTTGTTTGCTTGCTTTTGTTTTTGGAATATACAGTAACATTCATGGGTTCCAGAGATAAGGATGTGGATATTTTGTAGGAGGCCATTTTTTAGCATACACAGTGAGTTTAACCTATTTGGACTTAATTTAGTTACCATTGTATTATAACTTTATTTCTGCCATCTTACTTCATGATTCCCATTTAGCTATATTTTCTTTACTATACTTTCTCATATTTCCCATTTACTATACTATACTTTCTTTCCTGCATTTTAGTGGATAGATCAGATTTTCTTGTAATGATTTAACAGTTACAAATCCAATTTACATTCCCACGGTGGTTGCTCTAGGGTCTTTTTCCATTAGATTTAGTAACTAAGAATTCATAGCCTCAAGAAAACATTTGCCAAAAAGCACAATTCCCACCCATAATCTCCAGAAGCACTGTCCTGGCATGAGCTCCCCCTGCCCCCCTTCCCTCCCTCCTCTAGTGCCCAGAAATGAGTCCCATTAGTTGAGCTCTATTACACGGAGGACACTCTGCTAAGACTTTAAAATTGTCATCTCGTTTATACTTACAACAGCCCTGGGCAGGAGACATCAACATCCCACTTTTTCCAGTGAGGAAACTAAGAAATAGAGAGGTTAGAGAAGTTAAAGAACTTGCCCAAAAGTGGTATTACTGGATCTCAAACCACTGAGCAGCACAGCACTGATTCTATTGCAACTTAACAGTTTGTTGTGATAGAAGAAGGAACTGCATAAAGTTATGTTGAAGAGTTGCTTACTTCTTTTACAGTGCAACTTGTTTGCAAATGAAGCTATACAGAGTGTTCAAAGATGCCTGGAACAATCTGCTTCATTTCCCTCTAGCTATACAGTACCGTGGAGATAATATGGTTTGTGGAGCCAAAAGACACAAATTCAGTCCCAGCTCTGCCACTTGCTGGATAGCTGAATCTTAGACAAGTCACATAATCCCTCCAAACCTCATTTTCGCATCTTTAAAATGCATATAACAATAAACACAGTCATATCAATTTAAAGATCTATTTAAATCTTGGTTTTTAAGTTAATATTGATAAACAAAATGAAGCATCAAAAATAAACATGGAAGTCCTTGGTATATCAGAAATTATGTTTGACTGGCAATCAGGAAAACATTGGTTCTAATTTTATTTTTGCCTCAACTGGATGATCTCTAAGGCCCCTTCCAGTTCTAATGCTTTGGTACTCTCTGATTCTACCCTAACTCTGGCTAGAGAATTGGGCTGACATTGCAGTTTTTGTTTTGCTATAGTGCCACCTGGAGAAAGACTATTTGTGGAGATGAATAAAAATAGTGGTAGGTTGCATTGTTGTTATGTTTTTCTTGACATCAGAATAACAGCCATAGTGAGATTTTATATTAAACTTTACTGTCAGGGTACTACTTATTGGCCAGAGAACAATGCCTGGGAAAAGCACTGGGATTATGTGAGTTGAAATATTATCTTTTTGCTCAGCTAAACAAGGAAAGTACCTGTGGTGGTTTGAAGCAATATGTATCCCAGAAAAACATCTTTGTCCTTAAATGTAATTCATTCCTGTGGGTATGAACCCATTTTAAGTAGGACCTTTTGGATTAAATCACTTCAAGTAAGAAGGTGTGGCCCACCTCATTTAGGATGAGTCTTCATCCCATTACTATAGTCCTTTATAAGCAGAAAGAAATTCAGACAGAAAGAGGGAGACACAAAAAGATTACCAGAAGCCAGTCCCAGAACACCACAATCTTTGGGGAGAAAGCATCGCCTTGATGATGCCTCGATTTGGACTTTCCCAGCCTCAAACCATGAGCAAATAAATTCCCATTGTTCAACCTGACACATCTCACAGTATTTGCCTGAGCAGCCTAGGATACTAAAACTGCATCTTAACGTTTTCAATGGCATGGCTCATTGTGCTCCCGTTCACATGGACTACAACAAAACCCAAGGTCAAGGGTGTCAGTCATAATCTTCAGAACTGGGCAAAGAAGCCCATGCAATATTATGATCTTAGGTGCAAAAAATGAAAAGCATTGAGTGTTTTTATAACACAAACAGTCAGAATCCTCTTGACTGGAGGGCAAATGTGGATGAAGTTGGCTCATAACAGGTTCAGAGGAATAGGAGAAAAATAAATGAGGGAGAAATGAGGGGTTCTCATTATTACAGGGGAACATGGATTTAAAGGGTCAAGGAATGCTGCTTTAGACAGATAAAAATAGAGTATTTTTAAAGTGTTTTCTATTTGGCTTAGCTAGATTTTTGACCCTCCACACATGCAAAACTAGGCAAAAGAGCACATACTCAGTACGTGCAGTACATGAGTGGGAAGTGGAACCAGAGACATCCCTTGAAAACTCACGAATCACCTCATGGGAACCTGAATCACGGCCTTTATTACCAGCAACACCCGCTCCGTATCCATATTTGTGATTTCCTGTGTTGAAATTTTATTTCCAATGTTCCCTTCCTTTCAACGTCTAGAACGAGTCATACTGGGTACCTGAATAAAGGACATTTGCAACATTAAATTTCCATTTACCTTCTTCACTGACCATAACAGAACATTGGAGAGAGCTTGTCTCCTGATATGCACACATTGTTTCTCAAGCTGCTACTGACCATATTTATTCACTGTAAGAAGGAGCAGCTGGTCACTCAGCTCTTGTTGTACCCTTTGGTTACACTAATGTATTGCCATCCAAAGATGAGGGTAATTATTCTCAGATCCGTGTTTACACCCTGCTTTGGGCCACAGTAAACAACTCCATCTCTGAGGAAAGAAGAAATTTTGCCACCCTCTGTTTACCATCCCATGTGATGGTTTGAATCTTGAATGGAACACACTGATTTTTATAGCTTTTGGTACATGTGGGCAGTTTGTGTGTGTGTGTGTGTGTGTGTGTGTTTTTAGCCAGTTTAATTTATTTAAGAATTTTACAAAAAAGAAAAATAAAACACAATAACAAGACAATCAAATACAGAGTCTGTTACGCTTCATGGTTGATCACATTTCCTTGCAGGGATAAACCTTGCTAAGTGCAGCCAATATGTTTTTATTGATGAAACCCAATTTTCTAAGTTACTTATCAAAATGGCTGGAACAATCGTTTCTGGACCCTTGGTCCTGATTTAGCGTGGAAGGCTGAAAGAAGCAGTGCGGTATCATTAGGACAGCACGTACCCTTCATACACTGACCAACACCAGAGTAGCAGGATAAACAGAGACTTAAAAAAAGAATGAAACAAAAATCAACCCAAAGAGTTTACATTGACCTTTGTTTCAGATTGTCTTTGGATTCCATCAAGTGTGTTATTATTGTCTCAAGCTGCCATGTGTACAGTTTTGAGGCTTGGGCGTCCTTGCTGACTGCTGTTTATAAAGCATGTTTCTCATGTCTGCCAAAGAAGAATTCCAGACTGAGATTCAGCTGACATTCATGAAGTGCCATCTCTAGACCAGGCACTGTGCTAACCCCTTTCACAGTCATGAATAGCTATTTGACAGGATGGTGGGTGCGCAACATGGTGGAGATAGTTAGATCTGGAAACTGGCCCAAGAAAGTGGGCCTCGTTTTCAATCCACATTGTGCTTTTCAATCCACATTGCCACAAGAAAAACTGTAGAGATATGAATACGATCAGTGGATTAATCAGTGTCAGTATCCTAATTGCATTGTTGCATATAGTTTTACAAGATGTTACCATTGAGGCAAATTGGGTATGAAATGTCTTTGAATTATTTCTTACAATTTCATGTAGAGCTACAAATATCCAGTAAAAATTTCAACTAAATGAAATCCACATTGCCTATATGGTTATTTAGATGACAATCATTGTTCTAATACACACAGATGGAACAATCCTTTGCTTTCTGAACATCTCTTTCTAAGAATCTGGATGTTTCTATGATTAGACAGTGACATCTCTCACTCATTCCCACCCCAGAACCCTAGTACCATCCCAACAACTATTCCTTAATTGGCAGTATCCACGATGATAAATGTATCCCTGGACATAAACTTGGTTAGATGGAATAGCCATTGTGTTGTGATTTAGTTTTCTATAGGACAAATTTTACATTTTTATTGCTTCTGTTGCCATTTAAAATTTTACAAATGTCACTGTTTCCTCAAATTAGTGTCTTAGCTCTGCAGGCCCCCTTGAATCTAGGTCTCTGGTTTTGTTGCATCAATGTTAATCTCACTTAATTAAGTAAATAATTTTGTTATTAATTAATTATTTAATTTAGCTCCTATTTAATTGCTGTAATTTCCTGTGGAATGCATCATAATTGCTCTCTGATTTCCGCTATTTTCTGGCATGAGTCTTCTTCAAAATCATGCTGCCATCTACCTTTTTGCAAAAATTAAGCATATTTCCCATATTTGTTCTTTTTTTAAACTCTTTTTATTCAAGAGCAGGCTATTATTTGCACCTCGACTCCCTCTCCCCAATCTTCCTACCCCTGCCCAATGGCTCTGACTATCTTTGTCTCCTTTCTGTTCACCTGGGCACTTCAGTCCTCTTAGCATTTAAGCTGGAGAGCGGCTGCGACTCAGCTCGCTTGATCAATTAAGCACACTAAGAAGAGTGAACAGAGAGCCGAGGCCACGGACAGTCAAAGTCTCAAAGTCCCATGCTGCATCACTCGGTTTTTGTTGAAATCACTGTGCAGAATCAGCTCCTGCAAACTGGGGAAGTACCCTGTCACTTGCACAGGGGCAGAAGGGAAGATGCAGTTCACTTAAGATATCTTCCTTACTTTGGGGTTAATTGACCATATTCCTGAGAAGCCATTTTATAGAAAACTCTGCAGGCTATGAGAGTTATGTTTTCTAAAGCCACATGTTTCTTAAATATGATCACCTCTGTTGGTGGTTGCCAATATATGTGAGAATAGCCCCAAGTGGATTTATCACTTTATCCCCTACCAAGGATTAGCAAAGGAAGAACTGAGTTCCTAGAGGAAAAAAAAAAAAAAAAAAAAATATATATATATATATATATATATATATATATAGTTAAATATTTTGTTAACCAAGCCAAACTCTTTTGTCCTCAATTTTCCTCCTTGCTAGCTCCTACTGATCCTTTGGAAATCAGCTTAAATGTCTGCCCCAGAGATATATTCACCAATCACTCAATGAAATTTAAGTTTCTCTGTTCTTTACTTTCTTGGAACGTATCACAGTTTGTAACTATTATTTATTTGCGTCTATTTGTTCAATATCAGTCTGGCCACTAGTTTATTTGTTTAATGTCCATCTGTACCACTAGCCTGTAAGTTCTATGAGAATACAGATCATGCCTATTGACTTCACCACTGTCTACTCAATGCCAGGCGCAGTTCTAGGCACTCAGTAAGTATTTGTGGAATTGACAAACAAGCTAAGTAACAAGAGATTCTATTGTGCTTGGTTTCTTCTGAATTTTCTTATACCCTGAGTCCTAAGGAGAAGAGACGCCAAGTCTGTGCAAATATTGGATACTAACTATCATTATACCATGTCATCTGAACCTTTGGACCAAAATCTCCTCAAAAGTTAGGAATTGTCCATATTTGATAATGTGTTTTGATCCAGAAGGCACATAAAGTCCTGTCTTTAGATGGAAATCTGTATAGGGTAGAACAAACAGCATGGAATTTATGCCCAAGAAATCTGAATTTAGACTTATTGAATGTCGTTGGGCAACTTGAATGATCTTAGCTTCATTTTGCTCAACTACAAGGAATAATATGGCCTATTTTAATCTTTGTTGAAAACATAAAATGAAATAACAAATAATAAGTGCCTAGCACTGGAATAACAAAGGGGTTTCATGTTATATCCAATTGATAGTGATTTCCTTCAACACTATGCTGAGAAGGATTGTGAGGTCTTATCCAGGTTCAGTAAAAGATTAGTAATGTCTGCCACAGGCAAAGAAAAGAGAGTTGTGGGACACATGCCCATATTTACCAAGTACATGCTAGCAAATGGCAAATATTCAATGACTGTTAGTTTTCTTCCTTCTTTGCTGCTATAAATTGGAAATAAAAATGAAATTAGAATTACCATAAATACCTTAAAACCTATAGCAAAAAAAAAAAAAAGTAAGGGCAATTGAGAGTTTTTAACATTAGGACAGACTGAAAACATGACTTTTAAAACATGGGAAGAACTACTTATGGACTCTAAAACATGAATCCATCAAAGTTCAGGTACAACCCAGCACAAGTTTCTTGTGTCTTGACAGCCACTGTGGAATGGAACAAGGGACTCACGATTGCTAGCACCTCCATCATAGCAGCATAAATCTGGACAGCTGTCTGGTGACAAATGGAACACAAAACTCCAGACTTTCAAAGCATTCTGCTTCCATAGAGATAATTGGTGAGTTCTCATAAGTAGGCAGTAAGTAGTACACTGAATTTGGTACAGGTGTTTCTAAGCAAGCATAGCAGTGATCAGGTTGAATAAGGTGAAACAAGCATTCATCCCCTGCAACAATACATGAAGACTACTTGGAGAGTAAAAGCGGATCATTTGGAGTTACAGGAAACACAAAAATCCTTG
This sequence comes from Tolypeutes matacus, assembly GCA_026826555.1. Classification (NCBI taxonomy): domain Eukaryota; kingdom Metazoa; phylum Chordata; class Mammalia; order Cingulata; family Chlamyphoridae; genus Tolypeutes; species Tolypeutes matacus. The sequence goes on along the minus strand of JAKSZT010053769.1, from coordinate 11,603,029 downwards.
ATACAATGCTCAAAGGAATTCTGGCAGGTTATCAAAGGACCCTGAACAAACCAAATTTCAGTCTGTTAAAATACTCTTGTATAATTATATATTCTCTCCAGCTATTCCAAATAAACTCAGCATGAAAGAGGAAAAGATCTCTTTTTCTTTCCTGAATCTTCTGAGCATTTCTTATGGGTTAGTTACTAATGAATTGTGTCATGGCTGAATCAGAGCAATCATCCGGTTATTCTCTCAGCAAGAGCAGCCCACACCTACCAGAAGACTCAGTTGGCCCAACGACACTCCACGCAGGCTCTATTGCCCCATGCACACCTCAGCACCACTCTCTGGGAAGCTGTGTTGACAATTGTACTCTGGTCCTTGGCAGCAAACCATTTACCACAACCATTTAGTGCTATTTGTTACACCTTATTATACTGTCAAAGATTAGAAGTGATTTAAGGGGAGATTCACTTCATCTCTCTGGTTAATGAAAAGGTTAGGGCAAGGTGATCTCTGACTGCCTTCTAAATCAAACACTTGCCATGCTGGGAAGACTGATCTAGGTCTCCCAGTTCCTCATTAACCTTTTAAGAGAGCAGCCTAGTTTCCAGGAGCTGGTAGTCAGGCAAGTCCTCTACTGTCTGTAAAAGGCTACCCTATGGGGCCACCCTGCCGGGGTCACTCAGAAGAAATTGCCCTGAAATTCACTTCTTAGACTTACTTCCCTAGAACCAAGACAGCTTCATCCAGAGCCTCAAAAGAGAGTTCCAGTTATCTCCAGGGGGTGCTACAGAACGTGGTCTGCAGTGCCATGTCCCGTGTTCTATTTGTTACCTATATAGAGCAGACAGCCTTTGTATTAGAAGTGCCCCTTGAATGTCCATAACACATACTGGTGCTGTTTTGTTGAGCAGTGTCCCCTGGGAGGCCATCCAAAACACCCACTTGGTACTGCTGGGGGACCACCTCATGAACTTTAGGTGGTATCCCACATGGCAGCAGTGAATCCCCGCTTCACCCCCCCACCACCACCACCACCAAACAAATGTAGTGCTGAGTGCCACCAATCTGTGAGATATACAGCAAACCCATCGGTGCAGCTATTTAAATGCCAAGAATGCTTTTAGACTCGACCATCACATGGTCTATAATCCTATACCTTTATCTAAGGATTTTCTCAAATGGAGCGGCAGCCACAAGGGAGCTTTGTATGGCACCGTGTATTTTCAGGCTCATGGGATGCTTTTGTCCAGTCAACTTTAAGATAACCTTGCATCATATGAATCATAGGAAGCAGGTTTCCTGGCCTCAAACTCTTAGTACACTCCAAAGCTGTCTTTTACTTTCTTTTGAAAACACACAGAGTACACTTAGAATCCAAGACAAAGATAAAAGAATCTGGTTGTTTGCCACTGGTACTTAGGAGAGGATTTTCACTTTCAACAGTGGTCCAGCTCTGTGAGTTATTTAAAATTTGATCCCATCTCGCCTCCAGAAAGTTGATGCATGTAGAAACACTTTAGCACCTGTTGCAGTTGGGCAGTTTGATATAATTATGAATTCCAAAAATATAATTGGATCATGTTTATAAGCTGATCTGTTAATCTGGACATGATTAAGTTATGATTGGGGAATTGACTGGGCCATGTCAGTAGGGCATTGAGCCCCACCCCTTGGTGGGTGGGGAATCAAATATAAAAGGCATGGCAAGAACAGAGTTGAAGCAGTTTTTGAGAAGCAGTTTTGATGTTGGAGAAAAGGCCCCAGAAGAAGAGAAGTGAGCCGTTCGCCTGATAGTCTACAGCTGACCTTGTGGAGGAACCAGAAGAGCTAAACCTGGAGAGAAATGCAGCCCCGGGAAGAGAGGAACACAAGAAGCCTGAACCCTGGCAAACATTGGCAGCTGTCTTGTTCCAACACGTGGCAATGAACTTTGGTGAGAAGAAACTTAATGCTTTATGGCCTGGTATCTGTGGACTTCTACCCCAAAGAAATACCCTTTATGAAGACCCACCCATTTTTGGTATTTCACATTAGCACCCTTTTGGCTGACTCATACAGAACCTAATGCCCAGATACCCTACGAGCACATGAACATTGAAAACCTCAGCACCTGTTTTCCTGCGTAAGAAGGATGATATCGCCTCAAAGGAGAAGTAGCTCTCACCAGTTGAGTTCCCAATGGCTTAGCTACCAGGAAGAATGGAGAGCCCGACCAAAGCAGCAGCATTTTCACAAGGTGATTATTCCCCTGATGTGGCCTCGATCCAGAGCAGGTTCCAGTACAACGTGTACTTTACGAATTCTGTCCTCACCCTCCAGAGGCTATGCTGGCTGAACTGTTAATTCTTTGCCATCATGCACAGGCAAATAATTATACTCCCAGCTTCTGCTATTGAGTGTTTGGGCTTGTTTCTCTGTTTCCTCCTTTTCAGGATCTCTGTGGAAAGAAGTATCTGGTAGCAGGAGCAAAAAGATTTCTGAACACAGCCTCCATCTTTGGTAAATGTGGTTTGGAGCTGTATCTACCCCAGAAAAAATGTGCTCTTAAAGTTAATCCATTCCTGTGGGTATAAATTCGTTGTAAGTAGAACCTTTCAATGAGGTTACTTCAGTTAAGGTGTGACCCACCTCATCTAAATTGGATCTTAATCCTATTACTGGAGTCCTTTATAAAAGGAATAAAGAGAGAGAGAGAAAGGGGGTGGGGAGAGAAGGGGGGGTGAGAGAGAGAGAGAGAGCCATGAAAGCAAGCAGCTGAAAACAATGAAACTTGAAAGAGAAGGGAGAGACCAGCAGATGACACCTTGTGCCTTGCCATGTGGCAGAGGAGCCAAGGACCACCTACAGCCAATCCTTAGGAAGAAAGCATTGCCTTGATGATGCCTTGATTTGGACATTTTCACAGCCTCAAAACTGTAAGCTAATAAATCCCCACTGTGTCAATCCATTCCATGGTATTTGCTGGAACAGCCTAGGAAGCTAAAACAGTAAGACACTGTGACATCAGTTTTGAATTTGGCTATTTCCTTGAGCCATCTCTACCCTGGTAACTCTCAAATCATTCTTTCTCAACTCCAACTTTTTGCTGTGCTCTAGATCATTATTTCCATTTGCCCATTGTGCATTGCCTAGATGTACCATAGAAACATCAAAATCAACACACACACCCTGCCAAGTTAAACTATACTTGGAGTATGGCACCATGGCAAGAATGCTCAATTGACTTCCCCTCTTTTACCTCCACTTTCTGTGCATCACCAAGTTCTCTTAGGCTGCTCTACCCATCCATCCTTCTGCTGATGCCTTAGTCCAAATGACCATCAGTTCTTGCCTCTGACATAATTTTCATGCTTCAATACTCTCCTCCATCCAAGAATGATTATTCTGAAATGCAGACCTAAGCATGTACTCTCCTTCTGGAAAACCCTTCCTGGCTTTCCATTGCTAACAGGTTGAGATGTTGGTTTCACTCAAACATATGGATCATTTCAAGAGCTGGAGCCTTGTCTCATCTACCTTTGCCCACAAATTGTTCTATGCCTATAGGGTGTTCAATAAATATGCTGAATTCATTTGATCTATCCCTCACAAACAAGAGGAAATAACATATATAGAGTTATGGATCCCAAGATGAAACTAGGATCTAAGAGGTTGGATGTCCTGGTTATAAAGCCCAGGAAGGAGTGGCTTAAATCTCTTCTCCTACAGCCCACGAGTCAGTTTGAAGCCTTGTGAGCCAGGCATTTTGTGTTCCCAACCTAAAGGAAATTTCCTGCTGAAGGAAAGCAGAGAAATAGAGCTGGGATTGGAGGTTCCTAGACTGTGACAGTATAGAAAGCTGTTATTAATGAGTGTGTTTAACTGAAAAATGCAAATTCTACTGCTTTGAATACTCAGCAAGAGAGAAATTTGGGTATGCTCCTGGAAGGTTATTTTCTAATGTTAAATTTACATGGCCTTCCACCTCACTTCTCTTTCAAACATACCGTGTATTTCCTGTTTTCCACTCTGGACTCAAAAGGCATATCTGGAATCTTCCAGGTTTGGAATCAACCTACACAATTATATTAAGAAACCCATTACGCAAATGATGTCATTGGAATGAGGGGGTACTTGAAAGAAGGATATAGATTTCAAGACACCAGACAGAGCACTCAATAGAGACATTTTTCCTCCTCTGGAAAAAAGCATATCCTACAAACTACAGGCTAGCAAAGTCCCACAGTGATTGCTCTGAATCAGAGACTCTTACACTGCTGGTTGGGAGGTGGATCTTAGGAAGGAGGGGGCAGCTTTTCAGTCTCTCCTCAGTCATGGCCATGCTTATTATTAGCTCCTTTAAAAAATAAAGTGTTAACTGGGGCTCAGGTTCAGCCCCTTTGGACATGCACATTGTCAGACCTGACAGGTCCATTTACTAATTACACAAAGCTACTATTCTATTACATCAGAACTTGAACTAAAGGACCAAAAGCCAAGCCATTAGTCATTTGAGAATATAAATGGAATTTCATGTTCCTATGACTGATTGGTCTTAATTTATGAGAAAAGAAGGACTCTGTGAGGACAAACAACAAGAATCAAATATACATCCTTGCCAGGGCTCATAAAATGAGATGTAATTGGTCTGGGCCTCTGCTGTTTTAGTGCTTTAAGCAATTGTAATATCTTTAAGAAACTAAAAGCTTCTTTTGTAAACCTGTTTGGGCTTAATTGATCATCTCAAGGTCAGACTCAATGTATTTATGTTTCATTTCCCCTTTTACAGACCAACAACATTGCAAACTCAAGTATCCTTACATATATCACACACCAGATATAAAAGCAGAATGTAAGTGGCATCCTTGAGTATTAGAGGCTGGGGGCAGGTACAGAAGCCAAGGACCCTAACACCCACAGGCTCAGTGACATGGGCACAGGCTGTGACATGTGTATTTCCATTTCCTTACCTTTAAAATGGGCCTTATTCAAATGTGCCGCAGAATTATGATGTATATTCACTGAGTTGGGGCACGGGAGTTTTGAGAATACCAGGTTAATATTACTGAGAAACAGTACCGTGTGTTCCAGAAAATATCAAGTCCATGTACATAATAAAGTCATAATCCGAATAACCATATTCATTAGTGACAGAATCATTAGTGAGCATCTACTGTGTACTAAGTAAGCATTAGCTAGATAGAACAGTGGACAAAATAGTCATGGTCCCTACCTCCATGTACCTTACATTCTAGTGAGTATGATAATCCAAAATCAAATAAAGGAAGCAAACAAAGAAAATAATCACAAATTATGATAAGTGCATCAAAAGGAACATGGAAGGGGTTCAGAAATCAGAAGCAGCATAGAGATCATTTGATCTCTCCCCTTTATTCTACAGATGAAGAAACAGATTTGCCCAACCGCACACAATGACCACCCAATCCTGCATTTCACAGGTAAGGAAATGTATCAAAACAATATTCATCCAAATACAGAATTTTATCATATACCAAATTACTCACTATCCTGATTTACCTTAGTGGCATTCTTGTGTAGAGACCTCAGTGCATAGAAAACAGAGTCCTGGGCACTGTTCCCAGCCATTGGTGGCATTTTTCCAGCCAATGGGCAATTCCAGGCTGCTGCTTGTTACTTGGGTTTAGTGGCCCTTTTGGGGAGCACATTCTGACCCAGCACCTTTCTCCTTTTCTCCTCCAATGAGGTCATCGTAAATACCAGCCTCCAGGCACGTATTCAGTTGGTTTGCACCAACCAGTTGCAACTGGTTTTCAACTCACCACGCATGCTCAGATTTGGCTTCTCCCATCCTCATTCTGGAATGATGGTTTTCAGCATGACAGTGTCTGTCACAGCCAGGATTAGGACACTTATTATTTGTACACTGCTTTACAGTGTACATCCCACTGTCGTGCATTATTCCATTTCAACCACCCAACGAACTCTGAAGAGAGCATTATTATCTCCACTATACAGAAGAGGAACCTGAAGCTCAGAAATGTTAACGAATTCACCCAAGTTCATGGATAAACAAGTGCCAGGGCAAGGATTAGAATCTAGAACTTCATACACTTAATCTTCAGAATTCTTTGCTACTGGACATGGAATAGTACAGGACAAGGGAGACACTATCATTAGCCAATTAGGCTTCAGCCTACACTAACCATCTTGCAGACAGGGGGTGGATAACAGATAAAAAGTAACATGAGATAATAAACAGTTGGAAAGGCCCATGTAGTGGAAACAGTCTCCTGGCAGCTTTGTGGTAGGGTGGGGGAGCAGGGATTCAGTTACAAAAAGGTGTGTAGCTGTAATAGGTGGCCCTGAGATAGCACTTACTTGCTACACTTCACACATATTAACTAATTTAATCCTCTCAACAACCCTGCTTGGAAGATTCTATCATGCCCATTTACAGAGGGGGAAACTGAGGCATAGAGAGGTTTAGATACTTTGTCCAAAATCCTTAGGACAAAAAGGGATCTGAACCCAGATAATCTGGCTTCAGAGACCCTGCTCTTACCACTAAACTATTTTACTTCATCATCACTGTGGTAGATAGGATATCTGTTATTTTTCACCCCTCTACATCCATTCACCTTCTTCTTGTAATAGCACCATATTAGAGGAAATTGCCTCTTTCCAATCGTAGGCAGTCTTGGTGCAATAACCAAGCAAGTTATCCTTTAAAACTTGGCCAGGCTCTTTCTGTTTAGAGGGGCCTGCAACAAATCTTGGTGTATATTTCCGTCTTTCTCTCCCTTTTCTCAGCAAGCTCTGCTCTTTCCCCCATTTCCCAAATAAATTCTTTTTATGGCCTAACTAAAAAAACTTGGTCCATCTCATTGGAATTGTTCTGAATGATGTTGCAGTGATACTGGCCATTATATCTCTTGTCATAACTTACAAAAATGTGTGGGAGAGATTTTAACTATAATGTAAACTATAATCCACACTTAGTGGCAATGCTCCAATATGTGGTCATCATTTGTAACCAATGTACCACACTAATGAAGGATGTTGTTAATGTGGGAACGTGTGGGAGGGGTAGGGGGTGGGGCTTATGGGAAATCCCCTACACTTTTTATGTAACATCTAAGTAATCTAAGTATCTTTAAAAAAAAAATAAGATAAAAAATAAAACTTGGTCAATCTGATCCTTTCTCCAAAGTATTGTAATCTTTAGTGGAGGCAAAGATGAGGAAATGGCTGGATCATTCCTCCCAGAGCAGTGCCCTGATGGGACTGCATTTTCTCCTGCCACCTGGATATTTAGAGCATCCTGATTTTCAGAGCCGATCTGCCTCCCCTTTGATTCTGTGAGTTTTCACATATCCAGTAACTTCCCTTTTTGCTGAAGTCAGTCAGAGCCCATTTCTGTTGCTTGCAACAAACCCTGACAGGATCATCATCATCATCAGTCCCTGTCCTGCTCCCAGCTGTGTGACCCTGGGCCACTCTCCACCAGGGCCTCAGTAGTGCGAGCTATGCAATTGAATTAGAAGGATCTCCAATTATTTTTTAAACAGGTCTAACATTCTCTGATTTGATTCTATGATTCCACGTCTATCACTCCTACCACCATCCATAGGCAAAGACTTCTCTGTTTCTCTTCCGGGCCACAAAATGCCACCCATGTAGATCTGCTCCCCCTGTTATTCATTTTCTCTGACTCCTGAGTGAACTCTACACAATGGCTACTTCAGACTTTCTCCTTTCTCCCCATGCCTGGAAGTCAATGCCCCCATTAGATTCTAAATGAATGACCTTGTCTCCTGCTTTAGTGAGACTATTAAGGTGATTCATCATCTGGCCCACAGTCCCTCGTTTATTTCCATCTTCTCCTCAATACGCTCCTACCTCATCCTCCCTCTTCTCTTCTTCATTCACTTTTCCTCTCTAAACCATACCTCTTTCCCAGGCCACAGAGTGCAGTTCAACAAGCAGGTATTTTTCACTTACCACAATCTATGAGCTGTGCTAAGCACAGAGGACACAAAGATAAATACAATTGGCCCTGCTTCCCCAGGAAGCTTGCCGTCTGTTTATTAAGACTTATATAAATGGAGAATATCAATTAAAGTGGTAAGAGCTTTAATAGTTATTCACAAGGTATTATGGGAGCACTGAGAAGGTCAGTGAAGGCGTCTTGCAGCTGAAGAATGGACAGGAGTTAGCCAGGTGAAGAAGGATATGATAAGTAGTTTAGAAAGACAAAGCAGCATGAACAAAAACAGAACTGTCGGAAGCCACGGAGCTCCAGGTAAGACCACCTCCACAAATACACATGCCTGAGCTGGCAATTATGCCCTTTATCCCCGATTGCATGAGGTACTACAAGAACCCAGCCCAGGCTCCTACACCCTCCCCATAATCTAAACTCTCATGCTCTATATAGCTCTCAACAGCCCCTGTTCTGGCCCCATCTCCTATCCTCCCCACCTCCTGAAATCCTTCCCTATGCCTTCAACGACTCTTCTTTCATGTACAGTCATCATCAAAATCCCTTCTTGAAACATTTCCTTCACCACTTGCTTTATGAAACCTTCACTCCCTTAAAGATCTGTTTCCTCAGGAATCTTCTCTAGAGGTGACTGTTTTCTAACCTCCCTGTCCTCCATACTGGGCATAGAGATATGGTAGTACCCTCCTTGCTCCTTATTGCTGCTACTAAACCATTCTCCCTCTTCACTAAGAATTCCCAGCTTGCAAGCTCATGTCAGCCAACTACAACCCACTATCTCCTCCTTACAACCTCCAGATCATTCTTTCTCAGGCTTTGAATATTTTAGTTCCCAGCTCACTGTCACTCTCTCCCTCTTATATACCATACATTTTACTTCTTTGTTTAATATTATGCCTCTCCCCTCTAGAATATTAACTCTACATGGGCAGGAATTTTTGTCTGATTTGTTCACTGATGACTCTTAGTGCTTAGCTCAGTGTCAAAAATAGTAGGCATGTGATAAACATTTGCTGAATAAGCAAATGAATGAATGAGGTGCTCAGGGCCCAGCTGAAATTGGAAACCATAAATTTGCAGTCCCATTTGTTTCTGTTTGTTTGGTTGGTTGGTTGGGTTTTTTTAATCAATCTAGGAAGATAAAGAAGATCGGATTGTAGAAGTAGCTAAAGTTTTGCTGGACAAGTATGTTGGAAAGGAGGACTATGTGAAAATGGTTATTGATGATAAAGTAGTTCATGGGATCACCATGGAAGCCAGTCTTGGTAAGGAAAAAATTGAGGCCATGAAAGGGACTGACTGATCAGGTGAAAATGGAGTTGTTGAGTGTATGGAGAGTTCAGTGAGGTTGAAGATTGGATTAAAGATTTAGAAAGATAAGGGACTGTGGTCACATAGAGATTCACGGTAAAGAAAATCAGAGGTATGTCCATTCTTGATGTTGACAAGGTCCAATGAGTTCAGTGAGTGACTGAAATGGAACAGAAAAATTCACTGAAGGTGAGAAAGTGAGGTTGGGGTGGGGCATCTCTGTGGACAATGAGGTACCTCAAGTTGCTGAAAGAAATTGGAGGTAAAAAAAATATATATTATACCAGCTCTGGGGAAGACTGTGAAGAGGAAAGGGTGAGGTTTAAAAGTGTCTACATGGTGAAGGAGGATGGTCCATTGATGGGCCCTTGATATTGACAACTATGCTTGTGCGCATTTGCTCTTGAAATTGAAACTTAGCCTAGTGTTGAGGGGTGCCTAAGAGTTGCCTCCTGAGAGCCTCCTTGTTGCTCAAATGTGGCCTCTCTCTAAGCCAAACTCAGCATATAAATGCATTACCTTCCCCCCAGTGTGGGACATGACTCCCAGGAATGAGCCTCCCTGGCACCATCAGATTACTACCAAGCACCAACTAGCAATGCAACTGAAATAAGACCTAGAATAAAAGGGGGGAAAGATAAAGACAAATGAGTTTATATGGCTAAGAGTCTTCAAAGTGAGTCAGGAGGTCATCCCAGAGGTAACACTTATACACAACTCAGTAGGATCTCGTAGACTGTCAAAAGGGATACTACTTCAAATAGTGGGGCTCCTGAGGGCTCCAGAGACACCCAGGTCCTATGGTCAGGGCAGAGAGCTCCAGGATTTGGTGCCTTGCCAGTGGGCCCTACTTTGGAGTTTGTGTTCCTGAGAGTGACAGAGTTAAACTCAGTTATGGCTTCCCTATACATGGCTCATCTGTCCTTTCTATTTGAACCTATACTTGGTGCTGGAGTTGGTATGTGTACGTCCAAGAGACTTGAATCTTTGGGCTGTCCATGTGCCAGTTGGGCCCTGAGCCTCAGTGGAGTTGTAACACCTACTCTCCAGTTCATTGGACTCACCCAGGACAACTAACAAGGAGGTGAGGATTGACAACCACCATACCAAGGAAACAAGAGAGCCTACAACTGCAAGCAAGATAGTCCCAACCACTGGCTGTATGGATCAAAGCCTCCTCTCAATTAGAGGTGGAGTGGACATCACCATCCTAGAATCCTCAGGATTGGGGAATGAACTATGGACTAAAGTGGACTTACTGGTATTCTACAATAGACTCATTGTGATTCTAGCAATGGAAGAAATAACAGCATTGATGTGGATAAAAGTAAATAAATAAACAAATATTTTTTAAAAAATTTTTAAAAAGAGTCAGATTCTTCATGACAGATGGAGAGATGAAGGGTCTTATGTTCCATATGGAAGCCTGGCATCAAGTCCAGGCAGGTGAGGACAGACTCAACCTCCTGCTGACCTGACTACTGAGGAAGCTGCCTCTACGTTACTCCTCCCCTCACCAGCATCCTCAGCTTCCCTCCAAGAACGCTTCACTTCACTTTCCAGATACACACCACTTTCTCTACTTAAAAAATCATTTTCTGTATAATGTGTTAATCTAATTTTAATTCATCATATGCACCTCTTTTGACCATTTCTTCTCTCCCACACAGACCCTTTATCCTCACACCTAGGCCTTCTTTAATCACATGCCTTTTCCCTTCCTTTATTTTCCCTTGGAAAATCAGACATTCTCAGGCTGTATCTGCTGCTTCTTGCCTTAACTCCCAAATCTATACCAAGCTGAACTACAATTCTATATTTCCAATTGTCCCCTTCTGGATGGTAACTTTCCCTACTGTTGTGTAAACACCCTGAGAAAAGTAAGTAATTCATTAACATTTGTACTCCAGCACTTACCTGGTAGATGGTAGTTACTCAAATATATTTTTTAAACAAACCAATTTTATTGATACATATTAATAAAGCATACAACATATCAAAAGTACACAATCGATGGTATTTGGTATAATCATAAATGAATGCCTTAAATATACCTCCATTTCATTTTTTGACAGTTCAACAGTCCAACAGCTAATGCTTTTGCTAAATATGTTTATAAATATACACAAGTATGTTCACGTCTGTGTGAACCAAAATGTAAACTATCATTATCAATGTGTTAGAATAATGACCATTTTAATTTTTTCTTTATACTTTTATGCATTATTTGCCTCTTTATAATGGGTATATATTGCTTTTAAAATCTGATCATGAGCTATTCTCATTTTTTAAGGAAGGAAAGCTAAAGATAATAAAGCTTTATCTTCAAACCAAAGTGACCTCCACTCTCCCCATATCTGGGCTTTAAGCCTTGGCATTATCTTCAAAGCCTGCACAACATATTCTATCAAATATGAAGTTCTGTATGTTCCTCCTTCACAATTTTCCTTAGACTTGATCTCTTGCTCTCATTTGCTCTGTCTCCACTTTTGCCTGGACTGCCAGCACCTCACAGTTGCTGTACCAGCTGGGAAAAGCTACATTTTGCTACGGTATAAACAATTCAAAATCCTAGTGGCTTATAATAATAAAGGTTTAGTTCTCCCTCAGGCTACATGTCCATTATGGGTTGGCTGGAAGTCCTGCTTCGTGTCTCCTTATTCAAGGAGCCGAGCTGCCGGAGCAGCCAATCTCTGGAACATTACAGTCTCTGAGGCAGACACACAGAGAGCCTAGAAGAGTTACACATTGGCATCAACCTTTTTTCCCTGGAGGTGATACACACCTTATCACATCTCTTTGGTCAGAACGAGTCACGTAGTCTCTTCACATACTAGGGAGCAGGAATGCAATCCTACCTTGGGCCTTGTCGGGGGGTGGGAGAGAACTGGAAATATTTGGCAAAGAGAACTAATATTTACCACACGTGGCTTGTTGCAAAAGCCTCCAGACTGACTCTTCTGCCTCTAGTCTCTCTTCAAAACCATCCTGTTTACCTGGCCACCTGAGTCACTACATTGAGAGGCACAAAGATCTGGGCTCCAGTCTGAACCTTTCATTTTTTAGTTGAGTAACCAAAGTCATTTAATTTCTTCAGACCTAATTTTTTTAACAGTTGTTCTCACTACCCAGCATTTGTGAGAATAGAGGGGAAAAAATGGATGGGAACTCTTACACACAATTATAGCAATAAGTGAATTGACTTAATGCAACATAACGTCAGCGGCTGGCTTAAGAAGCTGCTAGCATCTGTGACTTCACGTGTGATGATGCCTGAAGTGGGGGATGGGAGGAGCTGGAGAGTTCAGGGGAGTATTTCCACTGAGCACCCCTCCCTCAACACTGTAAAGTACTTGTGCTCTGATATGAGAGTTACTGCTGGGTACTCTGTTTCCTGGCTTTCTGGACCACTCCCCGACATATGTCAGCTCTGTGCCCCTTTCCTGTGAAACCCACAGATCACATGGTCTGAACACCTGCTGTTCTAGGGAAATGAAGAGTTTCTTTTCACTCCAATAACCATCTTTCCCCCTTTGTACTGTTTTCTTGTTCTCTTCTCTCCCTCTTAGAATATTTCCTTTGCTGCCCCAAAGGCAGCTGACTTCTATCCTCCTGATATGTAACATCCCTGTATTATCTCCCATCTCCTCCCACCAGAAGCCTCTGCTCTGGTGAACTCTGCTCGATGCTGACAACCCTCAAGTAACACACACGGGCATGTGGCTTGTCCTTGCCTCTGATCTCGGTTCATGCTGATCTCTACTCCACAAACATCACCCCACCTCTTTTCTTATTCTTCAAGCTGCTGCATTTCCTCCCTACTTTTCCCTGCTACCACATTCCATGCTATGGAAGTTGATTTTTCTACATTTAAGGCTTACATTTTATTTACATTTGGCATTTATTGCTTCCAAATTGCTTCACGTGCATGTTTTGCATCTCCAACAATTTTGCTAGCAATTTTTTTTCGCACATTCCATTGCTGAGGGCTTTAATCTCCCCCCTACCCCCACACAGAGGCTGAACAAAGAGATCCAAGCATGGGCTCAGAAGAGAAACAATTTCCTTCAGTCCTTGAGTTCCAAATAAAACTATTCAGGAACCAGCCTGCTCACCTCACTGGGGAGGGTGCTTTAAACATCACATGTCATCTTGAAATGAGTCACCTTTAAAACACAAAGGAAATTTCAGTTGCTTTCTGGGGTTCCAAGGACTTTGTGCTTCCACCCAGGATTTCCAAAGATCGGAATTGGGAACAGCTATTCCCCAGTCTCCCAAGCTAGGCTCAGGCGCCCAGCTTGAGGGTGCAGGTGCCTGAATGATGCCCTTGAAAGAGGCCAGTTGTGCATCAAAAACAGAGAAAGAAACACACACATCCTTGTTGAAATTTGTTCTAGAGGAGCAAAACATCCATAATTGGGCACTGCAGAGACCGACAACTCACACCTAGGGCTCTAGCCCCAGATGCAATCTGCCCAGCTGAAGGAGCCATGAAGAATTATTAAGGTCCCTAGATCTGATGACACACCAGCAGCAAGCTGGGTGCCCAGAAGGCGAGGATTGCTGGAGCATTTGCAGGCACCCAGGCCGAACAGATGGAGCACAGTGGAGGGGTGGCAGAACCCCAGAGACACACAGGCATCACAGTTCCTGGGGAAAGGAGAATTTTATGTCAACCAAAGAGGCATCACATACTCGCCAAGATGTCAGTGTCACTTTGAAGGCTGCCCTATTCAAGAGAAGCAAATAATCGTACCATGGATTATCACCTGTTACATTTGGGGAGAAAAGCATCTCAAATTATAGACCTTTTATTTCTCTTTCCTACCTCATTTCCACTCACCATATGAGTGGGATTCCTTGTGCCAAACAAAAAGAGTCATGCATGCATCATTTGTGCCTGCTCAGGGAGTTGACAGGCTTATCTAAGGACTGCCCTCATAGACACTTTTTCCAACAGCTGCCACCTCGGGTCAAGGGGAAAATCTAAAAACTGAGACCACCTTGAAACTGAATCATAGCAAACAGTTATCTCCATGTTGCTTTATATTCGGGGACATTGAGGTAGTTTAATTTTTATTGAGTTATAATTTGAGTGAGGTAATTTATTTTAAAAAGCTTCTAATTTAAGGAAATTTGACAGACTATCATCGTTTTTTTCCTGTAGTCTTTTTTGATGATTTTCCTAGTCTTCTTTTATTTTTTAATGTATCACCAAAAAATAAACAACAACAACAAAAAACATCTTGTGAATAAACCACTCTTGAAGGGCACAAGTATTTCTACTGATGTGACAGAAATCACACTGCGAAATGCATTGTAAATTGTGGATGGTGGATTTTGGATGCTGTGACTCACTAAAGAGGAAAAATCATTTAGGGAATGGAGATGGGGGGGAGAATAGAACTGGAATAAATCTCCACTTTAAGTTTTTATTTTCCAGCTAACTGATAGCAGTTCCTTTAAAACAAAGGTTTAAAAAAGAAGTATGAAGAGATTTTATTCTATGAATCCGTCTTTCAGATTCTGTTGCCAAGTTCTTTTCTTGCAAATTATAAGTCATAAAGACCAGATATATTTGGCATGACAATCTTTTCTTTATATGCATTTTAGAAAAGAAAATTTATAGATAGTAGTAATTGATCCTTTATCCACAAAAATATATGTAGCGGGCAGAGTCCCAGGAGGGTCTCAAAGCTGAGCCACAGTGCTGTCAAAGGCAAATATTTATTTTAGAAATGGTACATGTGGCTTCACTTTTGAGCTTTTAATACCCACTGGCAGCTAAAGGAAGCCAGATGGGTGACACAGGTAGCATTCCAACAGGATAAATCTTAATTAAATTAAATTTTCAAAGAAGTAGTTCAAAAACTAAATGTAATGGAATACAATTATCTTGAGAATCACACACATGCATGAACCTTGCTGCTTATTTGTGTCCTTTTGTTGGTACATTGTTAGTAATTGGGATCATGGAATACTTTAGATAAATTCCTTTATTTGATAATATTAGTGGGATATTAATTATCTCTTGTAACTATGAAATGGATTTCCCTGTATTGTACAAATATAAATGGAGAACAGACGAATATAATGTAAATATCCCATCACAGCCAAAAAGAAGGGTTATATCAGGATTAATTTGTCACATATATCAGAAAACCCAAATAACAGAGCTTAAAAAGATAGCGGTTTCCTTTTCTCTGAAACAAAAGAAGTCAGGAAGTTGGTATCCAGGACTGGATGTGTCTCCGTTGTTTTCTGTTCTGGGTGACCCTGAGGCTTGCATAGGGCTTCATCCAGGAGTAGAAGCCAAAAGTCATAGAGCAGGGAGGGTCTCCCTCACCTCCTGCCTGCCTTCTGCATTCCAGCTGATGGACTTCTGCCTCAAGAGCCTGGATTAAAGAGTGCTTACTTAAGTAGCTGGCTGGGGTAGGAGGTGCGCGTAGTTGACGGGGGATTAGATGAGACGCTGAGGGTCTAGTCACCACATGGGGCTTATCCATCCTCTCTTAGAAATGGTTCACACTGTCTCAAACTTTGCTTGAATCTCCTTTCCTTCAAGCAAGGACTCCCCTCCCCTCTTCTCTCCCAAGGATGATTCCCAACATCAAGAACCTTTTAAAAGTGGCAAACATGAACTAGATTCTCTCATCTATCAAGGTTTTGTAATATGAGGTTCTCTACATTGTTATTTCAATAGTGTTAATGCTAGGAGCCCCTGGTGCAGTCTTTCCTCTCTTCCTGCTAAATTCATATATAGACACCAGAAAAAATAAAAAGTGAAAAAAAAAAGCACAGTCACAGAGACTGAAAGCAAGTTAGGAATTTTTTGCCAGAACCTGGGAGAATGGAGCTTGTTGGAGAAAATTAACTAATGGTTTACAAAAGCCTTGTCCTCTGAACCAAAGCCGTGCCTGTCTGGAAACTGCAGGTAGAGAAGAGGCTTTGCTTCACACACGCACACCCCTGGTTCAGAAGTGCAGAGCCTCAGAAAACTGCAGCTGTCGCCATGTTCTAGAAAATGTTATTTGAGCCTGGTAGAGTTGGGGTCTTGCCTTGATACCCCCAGTGGCACCTTTCTGCCTCTGTTTCAGCTGCAATGCTCAGAAGGTAACACAGAAGACAGACTATTCTGGAAGGCACGGTCCCACCCATGAAGACCGTAGGGGCACACTGTCATTCTTCTCTGCCTCATGACATGAGAGGATCAGTCTCAGGTGGTGGGGGTGTAAGAGAAGATCCCACCTCATCCCTGCAGAATCGGTGTTTTTCACACATGCTCTGGGGAGCCCTGGGGTTCCCTGTGCCCACTGGCGGGAGAGAGGACATGTCAAGGGATGGGCTCAGAGCCCTCCTCCCAAACACGATCAGGACAGGTCCACTGTTTGTCAAAGCAGGTTTCTGCATAATTTTTTTATGTAGAGAATCAGTTTCTTGGCAAAAAGAATAAACCATTTAAAATCATTGCATTATATAAGTGTCTCCCAGACAGTGGGAAATGGTTTGCTTGCCGAGTACATCAACCCACCCTCCAGACGGAGAGCTGAGAGGGAGGTTCTACCAGCATGAAGTAGCCTCAGAAAACAATGAATATGAGCCACTCATGGCCTCTCTTTTGGAAAATACCAAGTCTGATCATCTGATTACCCCAGAGAAAGTAGGCTGTTCTGCAATTCCAAATGCTAGAAAATGACAGGAAAAATAACACAGTGGTTTATAACATTGTAGATCTCCAGCCCCATCAGGTAAATGATGAAACCTACAGACCCTCTCCCAGGAAAATGAACACACATCTAGGCAACACTCTAACATAACCATTTCAAAAAAGTTCACAGGGCCCCTGAAGCTCAAATCAACGTTCAGTTCTCTATAGAAAGTTCAAGCCCCCATTATTTTAAAGTGCTGCCTTGACATCTTTGAGCCTCATGGTACCCCAAAGCCCTAACAGTGAGTTCTCCTCTAGACATGCCCCTTATCCAGAGGGAAAGGCTCCTTACCCACCCAGTTCCCCTGTCAGCCAGGCCATCTGCACTCTACCCTCATTCTAAAAGGCTTCAGTTCCCTGCCAGACTATGGAATTACTAAAAGAAGTCAATCACATACTACTGAGTGAACCAAGGGGTACCCCTCCCTCCTATCACTACAAACCCCCTCCCCCCCCCAGTTCCTACTGGCTTATCAGAACCCCAATTTTAATGGTAAAGCCTGAGAGACCTAGTCAAGTTGTTCAATTTTGAAACAAAAAGAAAAAAATCTCAAAAATGCAATCATATGAAAATATGTATTCATTCAACAAATATTAAATACCGACAGTGTCCTGGTACTGGGGAATGAGTGTGAAAGGTATAGAGCTTCTGTCCTATTGTAGTGGAAGCAGACAAACAGGAAAACAAATGAGTGCATAAAATAATTTCAGATGTTGGCAGCTGCCATAAAAGCAAGGCCTCCCAGAGGAGGTGGTCATGCTTGAGCTGAGACCCAAATGAAAAGAAGGAGTGAACCAAGTGAAAGCCTGAATACAGAGCATTCTGGGCAGTGGGAACAGCAAGTACCAAGATCCTGAGGTGGCGTGTGCGGTTGCACCATCAGGCCCTGTGCATGGGTGAGCCCCCCAGGCCCCATGCGTGGGTGCTCCATCAGGCCCCACGAGCCACACAGAAAGATGATGATGTAACAGGAGAGTGACACAAGGGAGAGCCAAGATGAGACGCACCAAAAAACCAGGAACTAAGGTGGCACAGGTGGTAGGTCACCTCTCTCCCACATCAGAGGTTCCAAGGATCGAATCCCAGTGAAGACAGGAGGAGAAGGATGAGAAGAGAGGGCAGGAAATGGACACAGAGAGTTGCCCAGCGAATGGACACAAAAACAGCAAAAACGGGGTGGTGGGGGGGGGATAAAAATGGATAAAATAAACCAATAAATCCTTTTTAAAAAAAGTATAGGGGAGTAAGATACGGACTATAGTTAGTAGTAATACTTGATGATACTCTTTCATAATTTGTTAACAAATGTTTCACAACAATGCAGGGTATTTGGGGGGGGGTGATGTGTAGGAGCCCTTTATGATGTTATGATGTTTGTTTTGTAAGTTCACAATGTTTACTGAACAGTTATAGTTTATGTATGCTCATGTATGAATGATATACTTCAATAAATTGTTTGAAAAAAAAAAAAAAATCCTGAGGTGGAAACAAGCCTGCTGTGTTTAAAAAAAAAAAGAAACAGAAAAGGAGGTCAGAGAGTGAGGGGAGGATGGTACAAATAACATGGAAGGAGCAGGAACAGATCATGAAGGGTTCCACGGGCCACGATATCCAGTTTAGCTTTTCTCCTAAGGACAGTGGAAAGCTGCTTAAGAGTTGTAAGAAATGGAGCAACATTCTCTGCTTTGCATTTTATAAAGATAGAGATGCTGGATGGTGAATGGGTTGTAGAGATGTGACTGAATCCAGATGCTCTCAGCAAAACCCTATCTGTGTTAGTCAGGGTTCTCCAGAGAAACAGAATCAACAGGATACATATACATGTAAATATTTAGAGATTTATCATAGGAATTGGCTCACATGACAGCAGCAATCGGCAAGTCTGAATTCCATAGGGCAGGCCGCAAGTTGGGAACAACAATGAAGGTTTCCATGAATTCTCCAGGAGAAGCTGGCTGGTTGAAGTCGAGGTGGGAATTCTCCCTTTTGGCTGCTGAAATCATCAGGTATCCCTTAAGGCCTTCAGCTAATTCCATGACCCAATGCTGAAGGCAATCTCCTCAGTTGATTGTAGATGTCATCGCCATAGATGCAATCAACTGACTGATGATCTAAATTCACGAAATACCCTCACAGTAAAATTCAGGCCAGAGCTTCAGTGCTTGCTCCACCAAATAACTGGACACCGTAACCTAGCCAAGTTGACACATGAATTTAACCATCATACCAACTAAAGTGGCTGGTGCCAGAATGTATTATATCACAGCACACAAAGACCAGAGGCATTGCTTTCAGGACAGGGACGTAGTCTGACTTCTCTCAAGAATTTCCCACCCTGGCCACAACACGACAAACACAATGCTTCTGTCCCTCTTTAAGAACCGGGGAAACTTTCTCAGAAGCCCCCCATGTTACTCCCTGCTGGGCCTCATTGGCTGGAGTCGCCACACCTGCCTATACCAGTCAGTGGAGAGGAAATTGAATTACCAAGGCTAGAATCATAAGTATTCACCCCTTGGGCCATTGGAGTTCTTTTCTTAAGGAGCAAAATAACTTCTTAGTGGACAGCCAAACATGTCTGTGCCAAGGGGCAAGACGGAAATTGAGGAGCCAAGTAAAAGACTCTTGTAATAATTAAAGCAGGAGTGGGTGGTGGCTTGGACTCATTGCAGCAGTTCCCAAATGCCAACATGTATCAGTGTCACCTGCAGGACTTTTTTAAAAGATAATGATAGTGATGATGTAGTGAATACTTAATATATATCAAGAACAGTACCGGGGCTTTCACATATTGTGACTTATTTCCTATAACCACCTGGAGGAGTTTTTAAAGCATAGATTGCTGGGCCCACCCCCAGAGCTTCTGATTCCTTAGAGCTGGGGTGGAACGTGAGAATTTGCCTTTCTGTCAAGGTCCCAGGTGCTACCTGTGTTGCCAGTCCAGAGCCACTGGACCAAGATAACAGAAGGGGAGATGGAGGGACCTGAGGGAATAAACAAAACGTTTCTCAAAGAGGTAGTTCAGCGGAGTCAAACTAAGGACTCAAGAAGGATATTTTTTAAACATGGAGTTATTCTGGGTAAAGGTTGAAACACATTAAACACTACATGCTTAAGTTCTGTAAGTATGATTACATGACTGCATGTAAAAGTAAAAAATAATTATTGAAATGAGAAAAATTTTACAGTAATAATAAGACAAACTTTTTAAAAATCTTGTAAATATATGGGAAGGCAAGAGAACTAGACAAACACAATTGTAACAGGAAACTAACACACTAGTTTCATCTTCTAAAAACCAAGTAAACAGTAAAAAATACAAAGGGGCTCTGAATAATTCAAATTATTTAACAGATACATATTAAACTTTTTGTACCTATCAAGAAATAAACCATACATTCAAGAGTAAATAAAGGGAAGCAGCTGTGGCTCAGTCAGTGGGGCTCCCGTTTACCATATGGGAGGCCCCGGGTTCGGTTCCCGGGGCCTCCTGGTGGGGGCAGGCCCGCCCGCATGGCGTGGTTGGCTGACCCAGCGAGCACAAGCAGCAAAGGGGGGATAAATGAATAAATAAATCAAATCTTTAAAAAAAAAAAAAAAAAAAGAGTAAATAAATATTTTATAAAAATGCCTGAAATATTAAGTCCTAAAGGAAACCTCTGTAAATGCCCAAAAGCAGAGAACATACAAACCACCTTCTCTGACTATAATGAAAGGGTACTATAAATTATTTTTCAAGAGTTTAAATAAAGAAAATTAAGGAACTCCAATGCCTTCAAAAAGTATAGATGATAGGGATAAAAGACAGATATAGATAGATACAGATAGATATAAGTATAGATATAGATATAGATATAGATATAGATATAGATATAGATATAGATATAGATATAGATATAGATATAGATATAGATATAGATATAGATATAGATATAGATATATAGCTGTAGATGTAGATATAACATAGTTATAGGTATGGGGAAACACACACACAAAGTATATATAACTATCTATATAACTATTGGTTTAAAAGAGAAAACATAACTGCATAATCACAAATTCTATTCTTCTAGAGCCTGCTGGCTTTGACCTTTAGCCTCCCTGTTCCCGTGGTTGGACCACAGAAGTTTGGGAGCTGAAAAGGCATGACCTACGGCAACTTAAAGTGACTCCAACTGATAGATTCCTAACAACTGACATCAAATTCCATTCTCTTAGTTCCCCAGCTGCTAAAACAAATACCATTCAATGGTTTGGCTTAAGCCATGGGAATTTATTGGCTCATGGTTTTGAGGCTAGAAGAAGCCCCAAATCTGAGGCATCAACAAATTGATGCTTTATCCCTGAAGACTGTGGTGTTCTGAGGATGGCTGCTGGCATTCATTGGTCCTTGGCTTTTCTGTCACATGGCAATGTCTTCTCCTTTCTCCTTTGTTCCATTGACTTCTGGCTTCTCCACATGACTTTCTCTTCATAAAGCTTCCAGTAATAGGATTAAGGCCCATCCTCATTCATCTGGGCCCCTCCTTAACTAAAAATAATATCTTCAAAACATCCTATTTACAATGGGTTCACACCCAACAGAATGAGGACCAATACAGGTCCAGACTGGGGTACATAATTCAATCCACCACATCCGTCTATATTTTTTCCATCCTCTACCACCTATTTTGACAGAGCAGGCACTCAAAATACATATATGTATGTTTAATGAACTGGATAGTAGGGGGAAAAACACATTCAAGATAGAGCAATTACAGGTAAAATAAAAGCCACACCCTCAAACTAAACACATTAAATATTATAAAGATCTCTTTGTCTTGAAAAGTCTTTAGTGTGATAAATCCAGGAGCGTCTGAGATTGGCCCTTAGACTTGATGAAGTGGGAAAATTCTAGGGCATATATACCAGGGCATGAATACAGAAGGAGAGGTTATGGGGCTTGAATCCTAGATGAAATGAGGGACATTTCTTTTTCCTAGCTTTACAAGCTCTACTGCCATGAAGGTGGGCATTTTGGTACATGTGTATTTGTTATGTAATTTTCTATATTTTTCTACATGTTTGAAATATTTCATAATTTTAAAAATGAGAATACCCATTATTGTATCATTGACAAGAATGCTACAAAACAGACTCTCATTGTGCTGACGGGAATGTATATTGGAAAACCATTTGAAATATTTATTAAAAACTTCAAAAATATTGATACTCTTTTAGCTCAGTAATTATATTTTGGGGAAATCTATCCTCAAGGGGATAAATGTAGTCAATATATTAGTGGAACATCATTTTTAATAGTGAAAAATGGGAAACAATCCAAATTGATAATTAGAGGAATCATTGCTTAACTTAGGGGTTGTCAAACTACAGCCCATGGGCCAAATCCAAACCCCTGGCTATTTTTGTAAATAAAATTTTATTGGAACACAGCCATGACCTTTGTTTACATACTGACTATGGATGCTTTCATGCTAAGTCAGCAAAGTTGAGTAGCATCACCCACAAAGTTTAAGATATTTACTATCATGCCCTTTAGAGAAAAAGTTTACCAACCTCTGACTTATTATGGTTTATATCCATATAACAAAATATAATGTGGCAATTTTGTTTATTACAGAAATTTTACTGACATGAGAAAATGCTTAGCATATAATATTGAGATAAAAATGTATATATATCATGACCTCAATCATGGAAAACAATACATATGACTCATTTGTTTCTTCAAGAAATTTTTATTGAATATCTACCATGTGTTGGAGGCTCTGCTAGGAAACACAATTGAGGGGGGAAAGGAGCCTCTGAATCCAGAAAGTAAACAGGCAAGTACAATGTAGTGTTGCAAGTGCTTCGCACTCAGTACCCCCTTTCCCATTCCCATCCCAAGAGAGAGGATTCTGTTTGATGGGCAGTTGAGTCATTCTACACAATAAAGAGGGTTGGAAAGGTGAAGAGGTAGGAAAAAGACACAGAAACTGTGTGATGATAGAGAACTGGAGGGACGGGGGCTTGGCAAGTGATTGCACAGGCCTCTCATGTTGCATGAGAAAAGCAGGTATTAATAAAATATTTTAGGTATTTCTTAATTTCTCTTGGCTGTTGAACTGTGTTTCCATAAACAGGATGCTGGTACTGAGCAACTTGGGCCCCTGCAATTATAATGACCAAGATGCTACAAAGAGTATACATTGTATTTATCATCATACTAGTGTTTCTTTTTAAGGTAAGATTTAATTACTATTAATGGCAAACTTTTTGTCTCATAAATCCTCTTGCAGACTTTAAAATCAGACACTCTTTCAGCAAGTCTTGAGGGATCATTTTCCCTAATGGAATTTGGCTGGAAAATCCTTTCTACTATTTAGTTACCATCTAACTATGAATCAACTTGATGCGTAGTTAATATCAGGACTGTTGACCTAGCCCCAGATTCCCACCCTCATTTGTATTGCTCCCATGTTGCACTTAAGTAGGAGGACTGTATTTCCCTCACATAATCACTTTTTAGCAATTCTATGTACCTCATTTTAAGGTTTCATTTCATTGCTATGGGAAGAATTAAAAGAGCTGCTTCTCCATTCTTCTAAGCATTATCTCTAGAGGATTGCTGCTCCATTATTAGATTCAAACTTTGGCACTGAGTATCCCAATTCTGGTACAGATTCCAAATGATGATGCGAGTGCTTTCACATTCATACCTTTAGGTTTCTGAAGCTGTCCCGTGTATGTGTGTGCATGTGCGCGCACACAGGCATGAGAGCATATTTCACCCTGTGCTGCATCATGCCTGGGTGGCTGCAGATCACTTTATAAATGACCTATCTGCTCCAATCTATCTTACACATCTTTCAATCACATCTTTCTTTAATCACTCCTCTGTTTTGAAAACCTTCAATGATTTCCCATTAGCCACAAGATAAAACCCAAACTCCTTACCTAGTATTTCAATGTTTTACCAAATCTTATTGTGCAATCAGGGTGGTGAGTGAGATGCTTCAGAGTTCTGTTCCCCTGCAGAAGCTTTAAATAACCAGCAATAACTGGCAAAAACATCTTTTTCAAAGATCCAGAAAACAGTTAAAGATCTACAGTAACAGGGTGAACACCAAATCCAGAAAAAGGCTACTTGAAAGTGGTAGATCTCATGGCATCCTGGTTGGCCCCTCACTGATCCCTCACCAGCTCAATGTGGAACTGGCATACACTCCCAGTGCAGATCCCTGGTCTCAGCTCCAGAGGAAGCACAGTAATCCTCATGCACATATTAGGAGCATGCATGTGTGGCCCAATCTGTCTGGTGGTGGCCTAAGGAACTAAACCAGGACACTGGTCACATGCTCGCCATTCCAGAACTTACCCTGTGTGTACAAGGCAGCTCACAGAACTCTCCTACAGAATGCTATGGGAGATTAGTCAAATAGCTGCCTGAGGCAAAGGATTGCTGGCTGTAGAATATATAGTGCAGTGCCCAGACCTTGAGGAAACTTTCCTAAGAAAGAAGGGATATTTGTGTCCATGTAAATGGGGGAATTCCTAGGGCCACATGGATACGCCCAAGAAAAGACACATGTGCAGACCAGATCATGGTAGATGTCCCTATATTTTGGCCTCAAGCGATTCTCTAAACTCATTGTATGGATAAGCTCTGAAAGAGAGTACTTGCACAGGCCAATCTGCAGACTGGGAAAAGTGTTTTCTTTTTCCCTGCTCTTTTTTTTTTTTTTTTTTTTTTTTTATAAGTCCTGGCATTCAAGGAAAGCTCTGTCATAATACTAGCTGGGTATAAGCTTAAGGAACAGATGCCTCAGAGTCAAAATTCCAGTGATAACATATTAAAACATCAAAATGCCCAGGTTTCCACAAAAAAAATTATGAAACATTTTAAAAAACAGTAAGTGATGGCCCAGGCAAAGGAAAAATTAAAGCATTAGAAACTATCAATAAGGAAGACCAGAAATGGGACATACCAGACAAAGACTTTTAAAATGGTCCTAAATATGCTCAAAGAGCTAAAGGAAAGCATGGGCATAGAGCTAAAGGCAATCAGAAAAATTACAGATGAACACAAAGAGAATATCAATAGAGAGAAGGAAATTATGAAAAGGAACCAAACAGAGCTAAAGACTATAGTAACAGAAATTAAAGTTCCCTGGAGGGATTCAAGAGCAGATTGGAGCTGGTAGAATTAAAAAAAACAAAAAACAAAAAAAAAACACATATGCACATATGTGTATATCATTGAAGTTAGGTTGCTATCTAAGCAAATGAGATTGTTATAGATTTAGGATGTTAATTTAAGCCCAGTGGTAAACTACAATGATAATATCAGAGAATATGCAAGCCCATAGAGACAGAAATTAGAGTACAGGTTTCCAGGGACAGGGAGCAGGGAGAAGGGGGGAGTTAATGCATAATGGGTATAGGGTTTCTGTTTGGGAAGATTGGAAAAGTTACATGACAGAAGGTAGTGAGGGTATGCGACATTGTAAACATGAGTAATCCCACTGAATATTATGTTGGCAGTGGTTGAAATGGGAAATTTTATGTTGTATAGATGTTCCCACAACTGAAAAATATATATATAATGAGTAGCTAAACAGACAATGACAATTAAATTCAAAATATGATCCCGGAAAAGATCTATCAAGGGAGGAGAAAAGGCTCAATAGGACATCATTAGAACATATGAAAATATCGGAATATAGACTGTAAGCTTTTTGTCGGTGTTGAAATTCTTAAACTAGATGGCTCTCTTGGGGTGGTTGCATGGGTGGGTGTCCTTGTTCTCGGGAAATGTGTGTGGTAATATTGAGTGTGCAGAGAGCATGATGTGTAGAGCCTGCTCTCAAGTGTTCAGAAAATGGACTGATAGAAAAACAGAGGGATGGATGGATGGATGGATGGATGGATGGATGGATGGATGGATAGATGGATGGACGGACGGACAGACAGATGGACGGATGGACGGACGGATGGGCCGATGGAAGGGTGCAGAAGATGTGGCGAAGTGTTAGGGCTGATAGATCTGGGTATCTGGGGGATAGAGGGATGCTGGAGTTCTCTGGGTAGGGTTTATATTGTCTCTGTGACCATCTTGGGTGGGTTTCGAGTATTTGCAAATGGAATGTTTTTTTAAAAATCAGGTTGCAATCTATCTACAAATCCTTATTTATCCATAGACCCTATTACTGTAATCAAACATAGCTGCTCAGGCTCTTTTATGCCTTTCTATAGCCCTACTGTTGCCTGCCCAGAATGCCCCCACTTCTCTCCTTCTATCCGAATCAACTCTCCTGTCAAGGCCAGGCAAGCCCCTTGGCCACACTGAAGCATGGGGATTTCATCCTCCTTCTTCTGTCAGCTCCACCACTCACTTGGCACATTCTATGACATATTATCAGATTTCTTTTTTCATGTGCACTGATCTCCTCTCCTCAGTTAGGTCTAAAATTCCTTGAGAACTAAACAATGACCTATTCAACTGGACATAGTGCTCAAAAAATAGATCTGGCAATAGATCATCCATTTTTTTAATAGAAACATTCAGAATTTGACGCACCCTCAGCTTAATGGTTGGTTTCCTTTGTAATCCTATTCCCCCAAACTACAAAAGCCTCACGGCCAGGCTTTCCCTAGACTGCTGCTCAGACAAAGGCTAATGCATCCCATTTTTGTCTGAGCTGCTCCCCCCACCTGGGGACTCAGCAGACATTTGGGGCTGACCGGCTAAGAACAAAGGGGCAGCGAGCACTTAACCTAAATTTGGGAGAAAATGTTATTGACCTTGAAAGATGGATATTTACGGTGAAACTGAATTTAAAATGCTAATTATTTAACTCATCATATGCTTACATTCTAAACACTGCACTGAGTATGTCACATACCTTGTCTCTTTTAATTCTTAAAACAACCTTATAGATAAGGAAACCAAGTTTCAGAGAGGTTAAATAGTTTGTTCAAAGGCACACAAGCAGAAAATGGGAGAGCTGGACTCAAATCCAGGTTTCTTTGACTTCAAATCGTGATGTTGTCTCCCGAACATAATCAAGTCTTCCCTCTTCTGCCTCTCTTTCTGCTGAACAACCTGTCCCCTAAGGACCTTATAAGCTAGTAGGTGCTCACTTTATGTCAGATACGGCTTGCTCTGCTGTGTCATGACCCAGGCTTTATATGTTATTTTATACCAAAGTCCTTTACTGTGGATTCTGGGACTGAGGTAAAATTAAAGGTGGCAACATCACAGGAGTCTCTCCCCTCCTCCCCTCCACATGTATTTCCTAGAGACATGAGTGACTGTGACAATCTGTAGGAGAGGGGATGGAATGTGAGGAAGGACCAATGGGGAGTCTTCCTATTTCTGAGACACAAGAGATCTTTGCAAAAGCCACATCCCTTAGGTGGGGCTGGTCCAGAGTTTGACTCCTAGGGCTTAGAGTCATCCATGAAGCCTATCAAAATGCCTGAGAGCCTGCCAACCAATTTCTCCTCTCACTTTCTTTTTTCTTTCTCTTTTTTTTTTACCAAAGGACCATAGAGGCCAGGTGTACTTTGAGAGGTTGGGTAGAAAGGATTCTTGCTAGGTATAAAAATGTATTCAGAGATATAGCTAAAAAGAGTGATGTTTGTCCCAAATCTAGTCCATGAGTCAGATTACACAGCATCTGTAACTTTTTGCAGCATTTCTTCTTACCTCCTATGACACGTGACAGATTTGCTGATAATGAGCCACATGACCTCTGAACACAAGATGATTTCTTGACTCTAGTGACTTCTTTAATCCTCCTTGTGGTCTTTACTCAGGTTGAACTTCTTCTACCCACCTTGCAAGCAGCTGACTCCCTTTGGAAAACTTAAGGACACCAATTAAATTTAAGTATACCCAAGTCAGTGGAGTGGAGTTGCAATATACCTGAAAATTGCAAACAAACTCAGCTCAACTTCAATTTCAGGGAAGAAACAAGAACAAATCATTCAACATTCAATTGGCAAGCACATACAAGGCCCATTCCCAGAGCCATTGTTCTGAAAATATTCCAGCACATTATTATAGATATCCTGGTGCTGACATTTGAGGTGAAGTATGACTGGAAGGTGTCACCTCTGAAACTACCCTTCTGCAAATTGGAAGTTGTATTGCACATTGCCCATCTCTGAAGGACAGAGTAAAGATTAATGAGGCACTTTGGGCAAATTGGTCTCAGAGTTTGAAATGACAGGAAAGGGAGAGAGAAAATAGCTCAACAGACTCTTGTCACATCCAAAATGAAACCCTTTTTAAAATTCTCCCATAAGTCTATGTTCTGAACTAGTTAAGCACTAAATTACACTGGACTCAGAAGGGCTGAATTCTTGAGCAAACCCATCTAAATGTCCTATAGCCATTTCCAACTCTGCAAATGGTAACGATGTCCTCAATGT
The DNA here is from genome assembly GCA_026826555.1 of Tolypeutes matacus. Taxonomy (NCBI): domain Eukaryota; kingdom Metazoa; phylum Chordata; class Mammalia; order Cingulata; family Chlamyphoridae; genus Tolypeutes; species Tolypeutes matacus. Next base: position 11,574,637 of record JAKSZT010053769.1, on the reverse strand, counting down.
CTATTGTTATGTACTGGGTCTTACTCTTTAATCTGTGTTTCTTCCCAATCAAATTTGTCTGGGACAATTTATTTTATTGTATAGCGTCAAACTCCATGGTTCAGCACTATCCCAGCTCCCCTGCAAACATCCTAACTGCCTTGCGCCTTTCTCCCTTCACTGAACAACCCTGGGAAAAATATCACCCTTGGTTAAACCGAGCGACCTACTTACTCCATCCCTGTCTCACAACAAAACAGCACTTCTCACCTGAATTCATTTCCAACTTATAACCACAGGTTTCACATGGGCATCCTACGCTGCCAGATAATCCTATAACACTTTCCTAGTGAATTCATGTCCTCAGTCTTCTAGAGGATTATTTAACAGTTTATTCTCTCCTCATATCACCAACGCCCCCATCTTATCTTCAGTTAATGTCTTGCTACTTCATAGAAAAAACATAGATGCAATTAGACCAAATCTACGTCATCTTGCTAGTCCACACTTGATCAATCTTCCTGCATTTATTTTTAAAAAGGGAATAACGATGCCTAACTTATATTGACTACTTACGATATGCCAAGTACTGCTCTGAACAATATATATGTATGAACTTACTTAATCCTCACAACAGCCGCATGAGGCGAGTATCATTCTCTCACTTGTACAGAGCTGAAATTAAGAACAGGGTAGTAATAGCCCAAGAGCACAGAGCCACGTGTTGTACCTTTCCTCCTGTAACAGTGGAGAAACTGTCCAAGAGCCATCCCTCCACCTCTGCCCCGGGTCCCTTCTTGTCTCACCTCCTCAAGAACTTCACCTCAACCATTGTCTTCTTTTTTCCATCATCAGTTTCTTCTCCCTGTTGCATCTTTCCTGTTGGTGTACAGACAAGCCTCAGGGCAGCCACGTTTAACAGCAAAAGCAAAACACCCCCGCCTTGACCCCTCATCCTCATCCAGATACCAATCAGCTTTTCTGCTAATTTTCACGGTATATATCCTTGGAAAAAACTGTCTGTAATTGATGTTTCCTCTTCCGCTCATCCCATTCTCTCCTCCATGCACTTCAGTCTTTACTTTCTGTGTTGAAATAAACATAGCCTGATTAAAATTCTACTAGCAGTTTCTTTTACACATTTCATAAACACTCTTAAACCTATATTTATCTAATTCTTAAAGCTCAAGAATCAAACGACTTTCTGTTTCCTACTGTGGAAGGCAAGATGTTGCATCCCTTTGCTTCCTCTGGGCCCAATGCTCTTTCTGGGTCTTCGTTCATTGAATTGGGTGTTTTGAAGCCTGTAGTGGGCTGACCCCCAAAGGGGACCATGTCCTAATCCCTGGAACCTGGCAAAAGAGACTTGCAGATGTGATTAAATTGAGGATGTGGGGAAGACCATCCTGGGTTATCTGGCTGGGCCTAAGGTTTTCACAAGGGTCCTTACAAGAAGGAAGCAAAGAGTCCAAGAAACAAAGGAAATGTGAGGACAGGACTAGAGACTGGAGTGACCCTGAGATGGAGGAAGGAACCACCAACCAAGGAATGCATGTGGTCTCTAGAAGCTGGGAAGGTCAAGGAAAGGGATCCTCTCCTGAAGCCACCAGCAGGAATGCAGCCTACTGACACCTTGATTTTAGACTTCAGAACTGTGAGAGAAAAAATTGTGTGGTTTTAGGCCACTAAGTTTATGGTAATTGGTTACAGCAGCAATAGGAAACTATACAAACCCTACCATTTTCTCTTAACATACTCTTTTATGGCTTTGTAAAGTCTTTACATCCAACTTTGCAGTAATATTCATACCTGTTATCATTCTTATTTTTGCGTACTTAGCATCAGTGCTCCTCAATACTTTTCTATTACCACTCCTCACAATTTAATATTCATCTCTCATTGAATTGATGTACATATTCAAATCTGTTTTTTCAAGAAGAATACCTAGGTGGTATATTTTCTAGATCTTCCATATATGAGAATGCCATTCTACTGCTTTCACATGCAAATTTCAGTGGGCATAGAATTTTTGCATCTCAATCTTTTTTTTTTTTTTTAAGATTTATTTTATTTATTTACTTTATCTGTTTTAACCGCCGCCCCCATGCTTGCTGTTTGTGTCCATTCGCTGGGTGATTTTCTGTGTCTGTTTCCTGCCCTCTCTTCTCCTCTTCTCCTCCTGTTTTCACCAGGATTCGATCCTGGGGACCTCCGATGTGGGAGAGAGGCGTCCTACCACCTGCACCACCTTAGTTCCTGGTTTTCGGCGTGTCTCGTCTTGGCTCTCCCCTGTGTCTCACTCCTGCTACATCATCATCTTACTGCATGGCTTGGCGGGGCCTGGCTCTCTGTGCATGGGCCTGGTGGCATGCTGCGCACAGGCCTGGAGCTGGCCTGCCTGCACACCTTCTTTATTTTTATTTTACCAGGAGGTCCCGGGGATCGAACCCAGGTCCCTCTATATGGCAGGCGGATGTCCAACCATTTGAGCCACATCTGCCCCCTCAATCTATTTTTGTTGCTGTTGTTCTGACAAGTTCTACACAACAGCAGATCCAACATTGGCTGTGTGTCTGACCATACTTCCTGGTTTGATTAGTTAGTCTGGGATGGAGCTCACTCATCTGTGAACTGTGTAAAGCTCCAAAAGTGATTCTGATGAGAAATGTTAAAAACCATTGCCATAGATATTCATCCAATTTTTCCGGTGTTCTAGATTGCCAAAAAGTCTAAGAAGAACCTAAAATTGTTTCCTTCATAGATAACTTGCTTCATCTTCTTTCATGCCTGGGTATAAATCTTAAGTCTATCAGTATTACAGCTGTATGGTGTGGATGAGGTTATATAACTTCTCTGAGCCCAGAGTCCTCATCTTGTTGCTAATAAAGGTGTACTTATACCTTACACCACTCTTGTAGAAAATGATAATGTTTAGTGTCGAGTATATAGAAATGATCAAATTTTTTGTTACCTTAAAAAATATAAACTTCACCAGGATATATCCAACCATGGATCCCTTAATTTTGCCTACAATACAAGAGTTTCTTGAACTTTAGATTCAGATTGTTTTGTTTTGTTTGTTTATTTAGATAAGGAGTTTTCATCTATTACAACTTGTATTACAAATTAATTCTACCTTAATTAATCAATCTAGCAATACCTGTGATTCATGGGCTAGAATTTTGTGCTCTCATCTGTATCATTTATCTTCTCTCATCATTTTCAATTTTTCATCAAGTATTCTAGGGATACTTTCCCAGTTTTATCCCCTATCTCTGTGGTTTTCAGCATTCTAGAGAAACTTCAGTAGAAGTTCTAGAGAACCACTTTAGGAACCACTGGGAGTTCAAGCATGAAAGTGTGGTGGCTGGGACTCTGCAACCCCACCTGTGCTCCCACCAGAAACTCCACATTTATCACCTTGACAGGGTGAGATTGTATGTTTGCTTTAATTAAAGAAGGGGGACAGCAGCTTTTTAAAAACATTTCAAAACCACTATATATTACTTTCTCAGTTTTCTCGACTGGCAAATTTTTCTTTTCTGCCTTCAGTACAGGTTTTGGTTTGACTACTATGTTTTTGTTTCAATAAACCCCTTCATAAAGCTTGTTTATAGAGGTGATTTCTTCTTGTTTATTAAAAACCATCAAGCAATTCTCTTCTAACTTCTGATCCCTACAGTAAACCTAATTCAGGTTTCACTGGTTTCCTCTGTCTTCAAAACATTACCTCCCTTCTTTGGTGTGGGATGGGCTACTGTTTGAGTTGTTGATTTACTTATCCTTAACTAGGAGGGCCCATTCAAGCTTCACATTGGCAAAGAGACTGTACAAGTGTGCTTTTCATAACTGACCCCCCTCCCCCAGAGATGGAAGTATTGCCCATCAAATATGAAGCCAAGAGTATTGATGTGCTCAGCTCTGACCCAATTCCTGATAGGTCAAACAGGCTCCTCTACCAAACTGAATAGAGGAACACCTCCACCACTTCCTAGTCATGAAGAAGAAAATGCATTCCCATGGAAACTGAGGCAATCTGTGGGCCATTCTTCTTTAATGAGAAAAGTGATGAAAGGAAAAGTATTACCTCCTGACATTCCCATGCCTGAGTTCTCGAACAGGTGCCTCTGGGGTGTCACATCTAAGGATGAAATGCTCCACGTTCTATTCCTAGCTCCATTACATCTGCGAAAGAAGAGTTGCTACTTGTAATACAGACATGATGCTTCACTGGTTCACAGCTCTGTGCTTTTACACATGCTTTCCATGCTGACTGGACTGCCTTTCCTGACCCACCTACACAACTCCAGGTTATCCTCCAAACTTCTGCTCAGTGGTCCCCTCCTCTGCAAAGACTTTCTGGGCTAACCCCTCATTCAGATAGTATTAATCTGTTTTACTGATCTCTATGCACACACTTTTCTGTACTCTTCATTAGTTTAAATATGTCTCCCATACTAGACTGTATGTCTCCTGAGGCCAAGAGACTGAGTACCTAGCAGGGAGCCTAACCAATGGTAGACAATCAGTAAATGTTATCTAGATCGAAAGGCTCAGATACAAAGATATATTCCAGCCACCTCTAGAAGCAGTTTTTGTTCAGAGAAAGAAGCTGTTGCTTGACTCTCTGATTTCTAGTGCTCTCATGGGGAAGACTGAGGGGTAGTAAACTAAAGAGTTACCTCCAAACATCTCCCTAGTGATGTTGCTTTAGTGTAGGAGCTCCCCTGTTAGATACTGGATGGCTGGAGTTTCTTAGTCCAGTCCTATAATCAAAGGAAGCAGTAGAAATTCTTCCTGGAATATGGTCAATTCTCATCCTTGACTTTCAGAGAAACTTGAGAGAAGGGACTGCATTGAATATCTGCATCGCTAAAATCTGGCATAGGATGTTGCACTTCACAGATTTGTAGATATTCATGGAATTAAATAATTATATTAATAAATGTTTTCTGGGTGTTTAATGGGTATTTGGGGAAAGTCCAGTCAGAATGAGTAAGATTGTGACTATCTTTTAAAAACGGTATTTGAGGTAGAAAAGATAGTTTAAGGGCAGAGAGGCATAGAGATACTCTTTCAAAGCATGAGGCCATGCATTTAAAACTTTTTTTGTACTACCTAATGAACTACTAAGAACTAGAAACAAAAATATGGGGGCTTTTGATGTCGTTGTCATTATCACCCGACTAAGTAAATGCTCCATCCATAAGCTAAATGTCCTTAGCGATATTTCTTGACTATCTAATTATTTCCAAAAGGGAAAAGGCCAGATATGTTTAAGCTGCCCTTACACAAAATCACCAATAATCTGAACATTCCTGATAGAGATTCAATCTTCTGCAAGATAGGCTTTCATCATGTATAGAGAATCAAATTCATCCAAATCAAGAGATATTTTGTATGCCGTTAACATTCTTTGTAATTTTTAAGGGCTTATGAATTTGTGCTAGAAAGTTGGATTGACACTCTTCATTTTTCCACACAGGACAAATGACTGAAAATGACATGGTGTTTGTTAGTGTATCTTAAGGTGATGTCTTTCTCATTCTGCTGGGTGGATCCAACCCAACCAGCTTTTTTAATGGGAGTTAGCTCAGGCCAGCTGCTCTCCTTTAAGACAATGTTTAAGAATGTGGGTGCATCCAGGGGGTATGTGGAGTACCTCTACTCAAGTTCCCTCTGAGCTTATATTGCTTGTTACTTCCAAGGTCTCCTCCCTCTCCTGGGATACTGGGAGGGTCTCTTACCATCCTCTGCTGCTTTCTCTCACTCACTGATCCCCTAAGGCCCAGGATGGCCTATATGATTTGCAGAAGTGGGGAAAGTGGCACTGCTCACACTCCACTTCCTTTATCCCATGTAAAAGCAACTAAGAAGAACTCTTCAGCTATCCCACCAATAAGTGGGAAACTAAGTCTGTTCACTTCAAGGGGGACATTGCAGAGACCCCCATTTCACCTCCAGTACAAACCACCTTCTCTAATCCAGCTTTCCTAGGAGACCCTGAACTAGAGTCATCTGGCTGATCTCCACCTTTATCCTCATGTGACATTTAGTTTCTCAATTTGATCAAAGACAATATGGAGGAGGGTTTGACTAATTATCAAATTCCCACAAGCAATCTTATCTAACACAGTTGTTGATACTCACTTTTCCTAATTTCTTCTGGTTCTTTCTCCCCACTTTCTGACCAGAGGTCTCAAGAGGACTCCCTATTTGCTTTGATTTTGTGTTGGTTTCCAGCCCATTTTGCAACTTCCCATCCACCTGTGGCCCAGTTCCAATCCAGCTACATTTTAGCAGTTGGCCTGGGGTCTAAACAGACATCCACACAATGAAATGCCCATCTAGATGTGTTCTATCCATCATCATCTTGTTTTCTAAACCTGAGAGTAAGGTAACAACAGCTTCTCATCTGGTAGTTTTCTATACTAAAATGAGTCCAATACCCCAAAATAGATCTTTGGGTTCAGGTATCAAATACATTCCCACTTACCCTCAAAACTTAAAAAAAGAAGAAAACTCAGAATAACTGATATGATACAATAAAAATACATGTCATCTATTAAATATTCTTGTCAAAATAGTTTAATCCAAATCTATTAGTCAAGCCTCTAGACCTAACTTCCAGTTTGCAGCAAATACAGGGAATATGGGAACACGATGGATAAATCCAGAATCTGTAAGACAACAAGGCTATTTGTCAAGGTCCTGAAAACCTGAGATATAACAATTAAATTCAATGTGTGAATTTAGCCTAGAACCTGATTCAAAAGAATGAAGTTGGTATGCGGGTGAGGAGGAAGCTATAGAAGACATTCTGGGGACAACAGGTAAAACCTGAATATAAATTATGTATTAAATAATATTAGGAAATTACTGTTAAGTTTCTAAAGTAAGATAATCATAAAAAGAAAGTCCTTATTCTTAGGAGAAGCATGCTACAAATTACATTCCAGGTGCACTGCAAAAAAAAAAAAAAAGCATAGAGTTGGGTATTTACTACTCCTAAACTTCCGAATATTTGAAATTTTTCATAGTAAAAAGTTGAAGGAAAATACTTAGAAGGAGCCAGTTTTTGTCTGAATGTTCTGGCTATCTACAAACTACACCAAACCAAAGCAGTTTCTCAGAGCAGTGAGCTGTAACGACACAAATATGTGGAGCTCCCATACCCTAATCTTCATGGAAGCTTCACACAGACTCGGTGTTCTTCCTTTTGGGTCCACTGAATATTGCTGATATCTCCTTCCCAATTCTGACTCCATCCTGCCCTCTCCACAAGGAGAAGTTCAAACACCTGTGCCCTCAGTGAGTGATGACTGCCTCACACATTTTTGATTCTTCCATAACTTTGTCCATAGTCAGAGGTACTCAATAAGCAGCCTTTGGATGAGGCAATAAGTGCTTCTCCTTTCTCCCAATATCTTAAAACACCAATTTGAAGCATGAACAGTGGCTCATTATGACTCGGTAATATAAATTGGACACCTTGCCAAAACTTTTAAAAATGAAATTTATGACCATCCCCCTAATCTCACAACCAACCCAATATTCCACTCAGATAATTATCACCTCAATACTAGTCTCTGGGATTGCCTGGGGGAATTGAGAAAGCAGAGCCCAGAGCCTGCTGGGCCTTTTAAATTGGACTGTCACATACACAAACCAATGCCAGAGCAGTGTTTCCCAAATGCAATCTCTTTTTAAAATTACAGGTTTCTCATCTCCTTTTACTCAATGATTCTGACTCAGTCAGTCCAAAGTAGAAACTGGAATTCTATTTCTCCTAAATCCCCCCAGATAGCCAATATTGTTTCTAGGAATCACTCATGCACCACTCCTCCCACAGACAAACTCAGTTTCCTTCTGATTGAATTCTGCTTACCTTTCCCTCCCTGGGCCCATATGCCCTCCTCACCTCAACTCTGATCACACACACACACAGGCAGCTGGTCTGGGTCACCCTCCTGCCTGTCCTCTGGCTTGACGGACCTTGGGCATACCTGAGCATTTGGTGGCTTTTCTCACTCCTCTGTCCTTCCACGGCCTTGGGTGAAAACCCCCCACTCCAGCCTTCCTCACTCTCTAAAGCAAAGCTGGTCCCAAATCCTCCTCCTCTGCTCTAAGGGGAGGAAGGCAAGCTGTACTGCGCATTAAGGGACTTATCAAAACTCCAGGGCCAAAGTGCAGGATTAGAGACAAGCCTGAGGACACAGCCTGAGAGCTGCCGCTTGCTACTTTTGATAAGGCCCAAGGGCCCCTTCCACCACTTTTCGCAGGCTAAACACAGCCCCGGTTTTTCTGTTTTCATTAACCAGGTAATATGCGAATGTAATCTCCTTGTAAAATAACTTAAAGCAGTACCTATTAACTGCAGCTGCAACACCTCACTTGCAGTCCCTTTCCCAGGAGTAACTGATAAATCAGTTTGGTGTGCATTTCTGCATGTCCTTTGCACTGACATTGTTACAAGTGACATGGCTGCCTGCATTGGGCATTGCCAGGAATGACCCCATTAAGAGAAATGACAGGGACTTTCCAAAAGGCAAAATAATTAATCACAGGGATGGGACCTTCCAAGACCCGATAAAATTGCGGTTTGAGCAGCACTTAGACTCTTAGTAATAAGCCAGCTTGGTCCAGTGGAAATAGCCTATCAGAAAAGTATATTTCATACAGAACAACATGTATCCGTTCTCCACTTTGTAAGACCTTCCTGTGTAATAAGAAACCTAAATGTCAACAAATCATTGTAACTTCCCACGTGAAAATCCCCTAAGTGCCTTTGCGAGTGGCTGGGATCCAGGGGCTATAGAGACTCTTACTCTGACTTCCCTGGTTTGAGATCTCTCTGCTCAAACAGTTTCTTTTTCAATCAACCCTTTTAATGCTTTAATTTATACATGGTAAATTGTTTCTTTTGACAATATATATTAAGTTAAATGAGTGGTTCTCAATGGGGGTGATTTTGTTCCCCAGGGACACTTGACAAGGTCTGGAGACATTTTTGGCTGTCACAACTGGGGAGGCGCTACTGGCATCTAGTGGGTAGAGGCCAGCGATGCTTCTCAGCTTTCTCCAATGCACAAGTCAGGCTCCCTAACAAAGAGTCAGCCAGCCCCAAACGTCAGTGGTGCCAAGACTGAGAATCCCAGGATAAACTACCTGAACTTGCCAGAGACCAAGCAATTTTGCCCTTCAAAAAGGCAATTTCATATGGTACAACCGAATGTTTTTATGCACACATGGAAATATATAGTTTTGTTTGGTTTGTGGCTGTTTTACATAAATGCATTACACCATGGGCCCCATTCCACAATTTTCTACAATTTTCTTTTTCTTTAACAATAACCCTAGAAGATTCTCCATGTCAGACCCAGAGTGCCACCTGATTCTCATTAGCTGCTGCAGGAGCGTCATTACTGAGAGGGTCCCTGTGGTCGTTTACTTACTCCCTCTAGGAGGGGTGTGGGATTCTTTCCAGGTCTCCACTATCATAAACCAGCTCCAGTGAGCGGCCTTGCAGCCTGGAGAGCTGACCCTTCTCTTCTTACCCTGCTGGTAGGTCTCAGGTGGGGCTGAGCATGGAGACACCATGGACCAGAGAGGAAGGGGCTGGTGAAAAGAAGGAACAGCCTGGGCTGTGGGGGCAGGCAGGGTGCCATCTCCCCCACACTGCTGCTTCCTTCCTTCCCCCACCCTCCTCAAGCACCAGCTGCCACCAGCTCACATACTGCCTGTCTCCCTGCACAGCAGTGGCCATTTCATGCCACGAACATTTACAACCTAGCAGAGTGAGTTCTGAAACCTGTTTGTTAGACTCTACACCCTGGTATTCTCTCCCAGGTGAGTAAAGGGCTCAGGTAGTGATTTACACCGCTCACCTGCCAACTAGGTCTCTCTGGGAGCTGCTGGGAGTTTCTGTCGCACCTCTGTGAAACCTACTCAAATGTCAACACATCACTCAGTAAAACAAACCCCTCACATTTTCTAAGAAAGAACAGTAGCCAGAAGAAACCTTTGCTTTTCTTCAAATGGTTTAAGGGCTTTAATTACCATGGAAAACTGCATGGGGACCATTCAGAGACAAAAAGACACCTCTCCCCACGTGTTCTGAGAGAATAGCATACTGTCATCTGAAAGAGTAATTTATTTTCCACATAATTGGCTCTATAAAGGATAGCTTCAGTGTCTAATTCCCTAAATAACTCAAGACCTACTGTTGCCAGTGCTGACCCCACCGGGAAAGGAGGGCTGTAATTAATTGACTCATTTATGATTAATGCATCCCAGCTTTCCTTTGCTGCCACTCTGTGAGGAGAAAATTGTCCAGCCCTCTGACTCCATTTCTAAGGACCTAATTCATTTAAAATAAATAAAGAAATCTGGATGACAAGCAAGAAGCTGGTTGTTAACGGAGGACCCCTGGAGGTTGTACCTCTCCTGTGAGTCCCGTCCATCTCAAAATGCTGTCTGAACAGAGAGGCTTTACTCTGCTCTCAGCAGAGGCTCTCAATATATGGTATTAGATGCCTGTCTTTTTCCTGCTTTGTTTAACCACTATTGGTACCCACAACAGAAGATACGAAGGACAGGAGGGAAAGAAAGGAAGATAGGGAGAAAAGAAGACCATTAAAGCATTTTTAAGTGGTTCCCACCTTTCTAAACAGTCTAAAAGCTACCTCGTATATAAATATGTTCAAATGATCGTGGGGCATTGCCACAGTAGGTAGAGATTCACACAACAGCCAAAGAATTATTGAATCCCCATCCTGGGGAGCTATGCCACATTCTCTAATGGAAAAACAACAATGCTCCAAGTACAGGGGCAATGACTAGTGAAGAAGGATGGTCCACTGATGGGCCCTTGATACTGACAACTATGCTTATGAGTCTCTTGCTTTTGAATTTGCAACTTGGCCTAGTGTTGTAGGGTGCCTAAGACTTACCTCCTGAGAGCCTCCTTGTTGCTCAAATGTGACCTCTCTCTAAGCCAACTCAGCATATGGATACATTACCTTCCCCCCAGCAAGGGATATGACTCCCAGGGATGAGTCTCCCTAGCACCGAGGAATTACTACCAAGCACCAGCTGGTGATACAACTGGAAAAAGACCTTGAATAAAAGGGGGCAAAGGTAAAGACAAATGAGTTCATATGGCTAAGAGACTTCAAAGTGATTCAGGTGGTCATCAGAGAGGTAATGATTATGCACATCTCAGCAGTATCTCATAGATGGCCAAAGCAGACACTACTCCAAACAGTGGGGTTCCTGAGGGCTCCAGAGACACCCAGTTCCTACAGTCATGGAAGATAGCTCCAGAGTTTGGTGCCTTGCCAGTGGGTCCTACTTTGGAGATTGTGCTCCCAAGTGTGACAGAGTTGGTCTCAGATGTGACTTCTCTACACATGCCTCTTCTGTCCCTTCTATTTGAACCTATAGTTGGTGCTGGAGTTGGTAGGTGTACATGCAAGAGACTTGAATCTCTGGGCTATCCATTTGCCAGCTGGGCCCTGAGCCTCAGCAGAGTTGCAACACCTACTCTCCAGTTCATTGGACTCACCCAGGACAACTAACAAGGAGGTGAGTATGGACAACCACCACACCAAGGAACAGAGAGAGTCTACACCTGCAAGCAAGAGAGTCCCATCCATCAGCCATATGGGATTGAAGTCCCCTCTCAATTAGAGGTGGAGTGGGTACCACCATCCCAGAATCCTCAGGATTGGGGAATAAAATATGGACTAGAGTAGACTTAATGGTATTCTACTATAGACTTATTGTGATTCTAGAAATGGAAGAAATTATATCATTGATGAGGAGACAGTGGTCACTAGAGGTGCTGAAGTCAAGGAGAGGGAAAAAGAGGTGTAATATGGGGGCATTTTCAGAACTTGAAATTGACCTCGATGACATTGAGGTGACAGATACAAGCCATTATATATCCTGCCATAGGCTACAGAATTGAATGGGAGAGAGTGTAAACTACAATGTAAACTATAGTCCATGCTTAGTGGCAATGCTCCAAAATGTGTTCATCAATTGCAACAAAGGTACCACACTAATGAAAGAAGTTATTAACGTGGGGAAAATGGGAAGTCTGGGGAGTGGGGCATATGGGAATCCCTTATATTTTTTTTATGTAATCTAAGTATCTTTTAAAAATAAATAGAAAATATATTTAATACTTACCTGGCAGGGGAGATACCATGATCACAAAGGTGGTTTTCCCAGGGCGAGGCTTATCCGTTGCACTTTGGATGTGGTGACCCCTGCGATTTCCCCAAATGTGGGAAACTTGACTGCATAATTTGTGGTAGCAGGGGATTGCAATTGCATTCTCCCCTAAAAGAGAAAAAAATAAAAATAAGTAAAAATATATATTTTTTTAAAAAGAAAAAAAATAAAAGCTACCTTGGATCATATCTGATCAATCTTTTTTGCATGTGTTTTTTGTTTGTTTTTGTTTGTTCGTTTTGTTTTGTTTTGAGGTACGGGAGGCCAGGGATTGAACCTGGGACCTTGTATGTGGGAAGCCGGTGCTCAACCACTGAATTATATCGGTAGCCCTGAGTTGGTTTTTTCATTTGTTTTGCTTGTTGCTTGCCTTTGTTTTTTTCAGGAGGCACCGGGAACCGAACCCAGGATCTCCCATGTGGGAGGCAGGTGCTCAACCACTTAAGCCACATCCATTCCCCCTGATCAATCTGTTTTAATGAGGAAAGACTATGATGTAGCACAAGCTACAACATTATTTCCTGGCTATTCATGAGTATTTCTTGAATACCCCGTGGTATCCTTTTAATTGCTTTTATTTGAGCTCAAATTCATGGAAAAAAGCGACTCAATAACTTGAGAACAAAACACACATATCTTTATTCAGCCAACATGATTTTTTTAAGCAAGACTAGATACCAGGCATTGTCCTTTTTTCCCTTGTTTCTCTTTCAAAACTAAGTTGTCCTGCGTCCCCCATTTTCTGTCTTGTTAGACAATCTAATTCAAATTCAGAAAATTATGCCACACCCCCATACCTCCCAAAGATGATTTATTCACCAGTTGCAAGTTATGTAATTCCAAGAGCATCACATATTGGTGTCTATAATAGGGCATCCTCCTGCCTCTGATAAATCTTATGGATGACTATGATGTTTTGGATGTTGCCAACAAAATTGGGATCATCTAAACTGAGTCCAGCTGGCTAATTCTGAATATAAGTTTTTTGACCATATTTTTTAAAAAAATAAAAAAATAATTTTTTTTTTTTTAAAAAGTGTATGCTTGAATATCTGACTCTATGGAGTCTACAAACACACTGATTTTTTTTTGTTTGAACACCAACATGGTTGAATTAACTACAAAATTAAGTTCATTAATCAATTTGCAACCATTTTTATGCCCAAACAGCTATTCAACATTAGACAATTTTGTTTTATATCTATGTTTGTACATAAATGTATATTAATTTATAGTAGAGTGAAAAATAAATGGATTGTTTCTAAAATGAAAAAAAAAAAAAATCTTATGGAATGCCCTGGTATTCTATTTCCAAAATCATCACTCCATTTGCCTCCCAACCCTGATTTTCTCAGGTCTCTGATGCCTGGGCTGGATTTTTAGCTTTTATTCACTTCTTTACACATCCTGGACAATCCCAGTGTGAGCTCAGGGTCTCAAGAAACAGCCGGTGGAGTCTTCCAGGAAAGCTTGCAGTTATAGCCTCTCGGGACCTCCTAAAATAATAACAGCTCCAATTGAATAGGGGTTCACTGGTCTTGGTTGATGCTTGCTATCACTATCCCAGTAAGGAAAATGCCAGGTAATTCACAACTTGGTTCAAGAAGTTTACTTAGATATATTATTATTTACATTTTACAGATGAGAAAACTAGAGTTCAGAGATAAGTGTGCAACCCCACCAATGTTACACCCATTGCTCACTGACCACCAAATGTGTAATGCTTTTTTTTTTTTTTTTTTAAGATTTTATTTATTTATTCATTTATCCCCCCCTTGCTGCTTGTGCTCGCTGGGTCAGCTAACCACGCCGTGCGGGCGGGCTTGCCTTCACCAGGAGGCCCCAGGAACCGAACCCGGGGCCTCCCATATGGTAAACGGGAGCCCTACTGATTGAGCCACAGCCGCTTCCCGTGTGTAATGCTTTTTTGTGACTACTGATTCAGTATAGAAATCAGGCTTGTGCAGGTTGAGGAATCAAGGAAGTAAGGAGCTAAGGCATGAGCTGCACCTCAGTGCATGGAGTTCCAAATTGCGAATGCTCTGGGATCCCAGGCAGTTGGGTTTCAAGGGTTCTTGGATGCTCACCCTGGCAAGATGGCAACACACAAGTTTTGAGGAACTAGACTTCTTGTAGATGCTCCAAACTTTTGGCATAGCCATTGTCATCTATCTACAGAAGAAGCCCCCTAATGCTGGGGCTATCCCATTCCCAGGAGATTCTGATTTAATTAGTCTGGGGTGGGGCCCAGGCATCAGTATTAGTTATAAGCCTCCCAGGTTAGTCTGGTTTGCCAGGGCTGAGAACAATTGTCCTACAGGCATCCTTGGCCCATAGCTACCATTACTGGCCCTGAATGCTCCTCTTGCTCTCATCCCTGCCTCTCCAGTTCCCTCTGGTGGTTGGTTCCTTCTATAAGTCTTCCAAAATCACACTTTCAAGATTCTTTCCAATTAACAAATAAGTTTTTTCACAGGGACTGAGGGATTAGCAAAAGAACTGTGGACAAAGAGAAATTATGCATTATTTATCACTGAAAATTTATTTAGCACCCACAATGTGCTGAAATAAAGGATTTCAAGATTGCTGTATCTGGTTTTTGACTGCTATGAACACAATCAGTCACACAGTTTTATATTCCTCTATTTAACTGCCTGTGAAGTTAATAGGTAGACACAATGCTGGAGTTGAGCTGGTTCAACTCTGAACTCAATATACAGGTTCTAAAGAAAAAGAGCAATTGTGGCCTCTAAGACTGCAAAAATCCAATTAAGTATCACTTTCCCCTGCTGCTAGATAGATTTAGACCCTGGAAGCAATGTTCACAACATCACGTGTACATCCAAGACAATCATCATGTCCCTTTTACTGAAATCACAACCCAGCCAACAATTAAACAGAAATGCAAGAATTTTAACACAAACCCCTGGCTATTAGTTGTCAAACAAAATATTATGAGAGGCAAAGGGTGCTGAGGGCCAGACAAAAAAAGAAAAAAAAGAAAAATATGCTATTATTCTGTTTTCCTTTGCAAAGAGGAAGCATTCGAGGTCAGCAAAACAGGTTACACAGATACTTTCCCAAAAGACATGGCTTTAGGGATCCACTGCCCCAGCCTATGTGCCCCTCCTCATGTTCTCCACTGTAATTAAGATACACGTGCTTTTCTGGGCTTTGGGAGTTGCTTACAGACAGCTCAGCTGCCAGCAAAGTGTAAATTGCCAATGGCAGGATGCTCAATGTTAGACAGTGCCGCAGGCAAGGGCAGGCTGTGTAGCTACACCTTGGGACCTAGGGGGACTACAAAGCAGGGTGTTAAATTAAACAGCTTCAAGACACATAAAAACTGGCATTTGATTTAGATTGCTGTCTTTCCTTTAAAAGGTGGGGATGAAAGAGTCTTTCCAAGACTGAGCAGCCTCCCCTGGCTCTTGCCACTTACCCCGCCAGGCCCTAGCAGTCAAACCCTGGAACCTCCTCAGACTGCTTAGGATGAGCCAAAGCACAGGCCTGAATCCGGCTGTGAATAAAAGGAAGGCCCTGTGACCTAAGTGAAGAGCTCTCCATCACCATACAAATTTGAGAATCATAATCTTTTTTGTTACTGAGGAAGACTGAGCAAGCCCTGTCCAGCAGGCCCCTCTGTGCTCTGCAGGCAGCAGCGGGCTTTGGCATCTGAGCCAAGAAGAAACCGCAAGAGCACTCACCGTGAGGAGCCCTGACTGTGAAGAGGTGACCTCTTCAGCCACACCTGCTCACAAATAAGATAAGGAATCCCAGCCAGGCTGAGGAGATGTTCTTGGGGGGTTGCCAGACCTTGAAGGATCCAAACTCAATCAGAGAAGTGGCAGTGACTTCACCGAGCAGGGCAGTGCTCCATTTGGGCAAGTAGGGGGATAGGGAAGTTGTCCCATCATCCTCACCTCACCAGGGGTTAAAAATGAGATCTGAGATTTCTGAGAACTCTGAGATGAGGTTCCTTAGAGGGGCCAGTTGTTATTCCTGGAGTTCCGGGGCAGCTGGGGGTGTGAGTGTCTGAGACCAGCCTTGTGGAGGAGCGACCCGTAGCACACACAAGCCTGGCCAGGCGCTGAGGGAGAAACCACACGGAGACCTGTCACTCACACAAGCCCATCCAGACCCCGCCTCCAGAGGGCCCCTCACCTCAGAACTTTGTCACTTCTGCAGTTCTAAATGTTGCTTCCGGAACTTTATTATCTTGTAGGGCAAAATCACAAGTGACAGGAAGTGCCATCTGACTCAAACTTGTTTATATTTACCAATCGGAAAATATCTGCCAGCTAAGTATGTTCTTGCTTCTTGTCAAGAGTGAGCCTCTGGGGTGGGGGGTGTGGAGAGGGAGTCCTATGTCAGCCCCAAGGGGGCCCGCATAGCTCACTAGAGAGTCATTACCATGTTTAATCTCCCAAGGTGTTGCTTCATCAAATTTGCAGAAATAAATCTCATTTTGCTCCCTGGGCTGCCAAAATGACCTTCATTTGTGCTACAAATCACACAATTAAGAATCCACTGGGGAAGCCGATGTGGCTCAAGCAGTTGAGCTCCTACCTCCTACAGGGAGGTCATGAGTTCAGTTCTCAGTGCCTCCTAAAGATAAAACAGACAACAAGCAGACAACAAGAGAAAACAATGAGCAAATGGATGAGGGAGCCATTTCGGTAGGGGGGAGAGGGGAGGGAATCTACCTGGTTCATGGCTGGCCCAGCTTCCTGCCATTAGTCCACATGTCCATGTGGATCTCTACTCTATCTGCCTAGTGACTTCTCAATTTAAACAACTTCTACTGCTTAGGGTTTTCTACAATAAATTACATTAAAATATAAGCTGGCCTTACTTTGTTCAATAATTTCACTCCTAATTTTTCCTTGAATTTCCATGGTAATTTTAAATATAATTATTCTTAGTTTTTGTCAATGTTCAATATGTGATCTCTGCTAAACTTTAGTTTTCAGTTTCTGGCCTCCACATTACCACCTACCCCTCTGACAGAAGGAAAATGAAGAGTGGCTGCATTTAGGAGGTCCTCTTTGAAGGATTTCTGGAGAACATCTTAAAAGATCATTTTGTGACATGCATATTCACGCCCACACATGAAGTTCGTGTGCCCCATTTACCAACTTTGAAAGTTGGTTTTTCTGTCTACAAGATTTCCTTAAAGTGGGACTCCCTCGTGTTGTTTTTCTCCCATTGCTGTCTACTTTAGCCTTCTCAGAAACTAGTTCTTCTGAGAAAACTTAACTGAGGGGAGAAGCCATAAACTCTTTGAAAGAACTTTTTTACTGGTTTATTTCTTTTTGGTTCAAGTTCTGTTTGCTTGCTTAGGGCCACAGGATGATACCTGATTCTCTACCATTTTACAGTTTCATCATTACTGGGGTCTAGTCTGGCAGCAGCAAAGAGAAATATCTCTAAAAACACATTCAAATGCATCTCATCACCCCCTTGATCTAATTTACTCTTCTCTCACTTCCCTGGGATCCTGACAAATCCTTCTCAAAATTGGATGGCTTTTCTTAGTAGTTTTGTCTTCAGTTTCTATGAACCTCTGTCCCTTGACCTCACCAATAATCCATCTTCCTTCTCCAGCCAAAGCTGTATCACCCATTACAAATCTTGTCAGTGTAATTAGACATCTTTATAAATATGTTCAATTTCCTATCATTCATTATCTTAATAGGAGCACCTACCCCATTTATTTGAGATATGTAAAATCTTCACTCTGCTTTTCCTAAATATTTCCCAGTTGTGATAATTCAGGTAAATGGAAAGATTTATGTCCCTTGATCATTATACAAAGGGGGGGGGCAGGAACTATTATCATTATATATGACATAACTGAGGACTCAAAGAAGGGAATTCACTTTCCCAGGTGTTATGGGTTGGATTATGCCCCCCACCCCCAAAATATATTTTCAAGTCCAAACCCTCGGTCCCCTGAATATGGCCTTATAAAGGTCTTTGAAAACGCTATTAGTTAAGATGAGGCCAAACTGGATTAGGTGGGCCCGAATCCACGAAGACTGATGTCCTTATAAGAAGAGAAAATTTGGACAGAGACAGACAGACACAGGGGAGAATGCCATGTAACAACAGAGTCAGAGATTGAAGTGTCATAGCTGCCAAGGACTGCCAGCAAATTGCCAGCAGTTAGAAGAGGTAAAGGAGTTTCCCCTACGGTTTGAGAGGGAGCACGACCCTGCCCAACACCTTGATTTCAGGCTTCTCGCCTCCAGAACTGTGAGACAATACATTTCTGTTATTTCCGCCACCAACATTGTGGCACACTGGTACAGCAGCACCAAGAAACCAAGACACCTAGATAAGCCAGAATATGAACCCAGGCCGTGCCACCGAAGCCTGCATTCTTACTCTCTGGCTTGAATACTGTCTTGGTTTCCCAGGGCAGCTATAACAAAGTACTACAGACATACAACAGAAATGTATCTGTCTCAGTTCTGGATGCTAGAAGTCTGAAATCCAGGTATCAGCAGGGCCCTGCTTTCTCTTACAGCCATTCTATGCCTCTTTCCTGGCTTCTGGTGGGTGGCCAGCAGTCCATGGTGCCCTTGGCTCGCAGCAGTGTAACTCAATCTTTGCCTCTGTCACACAGTCGTTCTTCCCTCCCTCTCTCTCTCCCTTTCTCTCTCTCTCTTTTTCTCTCTCCCTCTCTCTCTCTCCCTCCTTCCCTCCATCTCTGTCTCTATCTCTGTCTCTCTCTTACTGACAGAGTCCCAACTTCCTCTGCTTTTAAGGACACCAGTCATATTGGATTAGATTCCACACGAATCCAGTTTGGCCTCATCTTAACCAGTAACTTCTTCCAAGATCCTATTTACAAATAAATTCACAATCATAGGACCAGGAGTTAGGATTTGCACGTATTTAGGGGGGAGGGGCGAGGGCGGACCAACACAATTCAAATTGGGAAGGATGGGAAGTTCAAGTGATCAGATCAACCAACTACTGAAACTACTGAAATAAGCTTAGGGATTGTCCAAATACCCACCACAACATCCATTCAAGGCGACCCAAGGGAGGCATGACCGAATTGGATGAAGAAGCTGATACTCAGTAATTGCATTGTACGCTGTGAAAAATAACTATGCAGTCAAAAAGAGAGTCATTATATTTGCTTGTTATTTGTAAAAAGAAGTCCAAAAGAAAAATACCAGCAGTGTGCAGCCAGCACTATCCAGGGCAGAGACTGTGCAAGTGTTCCTGGACCTGAGTGTGGCAAGCATGTGCTGTAGTGGGTCAGGTGCAGGCAGGCAGCATCCAGACCGGCCCGAGAGCACCTCACATGCAGGTCTGAGCCACTCCAGCACCACCCAGTGACGGGCAAGGGCTACCCTCCTCAGGAAACCGAGATCAGGGATGGCTATGTGAGGCTCCCAGATACTGTGAAAGGCACTTCTCATTTAACCATTTCAACAACCCCAGGAAGTTTTCTTATCCCCAAGTTGGAGTGTGCTTACCTAAGTTCACACAGATAAGAAATGACTGAAGCTCTGTACACTAGACAAATGTGGAGACTGATTCTCAAGAAGAAGCCAGAGAAGTTCAGGAACCATAAACAGGAGACCCAGCAGAAAAGCCAGCCTGACCTGATTTGCCCTTACACTGACCTAGCTCAGTGAGCGTCAACCATGGAAGCACCATAGAATCCCTGAGGAGCATTAAAAAATACTGAGGTCTAAGTAGCCCACACCCAGAGATTCTGGTTTAAATGGTCCAGGGTGCAGACAGAGCTCTCCAGCGGTTCTAATGTGCAGCCATGGTAGAGAAAAACTAAAATAATGGGACAAGATTGACCTCCAGAAACTGAGGGGGGATATTCTCCGCCAAGGAGCTCCAGCCTGGGAGGGGAGAAGAGTCCGTGGGGGCAGGGAGCTAAGCTGGCAAAGGTTATGAAAAGGTTACGAAAAGGTTCATAGCCCAGAGCTCTACTTTTCCTTCCTCTCCAAAGTCTTAAAAGGTGTGGCAAGAAATATTAGTTAAACCAGAGCTACCACGTTTGCCTACCAAATTGACAGTGTTTTATGATACTACTTATTAGCACTGGTGAGAGGGCAGCGGCGAAGGCCTTCTCATTACTGCAGATTGAAGTGCAAACTCCAGGCTTTCTAGATGGAGACTTGGCAACCCATATGGATAGCTTTAATGGTGCCAATAGTCCTTATACATGCATAGAAGAGAAGTACAGAGGTTATGCATCAAATAACAGTGGTTTCCAGTGGATGGTAGAATTTCAAGCAATTTTACTTTCTTCTGTTTTTATATATCTATGTGTTCTATCTTTTACACAATGACCATGTTTGCTTTGGAGAAAAAATACAAAATGTAAAAATAACATTTGATTAATAGTTTTGCACCTTCAGCATCACTGTTACTTTTATACTCATGTTATTCCCACCCCCCATTTCCTCCCCACCACTGCAATTTGCTTTCTTGGGCTCATAAGTCAAACATGCCTCTCAGGACTGCACATTTATTCCCTATAGATCTGAGCACAGAGCTCTGAGCTATGTTTTTTGGATACCGCAGAATTCTCACAAACAAGTGGATTTAGGGCACAGGATTCTCAGTTTCTCCGCCTGCAGATACACATCCAAAAATAAATAAAAATCAGCATAGTTCATAATGTCCTGTTCAATAGGATTGCTTCATTCTTATTTTTATATAGAAATATAAGCATTGGAAAAACATTCAAACATTCATAATATAGATATTTCCTCTTCCAGAGAAAAGCAAAACTCCAAAATTTATATCCAAATTCCTTGACCACTTAGAAAAAAAACTTATTACACCACAGATTATTCCATCTAATCTTTATGCCTTGGTATGAAATATTATTTCAATAAAAAGAACAAATTCAAAATTACTAAATTAAAAACTCTGGGTTGGGAAATTTAGTAATTTATTTCTTAAGCTTCATTCAAAATTTTAAAAGATAATAATTTTCAACTTTTATAAAACTAATTTGAATTCTCAGAAACAGAACCCATCACTTCTGACTCATGAACCTTGAAAACAACAAAAACAAACTGTTTGACCTACATATTCCAATTTTTTAAAAATTCCATTGTGGTAATATATATACATAACATAAAATTTGCCAGTTTAACCATTTTTAACCATACAATACAGTAACATTAATTACATTTACTGTGTTGTGCTACCACCACCACTATCCTTTACCAAAACTTTTTCATGACCCCAAACAGAAACTCAGTACCCATTAAGCATTAACTCACCTTTCCCACCTTTCCCCAGTCCCAGTAACCTCTAATCTACTTTCTGTCTCTATAAATTTTCCTATCCTAGATATTTCATGAAAATGGAATCATACAATATTTGTCATTTTGTGTCTGGCTTGTTTCATGCAGCATGTTTTCTAGGTTCATCAATGTCCAGACATTCATTAAGAGCTTGGATCCTGGAGTCAGAGGTCTGTTTGAATCTGAGCTATGTGAACTTGAGCTTAATCAACTTCTATGTGCCTCAGTTTCCTATATGTAAAGAAGGGCTAAGAAGAAAAGCTACCCCAGAGATGACTTGTGTGAGTTTGTTGTGGGTTTTAGCCCTGGTTCTTGTCACTTGAGAGCTGTGTGAGCTGGGATGCATCTCAGCCTCTCCGATTCCTCATCAATAAAAGAGGGATAACAGCAATAAAACTGCCCACTGAGACAATGTATGAAAACTCTAAAGGACTGTGAAAATGTCAGCTAGTATTTTTACAAAAGTTTCCATTTCATTCTGTCATGTCTAATTCTTTCACCTCCTCCAGGAGCTAAGAGCAGGCTTGCGCTGCCTGCATTTTTAGGGAAGCAAGGAGCCCCAGAGTCTTCAACTCCCCTTGTTGCTGTCAAAACAAAGGAGAGACTTTGGCAGCATTTCAGCCTCATGATGTGTGCTGAGCCTCAGGAACCTGGCAAGACACAGCCATCCAGTCACGCCCCTGAGGGGACTGCTGAACTCTGTGGCTTTTAAATAGAAACCCACACAATTCCACCCAGCTGCGCCATCCCGCCGTAGAAGGCATGGGTATGACGCCACAAAGCTTGAGATTTTTTAAATGTCACATTTCTACAGCTCTCTAAATCATACATAAACTGCCCTGAGCGCTCACCTACAGGTGCCGGCAGGAAATTCAATATCAGAGAAGCAACTCTCGAATCCCTCCCTGGGATTCTTGGACTCACTGGGTCCCCTAGTGGGAGGGACAGGGGCCTCAGTCCAAGCCCCATGAAGCTGCTTTGGGCTGGAGTCTATTCTGGGTAGACTAAGGGAGGCCCCTGGACTGGGTGTTGTGGAACAAAAGGCCACAGACTTGGCCTTGTAAATAAGATGCCATCGTTTTCTAAACACAGCACGAAGATGGGAGTCCTCACAGCCAGAGGCTGAGCAACCACACACCCAGCTCCTTACACATCCAAATGGCAGGCTTTCTATTGCACACTGGTATACCAACCTCATACCTGCTGAGGAACTGCCTCGGGGTCAGCAGGGGAGGAGGCTTCCACTCAGGTGAGAGGAGGGAGGCTTTCGGGACGAGAGGGGATGCTTCTGGTCCTACCTCAGCAGCCTAGAAAAGGGCTAACATAAGGGGTGCTGGCAGCATGCATTTGAAAGGAGACATGGCATTTGGCCAATGAGGCATTCAGGGTCCACCATTTTACTGAGGCTTACTTTTTCTCTGCCAGTTTATATAACATGAGGTTCTGTCTATTTCAGAGGGTAGGAGGAGAGGCTTTTCATCACAGGCAAACAAAAATCCCCTAAGGGCCAGTTCCTGACAGGAAACTTCGTAATGTTTCCTCAGATTGAAAAGATCATAAATAAATTGTTCCAAAATGGACATTTAAGTTGAGTACTGACTTCCTAACTATCTCCCTTACTTGCTTTCCCATCAGACATCATCCCCAACAGCTAAAATTGGACTCTACTTAAAACTCGCCAAGGGCCTCCCACACAGTTAGACTAAAATCCAAATCCTTTCCATGAGGTGGGCCCTGATACCCTTCTGAGTTTTTCTCCTATTGTTCTCTCCCCCTCTTCCCCATACCTTTCACTAAGCTCCAGACACTCTGGCCTCCTAGCTGTTCCTCCAACAGTCGGTATACTCCTGCCTCAGGGACTTTGTACTTGCTGTCCCCTCTGCCTGGAATGCTCATATCCCCCAGATATCCACATATTTTCTTCATTTAGGTCTTTACTCAAATGTCACTTTTTCAATGAGGCCTTTCCTCACTACTGTTTCTAAAATACTAACCAAGACACACACATGTGCTTCCTAAACTTCTTCCTTGCTTCATTTTTCTGCATAGTACTTACAACTAACAGCTATATATTTAACTTATTTAACTGGTCTATCCTTTGTTTTGTCCACTACTGTATCCTCAGGGCCTATCACAGTGTTCAGCATAGAGTAGACAATAAATATTTGTCAAATGAATGAATGGCTTCATGCGACCACCTCCTCATCATTCAGGTCAACTCAAACATCACCTCCTCTAAGAGGTCATCCCAACCATGCCTAGTTAAAGTAGATGCCCAATGTACCCACATCCATTAATTTATATTCTTAATAGCACATTGGTACCTGGATTATCTTATTTGCTTATAGATTTATAATCTGTACCCCAACCTTAAATTTGAGTTTCCTGTGGAAAGGGGCTCTGCCTGTCTTGTTTTCAGCTATATCCCTGGCATTAGAATAATGTCAGGCATTTTGGAGTTGCCCAATAAATATATGATGAATGAATGGCCAAAAGAAAAAGACCTGAGCAGCTAAACAAATTGGCCTTCTGAGTGAAGTTGTTGGATGAAAATCAGTAATGTTTTAGGGCAACTAAATGACCCAGTTATATTTCATTTACAATCATAGCAAATTTACAAATTAGGAAGCTGAAGGCTCCCCTCCATGGACTCTGCTTTCTTAATAAGGAAATGAGGGAATTGGATTTGATATGGGATGACAGGCCCTTCTGGTTTAAACAAAAACAAAAAACCCTCATGGACCTTATACTCTAGTGAAGATGATGGACCTTCAGTAAATAATCACAAGTGTGGGCAGTATTTGCACAGGGCTTATAGGCATATAACAGAGGGGCTCAGCTGAAGTGAGGGGCTTGTGTGGGTCCAGAAGACTCTCCTGTGAAAGAGAGATTTGAAATATTTTGCAGAGACCTGAAGTAGCTGGGAAAAAGGAGTTGAGGGAAGGGGTCGGGGAGGACATTCCCAGCAGAGGGGCAGCAAGCAGGAGGCCAGAGGCAGCAGGTGTGGTGAGAGAGGGAGGCAGGCCAGGCCACGCAGGGCCATGGGACGCCTCTGGAAGGATTTAAATGGAGAGTGTCATTAAAAGACCATCTAATTGCAGGAGAGAGAGATTGTGGATCAGAAGAAGGTAACACTGAGATCAGCAGCTCAGTCAGGAGGTTGAGGAAATGCTCCAGGAGTAAGATGGCCCAGACCAGTGTGGAGCAGAGGGGATGGAGAGAAACAGGGGGGTTGAAGAAATATTGAGGAAGAAGGGTGGACAGGACTTGGTGATGGATGGGCTACAGAAGGTAAAGGGAACAAAAGGGTCAAAGAAGACTCCACATTTCTTCCTTGTGTAGCAGGGTGGATGTTGTTGTTTACTGAGATCAAGATCCTGGGAAGAGAAGTAGAGTTGGAGGAAAACATGGTGACTTCTGTCTGTGCCAGGTCTGTAAGGCATCCAAGTAGAGAAGCCAAACAGGCAGTTGGAAAAACAGGGCTGAAGCTCAGAATGAAGTCTGAGGTAGGTTGTCTCCTAGATGGCAGGATTAATCAATTCTATAAGGTTCTAGAAGCCAGTATTAATCCAAAAGTCAGTCATTTGACATTTAGCTCAGAGTGAAGGAGTCACAAGCTTTCCCAGAAGAGAAGAGGTTAAGGACAGTAACATGTATTGCATGTGTCTCATGCCAACCAGGCAATGATTTAACTTGGATTTTCTAACAGTAGAAAATGCTTTATTAAATCAAAGACCCACAGATGATTGTGGAATTTGGATTACAGCAGCTTCTACTTATTGAACCAATACTACGTGACAAGCACTATGCATTTCCTTATCTGTAATATAGGGATAATCACGTGCCTCCCTCATGAGTAGTTGCTGATGAAGCACTCAGTTCATTCACCTATCATTTTTTAACAGTTTTTTTGAGATTTAATTCACATATCACACAATTCGCCCATTTAAATGGTATAATTCAATGGCTTTTAGTATATTCACAGTTGTGCATCCATCACCACAATTCATTTTCTAGAACATTTTCATTGTTCCCAAAGGAAATCCTGAACCCCTTAGTTATCACCCTATTATCTCCCCAGCCTTAGGCAACTACTAATGTGCTTTCTGCCTCCATAGATTTGGCTATTCTGGATATTTCATACGAATGGAATCATATAGCATGTGGTCTTCTGTGACTGACTTCTTCCTCTTAGCGTAATGTTTTCAAGGTTCATTCACATCATAACACATACCGATGCTTCATTTCTTTTTATTGCAAAAAAATATCCCATTTATGGATATACCATTTTTTGTTTATCCATTCATAAACAAAGGGACATTAGGATTGTTTCCGCTTTTTGGCTATTATGAATAATGCTGCTATGAACATTTGTGTTCAAGATTTTGTGTGGACACATGTTTTCAATTCTCTTAGGTATATACTTAGGAGTGAAATTGCTGGATCCTGTGGTGACCTTATGTTTAATCTTTTGAAGAATTGCCAAATTATTTTCCACAGTGGCTGTACCATTTTATATTCCCACCAGCAGTGAATAAAGTTCAAATCACTCCATATTTGAACTTGTGATTATGTGCCTTTCTGATCATAGTCATCCTAATGGGTGTAAAGCAGTATCCAGTGGTGGTTTTGATTTGCATGTCCCTGACGGCTAATGATGTACCTCCCGTTATTGTTCTTGCTGTTGTTATGCGTGATTTCAATCAATCCTCAAAACAACAATATGACGTCAGCCCAAGGATCATGCCCACTTTACACAAGAAGAAACTAAATTTCAGAAAGGTCAAGGACTCACTCCACCAAGGTGTGCAAGTGCTGTAATGCAAACCCTAGACCTGTCTGACTCCAAAGCCCTCTCCTAATCTCCAACAGGTTTCCAGAAAGTTAACCTAACAGATGGTCTTTTCCTTTCCCAAGGCTTAGGAAACAAGGTCCAAGGCACAAGAACTAATCTCTCTGTTAAATCTCTGATTATCCTGTCCATACTGTCATCTCATACCAAGAAATGGGGTCTGGAGAGATGCCATTAGCAAGGAAAGGCCTATTTTACAGTTACGGTATGGAATTGCCAAAAATCAAAGTTCTCCTCCAGCCCTCTACAGCATTTGGTCCTATGGAGCCCAGGGCCAGAAACAAGACCTTATCACAGTTTTCAAACCTTCCCACACCAAGGGGCATGGTGAGCCAACAGACATACCCACAGGGTCATAATGAAACAGTGAAAGTGCCACTTCACCTTGGGCAGGTGACAATTTATTTAAACTTTAGTTTCCTTGTGTGTTCAACAGAGCTAACAGTGGTATTACTTCATATTACTATAGGCTTACTGTTATAGAGGACTTAGTACGGACTAGGCACTCCACGTATATTAATTCATTTAGCCATTTCCACAACCCCATTTTACAGGTGAGTAACTAAGGCACAGATTGTTAAGCAACTTGCCCATGGTCACACAGTTAGAAATAACAAGCTGAGACTCAAATCCAAGCAATCTATGAGCAATTCACCACCAAACTATGCAGCATCGTCATGATCTGAGGATTAAATGAGATGATGCATGGAAAGCATTTACCATAGTACCTGGCACATAGTAAATGCTTAATTAATGCTAAGCCATTATTTTATTGCAATCATCATCATTATTTAAAAATTGAAGAGAGGGGATGGATGTGGCTCAAGTGGTTTGGCATCTGTCTGCCATATGGAGGGACCTGAGCTCGATCCCCGGGACTACCCAGTAAAATAAAAATAGAAGGCGTGCAGGAGAGCTGCCAGGCCCACACACCCGTGCTCGGCAAACCAGGCCCCGCCGAACCACGCAGCAAAATGATGACGCAGCAAGAGAGAGACACAGGCCAGAGCCAAGATGAAACATACTGGAAACCAGGAACTGAGGTGGCGCAGGTGGCAGAGTGCCTCTTTCCCACATAAGAGGTCCCTAAGATCGAATCCCAGTGAAGACTAGAGGAGAAGGATGAGAAGAGAAGGCAGGAAGCAGACACAGAGGATCACCCAGCAAATGGACACAGACAGTAAGTGGAGGGGGAGGGAGGAATAAGTAAATAAATAAAGTAAATAAATAAATCTTAAAAAGAAATTGAAGCAGAAGATGACATTGAGAGCTGAGGCATTATAGCAGAACTCTGAAGAGTAGACTACAAGCCTTATTAGAATTGTCTTATAAAAAAAGAAACACTATTTACAAGACAGGATCTTGAAACCCATCCTAGAGGGATGGCATCTTTTTAAGCATCCCATTTACGCAAGCAGCTCGATAAATGCCAAGGGAGCTGAATGGCACTGCAGACCCACCGCTGTGGGAATTGCCCATAAAAGCCCCTGAAACCAGACCTACAGGCAGTGGGGGGCTGTCAGCACGCTCATTCTTGCAGTTTCTATCTCCCTTCCTAAGAAATTTGAGAAATTGCCACATCCTGTTAAAAGGGAGAAGAAAATAAAACTAATTAGAAAAGCCTTACATAGCAATTTGAAGCCTACTTTTTTAAAAGCTAAATTCAGTTAGGGAAGGGAAGTCAGGCCTGGGGGGCTGTGAGTGGAAGCTTGGAGGCTCCTCACACAATGGCTCCTCCTCAGACAGTGATGGGCACCAGCTCTAGGGGCCCTGACAGCCCCATTTAAAGCAGTTCCCCCCACGCCCGTTGTTCTCCATAATAAAACACAAGGCCTAAGTATCTCATTTAACGTGCTTGTTTCTTTTTTATTTATTTATTTATTTTTCCATCCTCACCCCCCCTTGTTGTTTTTATGCTCGCTGTGATCTCTCTGTGTCTTTAGGCAGCACTGGGAACTGATCCTGGGACCTTCTGGACTGTTTCTTGTCATCCCACCCCCAACCTCTGTAGAAAAGCAAGGTTTCTTTCTTGGTCACCAACATACCTCCAACACCTAGTAAGTGTTCAATTAATATTTGTTGGATGGAAGAGAAAGAAATTCAAATTTTTATTCACCTCTCTGAAAAGCATCAAGGGTGTCCAAAAATAAAATCCACAGCACTTGCTACAAAAACTTGCTTTCTCCTCCTACTCCAGCACAGCGCTGTCCAATAGAAATATGCTGTGAGCCACATAAGTAATCAAAAAGCTTCTAGTTATGTTTTAAAAAGTAAAAAGAAATCAAAATTAATTTTAACATATTTTATTTAATCCAATATGTCCAAAATGTTATTTTAATATATAATAAATATTTTTAAAGGTATTAATGAAAATGTCTACACTTTTTTGTACTGTCTTCAAAATCCAATGTGCAATTTACACTCCCATCATATCTCATTTGCTGCATTTCAGCTGCTCAGTAGCTGCCTGTGGCTGGCAGCTGCCGCATTGCACAGCACAGCTCTAGCACCTTAAACTCCCTCTTCCCTTTCTCAGGAACGATGCTCTCTCTGCACTCTGTTCCCTCCACCTGGAACTCCCATTCCTCACCAAGAGACACCTTCTAATTGTTGAGGTCTCCAACTGCATTATTTATTGCATATCGTTGTCTACCACTGCCTGTCATCCTCCACTAGAAAATAATCTCCATAAGGCAGGGACTCTTCAGTATCCCCAGGGCCCAGCACGGTGCCTGGCATATGGTTTGAACTCATAAGTAGTTTTGTTGAATGAATTAATTAATTAATTAATTAATTAATTAATGAGTGAATGAAGTCCATTAGATCCCATCCCTTCCCTCCTTTGCACCCAGCCTTTCCAGAGGACAGAGACCCACCCACCCCACACCAGGACTCCACTGGGGAGTGTGAATCATCTTGGGCCCCAGCTGCTCTGCAGGATCCCCATCTTTCTTGGGCCATGGACTCCCCTGGCACTATGATGAGCCCTATAGACCCCTTCTGAGAATAATTTTTTGAAATGTACACACTTACAAAGGAAACTGATTCATTATACATAATGACAGTTGATGATTTTTTAAAAATGTAAGATGATAATATACGACTTTTAAATAATGCATTACAATAACAAGATCTAGCAGTGAGTCTCATAACTACCCTAATTTTGAAGAACTGGTGAGCATACATACTATTTTGAGATATTTGTTGAGCTGTAATATAATATAAACGTGTTTGTAAGCCTTAGTGACAAAGTCTTAGGTGCTGCTGATATCACTGTATTCAGAATTGAAGAACATGATACATTTCAGTGAGAGGTTAGTGAACATAAAGATGAAATTTTTTCCAACCATGTTCAGACTCCCCCAAATTCTTTCCCCTCTTGGATGTCCATTGGACCCCAGGTTAAGAGCCCCTGTTTTAGTGTGAGAATTCAGTCCCTCAGCTTCATCCTTTTTCTCCACAGAGCACAGTATTGAGAAGTTAATTGGAAAATGCCTCAATGCTCATTTCCCATGGCAACCTGGGGATGGGGTCTGGCTGATATGTTAAAAACCAAGACATTGTGTAGAATGGTACAGCCACTGTGGAGGACTGTTTGGCAGTTCCTAAGGAAGTTGAATATAGTCTTGCCACGTGACCCTGCAATACCACTATTGGGTATATACCCAGAAGAACTGAGAGCAGTGACACGAACAGACATCTGCACACCGACGTTCATAGCAGCATTATTCACAATTGCCAAAAGATGGAAACAATCCAGGTGTCCATCAACCAATGAATGGATAAACAAACTGTGGTGTATACACATGATGGAATATTATGCAACTGTAAAAAAATGAAGTCGTGAAGCATATGACAACATGGATGAAGCTGGAGGACATTATGTTGAGTAAAGCAAGCCAGACACAAAAGGACAAATACTGTATGATTGCAGTATTATGAACTAAATATATTATGTAAACTCATGGAGTTAATAACTAGAATATAGGTCACCAGAAAACAGAATGAGGTTAGAGAATGGAAAGTTGAGTGATAATTTGTGCAGAATTGTTAAAAAGGTTGTTCATAAATCTTTGGAAATGAATAGAAATGGTGAAAATATATCAAAGTGTTTGTAACTAGCAGGGCTAATATATTGGTATGATAGTGGTTGAAAGGGAAAGTCTAAGGTCATGTATATTACTAGAAGGAAAGCTAAAAAATGTAACATGGGATTGTATAATATAGTGAAATATGAGTATGGGTAACATTGCATATATAAGGCTGTTTTTCTTTGAAACTGAACAAATGTATGTTAATTTTACAAATGCTAATATCAGGCAAAAATATGGACAGTAGTATATAGTAATATATTAATAATATTCCATTAAGGGTTTTAAAACAAGGAAATATACTAAGTGCAAGAAACAATACAAAAGATACTACATATTGTTTGACTCTGTCTATACAAAATATAAATACAAATAAATTAGAGAGACAGAAACAGAACAGCAGCTATATACAGCTGGGGAAGCATAAAGAGACTGAGAGGTGGTTATTAAGGAGTAGAGTTTTATTTGTTCGTTTGTTTTTTGTTTTTTATCATGATTATTACTGTAATAATGGAAATGCTCTAATAATGTTGAAGTGATGAACTCATAACTATGTGATTATACCAAATACCATTGATTATACACTTTGGATGGATTGTATGCTTTATTAACATGTATCAAAAATTGATTTAAAAAATCAAGACCTTCTGCCCACTCATCCTGGGCACACTAGTGAAAAGCAGGAACTTTAGACTCACAGTAGCCTTGCTCTGTCACTGCCTAACTGTGGCTGGGGCAAACATTGGCATTTCTGAACTTTGTTTGCTTCACCTGTAAGATGAGACAAGAGGTACCCACAGGATAGGCAGCAGGATGATTAAGGTAATGTCCTGAATTGTGCCCTTGGGGAGCGTCACCTGGAAACGCACCTGCTGTTTCTATGGGTCCGTCCCTGCCTTGCTCCCCAGATCAGTTTCCTAGGGCTGCCCTAACAAAGCTCACCAACTGGGTGGCTTCAAACAACAGAAATGAATCCTCTCACGGTCCTGGAGGCCAGAAGCCTGAAATCAAGGCGTCAGCAGGGCCGGGCTTTCTCTGACGGCTCTAGGAGAGGACCCTTCCTTGCCTCTTGTAGCTTCTGTCTGCCAGCAATCCTCAGGGTTCCTTGGCTTGTAGATGCATCACTCCAGTCTCCGCCTCCATCTTCACATGGCCTCCCCTGTGTCTGTCTGTGTCCAAATTTTCTCTTCTAATAAGGACACCAGTTATAAGATTAGGATGGACCTCGTCTAATTACATCTTCAAAGACCCTATTTCCAAATATGGTCACATAACCTCCATGGGTCTAGGGTTAGACTTGAACATATATTTTGGGGGGACACAACCCTAACCCATAATACCCCCTTTCTCTAATAACCGCTGCAATGTATAGCATGTCTCCCACACTAAATTTCCTGAAATTGTCTAATCTCCGACGCCCAGGACCCAGGGGCCGGGTCAACTTTGCTCTGCATAGGTCAGGCTCCTTCCTGGGTCCCGCCAGCTGCTTGCCCTGGTGGAAAGGGACAGGTGCTGTTCACCTCACACTGCACACCAGGTGGGTGAGGTTGGCCAAGTTACTCAGTCCCTCGGGGCCTCACATTAACACAGTAAGTAAAAAACTTCCCTCACAGAGCCACAATGACAAGTAAGTGAAAACACAATTTTGTATAAGAAATATTAGTTGTCTTTCTTAGATGTTTCTTCACACGGAAATTAGTAGCTAAGGAGAGCACTCAGTACAACACAAGTTGTTGAGAAGGAAACAGAATAAGAAAATACATAGGCTTTGCCACAAAAAATTCATTTCCCTTTTATTAATTCTATTTTTTTTTTTTCTGACTTCAGTTTCCCAGCCAGAAGCTCCCACCCAAACACCTATGTTTGATAAATAAGGCTCCCATCCTTACCCCAATTGTGATGAGGGCAGGATTGTGCCTCTGGCAAATGGAAAAGTGGCTCTGTTTTGGGGGAGAAAGATGGAACTTCGATTGCTCAAAAGTGTGGCCTGAAACGCCCCCTTGAGCAGCATGGCCCAGCCTGAGCAGTCCTGTAATCCCGAGGCTTTTCAGGGTTTCCATGTAGAAGACGGAACAGTATAAACAAAGGTGAACATGCCTAACTCGTAATCACCCCCATGCCACCCCTCCTTCCTCAGCCCTGAAGTCTCAGGAGAGGCAGTGCACTCTGTGGCCTTCGAGTCAGGCCCAGGCACTGACCACTGCATAGCCTTTCACGAAGTAGTTTTTCTCTGAGCCTCAATTTTCCTCATCTGTAAAATAAAGAAAATATCAATGTTACAGAGGTGTTCTGAGGATTAGAGATTCTGTAGACAAAGCACCTGGCACATAGTAGGTATTCGATAAACAGCAAATATTATGAGGTACAAACCACAAGAGTTGAAAGAGCTGAAAGGGGGCAGGGAAAGAAATCAAGGTGCAGGCAAGGGAGGCGGGAAATCAAAATGAGACCTGATTGCCAAAGGAATTTCAGCTTGTTCGGGGCTGCTGTGAAATAAATGAGAATGTAGAGATGATTAGAAGGTAATTTTATGTAATACAAAACCACCTTATCGGTTAGCATAGCACAGAGCACTAGACGAGCGCTGCCCTGGGGGTGGGGGTGGGGTCACAGCTGCAGCGCCTGTCTGAGCAGACCTCCCGCCACATCTGACTATCCGTCCAGCCCCCTCGGTTGGGCCTTGCTCTCAAAGAGGCTTGGGAGGGAAAGCCACAAAGTGACGGTAACAAGTAAAATGCCAGTAAGATGAGTGAAATGTCACCATATCTTTGGTGTTCAGGTTATTTTTTAACCCTTCAATCTCCCTTCACTGAACTTTGGGATCCTTCTAATGGTCTAAAGCCCAAAACATACATGAAATTCATTAACTGTTCATTATTTAATTCCATTTCCAAGTTCTGTTTTCCCTTGGAGATATAAATAGGAAGATAGTGCCAAATGGCAAAGAGGAGGCTTGTTTTTTCTTTTCCACTCCAATTGGAGTCCTGAAAACTCCGGCATCTGTTCTCCATGAGTAACATTTCTTCTTTCTTCAATTTTTCCCTACTCCTTGCATCTTCCCTCTCACTCCAATCACACTCCCCATTCTCCTCTCATGACAACTGTGAGCCCATCAGGATGCTCTGCAGAGAAGCAGGCCTGGGAA
The DNA here is from genome assembly GCA_026826555.1 of Tolypeutes matacus. Lineage (NCBI taxonomy): Eukaryota > Metazoa > Chordata > Mammalia > Cingulata > Chlamyphoridae > Tolypeutes > Tolypeutes matacus. The sequence goes on along the minus strand of JAKSZT010053769.1, from coordinate 11,541,031 downwards.
CTACGATAACACAAGGAAGGGGACACTAGGACATCAGCGCTGGCCGCATGCAGACCGTCATCCCAATGCTCGGCAAAACAAACACGGCCAGCCTACCAGCTGCTTGTCTACTGATTCTACACAAGGATGTCAACCCCCCTTGCTCAACCAGGTACACAAGGCCCCCACAATCTGCCCCCAACCCTCACTCCCAACCCCATCTCTCACCCCTTTTTTACCATTATATAGACTCAACCCAGAGCTAATTCCTGGTTCTGGTCCTTTTCATGGAGCCAGGCTACATCTGGAAATGTGGGATAGAGTCCAATTTGAATCCAGCTCTGTCATTCATAAGCTGTGTGACTTAGGCAAATTTCTTAACCTTTCTGAGTCTCAATTTCCCCATTTGCAAAATGCAGATAATACCTTTTTTGTAGGGTCAAATGAAGATTAAATGAGATGACACATGAGTGACAGACACTGCCCACTAGATGCCCATCCCTCCTCCAGATTAGATGTGCATAGAAACAAGGGAAGAAGAAAGAAACTTCATGTCAAGTTTTTTTCCTTCCATAATTAATATACCAATAAGAGATTCATTTGTGTCAACAATCTCTCGTCATAAATGCAAATCACCTCTACTAGTGTTTAGCTTATCAATTCCCATTTTCGTATAAATTATTTAAATCAGACAAGTACCTTCCAGAGTTTGAGATTTCAGTGTTGTGATTAGGATCCAGAGGAACACGGTTATTTTAAAAATCTTTTCTGGAAGGAAGCAGATGTCAAGAAAGAAAGAACTTTGGACATTCATGCCAGAGGTTGGGGTCGGGTTGGGGAGAAGAAGAATAAGAGGGTAGAGGAAGGATAAGGACGCTGAAAGGGAAGCAGGTCATTGCATGTGAACATCTCCTACCTTGCCACTGTCCCTTCAGCTCTGGTGGCCTGGAATGCCACTGACAATCACCCTGCCTGCTGCCTTTGGCACGCTCATGTAGATTGAGACATCAAGACCCATCTGTCAGGCTGCCTTGTCAGCTTGCCCTAGTTAAGCCAGACTCCTTTGGATAGGCTTTTTCTGCTCCCATCTAGCCCAGGAGTATCCCACTCCAAACCCTAAGATGACAAAGACAGGATGGAAAGAAAGGAAGGATGGAGAGAGAACACCTATAAAAAGAGGTCAGAATCCTACTCCCTCTCTCCACTCCTCCTGCACAATCAGTACAGTATTTCCAAACCAAAAGGACCACGAGAATTTAGCCCTACCACCCCTCCTGTTCTCCGTAGCATCTTGCATGTGTATGGCATTTCATATGCTTTCAAACAGTTTGGTTTTCATAACATGTATGAGCAGATTATAAGCAGAGCAGGTAGGACTATCCCATTTTTAAAAATGAGGAGACTACAGTTCAAAAGTGTTGGCTCTTTCCCAAATACCAACTGTTAGTTAGGAACTAGGCGACTTTGGGACCCAAGTTTCTTGATTCTTCATTTTACAGGAGGCCTTTGAATCACAAAGTCACAGAGGCCTGGTGGGAAGTCTCCAAAATTTACTTAGGTGCCTACTTCTCCTAGTCTCAAGGATCAGAAAGACAGTAAGTAAGCTGTGTCTTTGATCTTTGGTTTCCAGACTATTCTTTGCTAGTGAACCTTTTTTTTTTTTTTTTTTAATAATTAGCTTTTTTTTTTATTTTATTTTACCGGGAGGTCTCGGGGATTGAACCCAGGTCCCTGCATATGGGAGATGGACACCTAACCATTTGAACCACATCTGCCCCTGCTAGTGAACCTTTTTCCACAAGTTTAATTTCATATGGACATTCAATATGAAAAACTGATGAAGGAGGAGCTGCTTGGTTAGATGAACAGAGCTGACACCCAGTTATTAAGCCCCTTCTTCACCCTCTCTGTGTAAACCCTGGGGTGTCACAGAACACCATTTGAAAACTGTTATCTCAGAGTATCATCTAAGGCCTAAAGAGTCAAGATGTATAAGTTGTCACTATAATTAAATGATTTAATGCATTGGAGCAGTTGGATGAGTGCCTGACATGTAGCAAAGTTCACACCTGAATGCTGTCATCTCCCCCAATAGGTGCCCCCACCCCCACCTAAAATGCTGCTCCTGGCTACTCCACAGCATTAAAGCATAGAATCACTCACCAAATCCTAATAGTATCAGATAGGGTACACTCCATGGTGTTATTAAAACATTTACATCTTATATCCAGGGTGCAGAACAGAGCCTGCCAGTCCCCCAACAGGATGCGGGAATGGGATTCCAGACTGAGGACCCTCACAGGGAGGACAGCAAGCAATCCAGCCTGTGTGAGGTTGTGGCTGGATGTGGAGGAGCTGCAGGTTTTGAACCACGCCTCTGCCAGTGACTGCACATGTAACTTTTAAGACCTTCTTCTGTCTAATAAGGCAGATGTAGACATTTTTCTGACACTTAAATGTGTGCCAGGGATGCAAATACTAGCCGCATGGGTCAACCATGGAGAAATGGGCTCAGAGCCTGCAGGGACAGGGGTGGGGCAGACAGACCTTTCTAGAGATGGGGATGCTCTAGGCAACACACCCTCTCAGCCCCGTGGGGAAGGCATAGCCGAAGGAAGGCCAGAGTGGGTCTCTAAAGCATGGACCCAGGGCAGCAGCCTGATGGCTTGGGGCTAAGGGAAATCTTGCCCATGACTATTTGTCCTTCTCCATCCCCACATAACTGCTCCCAGTTCCTGTTGCTGGCAAAGCCCCCTCATTAAGACTGCTTCACATGGAACACAGATAAAGATAAAGAAGACGCTTTGTCCCATGTGCCGATTCCCAACCTTGTTTTCACAGGAGCATCTTCCATTATTTTGGAGGGAAAACATGGAATTCTCAAAATTCATTTGTACGATTTAATTAGTCTTAATATTAAAGACATATTAAGACCCCCAAGGTTTTCTGGAGGGGAATGCTAAAAGAAGAGAAGAGAGATCTCGAATCAAATTTCCCCAAAAAGTGTAACCTCCAAAAAGACTGGGAATACATCTCGAAGGGAAGTTGTGTAATATTTCAGCATCACCGAGCATCACAATTATTCTTCACACTCTTCATTTGCATTTTGCTGTTATCGAAGGGGCCTACCTTTAAAGGAGTCAGTTCTGCACCACAGTACCCTAAGTGGACGGCAGACACCAGTTTAAGAACCACCCCAGGGCCCACGCTAAACTCAACTTTGTTGCTAAATCAGTCCTGGATTACAGAGTTAATATTCTTCACCAGCACCTAGAGTCAGAATCAGCCGAGAGGGAAGGGGTACTTTTTAATTTTTAGCTTTTATAGATTTTAAAATTAAATGGACCCCTGCACCCCCACTCATTCTCAATAGCTAGGGAAATTTCCACTGGCACTTAGAAAATGATGACATATTACAGATGTGACTGCTGAAGCAATTATCCCTTTGTTACTTTAAAATGGCTGCACACCCTTTTTAGCCAGGTCTCAACTGACAGAGCAGGAAAAAGAGGCCAGTCTCTAATTTTTATCTCAGTTATCTGGGCAGCTTCCTAAATTCTGATCTTCTCTTTGTCAGTGGAAATATGATGTGATTGGGAAGAGTTACAGATGACAAGAATGGAGTAGGCTCACAAATCGTTCCTCAAACTGCCCTAGTTCTCCCTTCAGCAGGCACTTTCATGCCATCTCTGCTCGATATTTACCCTCTTAAATTTGCTACTCAAAGCGCGGCCAGGCCCGTGGGCCACATCAGCAACGCCCAGGAGCCTTTTTAGAAATGCAGCAGCGCCTTGGGCACAAAACCCAGGGGATTTGTGTGCTTGGTGAGGTCTGAGAGGCCCTCATGTTATTCCTGAGGCTGCTATAACAGATAACCACAAACTTGGTGGCTTAGAACAGCAGAAATGTATTCTCTCACCGTTCTAGAGGCAGAAGTCCACACCCAAGGGAACAGCAGGGCCGCTTCCCCCTGGAGGCTCTAGGCAGAATCCGTTCCTTGCCGCCTCAGGTGGCTGTCGGCCTCCTCGGCTCACGCCAGGTGCTGCCTGCCTCTGTTCAATCACCATCTCCTCTGTGAGTCAAATCTCTGCTCTGTCTCTTACGAGGACACTTGTGATGACATCTAGGGACAACCCAGATAACCCAGGATAATCTCCTTTTAAAATCTTTAATTTAAATCACATCTGCAATGTCCCTTTTACCAAATAAGGCAAGATTTACAAGTTGCAGGGGTTAGATGTGGATATCTTTTAGGGGGCTTCATTCCAGCCTACCACAGTCATGCATTTGGACAGCTTTACTTTCAATGCTAATCGGGATATAACTACATCAATGATCTGTATAATACCATCTCCAAATATAAACTTAGTAAATTTAACAAAAAGCCATTCCTCAAAACCTATTTTCCGCAAAGAAGCATTGAAGTTTCAAAGACAGCTCTGTGAACCAGAACCCAAGGCCTCTGAAGCTACATCTTATCAGAGCCTCACAAATAGAGCCCTTACCCCACCTGAGACACCTGTCAAACATTCTTATTTCTATGCCCCACCGGAGACCTACCAAATCCAAATCACCATGGAAAGGCCTGGGAATTTGCATTTTTAATTAGTACTCTCTTGCGATTCTAATAAGCAGACAAGTTTGAGAAATGCTGCTTAGACTAGCAGTTCTCACTCCTCACTGCACATTACAATCACCTGGGGAAATTTTTTAAAACACTGATGCTGGGTCCACCCACACCGATTCAATCTGATTCTCTCAGGGTGGGTGGTTTCCAAAGCTCCCCAGATGATTCTAATGTGCAGCCAGACTTGAGAGCCACTGCTTTCCCCTCTCCAGACCCAGTTAAGTGAACTGAAGGGGACCTAACAGACCCAGTTAAGCCAGCTATTGCGAAGCCTGCCTGGCCTGCCGCCCCTTTCAGGTGTGCTGAAGGACCCTTCTTCACAAACTTGCCACGCCTGTGAGGCACTTGACAGTTATGAAGGTGCTTTGGGAAAATCGGTCCCGCAGGAGACCCCGCTGGGGTGCAGCCGTGAGAGTCCATGCGTAAACAGCATTCGCCACCTGCTGGTGAGCAACCTTCAACAAAGAGGAAAGCCAAGCTCAAGCAATCCCCTCCTGACCGCGGTCTCAACCCTCATTATGAAAAGGGGCTTATTTTACCTCTTCTCCTTCTCTCTCCTCAATCTCCATCACCACTCCACAAACGTACACACATTTTCTTCTAGCCCCATGATACCAAAGCAATAACGTTAAAGAAAAATAATTGTTTAATAAATTAAAATGTTCCCTATTCCCATGGCCTTAAATATCTGAAAAGTTTCCGTCTCTGGTTTTTACAGGGACTTATCATCTAGTTAAGGAGTCCCGCAGTATAAAGGCAAACAATCAGCAGAACAGGGACCAGGGTACCAGGGTCAAAGAGAGGGTAGCAATCTTAGCTATGGGGACGAATTTGTGCTCAATGGAAAACTGGATTGACTATAACTCATCCTTTTGCATTATCCAATTCTGAGTCTTTGGAAGCTGTTGTACAATTCTATAAATCGTAGGTAACTGATAGTAATGCAAAATAATCCTGTCTATAGACAGGCAAATTCTGTCTTCTTGTGTAGAGATTCAATTGGCTTCCCTCCCCACTCAGTGGGAAGAAAGAAAAAAAAGAAAAAAAAAAACACTTTTACTTCCATTTGCACATTCATGTCAACTTTCCTTTACTCCATATTTATTTGTGTTTTTTATTTCTCTTTTGAACCAGTTGTAACATCTGCCCGGTTCCCTCATGAGTTTAATAAAATTTGTTAACATATTTTCATTTGTATATCTGTATGAGAATCATGATTTTACCCTTTTTTGAAAATTATCTTTTAACATTGCTCACGACCACTTTAAATGCCAAGGACAAGCCCCATAGTGACTGCTTAATTTATAGATTAAGCCTAAGACAACAAGGTTAAGGCATGAGAGCTTGCCTCTGAGAGTGAGCCTTCCAGTGCATCCCAAGCACCTGGGCTCCCAACTTGTCCTCTCCTGGTTCCTTCTTATCTAGCCAAGAGCAATTCACCACCTGAGATGGTAAGCTGTTCTCCACCTGGGAAGGTGAATTCAGGTATGGAATGCCTCAGAGGGAGGGATTCTTCTCCCTGAGACCCTGTATGAGAAGAAGTCTTGACTACTCAAACCAGCTTTTCCCTGCAAGGGTCTCTGGCTATTTAGAAATGGCTGGCCCAACCTGGAAGTTTAGAAAGGATATTGCGAACAATGTCAGTGGTATTTTCTCCAAGTCCCCAAGTATGGTAAGGGTAATGTGAGAGGATGGGAAGTTTTCCCAAATGAAAGAGAAACTAGTTATGGGGAAAATGATGGAAATATTCTAAATGTAAGGCATCAACTAGGTTTAGCTGTGATATTTAAAGCACAGTTCTATTTATCTAATGATGGTCAAAATTTCAAATATTTCACCAAGAGAGATTTTAAACCATCATTACCTTGTCCAAGTAATCCATGGCACCCCCCAACAGTTTAGTTATGATATATCTACAGGTGCTGTGACCTCAGTTCTCCCTAGGTCTGTGAAGTTAGTCTTGCTGCTTTCATCATTATGATTCTCTACTCTGGACCTTGTCATGTCCCTAAATTGCTTTACCTCCAAAGTATTTTAATCATCTAGCTTAGGGGTTCTTAACAAGGGGTCCATGAGCTTGAATTGAAATTCAAAAAAACATTATTCTTGAGGGGACCTGCTGGTGTGGGTGTGATGTATTTATTAAATAATACACAGTATAGTGTGGACTTGGTAAGGGGTCCATGGTTTTCACCTGACTGGCAAAGGGGTCCATGGAACAAAAAAGGTGAAGAACCCCTGATCTAAGCTCTTTAAGCACCATCTCTTCTTTTCCCAACAGGTTAAAATAATCCTATAACACTTTTTCTTTGACTTCATTGGCACATCTATCTCATTGATCCCTTTCTCCTCTCCTTACCTATCCTTTCTGTCTTCTCTCCCTTTCCAGCTTTGATTCCACTACCCATTATTTTAAAGAATATTTTCCAAATACCCTATACTTCCTTGCCTCTCTGTTGTTAATTCCCACCAGTCTGGCAAAATCTACCCCCCAGGTAAACCCAACTAGCACTTTCTCCAGGCCTGCACCTGGGTACCTAAGGGCCGCTGACAAAAGCTCTACAGCAGGACCATTGGTGCCACTATAAATTATTGAGGACCGACCTCAACCTTGTCCTCAATTTGGTCCCACAATCCCATTACATAGCTGTAGACAATTCCCTCCTTCCACCTCCGCTCCTATTTCAAACCTCTCTTTTCTCATCTCACCTCTGACTCCATCAAACTCCCTCCTTATTCTTAGTAAACAACCTGATGTCTCAGAGGAAACAGGAGTTTTCAGATGGGAGCCCTCCTGGCTCCTCAAGGACTACATGTGCTCAACTGCAGCTCTGCTTATCTTTATCTTTGATCTCCCCAAATCTACTGGATCCTTCTCATCAGCAGGAAACACTCTTCAATTTCTCCCTTATTTAGAAACAGAAACAAAACTTTTATCTATTAGCATTTCCCTCTCCAGATACTACCCTCTCCTCCCCTTCACAGCCAAACTTCTTCCAACCCTCTTTCCCTTTGACCTACCCCAGACTCCTAAATTTCCTACTATTTTTCTGCTTCTTCTCAGTTCACTTAGCTCCTCATCCTTATCTTCCAAGACTTCTCTTCCCAGTTCACTTAGCTCCTCATCTTTCTCTTCCCAGCCTTAAATGTGGGAATTCCTTGAGGCTTGGTCCTGGGCCAACTTCTCTCCTCACTCTTTACTCTATCAACATCTATGACTCCAGTAACCATCTGGGTAGTGATGACTCCTTAGTTTAGACCTCCAGCCTTGGTGCCCAACTATGTTCAAACCACAAAATGAAACTGTTGATCATACCCTTTAAGACCTTGGCCTTCTTCCAGTGTTCCCTATCTCATGGACCAGTACCACTCTCTATTTGATAGACAAAACAGAAATTTTCAAGCCATCCCTGACAACCCTCTCCCCCTCGCCTGTCTATCCATTTTATCACCAATTCCTGCAATTTTGCTTCCTCTTTACTTGTTATATGAGCCCACATCTTTCCACATTATTGCCATCTCCTAGTCCAAGCTACCACCAAGCCTTCCCAGACTCCTACAAGAGCCTCCTAACTTGGCCATGCCCAATCAGTTCTTCATATTGTACCCAAAATGACCTTTTGAAAATATGTTTGGTTAAATGATGCCTCTGCTTAAAATTTGTCAATGTCTTCCCATTGTTTTTATGGAAAAGACTAAAATCCTTAACATGACCTACATGTTAAATAACTCTCCAGCCTCACAACATGTCATTTTCCCCCTTGCCTGGTTCTTTCAGTCCCTTGAAATAAGAGCTTTGCACAGACTATTCTCCTATCTGAAATACTCTTCCCCAAATCCTCCATTGCTACAAACTATAAATCACATCCCAACTCCCAGAACCCAGAGTTAACAGGTGTTGTATAATCAATTAATAATATTTACATAGCACTTTGCAGATTACAAAACACATCCAAATTCATGATCTCATTGAATTAAAGTCTAAAAAGATAAGCTCAAAATACAGAAAAAAGAAAAAATTTTTCTCCTAATATGCTCCAGGATTTTGCATATTAGAGATTTATGGTTATTTGAGGGAGTCTTCAATAGGGTTGTTGGGGGTGGGAATTAGCTACAAGACTTAAGGGATAAACATTTCTTGATGATCAGCCATCCCCTACAATGCAGGCAGCTCCTGGGCAGGCATTTTCACAGTAAATTACTCAAATATGAAAGGCCTGGAGTAAACAAGACTTGCCAGATTGGTCACTGTAAACCTGTATTTATTCATCCAGCAGATACCTTTTGTGTTTCTACTCTGCCCAGGAATCATACTAGGTAATGGGGACAAGACCAGACAGTTTCTCCTCCCAAAGCCACAGTCTAGATGGTGGTGGAAGTGCTCAGTCAACAGCAATAACATGAGATAGAATATGACAAATTCCATAAGAAAAGTGCCGGGGCAAGATGGGTAGCTAGTGTGGTTCAAAGAAAGGAGAATCACATCTAGTTGGATGTTTACGAAGCTTCACGAAGGAGATGGTGTCAACAGATGGAGACAGGGGGTATGGGCAATAAATACATTCTAGAAGGAGGTGAGGTTCTAAGTAAGGAGATAAGAGCCAGAAAGTATGGAGAGAAATAATCCAATTTGGCTAATCACAAACTAACTAAAGTAGAGCTGGAATGAAAGAATCACTGGAAGTACACTATGGGAAATTCACTGACACATGGGAAGAACTTGAATACAGGATTATTTTTTCTAAGTAGATTTGCTTTCATTGAAATTTACTCTTTTTAGTTATAAACTAATCTGAGGGAATGCTTTAGGTCTATACCACTCCATGCAGACTTGGGGATAAAAAGAAAACAATCCTTGTTGATGACAGCTATAGAATCAGGCAGTTTCAGATTTCAAACAGTTCTCCACAGTGTATTAAAGAGGAGAGATGCCTGCAAGTTCTGCATTCTGAGTTTGATCTGCACAGTGTTTCAACTGGCACCTATGAGCCCAATTATAATACCTACAAGGTCAATGTTGCCCACTCCTTCACATTAATAACTGTGATTGGCCTTTGCTATTGTTCTTTCTTAGAGAGAAGAACACACATTAAACTTCTCTTTTAAAGTAGCGTCAGACACACAGACTGATGAAGTTGTCCGAGTCATTGGTAATCAGAATGGAAGAGACACCACAGCAAGATCAGGACAGATAAGAATAGGACATTTGAGGCTCGTAGGTGGGTATTTTTTATTATTTTAATCCCTGGTCCAAAAATGAGAATGCATGCAAAGAAAGAAATTATGGCACAGTCTGGGGGAGGGCGGGTAACGAGACAGCAGTGTGCCACCACCTCCCCTCCCTCATCTGTGGCAGACATCACCAGTTAATCATAACATTCTTTCCCACAGAGCCCAGCAATGGCCTCAAACCATTTCTGAACTTACCACTTCAGGAAACCACTAGTGATCAATCAAAGTTGACCTACAAACAGAAACCTCTCTTCCATTCTCAGAAGCATAAAAAGGAAATTAAATTTGAGTTTTTGGACCTGGGTTCAAGCCCAGCTGTGTGACAAGTAGGCAATCCCCAGCTCCCTAAGCTACAACTCTCTCCAGGTTGAATGGGGATAATGACGTTGCCCTACCCACCTGCCAGGACAAAGGCAAGACTCAAATATGAAAATGTGAGGAAGAACACTTGAAAAACTATAGGGCTCTGCAAAGGTGAAGTGTTCTCCATATGGGAGGTATTACTATTTTCCACTTCCAGAACACCCAGTGTGCCCTGCCCAAAGCACACTCCTTGACATTGCCAGCTGCTTGTGGGCCCACATGTGAAGAGAAAGCAGCTGGAAGAACTCGGCAACTCTTTGCTGCCCTGTGTGATTTTTACTTCTGTACTTTCCTGTCCCCAGGAGACAGCATGTAGACCAACCAGACTACTGTCTTTAGTATAATTCCCTCAAGAGCCCGGAATGGCCCCAGTTCAGCTACTGCCCTGAGTGTCAAAACGAGAGATCTTTGTTGCATTTGTACATTTAGCATACTGTTCTTAACACTGGTTGATCTGGATTCAAATCCTGGCTCTACCCCTTAGAAACTGTGTGACCTTGAGCCAGTGACTTAACCCCTCTGAGATCCCATTTCATCATCTGTAACACGGGGCAAACACCGGCCTGTCAGGGTTGTTGTAAAGAGTGAAGTTAATGAATTGAAGTAAATCATGGAGCTTAGGCCTTAGAGCCTGCCTGCCTGCCTGAGGCTGCTTGTCCTGCCCACACCTAGATTAGCCAGTCTTCAGCACTCTGTAACACAAATGCAAAATGCTACTCCTGTAGCTGAAGAAAACAATTTACAACAATTATCTCCTGACTAAAACATTTGATATAATTTTATTTTGCGTTTTATGATGGTACAGGGGCAATGAAGGTGCTCTGGGCAGAGGGGACCCACCTAAGTTAATAAGACACAGGAATAGTCTAAAAAGGACAATTTGGCAGGAAGTTCTGGAAGTTTACCCAGCAGCCTATGGTTAGATGCCATTGAAAGCTAGAAGCTGGAATAATGATGTCCTTGTGGAGAGAGCAACACCATGAAGGGAATCGAACAGAGGAGCCCTGCTAGTGGCCCCCGCGTGGACAGTGCACTGCTTCTTGCCAATTTTATTCTGCAATGGAGAGAGTGAAAGATAAAGGCAACCGAGGAGGCAGAGACGGGTATAGGAGACTATTGGAAGAATCCAGGTACAATATGTGGGTAGCTTGCATCAGGGCAGTAGAGGGGAGAGGTGGCTGGGATGGGGATTGTTTTGGAGGAAGAACTGACAGGACTTTTTGGTGGATCAAATGGAGGGGTGAAGGGAAGAAGGAATGAAGAATAGCTCCTATGTGTGTGACTCCTATAGGGTTAATGTAGGCAGATTTACTGAAATGGAGAAGAATGGAGGGGGGGGTGGCAGGATTCCACAGTTGTGGCTTGGGCACCTAAGTGTCAGATACTGTCTCTAGCATCTCATCAAACAAATAGTGGTATATGAACCTGAAGCTCAGAGAGTAATCAGAGACTGGATTCAAATCCTGCCTCTGCCAGTTACTCACTCTGGGACTGAGGGCAGGTACTTAGCCTCTATGCATCTTAGCATCTTCATCTCTAAAATGCAAATGATAACCAAAGTAGAAGGCTCTGCATTTAATAAGAGAGAAAGCATGTGAAGTTACCATTCATTCAGCAAATATGTATGGAGTCCCTTCTGTGTATCAGTCAAGCACTATTGTAGGGTCTGGAGAACAGGAGACAAAATGAACAAAAATCCTGTCCCCATAATCTACATTCCAATGAGGAAGTCCAACAATAAATAAATAAATGAGAAAGTATGTCCCATTCATTCAGTGGTAAGTGCTGTAAAGAAAAATTCAGCAGGGAAGGATGCGGGAGGGGGAGGAATGGTGCCATCTTAGAATGGGCAGGGAAGGCCTCTCTGAGAAAAGGACATTTGAGCAGAGGACTGAGGAGGAGAGGCAAGAGTCATGCAGATATTTGGGGAAGAGCATTCCAGGCAGGGAGAAAAGCAAGTGCAGAGAGCCCCAAAGTGGAAATGCGGCTGGTGGGTGTGCCGACCCCAACAAGGAGGCCAGTGAGGCCAGAAGTGACCCACAAAGAAATGATGTCCCCTGCTCAGCATGCCACTCGTGTTCACTGTCAGAAGGATGTTGTTATAACTCCTCCACTGCATTGTAATTATTTACCTGCTCATTCACTCATTGAGAGCGGAGCCCAGAATACTTTTGTACTACCAACCCTTTCCCCTACCAAGTGCCTCAAACATGGAAGAGCAATTGTCACCTGGAATCTGTCCACACACATGCGTGCACACATACACACACACAAACACACACACAACACACAGGTTGCCGGGTCAAACTACCTACTGAAATATTAGTCTCTTTGGCTAATTTTCCTTATCTCCATAATATGAACTAAATTATTATAACTGTATTTGCATTAAGGAGTATCCTCTCTTAGGAAATCACTTTTAGCATGGAGATCTCCACCAAGCCTGACTGTCCTGAAATTCTTTTACCAAGGATACTGCCTGTATTATCCACATCATCAGCCAGTTGACCCTGGCAGAAAGCTAAATCTCACAAACCTGAATGCTTTGGCATGCAGGATGCTTTATTATAAACACATGTTTTCTCTGACAATCATAAAACCTGCTGTTCTAAGGGCCCTAAATTTGAGGAGCAAACTTCTAGAGGGCTGGAAATGCATGTGGAGAGAGTTTTTAAAAATCATCACTCTTCATAAATGCTATGTGAGCAAAGAATAGGCACTCCAGTGAAAGGAATCACTGCCATTTATTGACCACTTTGCCATGCACAGTGCTAAGTGCTTCATTACCTCAATAATGACTAATCACAATAACCCTGCTAAGCGCGTGTTTGCCCCATGTTACAGATGAGGAAATGGCATCTCAGAGGAGTGAAGTCACTGGCCCAAGGTCACACAGCTTCTGAGGGATTTGAACCCATATCAACCAGTATTGAGAACAGCACACTAAGTATATAAATGCAACAAAGATCCAACAAATGACTTCCTTCCAAGACGCAGGGCAAAGTTCTTTTCACAGAAGCAGAAGGGCTGTCCTTGCCGGTGGCCATGAAAAGCTGGAGCAGAATACCTGACCTGACTGTGGCCAATCCCCAGGAGGGGAGGGAAGGAATGACTTGACAGACCAGTGGTGCTCGGGGTCCACACAAATTAGTCATGGGTGCCCGAGGTTGATGACTGGAAGCAATTATACCACTCGCAGCAGGCAGAGCATATGGTGCCAGTCAAAATGAATCAGTGTGTCACAGCAGCAAAGTTCTCAGAGAAGATTTAGGAAATGTTGCCAAACAATGATTATGATATTACCAAGGGATCAAGGCCAGTAATTACATCTTTCAGCCAATAATTTATAGCACTTTTTTTTTAGCCTTATCCAGTGGCCATTGTTTTGGCTCCATTTCACAGATGGAGAAAGTGGGGTACAATGCAGTTGGCCCCAATGTACATAGTAAATAATTGGCAGGACTTGTGGGGTTTTAAGAGAGCCTAATAAATCGATTCCCTCTTTTCCTGACTGGATCCTGAACCTATTAAGTAATAAAAGACAGAAAATGGCAGAGGCACCAGAGATGGAGCACAGAATCCCACTTTTATTACAGATAAAGCGTGGCTGGAAAGCAGTGGATGCACTAACTCCCTCACAAATGACTCAGGGACAGGCCACCTAATGGGAAGGTAAAGCCTGCACAGCAGAGACCCCCTGCTCCAGGAACCTTGGATAGATTAGCTCTCCATTTGAGACCATGGACCAAAGTCGGTTGCCAGCCGACCAGGTAACTCACTTCATCCACATGGGAAATCTGTCTATTTAGTGGACACTCTATTTTATTATTTTTCTCATCAGAGCCTCAGGGTCCACCTATATTGCTAGAAGTAGGAAAGGGACTGCCCCTGAAGGAAATAAACGTTACCCCTGTCAATCATCCCGAGAAGAGGCTGACTGGGGTAGGAAATTAGAATTCGGGAGGAGAGGACAAAACTTTCTTCTCTCAAGGGCTGGTGGAGGTATCAGAGCAGAAGGTCCAGAGAAGACAGTGCAGGATGCCACCGTCCTGCTGCCTCCAGACCCCTCTTTGTTCCATGCTGCCTGACCCAGCAGATGCATGGGCCCACCCTCAGCACCCAACAATACAGTGAACAAGCTTTCACCGAGGGCAGGGCTCCCCAAAAGGCCAGGACAGCCCCATGCAGACACCACACCCCACGGCCCCAGGTTGTAGCCCAGCCTCCCACCGCTGAGCATTGTCCTCTCTCCTTAGCCCTGACCCAAGCCTGCTGACCAACCCACCAACAGCCCATAACCCAAATCTCCTTCTCCTGGCACAGAAAAAAAGCAAAACTTTCTGCTATTCCACCCAACTAATGATGACATTCATGGTCACACACAGTGTACTTTAGACCTTTACTTTAAACAGAAGCGGTTTAGCTTTTGGTTGCATTCAACCTTTTCCTTCTAGAATGGCTTCTTGCCTTTATCTTTACATAACCGAAAGGCCTCTTGAAGTGTTTTATTTGTGTTAAAGGCACAATAGGCCTCAGAAGTCCAGTTGAACTTCCATCTCAAGGAAAACAGAAAAATGGCTGGTAATTTAAAGGTAGCCATTGCCCTCCTTCACCCCAGCCACTGCTTCTGGCCCTGGACATTTCAAAAACTCTGGGAGTTCTATCTAGTCTCATGATAAAAGTTCTAGTTTGAGCTCACAGTAGAGTACAAACACAGATGTTTTCCTGTTTCCTTGTGACTTTCATAGAATCTTCATATTTTTAGAGCTCTGTCAACATTTTTTTCTGCCCCCACATAGCCAAGGAAAATAATAACCTCATCAGGAACAGCACCTCACACAATCCAGAAGGGATATTAATTTTGGGGGTGATGTACACAGACCTTATAGAGGCATTTCAGAATCTTTGAGGAGAGGACATTGGTGTAATTTGAAAAGGCAATTATAATACCCCTCCACTCTCAAATGCCACTCTCCCCTCATATAAGCATAAATTCTCTGGAAGCCTCTAACTCGCCTACTTTTTCTCCCCTCAGCCATTATTTAATTCAGCTGCTTGTGTTTGTTACACGCCTCACCACTCCTTCAAAAATCCTAGGCTTTGGGTCATATTAATGTCTGCTTTCATTTTTCCTTATTCTCTGTCCAACAAGTTGTTAAGAGCTATGGTTCAGGAGAAGCCCTGCAGAGAAAACTAATGCTCACTTCAGCAGAACTGAATTTCACATTTGTAAAGAACAGTAGCACTGCCTCAAACACAAGGATCTCTGAGTCCTCTGCATTCTCCTCAGTCCACAGTTATCCTTAAAAATGTTAGGCATCTGTTATGAACCTGGAAGAGTGCTCCCCTACCAAATTTACTAACATAAACCCTTCCTGTGGTTTTTTACCATTTTTTTTTTTCAGATTAATACAGTTGTATCAGGAACACTCCTTCTTTTAAACAAGCCTACTATATGGAAATTATATTATATAAAGGAAAAATGAAAGCATACTCACTTTGTAAAATAATTTACCGATTGAGTTTCTTTACTAACTAGTTCCCTGGTACTTCTGAATATGATTCCACTTATTTGAACTTTTGATTTATATATACATGGGGAATAGCCCTATAATATAAAGCGAGGTACTCCTATATTCATAAAGTCAATTCCTCTCCCCAAATTCATGGGCACTTCTCTATGAATTCTATATGTATTCATATACTCTATGTAAGCATGTGCATCCCGGTATGTGCAAAATATGAATAGCTGCACAAACATTTAATTACTACCTGTTGTTTGGATACTTGCTGCAATGAAACCTGAGTTGCTCACATCAAATCAGAAAATACTGAGATGAAGTTAGGTTTTCAGAATAAACACTTACGAGTGGCCGACTAGGTGAGTTAGGAATTGGGTATTTCAGGTACCAAAAGGCTTTGCTCTAACATTTACTCACTCCTAGAGAAAATAGCTATGTTGAGTCACAGGCAGAAAGATAAGGAAAACACTTAGTCCTCAATTTAGTTAGTCACTCATTTTGCAACTGTATTCACGTCTGACAGCCTTTACAGACAAATATTTCAGGGGAAACTGTATATAAAGAAAATAAATTGCCATTTGGCACTTTTCATGCCTGGCACCCTCGCGGAGAAAAGCACCCCATCCTTATTCTGCACGCGGCACTTCCTGCTGCCTTTGTTCTTTATTTAGTTCTCTTTAAAGTTCAGCATCATTTTAATTCTTTCTCAAATTCTCCAAAATTCTAAACCACTCCCTACGTGACAGAATTTTGAATAAATCCTCAAGTTACCAAAATATAAAGTCCCGAACCACAACTGAAAGCAGCAGCCGCCAGATTCATCAGCCCCCCTTCTCCTCAGGCCAGCAGCACATCCCCTCCCCCTCCCTCTGACCTGACTGCAGCCTCACACAGGCTGAGGGCCTCCCAGGGGCACCTGAGGCCTTTGTGCTAAAGATTGGCTGGTACTGCTTCTCTCATCATTGTATGCACATTCTCTCATACCCTCACACCGTTCCTAACAGAATCCTGACTTTTTTCAGTGTCCTCTCCTACCCCACTCAGCCCTGTGCTTCAGGAAACCAATGCCATCCCCCCAGCTTCAGGGGACAGATCTGATTAGTCTGGTCAAAGCAGTAAGCAACACTCTCACGGGTCCAGGGGTAGGCACATGTTTTAAGTGGTCTAATCAGACTGAGGGAAAGGACTTACAACTACTGGTTGGAAAAGATTCTGTCTCTCTCTCTCTCTCTCCCTCTCTCTCTCTCTCTCCCCCTCCCTCCCTCCCTCCCTTTCCATAGTTCCCTCTGCTGGACATGCATAAAGAAGTAGAAGGCCCCAGTTGCCAGGGGCAACCATCTTGTGACCACAGACCCAGTGAACCAATTTTAGTGTGAAATTGACATGGAAATGTCTGGATTGAATTCTTGATGTTATCACTGCATCACTAATCGTTCTTCATATGAACTTCTTTATTGCAGGACTTCTCAGGGCCTTTGAGGTTCTTGCCACAGTCCAGTATGCTGTGCTTCCCAAACCAATTTGACCACACAGCCCCGTCTCTCTCAAAAACTACTGTTCCACAGCTGGAGAAACACCAGATTATGGTCATTTTCGGGGTCTCTGGAACCAAAATTTTCTCCTTTAAAGATGGCAATCACCAGCCCCTGAAGAGCTGGAGGCAAAAAGCATACAAGATAAACCCTTGAATCCAAGATTTTATGATTTAAATCATAAAATTATATGGCTACCATTTCTTTTTCCAAATCATCAATATGTGTTTATTAAATCTATTAGGTCACTGTGCTACATATTTGCTTCATCTACAAACTTTTTATATGGAATGATTCCCCTGCCCAAGAAATTAAAATGCAAACTACAAGCCATACTTCTTGTGTCTGACTTTCAAAGCCACCCTAATCTAACCCCTCCTGAGTTACCCATTTCTCCCAACTCCCCAACCCAGTCTGTACCCTAGGCTCATCACTCACTCCCATCCCCAAATCTTCAGCTCAGATGCCAACCACAGCAGCCTCATCCTTCTCTAACTCCTTTTTAAGTCTGGAATATCAAATTAATTTAAATTATACATTTAATTATATAAGTAATATATTAATATAATCTCCTTATAAAAACCCAGAATATGAGGCTCACAAGCTCTTTGTTAACCCCAATTCTGGTTCTTTTCCTGCCTTTCCAGAGGTAACCGCTGTTATCAATTTGGTATGTAGCATTCCAGACCTATTGCTGTGCATTGATATGCATATGCATGGACCCACAGAACATATGGGGCCCTAATTACTTTCTTTTTTAAAAAAAAATATTTTTATTAGAGAGGTTGTGAACTTACAAAATAATCATGCACAGGTGTGGAATTCCCATACAAACCCCTCCACAAACACCCTACATTGTTGTGGAACATTTGTTACAGATTAAGAGATAATATCAGATTATTACCACTAACTATGGTCTATAGCATACATTTGGTTTATTCTTTTCCATACTCCCCTATTATTAACACAGTACATCTTTGGCATCAATGTAAGAATATTACAGTATGGCTGTTAACTATAGTCCATAGTTACATTAATTGTATTTTTCCCATGCTTCTCCACATTCCCACCACCTTGCCTGAGGTATGGCAATGCAAGGAGAAAGGGTGATGAGCAGAAGCCAGAAGCACAACCTTCCTGCACACTCCACCTTCCCCCTCAATTTCCTATCCCTGGTCTTTAGCTCTGGAACCACTTTTGTTAGTATCCACTATATAGACTTGAGTTTGTTACAAGATAAAGGTAAAGATTCCATTGATTTTTACCTCCCTGAATTCACAGCTATCCACAGCAGCAAAGCCCTGGGCAAAGGCAGCAGTGCAGGGGAGAGGGAGCCTCTCCTGGGTTCCATGGACTGCATCCTCAACCCTGTTCTGGCCCCAGAATCTGAGGTAAGGGTCTTCTCTTCTGACCACCTACAATCTCTGCTTTTTAATATCTTAAAAGAAGCCCAGGACAGAGAATGGCACATTGTAACTTAGAACTTTGCCCAGCATAATCCTCGCCTTCTTGCTGCCTGCATGACATACCATTCTCCCTTACCCACTCTGCCCCTCTCTGTTCCATCAACAGGCCCTGCTGCTTGCCATTTTAGGCCCTTTCACATGCTCTTCCCTCTTCCTGGAATGTTCCTTCCCCCTGGGCAATGCATGGTTGTCTCTTTCTTGTCATTCACCCTGTCTTGTCTAACCCTAAATGTCACCTCCTGGGAGAAGCCTTTTCTGGACATTCAATCCGATGAAGTCACATCCTTTCCGATGGGTTTAGTTTTCTGCCTAGCACCTACTAAAATCTGATGTTTTTCTTTTCTTTCCGTTAATTTTTGTTATTGTTGTTGTTCATTGTTTTTTCATTGTCTCTTGGCTAGAATAGAAACGAGAATTCATCTTATTCACTCCAGCATCCCAGGCACCTGAAAATAGTGCTGAGCATGTAGAAGGGCTCAATAAATAAGTGTTGAATGAATGGATCCTTGGGTCTGAAACTTCATCTGTAAGGCCTTGCATGCCCCTTCCTCTCTCTCCTAGCTGGTTTCCCATCCCTGCCTTCAACATACGCATTGATCCAGGCAGACTCAACTACTCACAGTTCTCCAGACATGCCATGCTGTTTCATCTTCCTTTCCTTTCCACATACTGTTTCCTCTCCTGCTGTTCCCACTCCTAACCCTAAAACCTACCTCCTCCACCTCCTCCCTGTCTTTCGACTACTGGATCAATTATCACCTTATTCAGAAAGTATCCTTACCTACCTCCTCACACCTTAACCAGGCTACAAATTTCTCCTCTGTGTTAGAAATTTTGTGCTTGTATCTATCAAAATATTTCTCTCACTGTTATGTTTATGTATCTATTTACCCATAAATATTCCTCCTGGATGTTGAGGCCATGAATTTGGGCTATGTAAGTTTCCACCCACCTGTCTCACTGATAGCAGTAAATGGCTGCTGAATGAATGAATAGGAAACATCCAAATATTTCTGAAAGGGATGAAGAAGAATAGGAGGAAAAGAAGGAGAGAAATAGCTTAAATAGCAGGATAGACTTCATTTAAATCATTTTGATATGGTTTTGAATCATATGGTTTTTTAATCATTTTGAAATTCTGAATGAGACCTGAGATACATTGCGTCAAAGCCAAGAGGGTCTAAGACCCACAACAAACTTCTCATTCACTCCACTGGCTGTGACTTGACGATGTGGAAACTCACCAGAAGTAGCCTTTTCAAATTATTTATATTTATTGTAGAGTTATTGAGCACAACAAAAGATAATCCAATATGAAATTACCTAACTTATCTAAACTAAACTATCCTATTAACACACAGAGCACACCTCTTCGGGGCAGAAGTAAAAGGCCACAGTGACAAGCTCTAGATGGGGTCTATGGAGGTGGTCCACTACTGCCTGTGGTATGGGTGCATGCTCCCACCCACCCACAGATGTCTAGGCTCACACTGGAGACTGGATCCAGAAAGAGGACTCTCAATGGAGCAAGATCCAGAAAACTTTGCCAGAGGCTCTACCTTCCAGGGTCAAACAAGGGAAAGGAGAGTATGTGTCATGGAGCTATGAAAGTTTGAGATTTTATAATTAATTATTATAGGCTAGTCCTAGATCTGTATATGCTGGTTGTGTTACCCCCACCATATGGTTATAAATCTTACATATTCATAAATGATGCAACCCTAAGGTGTTGGTTTTAGCTGTAGTTTTCATGTAGAGGCAACTCTATGTGTCAATTCTAGATGTGGTTAGTACACTTCTAGAGTAGCACCTCTGATACCCCCACCCATCTGGCTGTAATTTTACATATATATAAATTAGGCAGCCCTAATATGTTGCTCCTAATAAGATGTGGTGCTTTCACTGGATGCTGGCACTTCTTATGGGTTGGTATGATGTTTTAGTTTGCTGAAGGCTGCCAATGCAATATACCAGAAATGGGTTGGCTTTTATAAAGGGAATTTATTAGGGCAAAAGCTTACAGTTCCAAGGCTATGAAAATATCCAAATCAAGGCATCATCAAGAGATACTGTCTCACCAAGTTGCAGCTGTGGGTGATCAGGCACATGGCGGTTTCATCTAAAGATGCTTTCTCTCAGAGCTCAGCTGTGGGTAATCAAGCACATGGCAAGACATAATGGCAGCCTGCTCATCTCTCCCCTCTCCTCCGGGCCTGTGGCTAGTTCTGCTTCTGGCTCCTTCATCTGTGGCTTCAGTCACTGCAGCTTTTTCTGTGTGTCTCTAATCCTCTGTTTATAAAGGATGCCAGTATGAGGGTGAAGACCCACCTGAGTGAGGTTGGTCACATCTTAAGTTAAGATCCTACTTAAAATAAGTCCACACCCAAAGTAATGGATTAACTTTAAGAACATTCTTTTTGGAGGTCCACAAAAGACTCAAACCAGCACATATGGTAAGGTGCTGAGATCAAAATTGAGACTTAGAATCCTAATTCACACACATACTATATGCATTGAAGCTATGACCTAAGCTCTATAATTTCCTCTTCTTAAAAAGAGAGAAGTACACAGATGAGTCATTACATTCTTCTATAAAAGTGATAAAGAAAGCGAAAAGGACTCTTGAGGTAGATACCTTATACAGGTTCTAACCAAAGCTGTTTGCCTTCTCTCCTCTCTTATCTCCTAGTGGTACTGAGGGTATGCACTAGGATAGAGAGAAAGGGTCTCCCAATGGCAAACTGTGCTTCCATGGCAGAAGTTCCCTGCACTTGACAACCTAGAAATTTTCATTAGTCCAGTTTTTCTTCTTGATGTTCTAAGATGAAAAAGCAAATTATAAAAAAAATACACATCAACATTTTGATGGACCCATAAAAACAACATTTTTCAAAGAAGATAGAAGAGTACTGATGCAACCCATGGCTACACAATAGGACTACAAAGCAAGTAGATGGACTTCCAAAAATTCATACAGACCTATTAATCTTGTTTCTGTAGTTGTACCTCATATGTCAAAAGTCTTCATCAGGGAAAATTGGTCACCCAGAAGTATAATGTCCTCAATTTTCAAATAATCAAATATCTACACTTACTATGGCAGGAAAGTACACTCTGCACTGTGCATCCTGGACCCACTCTCCCCTGAGCTACATGGTGGGGGGGGGGCGGTGAGAGGTAGTAGAAGGTGCACGAAGTTGTGCTATAAACAGGGCACATCTTTCTAAATCTCTGTGTTGCTCAGAGATTTGGAGGGGGAATTACATGAAAGAATGGGAAGAAGCTCAAAACGTAATTTTGATATAAAAACAAAGTTGGATATATTATAATGTCTAATGCAAAATGTCCATGAATTTTAAAGATAAAATGAAAAACTTCAAAAAAAAAAAAAAAAAGAAAAAAAAAAAAAACTGTGAGCTGGCTGCAAGCAGTTTCAGACTCTAACGCCAGCCCCCACTTCCCTCAACCCAACCAGGCTAGTGCTCACTCTCCTTTGCCTTGGGCTATTTTTCAGTGGACAAGTTTAAGAAGCATTGAATCCTGATCGATTTTCAGAAATACTGAATAAGAACTGAAACTGAAAGGGAGGCTTGTGTATATTTTAAATATCATAACAATTCAACCAATCAGAACATACCATCTCTCCACTCTAGATTCTGTCCTCCCTTTTTCCTGCTGCACCACAGTTCCCCCAACCCTTGCAAAAAGAAACTCACACATATATTCTCACTGCTTCCCAGCATTGTGAGTCAGCAAAGTTTATTTGTAATGATGATAATGTGCATCACTTATGAATGCATCCATCTATCCTGACATCTAACAATCACCTAAAGAATGCCTGGTATCGGTTGGGTATATCTGAGGGCATAAAGAGCAAGATGTTATCCCTACCATGGAGAAATCCACAGGCCTATGAGGTATCCAGATATCAAACTTTTTAATGACTTTATAATGTGATAAGTTCTTCAGTAAAAACCACAAATGTTGCAGAAGTCTAGAGGGAAGAAGGATTCCATCCTCCTCAGGGAAAATACAGCCAGGGAGGATTTCTCAGATGAAGCAGCATTTGGGACCTGTGGTGGTTTAGAGCTATATGTACTCCAGAAAAACATGCTCGTAAATTTAATCCATTTTCGTGGGTATGAACCCATTTGATGAGGCTACTGCAGTTAAGGAATGGCCCAGGATGGAGTCCTTTATAAGACGAATGAAATTTAGAAAGAAAGTCACAGAGGCAAGAAGCTGAAATTCAACGGAACCCAGAAGAGAATGGGGAGGCTGGGAGCAGTCACTATGTGCACTGCCATGTGACAGAGGAGCCCAGGACCAAGCATCACTGGCAGCCAGCCCCAGAATGCCAGTCTTTGGGGGAAAAAACCATCACCTTGATGATGCCTTGATTTCTTTTAGCCTCAAAACCATGAGCAAATAAATACCCATTGTTTAACCCATCCCATTTCATGGTATGTGCTTGGGCAGATGAGTAAACTAAAACAGGGCTTTAGTTTTTGCAGCAACAAAGTGAGCCCCCTGGGAGGCTCTGGAAATTTCTCTGCCAGCTAGCTTCTTCCTCACACCTCTCCAGGTTCCCAGCTGTATGTGCCCCATTGTCCTCCGTTCAAGAGCTTAAAGACATAATTACACTTTTTAAATTATATTATCATTGCACCAAATTTTTGTTGAACATCTGCCCTGTAGAGAACTGCTCCTGCATAGCTTTTACTCCAGCATTTAAACTCCCAGCAACCATATTTTATTATTCCTCTTTTACTCGTGAGGACATGGAGGCTCAAAGAGATCAAATTACTTGCCCAAAGTCACTTAGCCAGGATGTGATGGTGCTTGGTTTCAAACCCAGATCAGACTACCCCTTTTCACTGTGCCCACTGCCTCCCTTGGTTATAAAGCTAACTTTGCCTGTGGGTTTTTGACATGCCTATTTTTGTGAATGAAATATTAACATCCAGTCTGACTAGTCAAAGGAGATTCAGGAAGGAGCGGGTTGTCTTTTGGTGATGGGATTATGGAATTGTTTTAAATTTTTTCTTTCTACTTTCACATTTCCAAAAAAAATTTTTTTTTAGTCTGAGTATGTATTATTTATAAAATGGAAATTATGAATTATTTATTTATTTCTACTGAAAGAAGCAGTGCCAAAATAAGAAGATAATAGAGAAACCCAAATTAGGGGATAGGTGGGGGAGAGGAGGCACAGAAGAAGTGAAGGAAAAATGAGCTGCCATGGAGTGAGGCAGCTTGGAGGAAAAGGTCACACAGCCCAATCTCGATGTCCTTTGAAATGTCAAAGGCCCAGGAACTGCATCCAGAAAATACTGATCTAAAACCAAGACGCTTCAGGCTGCAAACCGAGCCTGGGAAACGTCAGGTAAGCAAGGCTCGACGTGCCCACGGCCCGGCCCAGCAGCCGGTGGATGAGGAGAGCTGTGTGCTCACAGGGCGCAGCCTGCTGGAAAGGCAGCGGGGAGAGTCTTGCTGCGTCCGCGGCGTGGTCAGCGGCTCTGCGCTTGGATACGAAGCTGAAGCTGGCGACGTGATGCAGCCCAGCCCCGGCTCAGAGTGAAGCAGCGGTGCCTGCGGAGCTGGGTTGTGTGCCCGGGCCAAAATGGGGTGCGGAAGCTAACAAGCCAGGGGGAGAAACAGGGGCACACCCTCGCCGTGTCAAACCCCTGCTTCCTTCTGTGCGCCCCGAGGTGGGTGAGGACCTTGAGGCGTAGCGCTTCCGCCCTTTTCCCCACGGCGGGTTTTCCGGGAGCCTAAGGCAGAGCTTCCCGCTGGAGCCACCCCTTGGCCAGGTGGCTGGAGAAGGCTCTCAGCCTAAAGACCCATCTCCTCTTTGATTTCCACTCTCATTCTGTGAAGTGCTTTCCAAAATCGATGTGGGCTCATTAAATGCTCTCACAGAACTATTGGAAGTTGAAGAGGAAAAATCCAATAACCCAAACTTCCTTTCTTCTGTAGGTGCCACATCAAGAGGGCTGGTGGATGTGCAGATAGTTGCCATTTCCCGGGAGCTGGTTATCGCAGAGGAAAAGGATTTTATTTAAGGAAATAAATAAATAGATAAACAAATGCCAACAAATAGACCAATTTTTGTTTCTGGGAAGCAGCAGTGCCAGGGACTGACTGGAGATAAGATTATCTGAAACTAAAAGGGCAACAGGGATACGCTCTCTTCTAGTCCATTTTTAATATTCCATCTACCGATAAAGAATTGCCAATTAAAGAAAACCTCAACCTTGTGCCTGTGGGAAAGGGAAAGAGACACAGTTGGACTGATAACTTAGATGAGAGGGTGTCAGCAACATTCCAGTAAGTTGAGAAAGAAATAAATTGTTGAAGAGAGGGAAAACATCAGGAGGTAATCCTACGGTGGAAATAGGCAAAGTTCTGAGGTGTGATTAATCCCTGTGCCAGTAACACCAGTAACACAAATACAGCTCCCCACCCAAACCCTGGAGAGCCTGTCACAATTAGGTTCTCTGGTCTGGTGTTATTACGTGGATGAGGAAGGGAGAGGCTACAAATGCACATCTCTCAGGACAGCAGACCCTCTACACGTGGCAGTTACAGAGAAACCTGATAGTTCAAGGAAGACTTCTTATTCAGAAGGTGAAAGATATCCTTCTCAACAGCGTGGCCCGGGAAGACTGAGCCTGAGCTGCCGGTTCCGCCCATGAACCACAGCTAACAGGGCCTGGGGCGGCCCTTGCTGTGGGGAGGCCCCACTTAACGTATGCCTCTGCCTCTTCTTACCGTCTCAGTGACTCCTCGGGGAGCTGCCGGTTGTCTTCTCTTCATTTTTCGGTGTGCTCACTCTCCCACATCTCACATCAGGTACAAACAACCTCACTACAACCCAGCGCTTCCCCATGACGCCGTTGTCTCAGAACACAGGGAGGGCCATCTTTGTGGGGAATGCCTATATGGTTGGTTGGTTTGTTTTTGATTTTAGTGTTTTTATATGGTACGATTTTAAGGTTGTACCTGTGTTAACCTGCACTGGCCTATCACAAGAGTCTGAAATTCTACCATTAATGATTGATTTTCTAGAATGCAACATAATCAAGTATATACTTTTTTTTTTTTTTAAATTTTAATCTATAAATAGAGAATATTTAAAGCAACTATTAGAATGCAGCAATTTATTTTCCCAGCTGTCTTGGATGACTGTGTGTGAATCTGGCAGAGGGAATAACAAGGAAACACTAAGAACTTCTACTGTAACCCAAGAGGTCCCTGGTCTGTCTCAGACCCTCCCTACTGGTCCGTCTGGTGGTCAGAGGTCCAGGAGTTAAAGCTGAAAGTATCCTTACATGCAACATCGCTTTTTATTAGTTTTATGTTCTTGCATGCCCATTGTTGCTCATAACTAGCCTATAGCTCTTAACCACAATCCATTTCCCATCTGAAACCAGTGATGCTATTCCTAGAAAATGTCATTCTCTGAGCCACTCCCTGAGGACTTATTCATTCTCTCTCTCTCTCTCTCTCTCTCTCTCTCTCTATATATATATATATATATATATATATATATATATTTCTATCTATCTCCATCTACCTTCCTCTCTCCCTCTCTCTCCCTTCTTCGACAACCCATCCCCAAACTTCCTCTCCTTTATTTGGCAGAACTGGATGAGTTACTCTGTCAAACACACCAAATGAAATTTCATCCCAAATGAATTCCAGTAAGTTAATAGAAACTTGAAGACAACATTTCCTGTGTTTCCATTAAGCTGATTAAACCCAGATTTTAAGAGTTTAGAAACATGGCAGATATAAGATTGGAGGAATTGACTGATGGCTTAAGGATTGCATGGAGCCCTGCTGGTAAGGAAAGCGAGTGGAAAGAGCATGAGCTTTGGAGGCTGCTGCACCTGGGAGTCAGGAACAGCCAGGCCCCACCTCATAATAACAAGTGTACAACTTTGGACACGTTTTCTCATCTCTAAAAAAGAATAACAAAACCTTTTTTCAGAGTTGTGAGTATTAAATGAGGCAATAAATGTAAAGGAATGTTATAAAAGTAAACAGAAGTTATTAAAACCTTCCCTTCTTCCTCTGCTTCAAAGTATCAGTTGTTTCTTTTGATTTTGAAAGCTCAGTTTCCAGCTCCATTTCTTGGATCTTGGGCAGTTTGGTCAAGGATTTAGCTTAAGATATGGTATCTCAAGTTGTAATCACATGAAATTGATGTCAGCTAAGGACATGGAATCAAATGAAAATTTTGTCTCAGGCTCTGTATAAGACCTCTCCCTATCTTTTTGTCTAGAAAAGCCTACTTGGGTGATTAGAACCAGCCAAAAAGCACCTCCTCTATGAAGCCATGTGTGATCTGCTTATTCAAAAATAGTAGTTAAATGCCCTCTGTCCTCATTAAACACTGATGATAAAATGGTGAGCAGAATAGATCTGAACCCTGCCCTCCAAAAGTAATTATGTATTTATAGATATGTATTATGATATCCCTCTTCCCTTGGTCTCCTGGGCCAGGACCAAGTATTCTTCATGCTCAGTTTCTCATAGAGTAGGTGTTGAATTGCTGAATGAGTGAATGATTGGTTGATTTTAACACTTTATAAAGTCAGGCATTTTTAAAACGGAGAAACCATGTATAGTTTAACTATAGCTTTTACTTAAAAAAAACAAAAGTTCTGCATTTTCCTAATATTTCTCTAGTTGAGTGACTATAATCTTTCATAATTTACCCAACAGAGGGAAAACTAGAAATTTCCAGGGGAGAAATTTTTTAAATTGTTTGTTAAAAAAAAAAAAAATGGGGAGGGAGAGAGGAAAGGAGGGAGGGAGGGAGGGAGGGAGGTTGGAAGGTCCCCAGCGACAAAAATCACATCATGGGAGAATCAGAGTCAGAAGGGTTGGATCCTAACACCAGCTCTGCAACAAACTATGTTGGACTTTGGTCAAGTCATTTCACCTCCTTGTTCCTAAATGGGAAGGACCTGGACTGAAAACAAAACTCAAGTTCCTCTTCACTTCTGCCATACTGAGATTTTTTTCAATTTGACATTCCTCTTTGTCACCTTTCCTCACCAATCTCTGGTACAGATTGAACAGAATCTTACAAACAGAAACAAGAGCTGTTTTCACTCAAGGCTGCTCCATCCATCAAGGAAGCAACTGCCCTCCATTCCCCACCACCACCCCTCCCCATTTGTTTTCAGGTCTCTAGTTAAAGCACCCAGGGTCCTACTGGAGGCAATCAGCACTCATCTCTGTAGCAATGAGGCAAAAACAGAAACCAAACTGAAAACTCTTTCGGAGGGTATCTTGTACTTGAAAAAATACTTAATTCTACTTATGTAAGATGCTCCTTAGGAGTTTGTAGACACTTATATTCAAGCCTAGTATATTTTAAAAGACAATTTACCCCACCACAACCATATAATCTCTCAATTTTAAAAAAGACTGAGGTTGTTGCAGTGCTGCTATTGACATGTGCTGTATTTTCAATTATGAATTCTGCAGATGTGTGATTGCAGTCAAGAAAGATGTACCCACAGAATCCTCAAAGAACAGAAAGGGCCTGATTGAAGACCTACTACAAAGAATGTGCATGTTGCTAGTTCAGGTTTCTGTTCTGTGTTTCTCCCAGATAGCCTTCATCTTATTTGTGGATTGTAATAGAGGTAGATTAGTAATAAAAATTAAAAGGACTCCTCTCTTTCCCCCTGCTGTTTTCTATTAGGCCTGCATTACATTGTATGATTTTCCAATGTTTACTTAAAATAGCTCATAAATATTAGATGGAAACAAGTAGGCTAGCAAAAATGGTAGCCATAAAATAATAAACAGCTGAGGATTAGACAATTGAACAGAAAAAGTTTACATAAGCCATATTCATGTACATTTAGGCAAACCAGCCTCGTTCTGTGCAGTACCTCCCATGAAATTACATGGGAAAGAAAAGCAGATTTACTTTCTTTTCCACTGAATCCTCCAGTCACTCCCTTTTTGCTGGTAGATGGAGACTCAGCAGCTGCAAGTGGAAACCATGAAATCAATGACAGAAAATGACAAATCAGCACCCACTACCTGCTATCCCCAGGGCCAGAAACTTCCTCATACTGCCTCATGCAATTCTCACAATGCTATGAATATACAGTATTATCCCCATTTACAGGTAGGAGAACTAAGAGAGGTTAAGCAACTTCCCCAAGGCCACTCAGATCAGTTCATAAGCAACAGACATCCAAGTCTGGTAGATTCCTAAGCTCCTGCTTGTTCCTCACCACTATAAAAAGGGAGCACAGATGCTGTCATAGGCACCAAGGGATAGGAAGATACCCTACATATCCTGCCAACACACTCACCCTTCTCTAATCCTCCTCTTCCTTCCCTTATCTATCGCCAAGTGGTCACCCTGTCCTCAATCCATCCTCTGTCTACCACCAACATGATCTTTCTAAAGGCAAACCTGGTCTTCACTCTCTCTGAAATACCTGTCAATTTAAAAATCCACTCTCATAGGGTTTTAAATGTAATTGAGGAAGTCAAACAGAACAGGTCTAAAACAGAATCATAAAGCCAGAATTCCTGAGTTTATGAGAAATCATGGATGTAAGATAATATCAGAATGACATATTTAAAGTTCTGAAAGACAAAAAATGCCACCCAACAATTCTATATCTAGAAAACTGTCTTTCAAAAATGAGGGAGAGGTTAAGACATTCCTGGATAAACAAAAACTGAGGGAGCACATCAACCCCTAGACCTTCCCTATAAGAAATGCTAAAAGGAGTACTTCAGGTTGAAAGGAAAGGACACTAGACAGTAGATCAAAGCTGCATGGAGAAATAAAGATCCCTAATAAAGGTAAACTACTTGGGTGAATATAAATGCCTACAATATTGTACTTTTTGTAACATACTTTTTACTTCTTATAGGATGTAAAATGCAAAAATAACTATTAAAAAAGGAATAATAAATCTATGGTTTTGGACACACAGTGTATAAAGATGTAATTTGTCACAAGAACATAAAGGTGAGAGGGCAAGGGGGTATAGGAACAGTGTATGTGTATGCTGTTTGTTATCAAAACTAATGAAATTGTTATAGATTTAGGATGTTAAATTTAAAGCCACACACACACAAAATCTGAAAAATATCCACAGAAGGAAATGAGAAGGAATTCTAGATGCTTAACTACAAAAAAAGTATTTCACTACCAAATGGTCCAGTACATATCTTTATTACTGATAGGAGTTTTATCAAAAAACCTGAAAATTTTCTGAGACAAGTTCTTTCTCCCTCTTTAATGACCTCTGCAAGTGTGATAAATAATGCCTTAACAACTACAGTGCCCAAATTTTCCGTTTCACTACTCACTTTGATACAGAGTATATCCAAACAGGCTTTAAATGGAACCATACATACTTGGAGAGGAAAAGTCTTAGCAGAACTTTTACATGTTGAGCTTCTAAATTCCTCACCAAAATCCCAGCCTTCTCCTAGTTTAATATTACACTAATAGGTACCCAACATGGATGTTGGTTTCTGGCCACAGCTCAAGTTTTTCCATTTTTCCAGAACTTGCTATTTTTTATTTTTTTTTTTTTAATTCAGTCTTATGGTTGAAAAATCCTAAAGGGACAAAAGGCCAAACAGTGAAAAGCTCCCTTTCACTTGTGTTTCCCTAGTTGCCCTCCCCAGTTGCAACCAGTACTACCTATTTCTTGCAGAGAAACTCTATATATATATATATATATACAAGAAAATGTGTATGTATATCTTTTTTGTTATTTTTATTACAGAAATGGTAATATACTATAAATACTCTTATGCATCTTGATTTCATTTAATTTAACTTAATTTGAAGGCCATTCCTTATCAATATGTAAAGAGCATCCTCATTTTTTCAGATGTTCATAGTGTTCTATCTCATGGATATAACATAATTATTCTTCTAACCTGGACAATTAGGTTGTTTGCAGGCTTTCTATCTTACATACAAAGCTGCAGTGAATAGCCTGGTACATAAATGATTTCACACACGCAGGGCGTGGTTAGCTGACCCAGCGAGCACAAACAGCAAAAATCACTTACTGATTTTTATCCATTGCACAGGGATGACATTTACAGGTTACAGGTTTGCTCTTGGGCATTTAAAATTAATCCTACTGTAAAATGATTCTCCCCATAAACACATTTTCTCACCATTCCATTATTTTCTTCTTTGTTTTCATCTCCAGTACAATGCAGTTCAAGTTTGACCTCAAAAGTAGGTGAACCTAGGGATTGTGGGGAGATGGCAACAAACTAACAAACAGAGCTGAATGCTCTCACAAAATCGATGGAGAAAGAGACAAAAGCTGTCCAAGGGACCTGCGTTGGGGATCAGCAGGCCAGGACAGCACTACACAACTCCCAGGAGGGTGAGAGACAGAGAAACAAAGAAGCCAAAACAACAAACATGAGTTACCAAGCCCCCCACCCCCCAGCATCCAGAAAGGCTCCCCTCCCCCACCCACAAGATATTAAGCTGGGGTAAAATCCCTGGCTTACTGCAGCTGACAGAGAGGAACAGAATTCTTTCTCCCTGTCAGCTGTGTCAAGGGAAAAGGGAGGGAAGGTCAGGGTGCTTTTCTTCAGTGAATTAAGCCAGCAGAGCCCGCTTTGAAGCTCTGGAGGCTCAACACAGGAAAGCCAAGAATGAAACACCTCCATGAAAAGGTGTGCTGGCGTGTGCCATCTGCTGACCAGTCTTAAAATTGCATGGACAAAAAACATTCTCAGCACTCTCTGTATCCTACCCCTGGGAAAAATCTGTGCCCCACTAGCAAGTCCCTGACCTAATTTTGGTAACTTAAACCAGGCAATTTTAAAGACAATAACCTGAAACAAGTATTGAAGAAAAGCTGTGAAGAAAAGAAAAAAAAACAGAGAAATTGGCCATCAGAGTAAACTCACCAATATATTCAGATGCCTAGACATCAGGAAAAAATTACAAGCTATTCTAGGAAACAGGGAGAGATGGCGCAGACAACATAACAAACCAAATATCCTGAAGAGATACAGGATTTAAGACAATTAATCGATGATAATCACAAACTCTCCTAAATCACTTCAAAGAGTTTAAAGAAAATATGACTAAAGAAATAAAGGATATTAAGAAGACATTGGGAGAGCATAAAGAACAATTTGAAAGCCTGCAAAGAAAAGTAACAGACCTTATGGAAATGAAAGACACAATGATGAGATTAAAAATACAATAGAGGCACATAAGAGCAGATTTGAATTGCTTGAAAACAGAATTAGTGATTTCGAGGGCAGAACATCTGAACTGGAAAAGACAGGAGCAAAGAAAGAGAAAAGAGGGGAAGCGGCTGTGGCTCAATCAGTAGGGCTCCCGTTTACCATATGGGAGGCCCTGGATTCGGTTCCCGGGGCCTCCTGGTGAAGGCAAGCCTGCCCGCAGGGCGTGGTTATCTGACCCAGCGAGCACAAACAGCAAGGGGGGGATAAATGAATAAATAAATAAAATCTTTAAAAAAAAAAAAAAAAGAAAGAGAAAAGAACGGGAAAAATGGAACAGAATCTCAGGAATTGAATGTCAATGCAAAACACACAAACATTCGCAATATTGGTGTCCCAGAAGGAGAAGAGAATGGAAAAGGGGCGGAAAGAATATTTGAGGAAATAATGACTGAAAACTTCCTAACCCTTATGGAGGACATAAATATCCAAGAAGGACAATGCACCCCAAACAGAATAAATCTGAATAGACCTACCCCAATACACCTACTATTTAGAATGACAAATATCAGAGATAGAGAGGATTCTGAAAACAGCAAGAGAAAAGCAAAGTATCACTACAAGGGAAACTCGATAAGATTAAGTGCCGACCTCTCATCAGAAACCAAGGAGGCCAGAAGAAAGTAGTATGATGTATTTAAGGTACTGAAAGAGAAAAACTGCCAGCCAAGAATTTTGTATCTGGCAAAATTGTCCTTCAAAAATGAGGGTGAGTTCTAAGTCTTCACAGACAAACAAAAACTGATAGAATATGTTATCAAAAGACCAGATTTACAAGAGATACTAAAGGGGGTGCTGCAGCCTGAAAGGCAAAAACAGGAGTGAGAATTTGGAGAAGAGTTTAGAAATGAAGATTATTAGGAAGGGTAAAGTAAAACAGAAATGAAGAACAAAATGGATGAAGAAAGTAATTCCTTTACAGTAATAACATTGAATGTTAATGGATTGAACTCTCAATCAAAAGACATAGATTGATAGAATGGATAAAAATATATGAGCCATCTATATGTTGTCTACAAGAGACTCACCTCAGACATAAGGTGAGTCTTTTAACCTGGTTAAAAGTGAAAGGTTGGAAAAAGGTATTACATGTAAATAGTAACCAAAAAAGAGCTGGAGTAGCAATATTATATGAGAAAACATATTACAAATGCAAAACTGTTATAAGGGATGAAGAAATTCATTATATATTAATAAAAGGGGCAATTAACCAAGAAGAAATAACTATACTAAATATCTATGCACCTAATATGAATGCCCCAAGATACATGAGACACACACTGGCAAAATTGAAGGAAGAAATAGATGTCTCTAAAATAATCGTTGAAGACTTCAATACACCACTCTCAGTATCAGATAGAACATCTGGACAGAGGCTAAATAAAGAAACAGAGAGCTTGAATAATATCATAAATGAACTAGACCTAATACACATCTATAGAACATTGCAACCCAAAACAGCAGGATATACATTCTTTTCAAGCGCTCATGGATCCTTCTCCAGGATAGACCATATGTTGGGTCACAAGTCAAGTCTCAGTAATTTTAAAAAGACTGAAATTATACAAAACATGTTCACTGATCCTAACAGAATGAAGCTGGAAATCCATAATGGACAGAAAAAGGGAAAATTCATAAATATAATGAGATTAAACAACATACTCTTAAATAATCAGTAGGTCAAAGAAGAAATTGCAAGAGAATTCAGCAAATATCGTACAATGAAAGAAAATGAGAACACAACATATCAAAACCTATGGGACACCACAAAGGCAGTGATGAGAGAGAAAATTATAGCCCTCAATGCTTATATTAAAAATGAAGAAAGAGCTAAAATTGAAGCTCTACCTGCCCACCCAGAACTAGAAAAAGAACAGCAAACTAATCCCAAATCAAGCAAAAAAAGAAACAGTAAAGATCAGAGCAGAAATAAATGAAATTGAGAACAACAACAAAAAAGTGGAGACTCAACAAAACCAAAAGTTGGTTCTTTGAGAAGATCAACAAAATTTACAAACCCTTAGCTAAACCGACAAAGAAAACAAAGAGAGATGATGCAAATAAATAAAATCAGAAATGAGAGGGGGACATTACCACCTCAGAAATAAGAGAGATCATGAGAGGATATTATGAACAACTGTATGCAAAAAAAAACTAGACAATGTAGACAAGATGGACAAATTCCTAGAATACAGGAATCACCTACACTGACCCTAGAAGAAATAGGAGACTTCAACAAACCAATCACAAGTAAAGAGATTGAAACAGTCATCAAAAACCTCCCAAAAATGAAAAGCCCTAGACCAGATTGCATCACGGGTGAATTTTTCCAGTCATTCAAAGACTAATATCAATCTTGCTCAAGCTCTTCCAAAAAACTGAACAGGACACAACATTACCAAACTCATTCTATGAAGTCAACATCATCCTAATACCAGAACCAGATAAAGATATTACAAAAAAAGAAAATTACAGACGAATATCTCTAATGAACATAGATGCAAAAATCTTCAACCAAATACTTGCAGACAGAGTCCAAAAGCACATTAAAAGAATTATACACCATGATCAAGTGGGTTTTATCCCAGGTATGCAAGGGTGGTTCAATGCAAGAAAATCAGTTTGTGTAATAAACCACATTGATAAATTGAAGAAGAAAAATCACATGATCCTCTCGATTGATGTAGAAAAGGCATTTGACAAAACACAGCACCTTTTCTTGATAAAAAACACTCCAAAAGATAGGAATATAATGAAGCTTTCTCAATATGGAAAAGTGCATATATGAAAAACCTATAGCTAGCATTGTACTCAATGGCACAGGACTGAAAGCTTTCCCGCTGAGAACAGGAACAAGACAAGGATGCCTACTATCACCATTGTTATTCAATATTGTGCTAGAGGTTCTAGCTAGAGCAATTAGGCTAGTAAATAAATAAAAGGCACCCAAATAGGAAAGGAAGATGTAAAACTTTCACTATTTGCTGATGATATGACCTTATACCTAGAATCTCCTGAAAAATCCACAACAAAGCTACTAGAACTAATAGATGATTTCAGCAAAGAGGCAGGATACAAGATTAATATGCAAAAACCAATAAGATTTCTATACACTACTGATGTGCAATCTGAGGAGGAAATCAGAAAAAAAAAATCCATTTACAATAGCAACTAAAACAATCAAATATTTAGGAATCAACTTAACCAAGGACATAAAGGACCTATATTCAGAAAATTATAAAACATTGCTAACAGAAACTGAGGAAGACTTAAATAAATGGAAGGACATTCTGTGTTCATGGATTGGAAGACTAGGGGAGAGGCAAGATGGTGTCAGTTTAGGAGGGCACTCACTGACTCGCTCTCTGAGGATGGCTGATTGGGGACAGAGTCCTGCCTGGGGGTCTGTGCTGTGGGTGCATGGAGTGAGAACCTTGGGGACATCTACCTGGAGTGAGCTCGACGGCATGGATTGCTCGGGAGAGATTCATGAATATTAATCCTGTCTGTGGTGGTTAACACAGACGGCTGAGCCCCACCCTCAGGGGAAAAGGCTGGTTTGAGAGGGAGCGTTCTCCGAGAGTGGGAGGGTTCTGCCGAAGGGTTGAGAGCGGTTTCCTTTCTGTGGATTTGGCTGCCTGGAACCCCTTGCAGCTTTGGGGAACAAGATAGCTGGCTTGAATCAGCACCAGGCAGAGGGGAGTGGTGAATCTGCTGAGGAAGTTGATTTACCTAGCTGCCCAGGGATATGCCCCAACTCTCACTGGCAACCTGGTGAGAGGGAGTATTCTCCGATGTTGGAGGCTGCCACTAAAGGGTAAAACTAAAATGGCTGACTAACAACTAAAAACTAGCCTGATCCTATATTTAGCCTTCTTTTGTATTAATAGCTTACCCTGTTCCCGCGCCTGCGAAACTTTCCCGGGCCCGCGAAACTTTCCCGCTCCCGCGAAACCTTCCCTCCTTCCGCAAATAACAAACCCTCCCTAACAACCAATTGTGCCCAATCCCCGCCTAACACGTACTCCCTCCTCTTCCACGCCCTGCCTCTTGCTCAACCCCTTACCTAGCTTATAAAAGGCTGTGCACTTCCTGAATAAAGATTCCCCCCTGCATACTCACCTCGTCTCCGCTGTAATTCTTTCCCTCGCCGTCAAGGCCCCCGGGAACGCCGACTACCTCCCGGCGCTCCCCCCTCATCCTGCCCGTCGACAACACTCCAAGAGTGGGAGGGTTCTGAACAGAAGGTAGAGAGGGGTTTCCTTTCTGTGGATTTGGCTGCCTGGACCCCCTCATAGCTTTGGGGAGCAGATAAGCTGGCTTGAACCAGTGCCAGGCTGAGGGGAGAGGAGAATCTATTGAGGAAGCCTGATTTACCCAGCAGCCCAGTGACACTGAGGCTTGGCTCCAGAGGGGGCGGAGTCAGCCAATTTTATCGTTCTGCACTGACAAGCATCAGAGCTTCAGCTCCCCTGGGGAGGCCAGGAAGTGGGAAGTGCTTGATTAGCTTCCATGACCTATTTAGGGTCCCCTCTGTGAAGGGGGTGGTCTAGAAGAGGACTTCTTTTGGGTCCCTTATTTCACTAAAAAAAAAAAAAAAAAGACAGTCACTTTGAAAAATAAAAAATGAATTATTCTTTTTAATTTAGTTTAATAGCTAAAATCTGCCTCAAAACCTGCAGACAGAACCTTGCAGGGCAATTGATTTATGAACACAAGCAGGCTGAGAGGTTACACAAGGGCCCAAGAAGGAACACTGTTCTTCCTTAGCTTTGTTTGACTGGTTGCTTGTGTGGTTGTTTGGTTTTTCTTTGTTTATTTGTCTCTTGCTTTTCTTTCCTCTTTCCTCCCCTCCCCCTTCTTATTTCTTTCTTTTTTTTTTTTTTTTTTTTTTAATTAGGTGCTGCTAGCTTGTCTCTTCTTTGCTGTGCTTCTTCTTCAGTGATTTCCCATTCTCTGTCTATATTGATTTTGTCTCCCAAGTTATCTCTTCCTTCATCTTTCGGTCCTCTGCTTTCTGCTGTGGTTCTTACATACCATGTTTTTTCATTAGCCCACAACTTAAGGGTGTCAATTTCTATTCCATCTATTCTGTTTTCTTCTTTTTTTAAAATCAGTATTAACTTTCTCCTTTCAACCCTTTCTTTACTCTTTCTCTCTCTTCTCATCATTCTAGCCTTCTAAATAATTATATATATATTCCTCTATTTGTTTTCCCAGTCCATTGTAGGTACTCCACTTTTTTTTCCTATTATTCTTATACTGCTTACATGAGTTAAATATTCATTTCACTAAGTCTTATACAGCCCCTCTTCTAACTTTTATCAATATTACTATTATCCTTCTTCCTTTTTCACATCTTTCAATTCCTCTGGCCCTAATATTTTGCCTTCAAGGGAACATAGAAAGAAGCAAGGAAATAAAATAAGAAGAAAAAGTGTCAAAGAGAAAACTTAACACACACACAGAACCACCAGCTAAATAAAACACTAGAGCAGAGAGAAAAGCTAATCAGCTGAATAAACCCATCAAGATAAAATGATGAGTAGAGGGCAACAAAAAATTACAAACCACACTGAGAAACAGGAAGACATGGACCAGTCCAATGAACAAACTAAAAACCAGGAAGAGATGCAGAACATCGAACAACTAATCAAAGCTTTCCAAACAAATATCATAGACCAACATAAGGAACTGAAGGAAGAGATTAAGAATAGTAAGAAGACATTGGGAGAACATACTGAAGAAATTGTAAACATACATTAAAAACATAACGGATGTGATGGTGATCAATGGCATAATCCAAGAAATCAAAAAGACAGTGGATTCACATAACAGCAGATTTGAACAGGCAGAAGAAAGAATTAGTGATGTGAAAGACAATACATCTGAAATAAAACAGATAGTAGAACAGATAGACAAAAATATAGAAAAAATCCAGCAGGGACTCAGGGATTTAACCGACAACACAAAACTCACAAACATACACATTATGGGCATCCCAGAAGGAGAAGAGAAGGGAAAGGGAACAGAAGGAGTGTTGAAGGAAATAATGGCTGAAAACTTCCCAACCCTATTGAGAGAGATGGATGTGCAGATCCAGGAAGCACAGCACACCACAAACAGTATAAATCCCAACAGGCCAACTCCAAGACATATACTTGTCAAAATGTCCAATGCTCAAGACAAAGAGAAAATACTCAAGACAGCAAGAGAAAATAGAATCATCACATACAAGGGAAGCACAATAAGGTTAAGTACTGATTTCTCATCTGAACCATGGAGGCAAGAAGACAGTGTTATGACATAGTCAAAGTACTAAAAGAAAAAAACTTCCAGCCATGAATTCTTTATCCAGCAAAACTGGCATTCAAAAATGATGGAGAGTTCAAAATATTCACAGATAAACAGAAATTAAGAGAGTATGCCAATAAGAAACCTGCACTTCAAGAAATACTAAAGGAAGTTCTACAAGTTGAAAGGAAAAAACAAGGGAGAGAGAGTTGGAGGAGAGTTTAAAAACAACTAAAAAGACAAAAACAGAAACAAAACAGCACATGACATACATTAACCCAAAGAAAATATGGCTAAAGTAAGAAATTCATTGTGAGTAATAACACTGAATGTTAATGGATTAAATTCACCACTCAAGAGACACAGATTGGCAGAATGGGTAAGGAAATATGATCCATCTATATGCTGTCTACAAGAAACCCACCTTCGACCCAGGGATTCAAGGGTGCTGAAAGTGAATGGCTAGAAAATAATTTCACAAGCTAACAATAGCCAAAAAAAGGGCAGGAGTAGCTATTCTAATATCAGACAAAATAGACTTTAAATGCAAAACTATTGTAAGAGACAAAGATGGACACTATATATTAGTAAAAGGGGTAATCTCTCAAGAAGAAAGAACAATCATAAACATTTGTGCACCTAATCGGGGTGCCTCAAAATACATGAGGCAAACTCTAGAAAAACTAAGTGGAGAAATAAATGCCTCTACAATTATAGTGGGGGACTTTAATACACCATTAGACAGAACATCTAGATAGAGAATCAATAAAGAAACAAAGACTCTGAACAATACATTAGAGGACCTGGACCTACTACACATATACAGACCACTACACCCAAATACAGCAGGATTTACATTCTTCTCGAGT
Source organism: Tolypeutes matacus (assembly GCA_026826555.1). Classification (NCBI taxonomy): domain Eukaryota; kingdom Metazoa; phylum Chordata; class Mammalia; order Cingulata; family Chlamyphoridae; genus Tolypeutes; species Tolypeutes matacus. The sequence continues at coordinate 11,501,857 of JAKSZT010053769.1, read as the reverse complement.
GCACATGGATCATACTCCAAGATAGACCACATGCTAGGCCACAGAACAACTCTCAATTAATTCGGAAACATTGAGATTATAAAAAGTAATTTCTCTGACCACAATGGAATGAAATTGGAAATCACTAAGGGCCAGAGAAACAGATTAGGCACAAAGATATGGAAGTTAAACAACACACTCTTAGACAAACAGTGGATCAAGGAGGAAATCTCAAAAGAAATCAGTAACTACCTTGAACTAATGAAAATGACAACACAACATATCAAAACCTATGGGATGCAGCCAAAGCTGTCCTGAGAGGGAAGTTCATAGCCATAAATACATATATTAAAAAAGAAGAAAGAGCTAAAATTGAAGACCTAACTGCACACTTGGAGGAATTGGAAAAACAACAACAAACTAAACCTAAAGGAAATAGAAAGAAGGAAATAACAAAGATTAGAGCAGAACTAAATGAAATAGAGAATAAGAAAGCACTAGAAAAAATAAACAAAACCAAAAGCTGGTTCTTTGAGAAGATCAACAAAATTTCCAAAATTGAGCCATACTAACAAAGAAAAAGAAAGAAGAGATGCAAATACACAAAATAAAGAATGAACAAGGGGATATCACTACTGACCCCACAGAAATAAAGAGTATCATAAGAAGATACTTTGAAAAATTACATGCCAACAAGAATGATAATTTAGAGGAAATGGACAAATTTCTAGAAACTCACAAACAGCCTACATTGATGAAAGAAGAAATTGATGAACTCAACAGTCCAATTACAAGTAAAGAGATAGACTCAGTCATCAAAAACCTCCCAACTAAGAAGAGCCCAGGACCGGATGGCTTCAAAGCTGAATTCTACCAAACATTCCAGAAAGAGCTAACACCAATTCTGCTTAAGCTCTTCCAAAAAAAATAGAAGTAGAAGGAATATTGCCTAATTCATTCTACAATGCCAACATTACCCTAACACAAAAACCAAACAAAGATACCACAAGAAAGGAAAATTACAGACCAATTTCTCTAATGAACCTAGATGCTAAAATCCTCAACAAAATACTTGCTAATCGCATTCAACAACATATCAAAAGGATTATACACCATGATCAAGTGAGTTTCATCCCGGGTTTGCAAGGATGGTTCAATATAAGAAAATCAGTCAATGTAAAACACCACATAAACAGATTAAAAGAAAAAAATCACATGATCATCTCTATAGATGCAGAAAAAAAGCATTTGACAAAATATAGCACTCTTTTCTGATAAAAAAAAAAACTGCAAAAGATAGAAATAGAAGGAAACTTTCTGAATATGATAAAGGGTATATATGAAAAACCCAAAGCTAACATCATCTTCAATGGTGAAATCCTAAAAGCCTTCCCTGAGATCAGGATCAAGACAAGGATGCCCACTATCACCACTCCTATTTAACATTGACTTAGAAGTACTTGCTCGAGCAGTGAGGCAAGAAAAAGGCATAAAAGGCATCCAAATTGGTAAAGAAGAAAATTTTCATTATTTGCAGACAACATGATCCTATATGTAGAAAGCCCTGAGAAATCTACAACAAAGCTTCTAGAACTTATAAAGGAGTTCAGTAATGATCAGGCTATAAGATCAATGCTCAAAAATCAGTAGCATTTCTGTACACCAATAATGAGCAATCTGAGGAGGAAATCAAGAAAAAAATACCATTTACAATAGTAACTAAAAGAATCAAATACCTAGGAATAAATTTAACTAAAGATGTAAAGGACTTATATACAGAAAACTACACAACACTGTTAAAGGAAATTAAAGAAGACTTAAATAAATGGAAGAATATTCCCTGTTCATGGATAGGAAGACTAAACATCATCAAGATGTCTATCCTACCCAAACTAATCTACAGATTTAATGCAATCCCAATTAAAGTCAACACTGTATTTTTTAAGGTACTGGAAAAACTAACTACAAAATATATTTGGAAAGGTAAGAGGCCCCGAATTGCCAAAGACATATTGAAAAAGAAAAATGAAGTTGGAGGTATCACATTACCTGACTTTAAAACATACTATAAAGCTACAGAGCTCAAAACTGCATGGTATTGGCACAAGGATAGACATACTGACCAATGGAACCGAATTGAGAGTTCTGATATAGATCCTCACATATACAGTCATCTGATATTCGACAAGGCCACCAAGCCCACTCAGTTGGGAAAGAATGGCCTCTTTAACAAGTGGTGCTTGGAAAACTGGATATCCATATCCAAAAGAATGAGAGAGGAATACCATCTCACACCTTATACAAAAATCAACTCAAGATGGATCAAAGATCTAAATATAAGAGCCAAAACCATAAAGACCTTGGAAGATAATGTAGGGAAGCATCTACAAGACCTTGTAACAGGAAATGGTTTCTTGAACTTCACAGTCAAACACAAGCAGCAAGAGAAAAAAGAGATAAATGGGATCTCATCAAAATTAAAAACTTCTGCACCTCAAAGGACATTATTAAGAAAATAAAAAGGCAGCCTACCCAATGAGAGAAAATATTTGGCAACCATATATCTGATAAGAGCCTAATATCCTGCATATATAAAGAAATCCTAAACCTTGAATATGAAAAGACAAACAACCCATTTAAAAAACGGGCAAGTGACCTGAAAAGACACTTCTCCAAGGAAGAAATACAAATGGCTAAAAAGCACATGAAAAAATGCTCGACATTGCTAGCTATTAGAGAAATGCAAATCAAAACCACAATGAGATACCATCTTATACCCATCAGAATGGCAGCTATTAAAAAACAGCAAACTATAAGTGTTGGAGAGGATGTGGAGGAATAGGAACCCTCATCCAGTGCTGGTGGGATTGTGGAATGGTCCGGCCACAGTGGAGGACAGTTTGGTGGTTCCTCAGAAAACTAACAATAGATCTTCCATATGATCCAGTGATCCCACTGCTGGGTATATACCCAGAAGAATTGAAAGCAAAGACACGAACAGATATTGCACACCAATGTTCATAGCGGCATTGTTCACAATTGTCAAAAGTTGGAATCAGCCCCAGTGCCCATCAACAGATGAATGAATAAACAAAATGTGGAATACAAGGAAATATTACTCAGCTGTAAGAAGGAATAAAGTGCTAACACATGGAATAACATGGATGAATCTTGAAGACCTTATGCTGAGTGAAGGAAGCCAGGCATTGAAAGATGAACAGTATATGACCTCACTGATTTGAATTGAGGAAAGTGAGCAATCTCTGAGAACCATTGTCTGAAAGATAGGTTAACAAGGGAGAGCAAGAGAAAAGAAGGTTTTGAGCCATCACCCATATGGACATAATCTATGGCAAAATGATAGAGTATAGTTGCATATTGAAGGATAGGACAGGCGGGTAGTGATATTACTGAGTTTGGTGGTGCAGGGTTGACAGATGGGTAGATTAGGAAGGGCGGGTTAGAATACCCAGGATATTGGGGGGAGAGATGGGAGGGGGACGAGGTGAACATGGGATTTGTGGGTATGAGGTTGAAAGTGCAGGAGTGGGAATGCTCTTATGGCAATATAACAAGGTAGTGTCACTGGTTTAGGTTGTAGGTGGGGGGAGCATTCAGGATGGGGTGCATCTGGAGTAGGCTTCTGGGGAGTGTGTGAGTTTCATCCTGTCATAATGTGTTGTGTCGGGGAGTGGAGCCCCACACGGTGAGTGGGAAGGAGATGGACCCTGTTGCAGTTGGGCAGTTTGATGTAATCATGAATCCAAAAATATAATTGGATCATGCTTATAAACTGATCTGTTAATCTGGGCATGATTAAGTTATGATTAGGGCGTTGACTGGGCCACGTCAGTAGGGCATTGAGCCCCACCCCTTGGTGGATTGGGAATCAAATATAAAAGACATGGCAAGAACAGAGTTGAAGCAGTTTTTTGAGAAGCAGTTTTGATATTGGAGAAAAGGCCCCAGAAGAAGAGAAGTGAGCTGTTCACCTGATAGTCTACTGCTGACATTGTGGAGGAACCAGAAGAGCTAAACCCGGAGAGAAACGCAGCCCCAGGAAGAAAGGAACCCAAGAAGCCTGAACCCTGGCAAACGTCGGCAGCTGTCTTGCTCCAACACGTGACAATGAACTTTGGTGAGAAGAAACTTAACGCTTTATGGCCTGGTATCTGTGGACTTCTACCCCAAATAAATACCCTTTATAAAGACCAACCCATTTTCAGTATTTCACATTAGCACCCCTTTGGCTAACTAATACAGACCCCCATCTTTGGGAGGACTGATGTACCCAGAAACAGTCAGGTGGGTGTCTCTTAGAAGCAAGGGTAGATCCTAATAGGGGAGGATAATCAGTGTGTCAAGACCTCTTGTTGCATGTAACTATGAATCTTGTCATCCAATAAGTCAAGACAGGGGAGTGTCATGTGCCCCAGGGGAATGGGGAGGAAGGAACAGAAAAGATCAAACGGGGGGTATTTAGTGGTCAGGGGAAATGTTTTTCATTACTTTACAGTAATGGACACAGGACATGGTAAATATTATCAAAAATTATTAAACTGTACCATCTAAATTGTAAACTATACTGTAAACCATTGACAATGTTTAGTAGCTATGTTTCATGATCTGTATAACAGCTATAACAATACTACCATCCACATAAAAAAGGTTTTAATATGGGGTGAGGAAAGGGGAAGGAGGTTGGGTACATGAGAGTCTCTAGTATTCTGTGTGTGACTTTGCTGTGACATAAAACTTCTTTGAAAATTAAATGAAAAATTGGGAGACACTGGGGAGTGAGAGGGGGAAGGTGCCATGGTACAGACTGGACACCCAATAATGCAGTGATAAAAGGAAAAAATAATAATAATTTTTTTTTAATTTTTGGGTTTTTTTTTCCCATTTTTTTAATGTCACAATCCTTTAACTTTATTTTATTTTTAGGTTTTTTTTTCCTGAGTTTCCATGTATTTTATCTCTTACATTTAAGCTTATCATTATTATTTCATTTTCCTATTAATTGTATTTGGCTATTATATGGGCTTCATCTTCAGGGAAGGTTTAGATCACAGAAGGGTTAAAGAGGGGCAGCAGAAGATCATTGGTGAGGGGTGTCTGGGATGGGGGTTTCATGGGAGGAAGTTCACCTGAATATACATGAAAGATATATAAAATTGTTCAAATGATCAAGGGGTGGGGCATGGTCACAGTGGGTAGACAATCACTCAATAAATGAGGGAATACTGAATTCCCAGCCTGGAGAGCTCTGCCACATTCTCCAAGGGAGCAGCAACAGTCCCCCGAGTGCAGAGGCAGTGTCTGGCAAAGTAGAATGGTCCACTGATGGGTTCTTGTTATTGGTGACTAGCCTTACGAGTCTTTGCTCTTGTAATTGAAACTTAGCCTACTGTTATGGGGTGCCTAAGGGTTGCCACCTGAGAGCCTCCTTGTTGCTCAAATGTGGCCTCTCTCTAAGCCAAACTCAGCATATGAATGCATTATCTTTCCCCCAGGGTGGGACATGACTCCCAGGGATGAGCCTCCCTGGCAATGAGGGATTAATACCAAGTGCCAACTGGCAATACGACTGAAAAAAGACTTTGAATAAAAAGGGGAAAAGGTAAAGACAAATGAGTTCATGTAGCTAAGAGACTTCAAAGAGAGTCGGGAGGTCACCCCAGAGGTAACGCTTATGCACACCTCAGTAGGATCTCATAGAACACCAAAGTGGATATCACCCCACACAGAGGGGCTCCTGAGGGCTCTGGAGACACCCGGATCCTATGTAAGGAGGGATAGCCCCAGAGATTGACGCCTTATCAGGTGGGCTCTACTTTGGAATCTGTGCTCCTGAGAGTGACAGAGTTGGACTCAAATAAGTCCTCCCAGCACATGGTCCATCAGTCCCTTCTATTCAAACCTATATGTGATGCTGGAGTTTATAGGTGTACTTCCAGAGACTGGAGCCTTTGGTTTGCCCGTGTGCCAGCTGTGCCTGGAATCTCAGTGGAGCTGCAACTCCTACTCTATAGCTCAATGGACTCACCCAAGTCACCTGGTGAGGAGACGATGATGGACAACGGCCATCCCAGGGAATGGAGAGAGCCTGCAGCTGCAGGCAGGATAATCCCATCCACTGTATCCATGGGATATAAGCCCCCTCTCACTTGGAGGTGGAGTGGACATCACCATCCCAAACTCCTCAGGATTGGGGGAAGAGCTATGGACTAGAGTGGATTTAATGGTATTTTGTTGTAGACATATTGTGATTCAAGCAATGGAAGAAATTACAACAGTGAGGTGGAGCCAGTGGCCACTAGAAGCTTTCAGGGCAGGGAAGGGAAAAGCAGTTGTAATACAGGGGTTTTTCAGGACTTGAGAATTATCCTGAGTGACATTACAATGACAGATATAGGCCATTTTACATCAGCATATACCATGCAGAACTGTGTGGGAGAGAGTGTGGTCTACGATGTGAACTGTGGTCTATGCTTAGTGGCAAAGCCCCAGGATGTGTATATCCATTGCAGGTGATGTGCCACAGTAATGAAAGATGTTTATGTGGGATGTTATGGGAGGTGTGGGAGGTGGGGAACATGGGAATCCCTGTAATTTTTTGTGTAACATTATGTAATCTAAGCATCTTTTAAAATATAAATAAATAAATAAATAAATAAATAAATAAATAACCAAAAAAAAGATATAATTTGTAACAAGTACAATAAAAAGGTGAAGGGAGAGAGAGGTATAGGAACACTGTATGTGTGTTATTGAAGTTAAGTTGATATAAAATAAAATGTGATTGTTACAGATTTAGAAGGTTAAATTTAAGCTCCATAGTACCCACAAAGAAAATACATGAAAAATATATACAGAAAGAAATGAGAAGGGACTCAAAATGTTACATTACAAAAAATCAAATAAATATGAAAATAGGCAAAGAATTGTGGTACAGAAAAATGTATAAGACTCACAAAGATCAAATATCAAAATGGCTGAAGAAAGTCCTACAGTATCAGAAGTTACTTTAAATGTAAGTGTATTAAAGTCTCCAGTCAAAAGGCAGAGAATGACAGAATAGATTTTTAAAGGTCTGACCCAACTATAAGCTGTTGAAGAGAGACACAACTTGAATTCAAAGACACAAGTAAGTTGAGAATGAAAGGATGAAAAAAAGAAAGGAAAAAAAACATGCAAATACTAACCAAAAGAGAGCTGGGTTAGCTACACTTATTTTAGATAAAATGGACTTTAAGTCAAAAATTGTTATGAGGGACAAAGAAGGTCACTATAAAGTAATGAAGGAGTCAATTCAACAAGAAGACATAATAATTATAAATATTTATGCACCTAATTCTAGAGTCCCAAATATATGAAGCTAATATCGAGAGATTTGAAGGGAGAAATAGTTCTACATTAATAGCAGGATATTTTCATACAGCACTGTGGCAGTTTAAGATTATTTTATGAATCCCAAAAAGAGAAAACTAATCTATTCCTCCGGGTGTGATACCCTTTGATTATATTAAATTAAGTGAGGGGCCTCTGATTAAGTTTACTTGATAAAATCAATTTAGGGCTTCTGATTGGTCTATGTCAGTAAGGTATAACTCAAGTTGAGTCCCTGCCTCCTCGGTGGGCCAATATAAACTCACACAGGAAGACACATAGGAAGAGAGAGAGCTGTCATTTTTAACCCTGGGGCCCTGAGGAGAAATGAGCCATTTGCCTGTTAGTTTGCAGCTGACCTTAGAAAGAGAGCCAACACTGATATAGAAGGCCCAGAAAGAAATGATCCCTATGCCAGGAGAGAGAGGAAGCACTGAGAGACAAGGCCTATGCCAACCTGCAGCTGAGAGAAAGGAAGCCCAGAGTGGGGAAGGCTGAACCCTTGCAGAGATCAGCAACCATCTTGCTTCAACAAGTGGCAACTAACTTTGATGAGAAAGCAATCTTGAGTTGGACTCTTTAGGGCCTTGTAACTAAAAGCTTTTACCCCAAATAAATACCCTTTTAAAAAGCCAACAGATTTCTGGTACTTTACATTGGCACCCCTTTGTAAATATAACCACTTTCAATAATGGACAGAACATCTAGACAGAAGATCAATAAGGAAACAAAAGACTTAAGTGATAGTCTAAACCAACTAGACTTAACAGACATATGTAGAACACTACATCCAAAAGCAGCAGAGCACACATTCTTCTCTAGTGCACTTGGATCATTGATCTAGGATAGACCATATGTAGGCCACAAAACAAGTCTCAATAAATTCAAAAAGTTGAAATAATACAATGTATCTTCTCTGACCACAAGAAATGAAGGTAGAAATCAGTAACAGATGGAGAAGTAGGAAATTCACCAACATGTGGAAATTAAACAACACACTCTTAAATAACCAATGTGTTAAAAAAGAAATCATAAGGGAAATTAGAAAACATCTTGAGGGGAATGAAAACAAAAACACAACATACTAAAATTTATGAGATGCAGGAAAGATAGTGCTGTGAGGGAAATTTATAGTTCTAAATGCTTACATTAAAAAAGAAGAAAGATCTCAAATCAGAAAATTAACCTCATAACTGGAGTATATAGAACAAGAAGTGCAAACTAAACCAAAGTAAGCAGAAGGAAGGAAATTACAAAGATTAGAGGGGAGATAAATGAAATAGAGAATTAACAAACAACTAACAAAACCAAAAGTTGGTTCATTGAAGATTAATAAAATTGACAAAGTTTTAGCTAGGCTGAAAAAGAAAATAAAGGGAGAAGATGCAAATAATTAAATCAGAAATAAAAAGAGGGATGTTACTATTGACCCCACAGAAATAAAAAAGAATTATAAAAGGATACTATGAACTGTACACTTACAAGTTAAATAACCTAGATGAAATGGAAAAATTCCTAGAAACACAAAAACTCCCTACAGTGACTCAAGAAGCAACAGAAGATCCCAACACACTAATCACAAGCAAAGATCAAATCAGTAATCAAAAACCTCCCAACATTTCAGGACTTGGGAATTATCCTGAGTGACATTACAATGACAGATATAGGCCATTTTACATCAGCATATAACCTACAGAACTGTGTGGGAGAAAGTGTGGTCTACAATGTGAACTATGGTACTTGCTTAATGGCAAAGCCCCAGGATGTATATATCCATTGCAGGTGATGTGCCACACTGATGAAAGATGTTTATGTGGGAAATTATGGGAGGTGTGAGAGGTGGGGAACATGGGAATCCTTGCAATTTTTATGTAACATTTATGTAATCTAAGCATCTTTTAAAATATTTTTTTAAAAAAATGAAAAATAAATAAATAAATAAAGGATATTCCACAAGCCAGCCAGAGTTTTCTTTCTAAAACTAACATTTGGTTATTTAATTCCCCTTACCAAACTTTTAGAGCTTTTATGATCCAAACACCTTTATATTGCATTCAAGGCCTTCTATACTCTGGCAATAAATTTTCTCCCAGACACTCCAAGAAGAATTAACCAATCCTGCTCAAACTATTCCAAAAAATTGAAGAGAAGGGAACACTTCCTAACATCCCCTTAATATGATACCAAAGCCAGAAAAGATACCACAAGAAAAGAAAATTACAGACCATTTCTATTATGGATATAGATGCAAAAATCCTCAAAAAAAAATTCTAGTAAACTGAATCCAACAGCACATTAAAGGAAGTATACAGCATGATAAAATGTGAATTATCCCAGGTATGCAAGGGTGGTTCAACATAAGATAGCCAATTAATGCAATATACCACATTAATAGAATGAAGGGAAAAATCAATGTGATTGTCTCAATTGATGCAGAAAAGGCATTTGACAAGTCCAGAATCCCATCTTGATAAAAACACTCAGAAAACTATGAATAGATGGAAACTTCCTCAACATGATAAAGAGATACATGAAAACCCACAGTAAGCATCACACTCAATGGTGAAAGATGAAAGCTTTCCCCCTAAGATCAGGAGCAAGACAAAAGTCCCCTACTATTCAACATTATACTAAGAGTTACAGCCAGAGCAATTAGGCAGGAAAAAGAAATAAAAATCATCCAAATAGGAAAGAAGGACATTAAACTATTTCTCATTTTTGATGTCATGAGCCTACATAGAGAAAAAAAATTTTTAATCCACAACAAAGCTAATAGAGCTAATAAACAAATTCAGCAAAGTGGTGGGGTATAAGGTCAACACATAAAAATCAGTGGTGTTTCTATACACTAGTAATGAAAATTTGAAAACGAAATCAAGAAAAATTACATTTACAATAGTAAATAAAATATCTAGGAATAAATTTAGCCAAGAATGTAAAGGAATATTACAGAGAAAACTATAAAACATTGCTGAAAGAAAGTAAAGTTCTAAATAAATGGAATGACATTCCATTTCATGAATAGGAAGACTAACTATTGTTAAACTGTCAATTCTACCCAAAGTGATTTACAGATTCAATGCAATCTCAACCAAAATTCCAACAGCCAGCCAATGATCAAGATGGTGACCTGGGTGGAGTACCATTACAGATGATCCTGATGAAGGGTAGAGCCTGGGTTGAGTTGCTCGCCAACTGCCCTCTATCACTGGATGTGGAGTGGCTGGATAACTTGGAAGTGAGCAAGATGGCAGCTCCCAAGAATGCTCTGAGAGATGCCTTGGTGATGGCACAAGATCCTGAAGGATATGGAGATTACAGAGTATGAACCAAGGTTATAAATCAAATGTTGGAATTTGCTTTCCGATATGACTACAATTCTGGATGATGCAAAAATTTTTTCAAGCCATGCTAAGAAACCTAATGTTAATGCAGATGATGTGAGACTGGCAATCCAGTGTCCTGCTGACTAATCTTTTACCTCTCCTCCTCCAAGAGATTTTTTACTAGATATTGCAAGGCAGAAAAATCAAACCCCTTTACCACTGATTAAGTCATATGCAGGACCTAGACTCACCAGACAGATACTGCTTAACAGCTCCAAACTATAGGCTGAAGTCCTTGATTAAAAAGGGACCTAACCAAAGAAGACTAGTTCCACAGTTAAGTGCTGGTGCTTTTAGTAGCAGACTTACCACTCTTACTGTAGTAGCCCCACAAACAGTATCTGTCCCAAATAAAGTTGCAAATCCAATGTCACTGATAAATCAAAGATTTACAGTACAGATTCCACCTTCTCAGTCCGCAGCTGCCAAACCAGTTCCTGAAACAACTACAGTTACAAACTTTCTAATTAATCCTTCAATGATTGAGCCCCAAAATACTCTTACTACTACCAACATGGTTTCATCAGAGAATGTGGCCAATGAATCAAACCCATTGAAGAGTAAACATGAAGAAGATAATGACAATGATGCTATGTAAGGAATGTAATCTAACCTAGATTCATTTCAAAAGTTTAATTGGTTTTGAGCCCAGTATACTGAATTAGAACTTCTAGATCTTCTCAAGTTGAATCTCAGAAAACATAAATGTAGCTGCAATATTCTTCACTTTAGTTAAAACTGTTAGATAACATTAATAAGTGTAGAAATGTTTTTGTATTAGGCTTTAAAGTACAAAAAGTTAAGTAATTGTTTCTTAAGAGTTTCATTAATGTCAAGTCCTATTATGGCAAATTCTACTTTTGGAAGCAGTTTTTCTGCATGCATCACTAAAAGCAGCACTTAAGTTTCAATTTCTACAGTTGGGTCAGTGACTAATCTTTAATGGCATAATTTCTAATCCACATTTAAACACTATTTTCTTTATAAGGTAAATAGTCATTTTTTTATTGTCACTAAATTTTTTAACCAAATCTCTCAATTTAGGACACATTGCATGAAAGAAATGGATTTAGAGGAATTCTAAATCCATTTTTTATGTATTTGTTTTTTGGTCATTCCTAACTTCCCACCTCTTCTCAACACCCTTTCTAGATCCCATAATTTTTTGTACCTCCTATAGGCTTAAGTTTCTCCCCATTCCTTTTAAATTAAAAAAGCCAAAACTGGAATTTTTTAAGTATCATTCCTGATAATACAGTTGAGTATCATTTTCACATGTTTTAAAACATGCTCTACATGCCTGATGTTGTGTCACTTTAAACTGAAGGTCATATTTGTTGTTTTTCTCTATATACAAGAATAGTGTAGTTTTGCCCTTGCCTTTTATGCTTGTTGAGCTTTACACTGTTTTTGACAAGTAGTCAGTTACATTGTTTCAGTCTTTTATTCCAAGTTGATAATTCCACCCAATTCCAGAGTTCTAAATTTAACAAAGAAGATGTGATAGCTTATTAAAACCTGCCTTGATGAGATTTACACTGGACCCAGGCAAAACCACTACAGAGCAAGTGTTTTCCTTTCTAGCACATGTGCTTTGATCGCTACTGCTCGAACCCTACTATTAGTGTAATCCAGATCCTTTTTCTAGCTTGTTGCTGGGGATGTCATATATAAGATGGAATTAAATCTCAAAGTAGATGCTAATGGTTCTCCTTCCTCCACAAGGCCAAGAAGGAAAGCAAATTTGTGTGATGTAACTGGCAATTAGGTGCACTCTGTATAGGTTTCCCAGCATGACTATGTCCCTAAACACCTTTCCCTATTTTCCATTTATACATATCTAAAAATTTTATTGGGAAAAATTGAAAAACTTTCACAAATATAACCAGACCTGTTCTGAATTTCTTGAGCATAGTAGTCAGCCAAACGGGGGTGCTGATGCAAAGTACCAGAAATCTGTTGGCTTTTATAAAGGGTATTTATTTGAGGTAGACGCTTATAATCACAAGGCCCTAAAAAGTCCAGCTCAAGGTACCATAAGAAGTACTTTCTCACCCAACGTCATTTGTGTCTGCGAGGGTTCAGCCCTCCCTCTTCCTCTTAAGGCTCCATGGTTCCAACCTCTCTGAACTCAGCTATAGGCTGGCATAAGGTTCATCTCTCTTCCTGGGGCTTATTTCTTTCCAGGCTCAGCTGCTTTGTTCTCTTCACAAGGTCAGCTGTAGACTATCAGGTTCATCTCTTTTCCCAGGCTGCAGGGTCCTCTATGCATCTTCTCTATGTATCTACTTCCATGTCTTTGACTGAACCTCTGTTTATACAGCCCACAGCTGTAGGCTAGCTGGAGGTGGGGACTCAAACTGAGTCGCCCTAATGACATGGTCAAATAAAAGCCCTAATATTGATTTAATAAAGTAAAAGGGAAACCTCTGAGTCTAATACAATCTAATATACCCAGAGGAACAGACCAGTTTACAAACACAATCCAATATCTATTTTTGGAATTCATAAATACTAAACTGCCACATTGCATAAGTTTGACTTACTTAATATTTTGCAGAATTTTCTAAAATAAATTGTTCATATCCTAACTTAGAAATTATAGCTGAGGATCCTCAAAGGTTAAAACAAGTTTCATCTTAGGATAGTGCTTGATCCACCTGTGAGAAATCACTCTGTTACAGGGTAGAAGTGTCCATCACAGTTTAAATGTCTTTGGGTATTAGGGAAAGGTGATATAAAACTTATTAAAAACAGATCTGGGAGGCAGCTGTGGCTCAATCAGTGGGGCTCCCGTTTGCCATGTGGGAGGCCTCGGGTTCGGTTCCCAGGGCCTCCTGGTGAGGGCAGGCCCGCCCGCACAGCGTGGTTGGCTGACCCAGCGAGCACGAGCAGTGAGGGGGGAATAAATGAATAAATAAATAAAATCTTAAAAAAAAAAACAGATCTGAACACCACCATAGGAGAGAAATGTTGATTATAGAGCATAGGATATCATAACTTGAATTTCTCAAGGAGGCAGCATGTCAGAAGGCCTAGGTTCTAGACCTGGCTTCATCATTTACCAATTCTGTGACCTTATTTCACCTCTTAGCCTTGTTTTCCTCTCCAGTGATAGGAAAATAGCACCACTCTTCCTACCTCACAGGAATGTTGTGAAGGTTTAATTGGTAGAAGTGAAAGTTCTTTCAAAATTGTAAAATGCTATACAACTATAAGGATTTATTAATGTATTTGTTCTGAGGTTAATAATAAAAGCCTGAGCAGTTAAAAAATCCCAACAGCCTCCTTGCAGAAATGGAAAAGCCAATCATCAAATTCATATGGAAGCCCTGAAAAGACAAAAGCATCTTGAAAAAGAAGAAGAAATTGGAGGAAACACACTTCCCGATTTTAGAACTTATTACAAAACTGGAGTAATCAAAAAAGTGTGATACTGACACAAGGACAGACCAATGGAATGGTTCAAAAATAAACTCCCACATTTATGTCCAATTGTTGTTGTTGTTGTTGTTGTTGTTATCTGAGATTCCGGGGCCAGGGATTGAACCTGGGACCTTGTATGTGGGAAGCTGGGGCTCAACCACTGAGCCACATCAGCTCCCCTGAGTTGGTTTATTCATTTATTTGTTGTTTGTTTTTTGTTTTTAAGGAGGCATCAGGAAGTGAACCTCCCATGTGGGAAGTAGGTGCTCAACTGCTTGAGCCACATCTGCTTCTGCCAATTGATATCTTTTTTTTTTAAGATTTATTTATTTGCTCTATCCATTTTAACCCCCCTCTTCCCCATTCGCTGGGAAATTCTCTGTATCTGTTTCCTGCCATCTCTTCTCATCCTCCTCCTCCAGTCTTCAGCAGGATTCGATCCTGGAGACCTCCGATGTAGGAGAGAGGTGTTCTGCCACCTGTGCCACCTCGGTTCCTGGCTTTCAGAGCATCTCGTCTTGTCTCTCCCCTGCGTCTCTCTCCTGTTACGTCATCATCTTGCTACATGGCTCCCGGGGCCTGGCAGCTCACCGGCACACAGAGCCTGGCAGCCCATGCGCCTTCTCTCTATATATTTTTTTTTATTATTTTACCAGGAGGTCCTGGGGATCGAACCCAGGTCCCTCCATATAGCAGACGGACGCCCTACCATTTGAGCCACATCCGCCCCCCTCTGCCAATTGATTTTTGACAAGGGTGTCATATCCACTCAATAGGGACAGAATAGTCTCTTCAACAAATTGTGCTGGGAAAGCTGGATAGCCACATGCAAAAGAATGAAAGTGGACTACTACCTCATACCAGATGGAAAAAATAACTCAAAATGGATTAACAGCCTAAGTTTAAGGACTAAAAGTATAAAACTCATAGAAGGAACCATAGGAAAAGATCACCAGGACCAAGTATAAGGCATGGATATACTTTACACTAGAATCACAAGCAACAAAGAAAAATGGGACTTCATCAAAATTTAAAAACTTTGTGCATCAAGGAAATTCAGCATGAAAGTAAAAGGACAACTTGTAGAATGGGAGAAAATATTTGAAACCACATATTCAATAAAAGTTTAATATCCAGAATAGATAAAGAAATCCTACCACTCAACAACAAAAAGGCAAAAACCCAATTAAAAGATAGGAGAAAAGATTTTAATAGACATTTCTCCAAAGAAGATATAGGAATTGCCAAGAAGCATGTGTAAAGATGCTTAACATCATTAACCATTAGGGACATACAAATCAAAACCACTATGAGATACCACTTCACACCCACTAGGATGGCTATTATTAAAAAGACAGAGAGAGTGGATGTAGCTCAAGCAGTTGAGCACCTGCTTTCCACATACAAGGTCCTGGATTCGATCCTTGGTACCTCCTAAAAACAAAAAACAACAAACAAGCAAACGAAAAAACCAGTTCAGGGAAGCCAATATAGTTCAGGCATTGAGCACTGAGTTCCCACATATGAGGTCCTGAGTTAAGTCCCAGGCCCCAGTACTTCAAAAAAAAAAAAAGGGAAAAAAAAGAAGTGTTGACAAGGATGTAAAGAAATAGGAACCCTCAAACATTGTTGGTGGGAATGTAAAAGGGTGCAGCTGCTGTAGAAAACAGTTTTGCTGTTCCTCAGATAGTTAAGTGAAGAATTGTCATTTACTGACAATCCCACTTTTATGTATATATCCAAAAGAACTGAAAACAGGGACTCGAACAGATATTTTCACACCAATGTTCATAGCAGCATTATTCACAATTGCCAAAAGGTGGAAATATATGAATGGATAAAGGAAATATGGTATATACATACAATGGATCATTATTCAACCATAAAAAGGAATGAAGTTCTGACACATGAAACATGGATGAACCTTGAAGATATCATATTAAGTAAAATAAGTCAGACACAAAATAACAAATATTATATGATCTAATTTATATTAAACAATTAGAATGTGCAAATTCATAGAGTCAGAAATAGAATACAGTTTACTGTGGCAGGGGTGGGGGCTAAGGGAGTTATTGCTTAATTGGTACACAGAGTCTGTTTTGGGGTAATATAAAATTCTGGTGTGGATGGTGGTGATGATAGAACAACATTGTAAATGCAATTAACATCACTGAATTGAATAGTTGGAAGTGATTAAAATGAGAAATTTTATGTTGTATATGTCACCACAATTTTTTTTAAAAAACTTTTTAACCCATACAACTGCACAACACAGAGTGAAACCTAATATAAACTATAAACTATAGTTAATAACATAATTTTAGTAATTTTGGTTCATCAATTGTAATAGAGGAAAATACATTAATGCGAAATGTTAAAAAGAGAAAACTATGTGTGTGAGGGGGTATATGAGAATTCAGTACTTTCTGCATGATTTTTCTGTAAACTTACAACTGCTCTAATAAAAAAATAAAATAAATGAAATAAAAATGTTTTAAAAGTATATTTTTAAAAAAAACACAAAAAGGCTTGGGAACCACTGAGGTGTGTAAAAGGTTTTTTTTTTCTAATCTCCCACATGCAATGCCTCTGTTCCCTTTCTCTCAAACTCTGATAATAAATAGTGAAAGTGAAAAATACGCAGCCTAGCTACAGTGTCTGTTTTCCCTCAACTTGGGAAAAATTTCTCTCAGGTTGGTGGAAGAGTTATAATTAGCTAACTTTAATGTTCTGACCCAGAACTGATCATTAATATTCCATATTAAAATGATTTTTTTGTTCTACATAGATGGTCTTGGCAATGGCTTAGGCTTGAAAAAATAGCCTCAATTACAAACAGACTATATTTTCTACACAGAACATTTTGATTTAAAAAAAATTAAATGTGCACAGAAATTAAAATTCATTTCTTTACATATATAGTGAATCATTCTGCCAGTCATTCAAGAAATTAAGAAAATGACCTTTACACTTGAAAATAACACATTGAGAATCTTCTCATTTATCAAAGTCAAATATATGACTTGATATCTAAGATAAGAACATTTTATTTCCTATACAGAAGCTATCCTTTCATGCCACTTTAAGAAAATAGTCAGGGGAAATAATTTACATTTTAAGCCTCTCAAGAATATAAGGGCAATAAATAGACTCATATAAAAATAGCTGAGTTGCCCTTCATTTTGGACTCTGCTACTTGGATACAGAATCTTAGGTAAGTTTGTTGTCCCCTAAGGTCAATTCACTTTCGCTAGAAGAGCCTTTTGTTCCCTAATGGCACTTAGCAAGTAATTCTTGTCTCATTTTTTTTTCATAGAAGTGCCTTGTCTTAACAAGCATACTGGACTTTCTAAGACAAAGATTTACGTTTCTTAGCATCTTCAGCATCCATGCTAGTGTCTTATGCATAGTTTCAATTATGATAAATATGATCCCTAGCAAGAACTTAGTCTCTCATGCTTCAGTTTCATTCATCTTCTGTAAAAGAGAGATAATACCTGACGGTGCACCTGTGCACGGGCCCGTCAGGCCCTGCGAGCCACGCAGCAAGATGATGACGTAACAGGAGAGTGACACAAGGGAGAGCCAAGATGAGATGCGCCAAAAAAAACAGGAACTAAAGTGGCACAGGAGGTAGGACGCCTCTCTCCCACATCAGAGATTCCGAGGATCGAATCCCAGTGAAGACAGGAGGAGAAGGATGAGAAGAGAGGGCAGGAAATGGACACAGTTGCCCAGTGAATGGACACAAAAACAGCAAAAATGGGGGGAGGGGCAGTAAAAATGGATAAAAGTAAATAAATAAATTAATTAAGCCTTTAAAAAATGTATAGGGGAGAAAGATACGGACTATAGTTAGTAGTAATACTTCGACGATGCTCTTTCATGATTTGTTAACAAATGTTCACAACAATTCAGGGTGTTTGGGGGGGTGGGGGTGATGTGTGGGAGCCCTGTATGTTTGTTTTGTAAGTTCAGGATGCATGTTTGTTTTGTAAGTTCACGATGTTTACTGAACACTTACAGTTTATGTATGTTCATGTATGAATGATATACTTCAATAAATTGTTTTTAAAAAAAAAAGAGGAATAATACTTGTACTTAATAGGGTTGTTATGAATAAGATAATATAGGCAAAATGCCTGGCTCAGAGTGGATTCCTGCCCCCCTGCATGCACACACGTACATGCTGATTCTACACAGAAAACAATATATTTTCAGACTTCAGAAATATTTAACAAAAGGAAGTGAGGAGACTTCCGGGAAATGACGGACTAGTAAGACACGGGAATCTCTTCTCCAGAAAAATAGCTAGAGGACAAGCTGAAACAGCCCCGAAAAAGATCTTCTAGGGTTTAGGACAGCAGGTGAAGGCTGCACACCACAAAGAGGAGAGAGGGACAGAAGAGGGAAATCGCGACTACAGAACTGTGAGTTGCAAGTAGCAGCTTCTGTTGCTGCCGGCACCCTCCCCCACACTCTTCAGAATTCTCGGGCCCCTGGGCCTGCGACCACAGACAAAGGGGGCTTCAGGGATCTGCCACTCCCGAAAGGGGAGAGAGAGGGACACAGCCTTAGGCTGACTCCGGTTCTGACCTGAAATTTGGGCTGTGGAGCCCCGCGGACCCTTCCACACGGTTTGCCCTGGGAGCCTAGAAAGGACTGTAGAAATCCGACCCTCGCAACCTCCCTCTCTTCTAGCCTGAACTAATTGTTGCGGACTTGACGGGAGAGGGGAGAGAGAGCCTGGGGCTGACTCTACTTTTGACTCCCAGGTTTGGTCTGCCCTGTCCCGAGAGCCCTTCCAGGCCAGGTGGGGCTGTGCCATTGTTTGCCTTGGAGCCTGCAAGTGGCTAAAGATATAAAAACCTCCCAATCTCCTCCTCTACTAACAGGGACTGATTGTTGAGGATTCAGAAGGGAGTGGAAATATTTCCTAGCTGGGAAAAGGGGGGCACTACGAGAGAAGTATGGAGAACTGTCTGAGAAAGTTTGAATCACAGGGCTCCTAGCCCCAGACAGGAAGCTCTATCACATTGATCTGGTCTGTGTTACAACAAATACACTCCAACCAGGCATTGAGTTGAGAGCTGCCAACAAGCGCCATCTCCTGGCAGACCAAGGAGGTGCACATAAGAAAATTAATAAGTAAGAGAGTCTTTTCCTGGCCTCTATAGCCTCCCTGCCCAAGGCCCTAGGAAACAACTCTACAACCAATTACTGGGTCCAGTGCCCAGTTTTGAGCAACCAGCAGAACAATCCTAACAATCAAGGTTGAGCCAAAAATCAAAAAGTGGTGGTAACTCACAGCCTCCTACCACTAAAACCCCATAAAAGAGAAAGAGATAGAGCACCTAAGTAAAATACAAACTAATCAGATGCCTAAGCACCAGCAAAAAATTTCGGGCCTTACTAAGAAAGTAGAAGACATGGCCCAAGAAAAGGAATACAGCAAAGTCCCAGAAGAGATGCAGAATTTGAGAGAACTAATCAGTGAGATGAGCACACATTTCCAAAATCAAATTAATGAGTGAAAGAGAATATAGTTAAAGAGATCAATGACATCAAGAAGTCATTGCGCGAACGTAAAGAAGAATTTGAAATCATGAACAGAAAAGTAACGGAGGCAACACAACTGGAAAAAGACCTTGAATAAAAGGGGGAAATGGTAAAGACAAATGAGTTCAAGTGGCTAAGAGACTTCAAAGAGAGTCGGGAGGTCATCCCAGAGGTAACTCTTACGCACACCTCAGTAGGAGCTCATAGAAGATCTAAGTGCCTATCACCCCACTCAGTGGGGTTCCTGAGAGCTC
>JAKSZT010053769.1:11455211-11481851 GCA_026826555.1 Tolypeutes matacus | reverse complement strand
AAGATCTAAGTGCCTATCACCCCACTCAGTGGGGTTCCTGAGAGCTCGGGAGACACCCTGGTCCTATATAAGGGGGGATAGCCCCAGAAACTGATGCCTTATCAGTGGGTTCTATTTTGGAATCTGTGCTCCTGAGAGTGACAGAATTAGACTCAAATAAGTCCTCCCTGCACATGGTTCACCAGTCCCTTCTATTCAAATTTATATGTGATGCTGGAGTTTTTAGGTATACTTCCAGAGACTGGAGCCTCCTGCCTACCTATGTGCCAGGTGTGCATGAAATCTAGGTGGAGCTGCAACTCCTACCCTACAGCTCAATGGACTCATCCAAGTCACCTGGTGAGGAGACAACGATGGGCAATGGCCATCCCAGGGAATGGAGAGGGCCTGCATCTGCAGGCAGGATCATCCCACCCACCATATCCATGGGATATAAGCCCTCTCTCACTTGGAGCTGGAGTGGACATCACCATCCCAGTCCCCTCAGGATTGGGGGAAGAACTATGGACTAGAGTGGACTTGATGGTATTCTCTTGTTCACATATGGTGATTCTAGCAATGCAAGAAATTATAACAATGAGGTGGAGCCAGTGGCCACTTGACACTTTTGGGGTAGGGAGGGGCTTCTTTGGGAGTTGGAGGTTGTCCTGAGTACTGTTGTGGCAACGGATGTAGGCCATTTTAAATCAGCACACACCACTCAGAACTGAGTGGGAGAGAGTGTGGTCTACAGTGTGAACTGTGGTCTATGGTTGGTGACAAGGCTCCAGGATGTGTAAGTTCATTGAGGGTAGTGGGCCACACCGTGGGAGATGTTTGTGTGGGATGTGGTGGGAGGTGTGGGAGGTGGGGAACATGGGAATCCCAGTGGGTTCCGTGTAATATTTTGGGTAATCTAAGCACCTCTTAAAATATATGTATATATATATATATATAAATAACATTTTTGTAAGCAAATACACATATATGCATATATATTTATATATCATTTTGCAAATGTTTGTATGTATTGTGAGAATTTTGATTTTTACCCATAATAAAAAAAAGAAAAGAAAAGAAACAGCAAAGGAGAAAAGAATCTTTTGCAATATATTTTTATGTAAATATATTTAAATATATTTATTCTTAATTCTGAATAAAATTTTTCTATAGGAAAAAAAAAAAGAAAAGTAACGGAGTTCATGGGAATGAAAGACACAATAGGTGAAGTCAAAAATACATTTGAAGCATACAACAGCAGACTAGAAATGATAGAAGAAAGAATAAGTGATACGGAAGACAGAGCAGCTAAAATTGAAGAGAGAAAAGAACAGAGAGAGAAAAGAATGGAAAAAAATTGAGCAGGGGCTCAGAGAGTTGAATGACAACACAAAACGCAAGAACATATGTGTCATGGGAGTTCCAGAAGGAGAAGACAAAGGAAAAGGGGCAGAAAGAGTATTTGAGGAAATAATAGCTGAAAATTTCCCAACTCTCACGAAAGAAATGAACTTACATGTCCAATAAGCACACCGTACCCCAATAAGAATAAATCCAAATAGACCTACGCCAAGACACATATTATTCAGAATGTCAAATGTAAAAGATAAAGAGAAAATTCTCAGAGCAGCAAGAGAGAAGCAAATGATCAGGTACAAAGGACATCCAGTAAGACTTTGTGCAGATTTCTCTTCAGAAACCATGGAGGTGAGAAGAGAGTGGTATGATACAATTAGGAAACTGAAAGAGAAAAACTGCCAGCTGAGAATTCTTTATCCAGCAAAACTGTCCTTCAAATATGAAGGTGAATATAAAGTATTCACAAACAAACAGAAACTAAGAGAGTTTGCAAAAAAGAATCCACCTTTGCAGGAAATAGTAAAGGAAGCCTTAGAACCTGAAAGAAAAAGACAGGAGAGAGAGGCTTGGAGGAGAGTATAGAAGAAAGAAAAGCAGAAAGGATAACCAAAAGAGTAAAAAGAAAGACAAAAATAAGATGACATACGAAAACCAAAGAATAAAATGGAGGAAATAAATAGTGCATTTTCAGTAATATCATTGAACGTGAATGGATTAATTTCCCGAATCAAAAGATACAGGCTAACAGAATGGATAAAAAAACATGAGCCATGCATATGCTGCTTACAAGAAACGCACCTCGGACACAAGGATACAAGCCGGCTGAAAGTAAAAGGTTGGAAAAAGATACTCCATGTGAATAGTAAACAGAAAAGAGCAGGGGTAGCTATACTAATATCAGACAAAACAGACTTCAAATGCAAAAAAGTGATAAGAGATGCGGAAGGCCATTATGTATTAATAAAAGGGACAATCGTCCAGGAATATAACAGTCATAAATATCTACGCACCTAACCAGGGTGCCCCAAAATATATGAGACAAACTCTGGCAAAACTGAAGGGAGAAATAGACATTTCTACAATAATCACTGGAGACTTCAACACCCTTCTCACATCATTACATAGAACAACTAGACAGAAGATCAACAAGGAAACAGAGAACTTGAACAATATGATAAACAAGTTAGACCTAACAGACATATACAGAACACTGCATCCAATCTCAGCGGGTTACACTTTCTTCTCAAGTGCCCATGGATCGTTCTCCAGGATAGACCACATGTTAGGTCACAATACAGCTCTCAATAAATATAAAAAGATTGAAATTATACAAAGCACCTTCTCAGATCATAATGGAATGAAACTAGAAATCAATAACAGACAGGAAAAAAGGAAATTTGCAAATGTGTGGAGACTGAACAATACACTCCTAAATATTCAGTGGGTCAAAGAAGAAATTGCAAGTGAAATCAGTAAATACATTGAGACAAATGAAAATGAGAACACAACATATCAAAACTTATGGGATACAGCAAAGGCAGTCTTGAGAGGGAAATTTATAGCCCTAAATGCCTATATTAAGAAACAAGAAAGAGCTAAACTCAAAGATTTAACTGAACAACTTGAGAAACTAAAAAAAGAACAGCAAACCTATCGCAAAGCAAAAAGAAGGAAAGAAATAATAAAGATTAGAGCGGAAATAAATGAAAATGAGAACAAAAAAGCAATAGAGAAAATCAACAAAACCAAAAGCTGGTTCTTTGAGAAGATCAATAAAATTGACAAACCCCTCGCTAGACTAACAAAGAAAAAAAGAGAGAAGATTCAAATAAATACAATCCGAAATGAAAGGGGGAAATTACAAATGACCTCACAGAAATAAAAAGAATCATAAGAGGATATTATGAGAAACTATATGCCAACAAACTAGACAACCTGAATGAAATGGACAAATTTCTAGAAACTCATAACCAACCTACACTGACACAACAAGAAATACAAGAAAATTAACAAACCAATCACAATTAAGGAGATTGAATCCGTCATCAAAAATCTCCCAGCAAAGAAAAGTCCAGGACCAGATGGCTTCACAGGTGAGTTCTACCAAGCATTTCTAAAAGAATTAACACCAATCTGGTTTAAACTCTTCCAAAAAATTGAAGAGGAGGGAAAATTACCCAACACATTTTATGAAGCCAACATCACCCTAATACCAAAGCCAGATAAAGATACTACAAGAAAAGAAAATTACAGACCAATCTCTCTCATGAACACAGATGCAAAAATTCTCAACAAAATACTTGCAAATCGAATCCAACAGCATATTAAAAGACTTATACATCACGACCAAGTGGGATTTATTCCTGGTATGCAAGGCTGGTTCAACATAAGAAAATCATTCAATGTAATACACCACATTAACAAGTTGAAGGAAAAAAACCAAATGATCATCTCAATAGATGCAGAAAAGGCATTTGACAAAATCCAACATCCTTTTTTGATAAAAATACTTCAAAAGATAGGAATAAAAGGAAAATTCCTCAATATGATAAAAGGCATATATGAAAAACCCACAGCCAACATCATACTCAATGGGGAAATGTTGAAAGCTTTCCCCCTAAGATCAGGAACAAGACAAGGATGCCCACTGTCACCATTGTTATTCAACATTGTACTAGAAGTTCTAGCTAGGGCAATTAGACAAGACAAAAAAAATTAAAGGCATCCAAATAGGAAAAGAGGAAGTAAAACTCTCACTGTTTGCGGATGACATGATCCTGTATTTAGAAAATCCTGAAGTATCCACAACAAAGCTCCTTGAACTAATAAATGACTTCAGCAAAGTGGCAGGATATAAGATCAACACACAAAAATCAGTAATGTTTTTGTACACTAGTACTGAATAATCTGAGGAGGAAATCAGGAGGAAAATTCCATTTTCAATAGCAACAAAAAGACTCACATACCTAGGAGTTAATTTAACCAAAGAAGTACAGGACCTATATGCAGAAAACTACAAAACAATGCTAAAAGAAATTTAAAAAGACCTAAACAAATGGAAAGACATTCCGTGTTCATGGATTGGAAGAATAAATATTGTGAAGATGTCAATCTTGCCCAAACTGATTTATAGATTCAATGCAATACCAATCAAAATCCCAACAGCTTACTTTACAGAATTAGAGAAGACAATTACCAAATTCATCTGGAAGGGTAAGTGCACCCAAATAGCCAAAAGTATTCTAAAAAAGAAGAGTAATGTGGGAGAAATTTCACTGCCTGACCTTGAAACATATTACAAAGCTACAGTGGTCAAAACAGCATGGTACTGGCATAAAGTTAGACACATCAATCAGTGGAATAGAATTGAGAACTCAGAAATAAACCCTCACCTATACAGTCAACTGGTTTTTGACAAACCTACCAAGCCCACGCTGATGGGAAAAAACAGTCTCTTCAACAAATGGTGTTGGGAGAACTGGATATCTATAACCAAAAGAATGAAAGAGGACCCCTATCTCACCCCCTATACAAGAATCAACTCAAAATGGATCAGAGATCTAAATATAAAAGCCAGGACCATAAAACTACTAGAAGAAAATGTAGGGAAACATCTTCAAGACCTTGTAGTAGGTGGTGGTTTCTTGGACCTCACACCCAAAGCACGTGCAACAAAAGAAAAATTAGATAAATGGGACCTCCTCAAAATTAAACACTTTTGCACCTCACAGGAATTTGTCAGAAGGGTGAAAAGGCAGCCAACTTAATGGGAAAAAAATATTTGGAAATCACATATCTGATAAGGGTTTAATATCCAGGATATATAAAGAGATGTTACAACTCAACAATAAAAAGACAAATGACCCAATTAAAAACTGGGCCAAAGACTTGAATAGATATTTCTCTGAAGAAGAAATACAAATGGCAAAAAAACACATGAAGAAATCCTCAACATCACTCATGATTAGGGAAATGCAAATCAAAACTACAATGAGATATCATTTCACACCTATCAGAAAGGCCACTATTAAAAAGACAGAGAAATACAAGTGTTGGAGAGGATGTGGAGAGATAGAAACACTTCTTCACTGTTGGTGGGAATGCAGGATGGTACAACCACTATGGAGGACTGTTTGGCAGTTCTTAAAGAAGATGAATATCAACTTGCCATGTGACCCTGCAATACCACTACTGGGTATATACCCAGAAGAACTGAGAGCAGTGACACGAACAGACATCTGCACTCCGATGTTCATAGTCACATTATTCACCATTGCCAAAAGTTGGAAACAACCCAGGTGTCCATCAACAGATGAATGGATAAACAAACTGTGGTCTATTCACACGATGGAATATGATGCAGCTGTAAGAAGAAATGAAGTCATAAAGCATATGGCAACATGGATGAACCTGGAGGACATTATGTTGAGTGAAGCAAGCCAGACACAAAAGGACAAATACTGTATGAATGCATTACTATGAACCAAATATATTGTGTAATATATTGTTTGATTCACACACAAAAAAAAACAAAAAAACAAACAAAAAACAAAACAACAAAAAAATGTACATGTATCCATTACATTTAATTGAGAAATGTATATATTTATTCATCTGTATTTACTTTTTAGTTTTTAATTGCTTATGTTTTCAATTATTAAATGTACAAAATAAAGTTAAAAAAAAAAAAAAAAAGACAATTTCTTAACCAAAAAAAAAAAAGGAAGTGAGAATTGAAAACAGCACAAAAAACTGACAAAATACATTTTAAAATCAACTGTTGTACCAGGGTCTGAGGGTTTTCTTAATTATATTAAACTTAGCTATGGCTTACTCCCTGGCTCAGATTTTCACTCTGGATGTGCTACAGTCATGTGTTATCACAAATCCTATCCCTTCCCAAATTACAAAAATACAATGAAATAACCTTGTCAAGCACATCAATTAGTAAAAAGTAACTTGTAAAATAGTATCTAAGCATAACTCTAAACATACTATAGCACACATAAAAATAGTGATCATTTAGTGGGGCACAGAGTTTATTATTTGCTTTTTTAAAAAGCTTCCAAAAACTTTTATAGCAGACCAAAAGAAATTATCCAAGTTTTCCTACTAAAGCAAAATTGTCATCATATATATATCTGCTATGGCTAATGCTTATGTGGGGATTGAAAAGGATAAAGTGGAAAAAATATTTTGTGAATCATAAATTGGATTGCAGAAGATGATGCAAGCCATGACTCAGACAAGTACAATAATCATGATCAAAATTATGCTTACACCTTTCATATACAGTTTGTCATAGTAATTGTAATTTGCAGTTGGCAGTTGACTGCCATAAATGGAACTGATGTTAGATTTTAAAAATGCATCATAACATTCAAAGAAAAGCAAATATATGTCGAAACAATCTGCATAATATTGGGGGCAATTATAAAAACATAATGGTAACAATCTAAGTCTGCACCTTACTAGGAAGTTTTTCAAGAAATATTTTATGTTCCCAGAATATCTATTATAACCAGCAATATAATTATTTCAGCAATAACTAATTTTCTTTCTAGTAGTGGCAGAAAAAAAGGGGAGCAGTGAGGAGAAGGGAGAGAGGAATGAGAAGAGGGGAAAGAAGAGAAAGGGGTGAAAGAAAGGAGGAGGGGAAGGTGAGGCAAGGGACAGGAGGAGATATACAAGACTTACCCATCAATGATATGCAAACACTTGACTTTCAAGGAAATGAAAAGACCTTAAAGACTTTTGAAGTCCCAGCTCTTTAGGCTATCTATAAAGGCTCTTTTTCTCAACAAGGATAAGTACCATTTAATACCAAGTGCCAACTGGAAACACGACTGGAAAAAAACCTTGAATAAAAGGGGGAAAAGGTAAAGACAAATGAGTTCGTGTGGCTAAGAGACTTCAAAGAGAGTCGGGAGGTCATCCCAGAGGTAACGCTTAAACACACCTCAGTAGGATCTCACCAAAGTGGATATCACCCCACACAGAGGTGCTTCTGAGGGCTCTGGAGACACTCAGGTCCTATATAAGGGGAGATAGCCCCAGAGATTGACGCCTTATCAGTGGGCTCTACTTTGGAATCTGTGCTCCTTAGAGTGACAGAGATGGATTCAAATAAGTCCTCCCTGCACACGGTCCATCAGTCCCTTCTATTCAAACCTATATGTGATGCTGGAGTTTGTAAGTGTACTTCCAGAGACTGGAACCTCTGGCCTGCCCATGTGCCAGCTGAGCCTGGAATCTCAGTGGAGCTGCAACTCCTACTCTACAGCTCAAAGAACTCACCCAAGTCACCTGTTGAGGAGACGATGATGGACAACGGCTATCCCAGGGAATGGAGAGAGCCTGCAGCTGAAGGCAGGATAATCCCATCCACCATATCCATGCGATATAAGCCCACTCTCACTTGGAGGTGGAGTGGACATCACCATTCCAGTCCCCTCAGGAGTGGGGGAAGAGCTATGGACTAGAGTGGACTTAATGGTATTTTGTTGTAAACATATTGTGACTCAAGCAATGGAAGAAATTATAACAGTGAGGTGGAGCCAGTGGCCACTAGATGCTTTCGGGGCAGGGAGGGGAAGTGCAGTTGTAATACAGGGCCTTTTTCAGGACTTGGGGATTGTCCTGAGTGACGTTGTGGCGATGGATATAGGCCATTTTACATCAGCATATACCATGCAGAACTGTGTGGGAGAGAGTGTGGTCTACGATGTGAACTGTGGTCTATGCTTAGGGGCAAAGCCCCAGGATGTGTATATCCGTTGCAGGTGATGTGCCACACTAATGAAAGATGTTTATGTGAGATGTTATGGGAAGTATGGGAGGTGGAGAACATGGGAATCCCTGTAATTTTTGTGTAACATTTATGTAATCTAAGCATCTTTTAAAATATATATGAAAAAAAAATAACATTTACGTAAGCAAATGCACATATACACATATATATCTATATATCATTTTACAAAATTGGTTTGTATTGTGAAAAATTTGATTTTTACCCACAATTAAAAAAAAAAAAACAGAAGACAATGATAAAACAAAAATAGTATGACAATCTTTTAATTCTCAAGCTAAGTAATTTTGCTATCTTGTTTCCATAGATCCTTCCCCCCTTTTCTGTAAAATGAGAGTTCTTCTAAAGTCAATGACTCTAATATTTGTCCATACTTCTTATCTCTCCCTTGATGAATCTTTCCACCATCTTATCAGAAATTCAAAAGCCGGACACCTCAGCTTACACTGAAAAGTCTCCCAGGTCCTTTTACTCTGAGTATCTTCATTTTAAGGGGAAAAAAAAAAACCCTACTATGTTTTATTAACACCTTATCAAATATTCTCTTCATTAAAAAAAAAATGTTTTAAATTTGAAATGCTTCTCCCTAGTTATTCCAGTAGACAGTTTAATCTACTTAGCCATACTATTAGATTTTTGCCTCCATTATTTTATTCTCTGAGAAGTAAAAACAAACTGATAGTTGATAACATCCTAATGTGGAGAAAAACTAAGGATTCCCTTAAAGGGAAGAAGAAAACAAAAAAGTATTTTTCATTAAAATGGGCATCAACATAATCGGGCTCACTTTTGCTTCAAAAATAACTAAACTCAGCTGTTCTGGAGCTTAGGACACCAGTGGAAGGCTAAACCCCACCCAGAAGTGAAAGGGACAAAGGAAAGCAGTCTCAGCTGGCTGGAAAAAATCCCATGAGTAAAGCTACAGCAGTAGCTACTGGTACCCATTCCCCTACCTTCAAGCAAACAGCAGTGGGTCCTCCAAGCCTTGGCAGGTGGCTGTGGACTGAGAGGGTTGCAGGGGTCCTCTTCCCCAAGCCAACAGAAAATTCAGAGTGATCACACATTTCCAAGCCAGGTGTTTGCCCTGTTTGCCCTGAGAGTCCTTAGGGAGCTAAAGATAATTTGCCTTCTCAAAGATAATTTACCTTCTCAAACATCCTCCCTACTGCCCTGGGAGGGTGTTTGAGAAGGCAAATTATCTTGACAGGGATGGAGGGTACAGCTGGTGAAGGGAAGAGAACAGCTTCTGAGAAAGTTTGTTTGTGAGGCTTGACTCACCCTGAAGACATTGCTGCTGCACCACCCACCCAGGGCTTAACGTGAATGCATTACCCCCTAGCTTCTGGGGCCAGAGTGTAGAGGTCTGCCAAAAAGTGCCATCTGCTGGCAGACCAGAAAAATGCACAAAAAGAAGGGAAAAATAACGATAAATCAATAAAAGAGGCAATCAGGTGCTTTTCCTGCCCCCCTCTCCCAGGCCCTTGGAAAGTGGCCTGTATCCCATTACTAGGTCCTTAACCCTGGGTTGAGCAGTTAAATAGGGGCAATCCTAAATATCTAGAACAAGTCAAATCAAGGTCAAAGAACAGTAGTAGCACACGGCTACTTAACAGTAAATCCCTAGGCAAGAGAGAGAAACTGAACATCAGAGTAATTCAGCATCATAATCAGGTACCAAGAAATTAGCAAAAAATTACAAGTCATACTAAGAAACAGTAAGATATGACTTAGGCAAAGGAATAAATCAAAGCTCCAGATGAGACACAGGACTTGAAACAACTAATCAATGAGTTCCATACAAAGCTCCTAAATCAAATCATGGAGTTGAAGGACAACATGGTTAAAGAAATAAAAGATATTAAGAAAACACTGGTTGAGGACAAAGAAAAATTTGAAACCTTGGATAGAAAAATAATAGAGCTTATGGGAATGAAAGGCACAATACATAAGATCAAAATACAAGAGAGGCATACAATAGCAGATTTGAAACCATGGACAAAGAATCAGCAACACAGAGAACATAACAGCTGAAATTGAAAAGAGAGGAGAGAGAGAAAAGAATGGAAAAAATTGAGCAGGGGCTCAGAGAGTTGAATGATAGCATGAAGCACACCAACACAAGTTACAGGAGTTCCAGAAGGGGAAAAGAAGCAAAAGGGGGCAGAAAAAGTATCTGAGGAAATAATGGCTGAAAATTTCCAAATTCTCATGAAAGGCATGAATATTCATGTCCAGGAAGCACAGTGTACTCCAATTAGAATAAATCCAAATAGATCTATCCCAAGGCACATAATATCCAGAATGCCAAATGCCAAAGATAATGAGAAAATTCTGAAAGCAGTAAGGAAGAAGCAAAACATCACATACAAGGGACACCCAGTAAGACATGCAGCTTTCTCTTCAGAAACCATGGAGGCAAGAAGACAGTGGTATGGTATAATTAAGGTACTGAAAGAGAAAAATTGCCAGTCAAGAATTCTTTATCTGACAAAAACTGCCCTACAAATATGATGGTGAGTTTAAAATAGTCACAAATAAACAGAAACTATGAGAGTTTGTAAACAAGACTCCAGCTCTGCAGGAAACACTAAAAGGAGTTCTGCAGTCAGAAAAGACAAGACAAAAGAGACTTGAAAGAGAGGGTAGAAATGAAGACTATCAGAAAGGGTAAACAAGGGGTAAAATACAGACAAAAATAACATATGACATGTGAAACCCAAAGGATAAAATGTTTGACATAAGTAATGCCTTTACAGTAATAACATTGCATGGAATAAAACCCCCAATTAAAAGACATAAGCTGGGAAGCGGATCTGGCTCAAGCAATTAGGCTCCTGTCTGCTATCTAGGAGGTCCAGGGTTCAATTTCTGGGGCCTCCTGGTGAAAGGCAAGCTGATTCGCACAGCGAGCTGGCCCAAGAGGAGAGCTGGCCCATGCAGGGTGCTGGCCCGGATGGTGAACCGACACAGCAAGATGACGCAACAAAAAGAGACACAGAACAGAGAAAATAAGAGATGCAGCGTACCAGGGAGCTGAGGTGGCACAAGAAATTGAGCACCTCTCTCCCACTCTGGAGGGTCCCAGGATCGGTTCCCAGTGCCACCTAAAGAGAAAACAAGCAGACACAGAAGAATACACAGAGAGCAGATAGCGAGTACAAAACAATGGGGCGGAGGTGGGGGGGAATAAATAAAATCTTTTTTAAAAAAAGACATAAGCTGACAGAATGGATAAGAAAACATGAGCTATCCATATGCTTTCTGCAGGAGACTCACCTTAGACCCAAGGATGCAAATAGACTGAAATTGAAAGATTTGAAAAAGAGATTTCACACAGAAAGTAACCAAAAGAGAGCAGGTATAGCTATACTGGTGTCAGACAAAACAGACTTTAAATGTAAAAAAGTGATGAGACACAGAGAATTTGAACAATATGATAAACGAGCTGGACCTGACAGACATATACAGAACATTATACCCCAAATCAGCAGGTTATACATTCTTCTCAGGTGCTCATGGATCCTTCTCCAGGTTAGACCATATGTTGGGCCACAAAACAGCTCTCAATAAATTTAAGAAGACTGAAATTATACAAAACTCTTCTCTGGTCATAATTTAATGAAGTTGGAAATCAATAATAGGCAGGAAAGGGAAAATTTTGCAAATATATGGAGGCTAGACAACACACTCCTAAACAGTCAGTGGGTGAAAGAAGAAATTGCAAGAGAAATTAGTAGATACCTCGAGATGAATGAGAACAAGAATGAAACATCAAAACTTATGGGATACAGTGAAGGCAGTGCTGAGATGGAACTTTATAGCCCTAAATGCCTATATTAAGAAAGAAAGACCTAAAATCAAACACCTAAATGAACACCTAGAGAAACTAGAAAAAGAACAGTAAACCAATACAAAAACAAACAAAAAGAAAGAAATAACAACTATTAGAGCAGAAATAAATGAAATTGAGAACAAAAAAAAAAAAAAAACAATAGAAAAAATCAACAAAAGTTAGTTCTTTGAGAAGATCAATAAAAATCAGCAAACCCTTAGCAAGACTAACAAAGAAAAAAAGAGAGAAGGTGCAAATAAATAAAACCAGAAATGAAATGGGGGACATTATGACTGACCCCACAGAAATAAAAAGGATCATAAAAGGATATTATGAGAAACTGTATGCCAACAAACTAGACAACCTAGATAAAATGGAAAAATACCTTTAAAATGCACAAGCAACCTACAAAGGCCCTACAAGAAATACAGTGACTTAACAAACCAATCACAAGTAAAGAGATTGAATTGGTAATCAAAAATCTTCCAACAAAGAAAAGTCCAGGACCAGATGGCTTCACAGGTGAATTCTACCAAGCATTTCAAGAAGAATTAACACCAATCCTGTTTAAACTCTTCCAAAAAATTGAAGAGGAGGGAAAATTACCCAACACATTTTATGAAGCCAACATCACCCTAATACCAAAGCCAGATAAAGATACTACAAGAAGAGAAAATTACAGACCAATCTCTCTAATGAACATAGATGGAAAAATTCTCAAAAAAATAATTGCAAATCAAATCTAACAGCATATTAAAATAATTATCCCCTATATTTCTGATGTAACATTTATGTACTTTAAAACTTCTTAAAAAAATTTTTTAATTATACAAAAAAAAAATTATCCACCATGATCAAGTGGGTTTTATTCATAGTATGCAAGAGTGGTTCAACATAAGAAAAGCAATATCATACGCCATATTAACAAATCAAAGGAAAAAACCACATGATCATCTCTAGTGATGAAGAAAAGGCATTTGACAAAATTCAGCATCCTTTCTTGATAAAAGCACTTTGAAAGATAAGTATAGAAGGAAAGTTCCTCAACATAATAAAGGGCATATATGAAAATACCACAGCCAGCATCATACTCAATGGGGAGATATTGAAACCTTCCCTCTAAGATCAGGAACAAGACAGGGATGTCCACTGTCATGGCTGCTATTCAACATTGTGCTAGAAGTTCTAGCTAGAGCAATTAGGCATAAAAAAGAAATAAAAGGCATCCAAATTGGAAAAGAGGAAGTAAAACTCTCACTATTCACAGATGACATGATCCTATGTTTAGAAAATTCCAAAATAACTACAACCAAGCTATTAGAGCTAATAAATGAGTTCAGCAAAGTGGCAGGATATAAGAACAACACGCAAAAATCAGTAATGTTTCTATACACTAGTATTGAGCAAGCTGAGGAAGAATTCAAGAAAAAAAAATCCATTTATAATAGCAACTGTGGCAGTTTAATATTATTTATGAATTCCAAAAAGAAAGATTGTGTTTGTAAACTGGACTGTTCCTTTGGGCGTGATAACCCTTTGATTGTATTAGATTCAGCTGAGCTGTCTGATTAAAACATGTTAAGATTAGGTCTTTGATTCAACCATGTCATTAGAGTGAGACTCAGTGTTGAGTTTCTGCCTCCTCAGTGGGCTGATAAAACAGACTCTCACATGGAAGTAGACACACAGAGAACAACACAGAGGGGAGAACTTGGTTTTGGTGCTGGAGCCCCAGGGAGAGATGAAACATTCACCTGACAGTTTACAGCTGACCTTGTGAAGAGAACAGAGCAGCTGAGCCCAGAAAGAAAGCCCCAGGAAGAGACAGGCCTTATGCCAGCCAGCAGCTGAGATTGGAAAAAGCTGGGACCTACAGAGCCTTAAGAGGGAAGAGGAAGGCTGAACCCTCACAGACATCGCCGGCCATC
This sequence comes from Tolypeutes matacus, assembly GCA_026826555.1. Classification (NCBI taxonomy): domain Eukaryota; kingdom Metazoa; phylum Chordata; class Mammalia; order Cingulata; family Chlamyphoridae; genus Tolypeutes; species Tolypeutes matacus. Next base: position 11,467,945 of record JAKSZT010053769.1, on the reverse strand, counting down.
TTGTGTCAACACATGGCAACAGACTTTGGGTGAGAAAGTACCTCTTATGGTACCTTGAATTGGGCTTTTTAGGGCCTTGTGACTGTAAGCTTCTACCCCAAATAAATACTCTTTATAAAAGCCAACAAAATTCTAGTACGTTACATCAGCACCCCTTTGGCTGACTTATACAGCAACAAAAAGACTCAAATATCTAGGAATTAATTTAACGAAGAATGTAAAAGATCTGTATTCAGAAAACTACAAAATGCTGCTAAAAGAAATCATAGAAGACCTAAACAAATGGAAGGACATTTCCTGTTCACTGATTGGAAGACTTAACATCATGAAGACGTCAATTTTACCCAAACTGATTTATAGATTCAATGCAACCCCAACCAAAATTCCAACAGCCTACTTTACAGAAATCATAAAATCAATTACCAATTTTATTTGGAAGAAAAAGGGGTCCCAAATAGCCAAAAACATCCTAAAACACAAGAGCAAAATCAGAGGACTCACACTTCCTGACCTTGAAGTGTATTATAAAGCTACAGTGGTCAAAACAGCATGATATTGGCATAAAGATAGACACATTGGGAAGTGGACCTGGCTCAAGTGATTGGGCTCCCATCTACCATATAGGAGGTCCAGGGTTCGATTCCCAGGACCTCCTGGTGTAAAGCAAGCTGGCCCGTGGGGAGTGCTGGCCCACACAGGAATGCTGGACCGTGCAGGAGTGCTGGCCCATATGGAGTGCTGACCACACAGAGAGCTGGCGTAACAGGATGATGCAACAAAAAGAGACACAGAAGAGAGACAATAAGAGATGCAGCAAACCAGGGAGCTGAGGTGGCACAAGACTTTGAGCAGCCTCTCTCCACTCCAGAAGGTCCCAGGATTGGTTCCCAGCACTGCCTAAAGAGAAGACAAGCAGAAACAGAAGAACACAGAGAGAGCAGACAGCGAGCACAAAAAACGGGGGTGGGGGTAAATAAATAAATAAATCTTAAAAAAAAAAAAAAAAAGATAGACACATTGATCAATGGAATTGAATTGAGAGTTCATAAATAGACCCTCACCTCTCTGGTCAACTGATTTTTGATAAGCCTACCAAGTCCACTTTTCTGGGACAGAACAGTTTCTTCAACAAAAGGTGCTGGGAGAATTGGATATCCATAACCAAAAGAATGAAAGAGGACCCCTATCTCACTCCCTATAAAAGAATCAACTCAAAATGGATCAAAGATATAAACATAAAATCCAGGATCATAAAAACATCTTCAAGATCTTATAGTAGGTGGGGGTCTCTTAAACCTTATACCTAAAGCACAAGCAACAAAAGAAAAAATAGATAAATGGGACCCCCTAAAAATCAAACACTTCTGCACCTCAAAGGACTTTGTGAAGAGGGTAAAAAGGCAGCCTACTCAATGGGGGGAAATATTTGGAAATCACACATCTGACAAGGGTCTGATATCCATGATATATAAAGAGATGCTACAACAACAATAAAAAGACAAATGATCCAATTAAAAAATGGGCAAAAGACCTGAACAGATATTTTTCTAAAGATGAAATACAAATGGTGAAATAAAAACACATGAAAAAAATGTTTAACATCATTGGCTATTTGGGAAATGCAAATCAAAGCTACAATGAGATATCATCTCACACCTACTAAAATGGCCACTATTAAAAAAAAAAGAACAAAACTACAAGTTTTGGAGAAAATGTGGAGAGATAGGAACACTTATTCACTACTGGTGGGAATGTAGAATGGTACATCCACTGTGGAAGTCTGTTTGGAGGTTCCTAAGGAAGTTATATATAGATCTGTCATGTGACCCAGCAATACCACTATTAGGTATATACCCAGAACTGAGAGCAGGTACACAAACAGATACCTGCACACCAATGTTCACAGAGACATCATTCACAATTGCCAAAAGATGGAAGCAACCCAATTGTCCATCAACTGAAGAGTGGATGAACAAATCGTGGTGTATACACGTGTTGGAATATTATTCAGCTATAAGAAGAAATGAAGTCATAAGCATATGACAACTTGGATTCACCTGAAGGATATTATGTTGAGTGAAGCAAGCCAGGCACAGAAGGACAAATATTGTATGATTTCGCTATTATGAACTAAATGTAATGAGCAAACTCATGGAGTTAATAGCTAGAATATAAGACCCCAGAGAGTGGAATGTGGTTACAGAATGGAAAGCTGAGGTTTAATCTGTGCAGAATTGCTAAAAAGTTGCTTGTAAATGTTTGGAAATTAATTATAGAAATGGTGAAAACACATCATAAGTTTTGTAATTAGTAGTGCTAAAAAATAACTATATTCTTCTTTTTTCATAACTAAAAAGAGAAAAAAATATTTTCATCTGGAGCTGTTTTTAAACTATTAAGCATACTTAAAGTTGAGCTTTTATTATTAAAAGAAAATAAAGACAGAACAAGCATATTTCTTAAAGAGTAAATTTACCATTTGTTACAAAATAGCTTCAGTAAGTTTCAAATCATTCTTTCCATTTATTCATTCAACAAGTATTTATTGAATGCCTGGCATTGTACTGGATACAGTCCCAAACTTTATGAAGTTTATGTTTGAAGATATACAAATATTACTCAAATAATCATAAAAAGAAAAATGAAAGCTGTGATGGGTTTCCATTGCACAAAAAATCTGAATATTCACATTTTCATGACTAATCTAAACCTCCCTAAAATTATAATTTCAAACAGCTGCTAACATAAAAATATTTGTTGTCTACCATAAAACTTTCCCTCTGTCACCCACAGACTGAGAAAATCATGTTCTAGGTAAAAAGAAACTGTGCCAAAGACTTTTTGAACAAAAAAGAAAATATAAGACAGTAAAAAAGATCAGCAGTTTAAAAAACTATTGGGGGAATGGGGTGGAGAGAAGGGATGAATAGATGGAGCACAGCGCTTTTCTGGAATACTGGTAAGAGTGGATACATGGCATTGCCCATTTGCCGAAATCATAGAACTGTACAGAGTGAACCCTAATGTAAACTATGGACTTTAGTTACTAACAATGTTATCAGTGTTGGTTTATCAACTGTAACAAATATACCACACTAATGCAAGATGTTAATAATAGGGGAAACTATCGGTGTCTGTTGGGGAACTCTCTGTATTTTCTATGTAATTTTTCTGTACACTTGAAAATGCTCTAAAAATAAAATTTATAAAGAAAATATATAACCTAAATCAATTCTTTTTCATCCTTTGAAGGACCAGTTATAGATTCTGCATGAAGGTTCATTAATTTACTTTAGTGCTTAATGAAGGATAAATTTTCTGCATCCTCATCCAAGTAAACTAAACAAGTTTGATTTCATTCAGAAGTGGCCTTACTAAAACTTTCCCGGCAGATGCTGATCCCAGAATACTATGGGTCTAGATCGACACCTGGTGGCCATATACAAACTTACAAGAAACTGTTTTTCTGAACCTCTTAACTGAAGTTAATCTTAACTCTACTAATCCAAAATAAGCATCTCCCAGGACAATGACACATTATTACCTCATAGCTGGGGGAAATTTTTTAAAACTTCTAATGAAAAACAAGTATAAGAAGATTAAGGTATTTAGTTATATGATAAAGTATAACAACATGTTAACGGCAGAATTTAAGTGATGGAAAATGCCATTCATTGTAAAATTCTTTTTACTTTGCTGTATGTTTGAAAATATTCATAATAGAATATTGAAAAAATTAAGGGTTTTAAAAAAACTTTTCAATACCCCACCCATATTTTTACCACAAACACCTTTTGGGGAATGGCTTATATATGAGCAAAATGTATGTCTTCATAGTCCATGCTAACAAGCTATCACAGTGATGTATCAAGCTTTATGAAACAATTTACCTGTTTCATATTTATTAAATTTACAACTGAAAATTTACATGTGTGTATTTTTGTTTCTGTTGAATCATATTCCTAAAACAAATTAAGACTGATATCATTGGGATTAAAGGACATAAGCATTTTTATAGCTTACATGACATATGGCCAGATAGCATTCTACCAAGTTCACATTGCTATCACAAATAAATAACTGCACTAATTTAACCAACATCATTGGACCTAGATATATTTTTTAATTTTGCTACCTTACTAGGCATGAAAATATTATGCAAAGGTTAATTTGCATTTTGTTGACTTTTGAATTTTTTTACATATTTATTTCCACATTTATCTAATGGTATCAAGATTTTTTTCTTGTAAATTTGAACAACCAATTTGTGTTATAACCATTAATCCTTTGTCTCCTAAAGTTCATGCAAAATTCACTGAATTAATGAACATATGCATGTAGGTTTTTCTTCCACATCATCCTTTTGAAATATAAATCACATATAATTAAATGTTTTGAAATGTACATTTCAGTGATTTTTAGTATATTTAGAGTTGTAAAACCATCAACACTAATTCCAGAACATTTTCATCACACCAAAATTAAATCCTATAACCATTACCAGTCATTCCCATACCCTCTCCCAAACTCCTAGACAAAGAAACCACTAATCTACTTACTGTCTCTACAAATTTACCTACTATGGACATCCCATAATGCCCAGATATGGAAAGTCCATATAAATGGAATCTTACAATATGCAGTCTTTTGTAACCGGCTTCTTTCTCTCAGCATGTTTTCAAGATCCATTGATGTTATAACATGTATCAGTACTTCATTCCTTTTTAATGCCAAATAACAAGTCACTGTATGAATATACCACATTTCATTCATTCATTCATCAGTTGATGTGCATTTGGGTTGTTTCCACATTTAGGGTATTATAGAAGTGCAGTTATGAATGTGTATGATTTTTGTGTGGACATATGCTTTCATGTCTCTTGGGTATATACTTAGGAATGGAATTTCTGGGTCAAATGGTAACTCGATGTTTAACATTTTAAGGAATTGTCAAACTGTTTTCCAAAGCAGCTGCACCATTTTAGATTCACAGCAAGCAATATATGTGGGTTTCAATTTCTTCACATCTTTGATACCATTTGCTATTCTTTTTTATTATAGCCATCCTAGTAGGTATGAAATGGTATCTCATTGTGGTTTTGATTTGCATTTCCCTAATGGCTTATGATGTTGAGCATCTTTTCATGTGGATATTGGCCATTTGTATGTCTTTTTTTGGAGTAATGTCTACTCAGAGGCTTTGTCCATTTTTCAATTAGGTTGTCTTTTGATTATTGAGTTGCAAGCATTTTTTATATATACTAGATCCAAGTGCTTTAACAGATACATAATCTGCAAATATTTTCTCCCTTTGTGTGGGTTGTCTTTTCACTTTCTTGATGGTGTCTTTTGAAGCACATAAGTTTATAATTTGATAAAGCCCAGTTAATCCAATTTTTGTTTTGCAGTTTGTGCTTTTGACATCTTATCTAAGAATACTTTGCCTAATCCAAGGTCACAGAGATTTATGGTTTTTTTCTTCTAAGACTTTTATAGTTGTAGCTTTTACATTTAGGTCTATGAACTATTTTGAGTTAATTTTCGTATATAGTATATGAAATAGGGGTCTACCTTCATATCCAGTTTTCCCACTGTAATTTGTTGAAAAGACTTTTTTCTCATTGAATTGTCCTGGTATCCTTATTGAAATCAACTCACCATATATGTAAGGATTTATTTCTGGACTGTCAATTCTAGTTCATGGATCTGTATGTATAGCTCCATGTCAGTACGACACTGTTCTGATTATTGTCACTTTGCAGTAAGTTTTGAAATTGGGAAATGTGAGTTCTCTAACATTGTCTTTTTCAAGATCATTTTGGCTAAAGTTCATTGAATTTCCACATAAAGTTTTGGATCAGTGTATTAGTCAGTCAAAGGGGTACCGATACAAAGTACCAGAAACCTGTTGGCTTTTATAAAGGGTATTTGGGGTAAAAGCTTACAGTTACAAGGTCCTAAAGAGTCCAACTCAAGGTTGCTTTCTCACCAAAGTCAAGTGCCACGCGTTGAAGCTATATGGTCACTGATCTCTGCAAGGGTTCAGCCTTCCCCTCTGGGCTTCCTTTCTCTCAGCTGCAGCCTAGCACCAGGCTTGTCTCTTAGGTCTTCCTCTCTCTCCTGGTATAGGGCTCCTTTCTTTCCGGGCCTTCTACATCAGTCTTGATTCTCTTCCCAAGGTCAGCTTCAAACTAACAGGCAAATGACTCATCTCGGCCCCACCCCCCACCCCCGGGGGCCCCATGATCAAAAAATGACAGAGCTCTCTCTCTTCCCATGTCTTCTTGAGTGAGTGTCCATTTACATAGGCCTACCTTGGGGGCGGACGGGGACTCAACCTGAGTTACGCCTAACTGACATGGCCCAGTCAGAAGCCCTAAATTGATTTTATCAAGTAAATTTAATCAGAGGTCCGGCTCACTGAATTTAATACAATCAAAGGGTATCACACCCAGAAGAATAGATTAGTTTACAAACATAATCTTTTCTATTTTTAGGATTCACAAAAATATTCTCAAACTGTCACAATCAGGTTCTCAATTTCTGTAAAAAGATACTGTTTTCTGTAAAAACAGAATATCTGGGATTTTGATATGGATTGCACATACCTAGATGTTTGGGGACTATTACCATCTTAACATTAAATCTCCCAATTCATAAATGTGGGATGTCTTTCCATTTACTTAGATCTTCTTTATTTTCTTTCAGTGATGTTTCATACATTCCAGTGCACAAGTCTTACACTTGTTACATTTATTCCTATGTATTGGATTCTTTTTTATGCTACTGTAAATGAAACTTTCTTAATTTTCTTTTCAGATTGTTCATTTCTGGTGTAAATAAATGCAACTGAGTTTTGTATACTGATCTTGTATCCTGTCACCTTGATGATAACTTGTTCATAAGTTCTAAAAGGTTTTTAATGGATTCCTTAAGCTCTTTTACATAAAAGATGATGTAATTGCATAAACAGATGGCTTTATTTCCTTTCCAATCTGGATGTCTTTTATTTCTTTTTCTTGTCTACAGTACAATGTTGAATAGAAGTGGCAGGAGTGGAAATCTTTGTCTGGTTTCTGATATTAGGAAAAAGCATGCAGACATTTACCATTAGGTATGATACTAGCTGTGGGTTTTTTATATATGCCATTTATCAGGTTAAGAAAATTCCCTTCTATTCTTAGTTTGTTGAATGTTTTTATCATGAAAGAGTGTTGGGCTTTGTTAAATGCTTTTTATGCATCTTTTGAGATGATCATGGGGTTTGTCCCTTATTTCATTAATATAGTATATTACATTAATTGCGTTTCAAAAAAACCAGCCTTGCATTCCTTGTGTGGTCAGATTGAGCATTTGGGGTTTTAGCAAGGAAAAGACAAGACCATGAATTGGCAGTAGCACACAACAAGCTATATTTGGGCAATTCTTGGGCAAAAGAAAAAGGTCACATCTGAAAAGGGAAGAGGGCAAGGGAAATCCCAGGGCAAGAGGAGAAGCAAAAAGGGGGGTTTTATGCCTAAGGAATGCTCTGGTTTCTCTGGGTCAGAGAGCTCCAAAGGGCAGCAGAAATTTGGGGTCTTTTTTTTGAGGTACCGGGGGCTGATGACTGAACCCGGGACTTCATATGTGGGAAGCCAGCACACAACCACTGAGCCACATTGGCTTCCCTGAGATGGTTTTTTCATTTGTTTTGCTTGTTTGTGTGTTGTTGTTTTTTTTTTTTTCAGGAGGCACGGGGATCTCCCATGTGGGAGGCAGGAGTTCAACTGCTTGAGCCACATCCGCTCCCTGGGGTCTTTTATAACTATCAGGTTTGTCTTATCAACAGTTAGTAGATGTTGGGTTCAGTTTCATGGGGTATGAAAAGTAGGCAGGCAATATGCTTACTTGAGCTATATTTAAAGCAATTAGATGTGAAAATTTTGATCTTAGCGCAGGCAGACTTTGGGCCAATAATCCTAGCCTGCTGTAAAGAAGTAAACAACATAAGGCCCAATACAAAGGGGTCATCCTTTGGCCCATTTATAGAACACCTGGGATAAATCCCACTTGGCCATGATGTTTATGTTTTTATTATATGTTGCCGGATTCCATATGTTGGTATTTTTTTAAACATTTTTTTCATCTATATTCATAATGGAATTGATCTGTAGCTTTTTTTTTTTTCCACATGATATCTTGGTCTGGTTTTGGTATTGGGGTAAAATTGTCTCATGGAATGAGTTGGGAAGTGTTCTATTCTCTTCTATTTTTTGGAAGAGTTTATGAAGTACTGTTATTAATTCTTCCTTAAATGTTTGGTAGAATATACCAGTCACTACTGTCTGGGCCTGTAGTTTTCCTAGTAAGAAATTCAATTGCTTTCTGCTATAGGTCTACTCAGATTCTCTAATTTTTTCTCAACTCAGTTTCATTGGTTTGTTTATTTCTAGGAACTTGTCAATTTCATCTATGTTGGAATTTGTTGCCATTAGTTGTTCATACTATATTCTAATAATCCTCTTTAGTTCTGTAAGGTCAGTAGGGAAGTCCCTCTTTCATTCCTGATTTTAGTAATTTGACTCTTCTCTCTTTTTCTGTTATCAGTCTAGCAAAAGGTTTCTCAATTTTGTTGTTTTCAAAGAATTAACTTTTGGTTTCACTGATTTTCTCTATTGTTTTTCTATTCTTTTTTTTTTTTCATTTATTTTACTCTCTTTATTATTTTCCTTCTGTTTGCTTTGGTTTAGTTTGCTCTTATCTTTTTATTTTCTTAAGGTAGAAGGTTAGGTTACTGATTTGAGATCTTCCAGCTTTTTTAATATTGGCATTTACAGCTATAAATTTCCCATAGCACTGTTTTAGTTGCATCCCATAAGTATATTGTTTTCATTTACATACATCTCAAAATATTTTATAATTTTTCCTTTGACCCATTTTTATTGAGGAATGTGTTGTTTAATTTCTACATGTTTGTGAATTCCCCAAATTTCCTTATCTTATTGATTTCTAGCTTCATTCTTTGTAGTTGGAGAACATATCTTGTATGATTAACTGTTATCTTGTAGAAGTTTTATAATTTTGCATTTTACATTTTGAGTTAATTTTTATGAAAGGTATAACTTCTGCATCTAGATTCATTTTCTCGCATGTGGATGCCCAGCTGTGTCAGCACTATTTGTTTAAAAGATTATCCTTTTTCCATTATATTGCCTCTGCTCCTTTGACAAAGCTCAGTTAATTATATTTATGTGGATCTATTTCTGAGCTTTCTATTCTGTTCCATTGATCCATTTGTTTATTCTTTTGCCAATACCACACTGTTTTGAGCAATATACCTTTATAGTAAGTATTGAAGTCAGGCAGTGTCAGTTCTCCAATTATGTTCTTCTCCAATATTGTGTTGGCTATTTTGGGTTTTTTGCTTCCCCACCCCCACCCCCACCCCCCCAAAAAAAAATTATAAATCCGTTTGTTGATATACACAAAATAATTTGTTGGGATTTTCAAAGTGATTGTGTTGAAATCTATAGATCAAGTTGGGAAGAATTAAGCTCTTAATAATATTGAGTTTTCCTAACTATGAATATGGTATATATCTCCATTTATTTAAATCTTCTTTGATTTCTTTCATCAGTTTCATAGTTTTCTCATATAGACTTTATACCTATTTTTTTTAGACTTATACCTAAGTTTTTCATTTATGAAGGTGCTGATACCAATGCTGTTGTATTTTTTAAGTTCCAACTGTTCATTGATGGCATATATTAATCTTAACTTTTGTATATTTATGAGCTCCAGGGTTTTCTGTCAATTCTTTGGGATTTTCTAAATAGATAATCATGTCACCTGCAAAGACAGTTTCATTTTTTCCTTCCCAATTTAGTGATGGTCCCTCTTTCATTTCTGATATTAGTAATTGGTGTTTGTTTCTTTTTTCTTGGTTAGTCTGGCTAGAAGTTTGATTTTTTTCCAAAGAACAATATTTTGGTTTCACTGACTTTCTGTATTGATTTCCTGTTTTCAATTTCATTGATTTCTGCTCTAAATTTTATTATTGCTTTTCTTCTGCTTACTTTTGATTTAATTTCTTTTTTTAGTTTCCTACAGTGGAAACTTAGATTATTTTAGATAATTTTTCTTTCTAATGTGTGCATTCAATGCTATAAATCTTCCTCTAGGCACTACTTTACTACATCCCACAAATATTGATGTTGCGTTTTCACTTTCATTTAATTCAAAATAAAATTTCTCTTGACACTTCTTCTTTAACCCCTGTGTTATCTAGAAGTGTATTGTTTAATCTCCAAGTATTTGGGGATTTCCCAGCTGTCTTTCTGCTAATGATTTCTAGTTTAATTCCATTGTGATCTGAGAGTTACTTTGTATGGTTTCTACTCTTAAGTTTGTTAAGATGTCTTTTATGGCCCAGAATGTGGTCTATCTTGGTGAATGTTCCATGTGATCTGGAGAAGAATGCATATTCTTCTATTGTTGAGTGACATAGTCTATAAATGTCAATGTTAATTTAGTTGATTAATGGTGCTGTTCAACTATATTCTTATTGATTTCTGTCTGCTGGATCTGTCAATTACTGATAGAAGGGTGATGAATTCTCCAACTATATAGTGGATTTGTCTATCTTTTCTTGCAGTTCTTTTAACTGATGCTCTGTTTGGAACACACAGAATACAGATTGTTATGTGTTTTGGTTTTCTAAAAGCTGCTGGGAGCAATATGCCAGAAATGGGTTGGCTTTTACACTGGAAATTTATTAGGTTAAAAGCTTACAGTTCTGAGTCTGTGAAAATGTCCAAATCAAGGCATCATCAGAGATGCTGTCTCACCAAAGGTCAGTGCTGGCAATCCTAGACTCCTATGTGGCAAGGTACATTGGCCGCTCTGCTGATCTCTGCCTTTTTCAGGCTCTCTCTCTCTCCAAGTTCAGCTTGTGGGTGATCAGACATATATTCATCTCTCCCCTCTCCTCTTAGCCTCATCTCTTTCAGCCTCTTAGAGACCTCTTTCTGTGCCTCTGTTCTCTGATTCCAGCCTCCAACCTCCGGGAACTCTCACTCAGCCTCTTGAATTTCTGACTCTGCAGCTTTTTTCCTGTTGTCTCTGCATGCTTCTCCCTTTATAAAGGACCCCAGTAAGAGTATTAAGACCCATGCTGGGCCATGCTCTACTGAAGCAATCTAATCAAAAAGGAGGGTCCCTTGATTGAATCTAATAAAAAAGCACCATCTACAATAGGTTTACACATACGGGAACGGATTAGCTCTAAGGACATGACCATCTGGGGTCCACCCAACTTCAAACTGCACATTATGTCTTCTTGGATTGACACTTTAGCATTAAATAAAGCCTTTTTATCCATGATAATCTGCCTTTTCCTGAAGTCTGTTTTGTCTGAAATTAATAAGCTACTCCATCTTTGATTAGTGTCAGTATGGAATATCTTTCTCCATCCCTTTGTCTTTTTTCAAACAATAAACATATTTCACTGACCAATAAGACCAGAGGTAGGGCAGCTCCAATGTTAGTTAATGCAGAGGCTCAATGACATCTTCAAGGATCCAGGATTTTCCAATTTCTGTTTTGCCATTCTTCCTGTTTCAGCAAGGTCCTCAGGCAGTTTCCTATTATTACAGTAAGACAGCTGCCACATTCCAAGCATCATATCCAACCTTGACAATGTCCAGAGAAACATGCTTTGGTCTTTTTTTAAAAGCAAGGAAACACTTCCCCAAAGCTACATTCTCCTTCCCCACTCAGCACTCGGTAGTGCTCTACTCTCACCTTCTCATTGACCAGAGTTGCACAACACATCCATGTCCAAAGCAGAGGAAATGGTCTCACCACCATTATGGGTTCCAACCAAACACCTCTTGTGGCTGGTTCCTGAAACATATGGCCCACTGGAGGGTGGAAGATAATTGAACAAAATTGAGGAAAGTAAGGAAATGGAAACATTATCTACCATCCAGTGGAAGATGATAGATAATTGAACAAAATTGAGGAAAAGGAAATGGAAACAGTATGTTCTCTAACTGGCATGAGGTTCAAGAGACATAACTGTGAACCACTACATTTCTTCTTAAAAAAAAGAGGTCTTGCATTGAAATCAGAGGCTTTCGAAAGGCTACTATGAAATTTATTTTCATTAAGGTTTTAAAAATAGGAGGGGCAGTTCTTTCAAGATTAAGTGCTTTCAGATTAGTTTGTTGTATTAAAATTGAAAACTGAGCCCTGGCCCAAAGAATTTTTCAAAACTTTTTTTTTTTTAAACAATATTCTCTGGGTTCCTTTTTTCTGATGGTAAGGGATGGGGGAACAGGGAAGCATTCTATAATCCTATGATTGGCTCTCAGTCTTTTAGTGAGCCTTTTCCCCTGGGCTGTGTCCCTGGGCTGTGTTTCTCAGTTCCCTTCCTCCCTGCCTCAGGTTAGACAGGAAAGCTGGAGGAAGTTAGAATTGGGTATTTCCCTTCCCTCATATTGAAGGCCAGAAGGGACTGGAGTTGGGTAATGCCTTTCTCCCAGTTCATTTTAGGCTTTGGTAAAACTGAAGTCAGTCAGTTTCTATTAGAGTAGTTTCCCTGTGGGCAGGTCTTTGTTAAGAATAGGATGCTCTGGGCTTATTTCAAAATGCTTTTCTCCTCCCCCAGGCAGAAGCTTGAGGGGCTTTTTCTCCAATTTTCAGTGAAAATGTAATAGGGATCCTGGTAGTAAAACTCATGAAAGTGTGGAGGT
>JAKSZT010053769.1:11388949-11455201 GCA_026826555.1 Tolypeutes matacus | reverse complement strand
AAATGTAATAGGGATCCTGGTAGTAAAACTCATGAAAGTGTGGAGGTCTCTCTAAGCCTGGGCCTCTAGTAGTTCTCTCTCAAGGGAGTCTATGCTCAGTCTGCAACCATTAGTTAACTGCCTCTTAAGAGCCCCTACAAGTTGCCGGCTCCAGCAGCAGCTCCTATTCCCAGTAAACTGTGATTCTCTGTTAACTCTCTATCCCTCCAATTTTGGGGGTGATGGTTTGCCCTGTGACCTCAATTCTCTGATAGATCTTAGAAGAGTTGCTGATTTTCAGTTTGTTCAGCTTTTCTGTTGTACTAATTTCTAAGCTCTTTACATGCTGGATGGAAACTTGCCCATATACACTTTAGAAGAATGTGCATTCTGTCATTGTTGGGTAGAGTGTTCTATAGATGACTTATGATTTATAAGGTTGTTCTTCTAATTCCTTGTTGATCAATCTAATATTAAAAGTGGGATATTGAAGTTTCCAATTATTGAATTGTAAATTTCACCCTTCAATTCTGTCCATTTTTTGCCTCATGTCTTTTAGGGCTCTGTTATGAGGTACATGCGTGTTTATTACCATGTCTTCCTGATGGATCAACCCTTTTATCATTATAAAATGCCTTTGTCTTTAATAATAATCTAATATTAGTATGGCCAGTTCAGCTCCTAATAACTCTACTATAAGTCCAACATCTAGGCTCCCTCAGGAACAGCATCTACTGGCTGCTTTTTCCTATGTATGGGCCATATTTTTCTGTTTCTTTGCATATTTCATAATTTCTTGTTCAAAACTGGTATTTTAAATAATATGGCAACTCTGAAAATTAGATCTCCCCCCTTCCTCCCCAAGGTTTGCCATTATTACTGTATGTTGTTAGTTGTTTAGTGACTTTCCCTCACTAATTCTGTAATATTTGTATTCCTGGTTATGTACAGTTTAGCTCAGTGATAATATAATGATTGGAAGGCATTTCCTTAAACCTTCAACACTCTGGAAGTTTACAACTCTGTCTTAGCCTTTACTTTCTGCTTTCCCAGTGCCTCAAGGTCAGGTGACAGATTAGGGCCTTCTCAGGTCTTTCCTGGGCATGTGCACAGCCCTGCACATGTGCATGATCTTATAAATACCCAGGAATTAGTTTTTCAATATCCTATATGGACATCTCATTCTCCAGATTTTCCTATTAAATTGTTTACCCCAACTAGTATTGCCACAGGCAGTTGCTAAGTTAAACAACTGCCATGAATGTTTTCAACAAAACCCTCGTGAAAAGGGTTTTCACACTGAGCAAGCTCTAAGACAGGCCAAATAAATACAAGCCCTGTGAATGGGGTTTCTCCAGAGGGCTATCAGACAGGACAAGTAGTGACAGGAGCTCCAAACCCATTCTGCCTTCTCCAGTGGCTGTCAGACACTGGTTTTCACAGCTAATGTGGTGGTGAGGCTACTAGCTTACAAAGCTATCAGAGCTGAAGACAAAGCAATGGGAATAGAGCAAATTAAAATACAACAAAGCTTGCTGTTGTGACCAAGATTCAGCTGTTCGTCTTCAATAAACACTCCTCAGATTGTTGCAAGCCTTTAGTTAATTTCCAAAGTTCAGAAAAAGTTTATTTTGACCATGTTTTGCCAATGTTCTTGTTGCTTTTATGGGCGTGTGGATTTTCAGAGGTCCTTACTCCATCATTCTAGAAGAGCTTCTGCATGTACTTTTACTGGGGGATGATATAGTTATACCAACATTAACAAGTAGTAAAGCATGTCATTTGCTGAGCTAGAGAGAGATGCTAAGGAGAAATAGAGCAAATGATGACAATGAAATACAAGCTCAAATTATATAGGGCTGATACTACGAAATGGACCAGAGACTTTCCAAAAAGTTCTTCAGAGAAACAGCTTATACTCCTAATTCTCTCCTTTTCAATACCCTCATCTAAAACAGGACATTTTCCCTGCCTAATTACTCCAGTGAAACATACCATTCTCGACTTTTTCCTTACATCTTATCTTTCCCTGACCAAATCATCCTCTCTGGTTAGCTATTTTATTCTAAAACAAACAGGACTGTGTGGGTCATCTGTTTATCCCTTTTTAATTCCCACCTCTTACAAAGCAATTCCAGGCCCTTTAAGATCTGTTCCCAAAATACCTTTTCAGGCCTATTTCTCAAATCCCCTCATTCAGGTAATTGATCTTTCCAGACAAACCCTTTGAGCTTCCTTAATTTCTTTGGCCTTGAAATGCCCTTCTTCTAGTTCCAAACAAGCAGAATCCTACTGCTCCTCCAAAATGAATCAAATATTTATTCCTTATCCTCGTCGTTCCTATCTTCCCTTTATCTTCTTTGTGGTGATATATATTGTTGTTCTTCTGATAGCTTATTACATTCCATATCATGTGCAGAATGCCTAGAGGCAGTGAACACATTTTGGTTGCTTTTGCATCGTCTTTACACATACACAGACATACTTCAAGAGATACTTGTGGCATTGAACAGATACTTAGGAATTTGGATTTTTTTTAACCACACATTAAATGGAATATTTGACATTTTCAAAGAAGAAATAAAAATTTAAGAGCTATCTGAGGCAGTTTGGTATTATTGACGAATTCCAAAAAGCAATATTGGATTATGTTTGTAAACTGGTCTTTTCCTTTGGGCAGATTATATAGGATTCAGAGGTTTTACTTGTACTTGATTAAATAATGATTAAGGCTTTGATGGGGCCAAGTCAGTAGGACATTGCATCCCCGCCCCCTTGATGGGCAGGGACTCACAGAGAAAACACCGCAGAGAAGGGAGTTTGGAGTTTTAAGGCCAGAGCACAGAGAAGTAAGCACAGAGAGGAGCTTGGTCGTGAGGAAGGAGAGAAGGCCCTGGGAACAGACAAGCCGTTTGCCTGACAGTCTAGATCTGGCCTTGTGGAGGGAAGCAAGCCTGAGCCCGGAGAGAGGCATGCCCCAGGAAGAGAGGAACCCAGGAAGCCTGAACCCTGGCAGCCATCGGCAGCCATCTTGCTCCAACACGTGGCCACAAACTTTGGTGAGGGACGTAATTTATGCTTTATGGCCTGGAAACTGTAAGCTTCTACCCCAAATAAATACCCTTTTATAAATGCCAACAGATTTCTGATATTTTGCATCAGCACCCCTTTGGCTGAGTAATATATTATCTAACTTAGTATTCTACAAAATCTGATCTTCATTCTAGTTTCACAAAAGAGAAGTTGCCACTATGTATTATGTGAAAAAGAGGGTCAATCTTGGTAAACAATTTGGTTAAATAAAACAAAACAGGTTTCTTTTTTGTAGAATGTTTTAGAACCTTTGCTATCTAACATGCACGATAAATCTCCAATTTAGCATTCATTATTTCTCAAACTAATGACAGAACTCTTTTTTTTGTGCTGAGCACCTCAAGAGAATAGTGTTCAGCAGAACACACTTTGGGAAATGCTAGTCAAATTCTTGATTTTAAAATAGTGAATGTAAATAAAATATTTTGCTCTCTTTAATTTTACAAGTTTGCTTTAAGCCTAACTGCTGTGCCTTTACTAGCGAATCAACTAAAATCAAGTTCTACTATAAAAAAAGAAAACCCAAAAAGAAACAATGGCTTAAATATATGGCAATGTTTCTCAATTTAGCATAAATCAGAATGATTTCAAGGGATTGTTAAAACACAATTGCCAGGCTCCACCCCTAGAGATTCTGATTTAGTAGGTCTGATGTGAGTTAAAAAATTTGCATACCTAACAAGTTCCAGGATGATATTGAGGCTGCTGGCACAGGGACACACTTTGGTGTAGAGGGTTATTTTCTCATATAACATGAAATCTTGAGGCAATTACAGAGGACCCAAAATGATTAGGGACACAGGCTCCTTCTAACCTGCTGCTCAATTATCCTAGTTTATCCTCAAAGTCACCTCATGGTCCAAGGTGGCTGCTGAAATTTTAGCCATCATATTAGCTTCTGGTCAATTAAAAAAGGGGTAAGGGCAAAGGGACACAACTTTTAAGGAGCCTTATTTGTAAGAACTTAGTCAAAAGGCCTCAGCTAGCAGAGAAAATGGGAAACTTCATCTTTTAGCTAAATAAATTGCCACCCCAAATAAAACTGTGAATCTATTACTAAGAAAAAAAGGAAGACTGGATATTGAATAGGCAACTAGAGATTCTGCCATACTACTTCAGCCTACATACACTTCAGTTACCAAGTCCAATGATTTTGTCTCCTAATTATTCCTTAAATTTGTTCCAGATGTTTCAGCTCTATTTTTACTTCCCTAGATCTTGCTTTCATCATCTCTCACCTACTTTATTATAATAACCTTCCAACTAGTCTCCCTATTTCCTGTCCTCAAATCTAGCATTCTGGTAGCACAGCAGAAGATGGAATTTGAGGGGGATAAAGCTGCTTAAAATTCTTCAGTGAATCCACCTCTCCTATAAACTTATTAAGTTTGAGAACTTTAATATTTCATACAAACCATTCTTCATCTACCTGACTAATCTCTGCCTCATCATATGCTTCTAAATACACCAAACTCTGAGTCCGTGCTTTCTTAGTGATTTTTCTGCTAGCTAGGACAATCTTCACCTCCTGTGTTTAACCCAAGGTGCCACCTCCTCCAGAAAGATTTCCCGGATAGTCCTCACTCCATAGGCTGGGTTAGGTACCCCTCCATAAAGCCCTGTCCAGAGCAGATAATGAATATACCACATTGCATTGTGATGATCTGTTTCTACCTCTAAATTTCTCAGTAGAATGTAAAGACCATGTTTCCTTTATCTTTATATCCTCAGAGTTGAGTATGAGGCATATTCCAAGCAAACATTTGTTGAACAAAAGATCACCTTTCATCAATATCTGATCAGCATACTAAAAATCTGTATAAGTATTGTCCATAAATCTTATCTTTTTTGTTACAAATATCACAATCTAAATATGCAATTCCCAAAAGTAACTACAAACAGAAAATCCTTCCTTACCACCTCCAAGTTAAACTAAATGTCGAAGCATACAATTTTTTGCATAGCCAAACAGCTTTTATTTTTTACAACCTGAATACTTAAGACACAACCCATCTGGTTCCAGAACACTTACAGGTCTCTTTTTTTGTTCATTTAGCCAAACCAAAGTTTTTAAAAGAAACATCTTTAACAATAAAAGAAAGAACACTAATCTAACAATCAAAGTTGGCTTCGCCATTTCTTGTCTTCTCGTTATATTTATCCAAATTCTCCATCTTTAATTCTTTTTCCTCTTCATATTCAGTACATTGAGTATCTTTTCCTGGGCTTGAGATTGATTTTCCCTTTGGAAGCAAGAAACATTCAGCATTCAAAACCTGTCCAGCAGTCAATGAACTTCTATAACAGATCAAGCTAAAGAGGAGGGATTTGACATTATCATCCTGCAAAGAAAAACAGATGTTTAAAAAAACATAAATAAAATAAGCAAACTGTAATGAAGATCCAATTAAAAAACACTTTTAGTATGTGATACAGAGCTAAAATCAATTTTCTATTTAGATTTTTTCAAAACCTACAGAATTCAACTACTTTTTATTAGAAAGGGACACCTCAGTAATAATACAATGGAATTGAGTTACAAGAACAAAATGCAAAAGGAAAAAGAATCGTGGTCATATATCTGAAATTCCAACAAAGAACATTTTACTACTTCCCTTTTTCCCTCATTTATGTGGCAATGGTGAGGATTTTGCACTGTGGAAATTTCACACTGATGCTCCTCTGCCTGGATGGTGTACTTTCTTCAGCTGGTCAATTGTTTCTGGTCTGAGTCCTAAAGTGATCTTCTCTGAAAAGACTTCTACTGTCACTACCATTATCATCATCATTATGGGAGCCAGAATTTATTATATGCCACTATTTCAAAGCATGTTGATTGTATTATCACATGTAAACAATCCCAAGATGTAGCTGTTCCAATATTTCCATCTCCTAAGACAACTTGATACACCTTGCACATTGAATAAAAACCACCCACATATTGCTAGTATCCTCCATTAGATTCTAAGATCCTTAACTTCAGAAATTTTAGTTTATCACTTCATTCTCAGGAACTAGCAGTGTCTGGCATACAGTAAACATTCAATAAATATTTGCTAAATGGATGAGTGCCAACAACCACACAACCCTTCGCAGAGCATATTTTTAAACATATTTAACGACAGTGCCATCATTAGATATAAACGTCACTAAAAAGAAAACCCCAAAGATGAAAAATAATGCATGCTCTGGAAAAACAAAAAAGTAGATTTAGAACAAGTAGAGATTCTATCATGTTCTTGGACAAAAAGACTCTCATCAAAAATGTGTCATTATCCCTAAGTTAAAGATTCGGTGATTCTAATAAAAACACAGTATTTTTCTTTGAGACTAGACAAGTTGATTATATAGGTCTTTTAGAAGAATAACAAGTAAGAGCTCTGATAAAAAAAAAAAAAAAATTAGCCATGAGGAATTATTGAAAGATATTATCAAGCCTCTAAAATTAAAAACAAAACAAAACAAAACATGTGTGGCACTGGTTTATGAGTAACAAAACAATGAAACAGAATATAAAAACTCTAACTATACCCCTGCACAAATGAAAACTTAGCATATGAAAAAGGTGGCATTTCATGTGGGGTGGGAAATAACTCTTTTAGTAAGAAATGTTGAGACAATTGGATACACAGTAGAAAATATAAAACTGGATCTATTCTACACACCAAACACCAGGATAATTCCAAATGGATCAAAAATCTAAATGTAAAAAATTAAATCATATAAGTACCAGTATGACAGTTTGAAGCTTTTGTGAATCCCAGAAAAGATCTTGTTCTTAGAACTAATCTATTCCTGTGGGTGTGGGACCCTTTGATTACATTAGAGTCAGTTAATGGGACCTTCTGATTAGACCAATTTTTATTAGATCATTTTAGGGCCTTTAATTGGACTACATTAGTGAGGTGTGACTCAGGTTGGGTCTTGGCCTTCTTGCTGGAGTCTTCAATAAGCTGAGAACTGAAAGCAGAAACACACAGAGAAAGAGAACTTTAAGCTTTTACGCTGCCACATGAAGGATGACTCCGGACCACTTACAGCTGCAGAAATACAAAGAAACCATGAGAAGCTGAGAGAGAGGCTGGAGGCTGGAATCAGCAGAGAAGCTGAAGTAATGGGGGCTCCCAAGAGGCTAGGCCCACAAAGCAGCTAGAAGCTGAAAGAGAAGGTGAACCTGAAGAAGACAGAGAGACTGGCAGACCCGCCATTTTGCCTTGCCACATGGCAGGAATCCAGGATCCAGCATCCAACCTTTGTAAGACAGCATCTCTGATGATGCCTTGATTTGGACATTTTCAGAGGCTCGGAACTGTAAGATTCTACCCCAAATAAATTCCCATAATAAAAGCCAACTCATGTCTGGTATTTTGCCTTGGCAGCCCCGTAGCAAACTAAAACAACCAGAAAAAAATTCATCAGCTTTTCCCACTTGCAAGTTATAAAATTTTATGAAATTATAAAACACAATTAAGGAAAAAACAGAAAAGCAATCTTTAAAAATAAAAAAAAAAAAACTGAAACAAATGAATTCAACCATAAAATACGGTGACATAACCACATAGAAAACAATTATTTCAAGTGACTTTGAAACAGTATTTTAATTGTACGGCTTTATTGAGATACAGCTTTAATAGGATATACCCTAAAATCAAAATGAAAGACCTTCAAAGAAATGTTAAACTGCATCCAGGAATCACCATTTGTAATAATATCAGTATCCTCTACTAACTATTATATTTTTGTAAGACAAAGCAATTACATAATTATGTTACTATTTTAGGAATTAAGACTTTTAGAGTAATAGGAAAAGAAGATTCAAATACAAAATGTACACATTAATTAAAAAGCCTATACTCTTTAGTTTGATGCAGAAATACCTGTATGAAGTCAGGATTATTTTTTTCCCAAAAGATGCATTTCTTACTGAAAAGATTCTAAGCATTCTTAGCACCCATATTTTTGTCTCTAAATTTCCTGCTAAAAGGAACCAGTGTTCCTTGGAGAAATGGCTGATTACAGATCTGGACAAGGAATGTACAAGATGAGCCAGAGACACCTTATCATGCAGAAAGTAAGTGATAAAAGACTCCTAGGTTCATGTCAAAAGGTCACAGACACCATCTTGAACGGGACTCTCACAAAATTAGGAGCAAAATTTTGTGCAAAAATAATGACTGCAATGAATTGAGATATATCAAATATGTTTAAATTCATGATTTCATAATGACACTATTTAAAACAAAAACAAAAATCTCATTGATCCTTTTGGAGGGTGCTAACACCAACTCATAATTCTTAAAATTGGTAAATAAAGGAAAAGAATAAAACATTTACTACACATTCCCTGAAAAAACTATATTTTAATGTAACCAAATAGTTGTTGAAGCATTCCAGTTAATAAACACTGAAGCAATAGAAGAACTGTAAAATCACCATTTTGTAACAAATGTAAAAAAAAAACAATGACTCTCCGACCTTGAAATCTAATGGAGTATGTCCTGCAGAGTTTTGGAATGGTTTGGGACCCAGAATCCCTGTTTCCTTCCAATTTCTCCCTATGGAAATGGGAATGTTTATCCTATACCTGGCCCTACTTTGTGTATTAGAAGCAGGTAACTTGTCTCTAGGTTTCACAGGTCCACAGCTGGAGAGGAATTGTGCCCCAGGACAGACCACACCTATAACCAATTTTGATTGTTCCACCCTAAAAGCAGAAATACTGAATGAGGCCCAAGATCTGACACATCAGAAAAATGGCTAAAAGGAAAAGACTTAAAAGAGTACAGATCTAAAATGACAGTCTCAGGAAAGCACTGTTTCTGAAAAAGGAGGTAAAAAGAAAAGGGAAGTATCTTTTCTTTTAACTTTGTACTTAGCATTGTTACTGAAATGATTTAAGGCTTTTGGGATATTGTGATGGAACGAATGTGTTTGCATATGGAAAGAACATGTCTTTTGGGGGCTCAGAAGGTGGAGTGTGGTAGTTTGGAACTTCATGTACCCCAGAAAATAATGTTTTTAAAGCTAACCCATTCCTGTGAGTGTAAACCTATTGTAAGTAGGTTTTCATGAGGTTACTTCAGTTAAGGCATAGCCCAAGGTATGTCTTAAATCTTCTTACAGGAGTCCTTTATAAATGGGATGAATTCAGAAAGAAAAAGCCATGGAAGCAAAAAGCTGAAAGCAATGAAACCTGGAAGAAAAGTGAGAACAGCAGAGGCCACCATGTGCCTTCCCATGTGATGCCCTGACAACTTTACAGTTTCAAAACTGTAAGCTTGTAAGCTAATAAATTCCCACTGTCAAACCAATGCATTTCATGGTGTCTGCTTTCAGCAGCCTAGCAAACTAAAACAGATACATATAGAAATATTTATGAGTATAATGATATATTGGAAATTCTGTTTATATTACACAAGTAGGAATGAAAAATTGTGAATAATGGGGTGAGGGAAAAGATGGAATAGTATTGGAGAAAAATATTAATAATTTTTTAAAGCTAGGTGATACCTGGGATATTCTTTTTACTTTGGCTTGTATTCGACATTTTCCACTAAAAAATACTTTGAAGATAGTATATTCAGATAGCTAATCTTAGCTCTGTTCCTTCTGTCTTTCAAATTTTAGATGCTATTAATTTGCTCTCTTAGAAAGAACATCAAAACTGAAATCTCAAAATCGTATAGACCATCTAAACATATCTTCTGTTTTGAAAGTGTATGGTGCAGAAAGAAACATCTGAAAAACTATCTGTCTTAAACAATTCTGCTAATATGTGGAAAAGTGAAGAGACCTCTTTGGATAGCTTTGGGTCAATGGCAGTCACCTAAATTTTAATCTTTTCACATATCTTCTAAAAAAAAAGTCAATAAAAAAGAGCAAATAAAGCCACACATAAACCATGCCTTCAGCATTACTAGGAGACAGAATACCACAAATTTTAAATTACCTGTGGATAAAGAAATAAACACCAAACCCATCAAAGCTATCTCTGGAGCTCGTACTATAAGCCTGTGAGGTACAGAATGGGAAGAAGATGAGAATGGAGATCCTGAAGGAGACAGAGCATAGACAGAATCATCTCTAGAATGATAAAGTTCCACCCTAGGTGCAGAAATACTGAATGAAGCCCAAGATCTGACACATCAGAGAAATAGCTAAAAGAAAAAATTTAAGAGTACAGATTTAAAATACCAGTCTCACAAAAAGTATCACTTCTGAAAAAGGAGGTAAAAAGAGAAGTATCCTTTGAAGACACAGTGATGAAAAGATAAAAGGAGGAATAAGACAAGGATCAAATTATAAAATTAAGGATCCCCCAAAAAAAAGAAAAACCACAAAATCAGAACACACATGAACCTTTCCCACAACTACTAAAGTTAAAAGTCAATTAAAGAAACTGGACTCCACTATTCAGATAGAAGGAGGCATTCATGAACTAGGATCTTGTGAGCCACCCCAAATCCTCATCTCTGTCCAGAAAATGAACAGAAAAAAGCAGTTTATAGTCATACAAATATAAGAAAAAAATGGAAAATGACAATCATACCATTTCAGCAGCTGAAACAACTCCATCTCCCTAAAATAAAACAGAAAACCACCACCAAAGTAGGATAAAAACTACCAAATAGTAGAAGGAAAAAAAAACAACAAAACACTCTATATAGAATTAAATATCCTCTAACATGCATTTAGGGATTTGAAAAGTTATATTGAATCAGAATTCAAAAACTAAAATAAAAAATGGACAAAAACATGAAAAATGAAGTGATAATTGGATAAAACTAAAGAAAGATTGTAGCACGATAACTAACAAAACCTAAAAACTCTCATATCTGCAAATACTAATTAAAAGCTATGCAAAAATATTTTAAAGCATTGTTAGGCTTTTAAGAAAAAAGACACACCACCCCCCCAGGAGTCAGACATGAAGAGAGGACTGAAAATGAATCTGGTAATAACATAACCTACTGCTGTATCTATTGTATGTCCCATTAAAAGGACAGACAGTTGCTCATGCTTTTGGTCTAAAGTCTAAGAAATCATTTTCAAGGTACTGAACATGCTTCCCCATGTTTTCAGTAGGAGTTCTAATGTTTTCAGTAGTAGTTCTAAAGTTTTGGTTCTTATCTTTAGCTCTCTGTTCCACCATGAGTTAATTTTTGTATATTGAATGAAATAGGGATCCACTTTCATTCTTTTATATATGGATATTCAATTTTCTTAGTACCAAATGTGCTGAAAAGTCTACCCATTCAGTAGACTGGGCACCCTTGTCAAAAATCAATTGGACACACACACAAAAAAAAATAATAATAATAATAATAAAAAATAAAATCAATTGGACATAGATGTGAGGGTTTTTTCCTGACCTCTCAATTTGATTGGTCTATATGTCTGTCCCTGTTCCAATACTATTAATGATGTTTGGATTACTCTAATTTTGTAATAACTTTTAAAAGTAGGAAGTGTGGGCCTTCCAACTTCGTTTTCTTTTCCAAGATGTCTTTTGGCTGTTTGGGACCCTATATCCCACCATGTGAATTTGATGATACGCACTTCCATTTCTGCAAAAGAAGGCTGATGGAATTTTTACTGGGATAAACAGTACTGATTTTTTGTGATCTTGCACCCTGCCCCTTTGCTAAATTTCTCCATTCATTCAAAATGGCTTTGCTGTGGATTTCACAGGATTTCCTATATTTGAGAGCATGTCATTGGCAAATAGGGAAAGTTTTACTTCTTCCTTTCCAATTTGGATGCCTTGTATTTCTTTTTCTTGCCTAACTGCTCTGATTATATCTCCCAGTACAATGTTGAGTAACAATAGCATCCTTGTCTTGTTCCTGATATTAAAGGGAAAGCTTTCAGATTTTCACCACTAAGTATGATGTTAGGGGTGGGTTTTTCATATATGGCCTTTATCATATTGAGGAAGTTTCCTTATATTCCTAGTTTTCCAATGGTTTTTATCCAAAGGGATGCTGGAGTTTGCCAAATGCCTTTTTGGCATCAACTGAGATGATCACGTGGGTTTTTTCCTTTGTTCTGTTAATGTAGTGTAATTCTTTAACTGATTTTCATGGTGAACTACCCTTGCATACCTGAGATAAATCCCACTTGATCATGATGTATAATTCTTTTAATATGCTATTGGATTTGGGTTGCCAGTATTTTGTTGAAAATACTAAGAAAATATATGATTGGCACAGACATACAGGCGCCCCAGTATGTGCACTGGGATTACTTTGCTCCTTATGGAATGCTTTTCCTTATAAATTTTTTAACAACTTGGCAAGTTCCCTGGGGAACTCTGGCAAGATTTTACTTCAAATTTCATTAAATGTATAACTCAATTTTATTTTATGACATGGAGTGTCAATACTGAGGCATTTATTTCTTTTCATTTCTTTTGTGTCTCTCAATAAAAATTTCTAAGTTTCTGCATATATTCTTGCCTTTATATTTATTCCAAGGTACCCTAAAATTTTTCATTGTTTTGCAAATGTTGTCTTTTATTTTTATTACATTTTCTGTTCACGGCTGGTATACAGAAATAAAAGATGTTTTACTTAGTCACCTTACTAAATGTTTTCAATTCTAATCAATTGCTAATACATTTTCTGTGTCAATAATCATATCAGTATGAGTCACAACAATTATGAATAACAATTGTTTGGTTTCCTTCTTTATAATATTTAAACTTTTATTTTCTTGTCTTATTACTGTTGCTAGGACTGCCAACAAAATGTTGAACAACATGGTGATAGTGAGGATACGAGTTTTCGTTTTTTTTCCTGATTTTAAAAGATTTGCACCTAGTATTTCTCTATTAAGAATTGTTTGCTGTAAATATCTCCTCTCTACAGTTAGGGAAATTTATCTTTACCCAAAATTTAAAAGTTTTTGTTCTTTAAATCATGAGTGAGAGTTGTTTTCATTCAATTTAGGGTTTTTTGCATCTATTGAGATGATGGATATTTTTCTTCTTTAATCTGTTAATATCATGGATTATATTAAATAATTTTAAATATTAAATCACCCCTGCCTTTCTGGGGAAAAAAAATTCTCACAGAGTATTACATTTTTGTAATAGAGTCAATTTGATAATGTTTATTTAGGACTTTTACATCTATTTCATGAGTAACAATGACCAATAATTTTCAATTCCCATAAAATTATAATCTGGTTTATCAAGATTCTAAAACTGGGTCTGTACTTCTCTTTGTGTGAAGATTTTTTTTTTTTTTTTTTTAAGATTTTATTTATTCATTTATCCCCGCCTTGCTGCTTGTGCTCGCTGGGTCAGCTAACCATGCCGTGCGGGTGGGCTTGCCTTCACCAGGAGGCCCCGGGAACCGAACCAGGGGCCTCCCATATGGTAAACGGGAGCCCTACTGATTGAGCCACAGCCGCTTCCCATTGTGTGAAGATTTTGAGACTCAATTTCTTTAATGATTACAGGGCTCTGTAGGCTTTTACTTTCTTTTAAGGCCACCTTGGTCAAACTTATATTTTTCTCAATTTATACATTTTGTCTAAGTTTTCCAATTTATCGGCTTATAATTACTCATATTTTCTTAGGATCTTTTAACCCTTTGATGCATTGGTAGTTGTAATTCCTTTTTTAATTTGTAATAATGTTTATTTAAATATCTTATTTTCTTTTTGACCAATCTCAACAGTGGTTTGTCTGTCTCTTGAAAGAATTTTTGTTTTTTCTTATTCTCTTTATTATTTGATTTCCATTGCATCACTTTCCCTTATCTTAATCTTCTTTCACTTTGTAGGTATTTTTGTTCACTTCCCAATTTCTCAAGACAATCTGCTCATTTATTTTTCAGTCATTCTTTTTGCCTAATATTAGAATTTAATTTCTCTTTATTTATAGCTTTCACTGAAATTTATGCATTTGACATGTAGAATTTTTAACTTTTCAGTCCAGCACAATGCTAGAAGGATGTGTCAAATAAATAAGAATATTTTCTGATAAATACTAAGAGATTTTACAACCAAAAGACCATCAATGACAAAACTACTAAAAGATATACTTTAAGAAGAAGGAAACTGATTTACTTCATGGGGAAGGTGGTAGAATAGGCAGATCCAGGACTCAGTGCTTCCAACAAAACAACTACTAACCAGGCAGGAACTGTCTAAAACAACTACATGGAATTTCGAAACTCCCGAGGCCAGAAGAACAGTGTACAGCATGCTGGAAAGAGTGGTATGGAGAGGATGATAAATTACAATAAAGAAATATAAATTACTTTCTCCGCACAGTGGCTACTGGCGCCCATCTACCCCTCTCTCACAGAAGGCCATAGTGGGGTCCAATCCCTAACTAGCTGCTGCTGACAGAAAGGGATGTAAAAATCCTCTTCCCCAAGATCAGGAGCATGCATGGTCAATCACTGATCACAGCTTTTGATTAGCAAATTTGGATCACTCAGTCCCGGCTCTGAGGCAGCTATTGTTACAACCCACCATGGACAAAGGCAGAGGCAGCCACTGTTTCAATTCTCTGTGGACAAGGGCAGAGGTGGTAGAGATTTAAAGATACAGGGCTGCAGGATAAAGTTAACTAAAGAGATGCATTTGCTGGGCCGGCAAGGAAAGCTCAACTTTGGGGAGGCATCAGAGAAATTACCCCTCCACAGGGCAATTTGGAGCCCGTCTGTGCCCCCTTCTTGGGTCTCTGGCCCTATTTTGGCTGCGAAAGACCAAACTGGGAAAGTCCTCTCCAGGTCAACCCTCCTCCCAGAATTTGTCCTCCAAGCAAAAGGAGAACGAGACAGCAAACGGAGTATAAAATCAACTGAGGCTAACACTCTGAGATAAAGTTCTGCTGGTTTTAGATACCCAGGAGGAGAGAGGTTTGTCCCCTGGGAAACAAAGGGAACGACCACATTTCTGTATACAGAGGAACTTCAAAACAACTAACAAGCAAAAGCCCAGGACAAGACAGAAGCCCAGAAAGACAGGGAAAACCCTGCATAGTACGTTCGCCTTGGGCAGACCTTCATAATTTCAGGAAAACAATGAATGAACAATATGAGAGTCTTAGTAAAGAGACAGAAATTTTAAAAAAGGAACCAAACAGAACTACTGAAAAATGCCCAAGAGGGTTTAAAGAGAAAATTGGAGCTAGCAGAAAAAAAGAATCAGTGAACTTGAAGACAACACACTTAAAATGAGTCAGGCTGAGGTGCAGAAAGAAAAAAATATTAAAAGCAAAAATATCCCAAGATACCTCTGGAATACCATCAAGCACACCAATATACACATTATGGAAGTCCAGAAGGAAGAGATAGATAGAAAGGGGCAGAAGGAATATTCAAATAAATAATGACAGAGAATTTCCCAAACTTAGCAAAAGACGTGAATATGCCTATCTAAGAAGCTCAGAGAACACCAAACAGGATAAAAATGCAGAATAATACACCTCATCATATACTGATTACACTATCAAATGCAAAGGACGAGAAGTCTGAAAGCTGCAAGAGAAAAGCAACGGATTACATACAAGGGAGTCCCAATGATGAACCTTGAAGACATCATGTTGAGTGAAATAAGCCAGACACAAAAGGACAAATATTGTAGGATCTCACTGATTTGAAACAATCAGAACAAAGCAAACTCATAGAGTGAATCTAGATTATAGTTTACTAAGGGATGGGGTGGGGAGAGGGAATGAACCTAGAATGAAGGATTAAGATGCAAGAGGTCATGGTAAACATATAAAAATTGATACTATTTGAGAAAACCTAAACAAGTATCAATTGTATAAAACTATAATACTAATAATGATTAATTGGAGGGAATTAAAAAGCATACAGGAACTAAAACAGTGGATAAGTCAACATGTCAGACAGGAGAGAAGTGATTGCCGTTAAGGACTACTGAAGTCCTTGTACTGTGTCAGAAGGCAGACATATTTATTAACTCTAGATTGTGAGTCCAGTGTCCTTTTAAAAAATATAAGAATATATAGTAATTGTGTAATTGTGCTCACCAATTATTCCAAGTGCTGCCCTGCATTCTCCAGCCTCCCTTGCAAATGGATTTGAGCCAAATAACCAGTTCTGGCTAAAGAACTTTGAGATTAAATAATGTGTTTTGAAGATAAGACAGTTGAAGAGCCAGCATGCTATCTTCATTTCTCTCTTCCCTTGTTTTAGCAACCTTGATGGCCACAAGCCCTGTAGCTACAAATTGGGGGGCTGATGCCCAACTCATATCACCCTGAGAGAAAAAAGGCCTTTATTGTATTATGTCACTAAGATTTCAGGGGTTTTCTACTGAGGCAGATACTGATAATTATCCTGAGTAGAATAATAAGAAAATAAAAATAGAATGTTTAACTTGTAACGAATAGATATGGAGGAAAATGAAAATAAAAAATGCATCAAACCATTAGATATTAAAGAAAGAAATAAAAGAAGAAAAATCATGGTATATAGAAAGTACAGAATATACCAATAATCCTCAAAACTATAACTGAAATAAATTCAGCAGTTAAGACAAATTGGATTTTTTTAAATCTAGACATATATCCTATTTTTGAGAGATACACCTAAATGGATAAAATGAAAATAAGGAAATAGAAAAAAACATATCATGCAAGTATGAAATGAAAGAGAGCTAATATAGCTATATTAACACCAGCTAGCCAAACATTAATGCAAAAAAGAATTATGAGAAATAAAGATCATATAATGTTAAAGGAATAATTCATCCAGAAGATACAATAATTCTGAAGTTTAATGCACTTAACATAAAGCAAACTATATGAAGCAAAGAAACAATGACAAGAAAATGACAAACCTATATTTAAAGTGGAAGTTTCTGGCACATATCTCTCAGCATTTCATTAATGAAATAAAAAATAAGGATATCAAAGATTTGAACATTTTAATTAACCAGACATATAAAGACTTCTGTACTCAACATTCTTTTCAAGCATAAAAGAAACATTTCCAACAAGTGACCACATTCTAGACCATAAAGCAGGTCTCAATTTTTTAAAAAAAACTGGCATAATACAGATTATATTCTCTGACCAAACCTGATAAAATTGGAAATCAATAAAAAACTAACCAAAAAATAAAACAAAATTGATGTGTTTGAAAAATTTTAAATGCACTTCTAAGCAATACATGAATCAAAGAAAACATAATAGAAATTTTAAAATATTTAGAAACAAATGACAATAAAAATTCTATTACTGAAACATGTCAAATGCTAATAACTCAGTACTTAGAAAAAAATCTAGCCAAAAAATGCATACATTAAAAAAGAAAAACTGAAAATTAGTAATATAAACATTTGACTAACTAGGAAATATACATTTAAAAAAACTTAGAAACCAATGAAATAGAACAAAATACATTAAAGAACATTAACATAATTGAAAGCTGGTTATTTGAAAATATCAATAAAATAAACACATATGATAAAAATCAAAGATGATACACCTTTTTTGGTCAGAATTTGAAAACTATGATTAGATTTCCTCAGAAAAGAATTTACCAAGTCTGACACAAAAGCAATTAGAAAACCCAATAGACCTGAATAAACCTAAGCATTTATTTATAACATACCAAGTCAAATGATTTTATAAGGTCCAATAAACCTTCAAGAAATATAATCCCTCTCTTAGACAAACTCTTTCAATGAATAATAAGAAAGAAAGCTCCCCAACTATATTTTTAAAAGCTAGTATAAACCCTTATAAACAAACCAAAGCCAACATGAAAAAGTTAAATTGTAAGCTAATCTCACTTATGAGAATAGAGGTAAGATCCTAAATATTAACAAACTGAATCCAGAAGTGTATTTAAAATAATAGTATGCAATGAAGAGAATGGGCATTACTATTAATGCTCTACCACATTAACAGAATAAAAGGGAAGCCATACTACCATTCCATAGAAATAGGCCAAGGAAAGGAAAGAAAGCAGCAAGTGGGGAGGAAAGAAAAGTATCTGATAAAATTCAACACTCCCATTCTTGATTTAAAAATTCCTAGGAAAACTAAGACGAGAAGGTAACTTCATTAACTGGATGATAAAATGTAAACTTACCCAACCTACAGCAAAAATCATAGCTGATAGTAAAACACTGGAAACGTTCTTTTAAAAGTTAAGGAAACGGATGTGGCTCAAGTGGTTGGGCTCCCGTTTACCATATGGGAGGTCTCAGGTTCGATTCCTGGGGCCTCCTGGTGAAGCAAGATGGCCCGCGCGGGCGCAGTGAGCTGATGCAGCAAGATGACGCAACAAAGGGAGACAAGCAGACACAGAAAAACACACAGCAAATGGACACAGCGAGCACAAGCAGCAGGGGGAGGATAAATAAAATAAATCTTAAAAAAAAAAGTTAAGTACAAGACAAAGATTACTATCATAGTTTCCATTCAAAAATACACTGGGGGTTCTAGCCAGTAATAAGAAAAGAAAAAGAAATTTTTAAAAAAGATTGAAAAGGAAGAATCAAATTGTCATTCACAGACAGGAGTACTTATACCAAAAAATCTAAAATATACTACAGACACAATGACAGAATTGAGAGCTCAGCATGGTTCCTAAATACAAGATCAATACACAAAAGTTAATACTGTTTATATACAAGCCACAAACAATTAGGAAAAGCAAGTGTTAAAAATACCATTTATAATAGAAACAAAAACAATATATCTTGGAACAAAACTACCCAAAAAAATGTATAAGATCTTTAAAAAGCATATTATAAAACTTTATTGAAAGACATACATTTCATTGAATTTAAGACACATTCAATTTTAAAGCACTAAGGAAATTAAAATACTGCCAATCAAACTATAGTCAAATGATAAAAAGCCTTTGATGTGATTTCAGAGACACAAATTATTTTAAGAAATAATAAAATCTATCTCAGGATCAATGCAATAAATTAAGAAGTAAATTTAAAAACTAAAGTCTCAAATAAATGGAGTTATTTTCCTGACCACAAAAAAATTAGTGTATAATTAAGATAATAAGTCTCCCTCAAATTAACCTATAAATTCAATATAATTCTAAACAAAGTCTCAACAATGTTTTTCAGAGAACCTAAGTTGGTACCAAAATTCATATGGAAAAATAAAGTGCCAAAAAGACCCAAGACAGTATTGGAGAAAAATGTAGGGGAAGAAAGAAAAAGCCCTTTATGAAGGTACAGTATTTAAAATAGTGTAGTACTGACAATGGGATCAATAAATTATCATCAGAACAGGACAGAGTGCAAAACAAATCCATGAGTATATAGAAACTTGGCATAGAACAGAAGTGGCATTATTAATCAGTGGGGAAAGATTACTTAACTATTCAATAAATGGTGCTTAGTTACCTGTCCACATATAAAAAGATAAAATTATATTATTTCATATCATATACAAAAAAAGGGCTTAAATATATAGGGGGGAAACGGGAAAAAAGCAAAACAGAAATGGCAGATGAAGAACATTCACTAGAGATAATATAATGAAACAAGAGTCACTATTTATTCAACAAATAACTAAACATGTACTATGTATCGGGCACTGCTGCAGATACTGAGGAGACAGTGATGCATAACACAAAGTCCCTGTCCTCACTGAGCTTACAAAACAAATATAACTGCCTTAAATTTTTAAAAATGTAATGAAACAAGAGTATTTTTAAAGGGATTGATACACACATAGCATTTTCTGGAAAAACAGATAATAAACTAGAAATAACAGCGATGTTTGTGGGGAAGGTTAACTGGGGAGCCAAGGGACACATTAGCAAGGAGATTGTTTTACAGTACGTGCTTCCTTTTGTAACTTTTGAATTTTATATCATACCTATGGTATCAATTTGAAGGAATTAATCTTAAAACACAGAGATATATAATTGTGAGACAGACTGTCCTGTACTTAACCAGAGGTTGGAAGCCCTCTGTTAGGGATATTATTGAAGGAATTCTTCTGAGAGACAGGGGCTAGTAAATTAATTATCTTCTAACAACTCTTTCAGTTGCATGATTCCATGAATATATATCCCTTTCCCCTTGTGGTATGGCTCCTGCAACGTCCAGACTACAGTGTCCTAACTTGTTTGATAACGATGCATGATAGCAAAATGGAGGTAAAAATAACCCTATTCCCGGAACTAATGGGTGCCTCATACAAGTAATTCCACAGGAATTCTTGTAATTTGATGACCACGAGTAACTATCCACATTAAATAAGAACTGTGCTTTTATTCATCTTCATTTTATGTATAACTAGCAAACTGCTGGCAAATACACTCTGTGGTAAACAGACTTCTAAGATGGCTCCCAAGGATCCCCCACCCTTCTGGTAGGCAAAACGTATTTAATCCCTTTTTCTTTTTTTTTTTTTTTTTTTTTTTTTTTTTGAGATTTATTTATTTCTCTCTCCCCACTCTCTCACTGTTTGCTCTTTCTGTGTCTGTTCATCTTTGTTTCTTTAGGAGGCACCAGGAACCGAACCCAGGACCTCCGATGTGGGAGGGAGGCGTCTAATCGCTTAAGCCACCTCCATTCCCTGCTCTGTTGTGTCTCTGGTTATGCTTTTCCTCCTGTGTCTTTTGTTGCATCATCTTGTCATGTCAGCTCGCCGCACCTGCCTGTCATACCAGCTTGCCATCCTGCTCATCCTCTCTTTTAGGAGGCATCAGGAACCTCTGCTCCCTGCTTTTTGTTGTGTCTCTCATGTTTTTCTTCTTGTGTCTCTTGGTGCATCATCTTGTTGTGTCAGCTTGCCGTGCCTCCCTGTCACCCCAGCTCACTGTCTTCTTTAGGAGGCACCGGGAACCAAGCCATGGACCTCCCCTGTGGTAGGCAGAAGCCCAATAGCTTGAGCCACATCCACTTCCCTGTAATCCCTTCTTGAATGTGGGCTGAACCCAGTGATTGCTTCTAACAAACAGAATACAGCAAAGGTAATGTGATGCCACTTTCCTGATTTGGTTATGAAAGACGGTGATCCTAACTAGCCAACAGACTTTCTCTATTGCCTTTCAGTTTATACACTTTCATAAAAAGCTGACAAGTTGGGAATAAGGCAAAGAATTGAGGGCAACCTCTGACTACCAACCAGCCAGGAAATGAGGCCCTCAAACCAGCAACCCACAAGGTATTGAATTCTACCAACAATCATGTGAGCTTGGAAGCAGATCTTTTCCCACATGAGTCTTGAGATGACTACAGTCCAGCCTAAAGTTAATTGCAACTTATAAGAGACCAGAATCAGAGGACCCAGATAAGCAATGCCCAGACTCCTGACTCACAAAACTGTGTGGTAATAAATGTGTGCTGTTTTAAGCCACTAAATTTCAGAGTAATTTGTTACAGGTTAATTTTTCTATTAAACCTGAAAGAGCAGGGATTCCAGGTATTTACTTTGAGTGGAGCTGTAACCTCTGATGCAGGATTACTAGTATTTGTCCATCTAATAGCAACAAATGTCATAGGCTTTTCAAACTGTAAACCATTTTAAATGTTCTTTGTAATTCTATTGTACAGAGGTGCCCAGAAAGTATAATGTTCAGTTTCATAATCTCCCAAAAGTTGTCTCAAATACTTTTTCATTACTACCCAAGAAGTATAGGCAAAGCTCCTAAATATAATTTCTAATGTATGTATTTTAAAACTAATTTCATGGGATATTAATAGATATTATAAGACAACATATTTCTGTAGCAAATAAGTTAGATTATAGAATTAAACAAAATTATAGATGTTCCTGCATGATAGCCCCAGCTATCAAATTGGCATGAGAACTTTTAAAGCCTGGTCATTATGTTTTTATAGACTCATATCCTGCCACATTTGGTCTCTTAATATCTAGATATACTAGACTATTCATTTCCAAAAGAACTAGATATTTTCATGTTGTCTTTACCTGGAATGTCCATTCCCTCATTGTCCCTCTCACAAACTTGCAATTCAACCTTGGAGATTCACCTCAAATAACTCCTTGATGGCATTTTGAACCCACTTCTTCCCTTCTCTTCTCTCTGCAGAACTAAAAATTACCTTCCTCCAAAGTAGTCCTTTAATATTTTATTTATAGATATTGGTTGTTTACTTGTTTACACTTCCAAATTGTTAATTTCTTCATGCTGCAACTGTACCCTAACTATCCTTTTATCTCCAGCACCTGGTTCAATTCCTGGTCCAGAATAGATACTCAAAACACGTTGGCTGTATATGTATATGAATGACAAAGCTATCTAAATGGCATAGACAAATGACAAAGAAAAGATACAGCAAGGTATTTATAAAAAAGCAGGTTATGATAAAACAAGGCATCTTCCAATTAATTTTAATATAATATGACCTTGGAACATACATTAAAGAATATTTTTCCTTAGTTATTACTTAGATTATTTATATAATTTGTGGGATGAACACACAATCCAGCAGTATTAAATTAATTCTCTGGCAGTGGTGTAAATACCCTACTTAAATTTTTTTTCCCAATGCTTCTTTATTGTGAATGCTACCTTGGATTCCTTAAAACATGAGAGGATATTTTCAGTAAAATATTTAAGAGTTTACATTACTGCTGCACACCTATTCCATATGTTTCAAAAGCCAGTAAAATGACAAAAAGGTCACATACCAGATGAAATCTATCCATTTTTGGGATTCCATCTTCATTTGTCTCAATTTTCTGATTTTGAACAGAAAGCTGTAAAATAAAATTAGAATGAATAAATTCCCAATGTACCAAAATACTGATCCTACTGGAAAGCCAAATCTGAAATTCTTCAGATCCCAGTTAGTAGAGAACAGCTTGCTTAAAGAAAGTACTTTAATTTCTGCACAACATAAAGATTTTCATAATAACCACTTGTTCACAAGCAACCAAATGGTTCCTAAAGTATCAACCAGAGTTGATGCGCACACTATAAGCACATTAATACTTCCCTACTTTACAAATAAACGTATTAAAACTTAGTAGCGGGAGAAGAGCTATGGACTAGAGTGAACTTAATGGTATTCTGTTGTAGACATATTGTGATTCAAGCAATGGAAGAAATTGTAACAGTTAGGTGGAACCAGTAGCCACTAAATGCTTTCGGGGCAGGGAAGGGAAAAGCAGTTGTAATACAGGGGCTTTTTCAGGACTTGGGAATTATCCTGAGTGACATTACAATGACAGATATAGGCCATTTTACATCAGCATATACCATGCAGAACAGTGTGGGAGAGAGTGTGGTCTACAATTGAACTATGGTCCATGCTTAGTGGCAAAGCCCCAGGATGTGTATATACATTGCAGGTGATGTGCCACACTAATGAAAGATGTTTATGTGGGATGTCATGGGAGGTGTGGGGGGAGGGGAACATGGGAATCCCTGTAATTTTTGTCTAACATTTATGTAATCTAAGCATCTTTTTTAAAAATATATATATATAAAATAACATTTATGTAAGCAAATGCACATATATGCATATATATTTATATATCATTTTACAAATATTGGTTTGTATTGTGAAAATTTTGATTTTTACTCACACACACAAAAAATCTATCCTTCCAAATACCATGGGGAAAAAAAAAACTTAGTAGCCTATATCATGTTGGCTTTACCAATACTCATAAAATAGGTACAAAAAAAACAAATGAGGAAAGTTTCCTCCCAACCCAATAAGCCAATGTGTGGTCATTAAATGCATGCTAAACTTTTAAAAACTATTTAATATGGAGAATTTCTTACATACACAAAGATATCCTGAATCCCAAGGTCACATCAACAAATGACCACTTTTGCCCTATGCAGAAACCTATCTATGTTATTTTTGAAGCAAATCCTATATTCTCATAATTTCATCTGAAAATATTTAGTATGTACCTTTAAATTTGACACAATCACAATATTATCATAGTAAAAAAATTTTAGTAAGTCTTTAATATCAACTATTTGGTGTCCAAATTTCCAGTCTTATAAATATCTTAATTTCTTATAGTTTATTTGAATCTAGATCCAAATAAGATCCACACAATGTAATTAAAAAGTGAATAGAAGGACTTGAAATCCCTTATTGCTCTTCCCTTCTAAGTGCAACTATAAAGCCTGGAAATAACACAAAAGACAACCAAAGAAGAACTCTAAAAGGTTAAAAAAAGGTAGGCAAACTGGATAGAGACCCCAGGACTGGAAGCAGAATACAGTGACACCCCTCCCTCTCCCAACCAAAAAGGAAGGCACCCAAACATGGTGTCTGCCGATACCCAAGCTAGCAAGAGGAAGTGGCCCAGGTAGGTTCATTCCTTCTCTGAATTTAACAGGAGCGCCACCAACAGCACCAGGTGAACCCAGAGAAACTCCAAAAGGGATCAATTAAGAAGCCTTGCCATCGATAAGCAGCCAGAGAAAATACTCTTCATCCTCACCAGGACTGAGACTTCCTTCTGCCACCCAGAAATACCATGAGGCCAGGGGATAACAACAAGAAGAATCACACCACAACAAGCAGATGGCCCGGAAATACACTTTGACCCCCACAGGTAGATGGATCCAGCCTTAGCAAGCAGCCAGCCTATAAGTGCTCTCTGTCTGCCACAGTAAGAAGGGTTACCTGCCACAAACATTCATCATGGGAAACTTCCACAGGCCAGAGACTCCATTCCCATACTTAGAGACTCCAGGAAACTCAGTTTGGGGAAGCCCTTTTCACTCCTACAAGCAGCACTAGCAGGACAAGTGGGAACCTCAGAGGCATGTGTTACAGTTGGGCAGTTTGATGTAATTATGAATTCCAAAAATATAATTGGATCATGCTTGTAAACTGATCTGTTAATCTGGGCATGATTAAGTTATGATTAGGGCGTTGACTGGGCCACGTCAGTAGGGCGTTGAGCCCCACACCTTGGTGGGTGAGGAATCGAATATAGAAGGCAAGGAAAAGAACAGAGCAGAAGCAGTCTTTTGAGAAGCAGTTTTGATGTTGGAAAGAAGACCTCAGGAGAAGAGAAGCAAGCCATTCGCCTGATCGTCTACAGCTGACCTTGCGGAGGAAACAGGAGCTAAGCCTGGAGAGAAACGTGGCCCCGGGAAGAGAGGAACCCCAGAAGCCTGAACCCT
This sequence comes from Tolypeutes matacus, assembly GCA_026826555.1. NCBI lineage: Eukaryota > Metazoa > Chordata > Mammalia > Cingulata > Chlamyphoridae > Tolypeutes > Tolypeutes matacus. Next base: position 11,430,026 of record JAKSZT010053769.1, on the reverse strand, counting down.
GGCAAATGTCAGCAGCTGTCTTGCTCTAACACGTGGTTATGGACTGTGGTGAGAGAAGAAACTTAACGCTTTATGGCCTGGTATCTGTGGACTTCTACTCCAAATAAATACCCTTTATAAAGACCAACCCATTTTTGGTATTTCACAATAGCACCCCTTTGGCTGACTAATACAGCATGCAAATCAAAGTAGAAGACAAAGGTTCTGAAAATTAGATTGCCGTTAATTTTCACAAATGAGGACTTCCAGTCAAGCAAGATGGTGGCATAAGATGCTCCAGGGTGTTGCCCCCCACAGAATCTTTGGCCAACCACCAAACTGGCATAACTAACTGCCTCAAAACTCTGGAAAATAGTGAAAGGGTTGCAGTAACTGGGCTAATGCTGAATCAAGGAAAAGAAGCCTGAAAAACGGCAGGGAAAGCTCGTGGTATCCTGGTTATACCCTCTCCCAACCCACCCCTGGTACACTGCAGAGTTAGCCAGTACTCACATTGTGAGCCCCTGGTCCTGTTCCAGAGGGAACAAAGCACCCCCTATGCATGTACTGGGGTGCCTGTGTTTCACTGTCAATCTATATGGAGGGAGCCTGCAGCAGTTTGGTCTTGTTTATGAATTCCAAAAATAGATTTTGGATTATGTTTGTAAACTGGTCTGTTCCTCTGGGCATATTATATTGTATTGGATTCGGAGGTTTCACTTTTACTTGATTAAATAATGATGAAGGCTTTGATTGGGCCATGTCAGTAGGACATGAAAACTACAAGGCAGAGGAGTTAGTAGGAGTTTTTGGATGCTAGAACCCTGGGAGGTAAATATACAGGAGAAGCAGATATGTGAAGGCTCCAATAGACATGGCAGAGGCCCCAGGAAGAGAGAGCCCTTCACCTGATAGTTTATGGCTGGTCTTGTTGAGAGAGCAGAGCAGCTGAGCCCAGAGAGAAACAAGCTCTGGAAGAGACAAGACTTAACCCAGCCTACAGCTGATATTGGAAGAAGCTGGGACCATGGAGCCTTAAGAGGAAGAGGAAGCCTGAACCCTTGCAGACATCGGCAGCCATTTTGCTCCAACATGTGGCAAGAGACTTTGGTGAGGGAAGTAACCTACACTTTATGGCCTGGTAACTGTAAGCTTCTACCCCAAATAAACACCCTTTATAGAGGCCAACTGATTTCTGGTATTTTGCATCAACACCCCTTTAAGCTGATGAATACAGAGCCTAAACATTGAAACAAGTAACTTGTCTAATCTCCCAAAATTTGTCCTTAGAACAGAGAAGTACCTTGCAGACAGCTAAAGCAGTAAAGCAGTAAATGAAAATGGTTTAGAACAGGTGGAGGATTGTGGGAAGATGGTGGAGTAGGGCGTTCCGGGAATCAGTCCTTCCACCAAAATAACTATTAAACAGGAAGGAACTGTCTGAAACAACTATTTGGAGACTTTGGAGGCCAGAAGAACATTGTACAGCATCGAGGGAAGAGCAGGAGGAAGATGATGAAACTAAAGTAAAGAACAGTAAATTGCTCTCTCCAAGCAGCAGCTCTAGCACCCATCCCCCCACTCTTGCAGCAGGCTGCCATGGGGTCCAGGCCCCAGCTAGCTCTATGGTGACAAAAGATTGTAAAAATCCTCTTCCCCAAGAACAGGGGTGGGCATGACTGATCACTGATCATGGCTTTTGACTACCAAATTTGGATATCTGGGGGACTGGCTCTAAGGGCAGCTATTATTTCAACCTGCCCTGGACAAAGGCGGCAGGTAGCCATTGTTTCACCCTCCCCAGAAAGGGACAATGGCATGGAGACTTGAAATAATTATGGCTCCTCAGACCGCAGGGTCAGTTAACTGAAGGTCTGCATTTGATGGACAGAACAGGAAAGCTCAGCTTTTGGAAAACATGGGAGAAGTTCTTGGCTCCCATCCTAATCCCCTCCCCAAGACACTATGAAGCCAGTCTGCACCTCCTTCGGGACTCCAAGGCCAGTTTCAGGTAGGAAAGACTGAGTTGGAAAAGTCTGCTCTGGTGTGGCCCTCCTCCCAGAACTGGAATTCCAGGCAAAGCAGCTGAGACAACAGAAGGAGTATAAAAAACTATACAAGCTGAAATAAGGGGCAAGATGGCAGCAGAGTAAGGAGCTCCAAGAGTCAGCTTATCCTAAGGGCAGTTAATAATCAGTCAGAGATATCTAAATTACCCGTTTAGGGGGTCCAGGGGCCCAGGAGACCATAACAACATCCTTGGAGGAACAAAAAGAAGCAACTACCAATCTACAGTCAAGATTCGTGAGTAGAGCACTCCACGCCGTGGAGGCTGGCGCCCATCCCCTGCTGGTAGAGCAGGCCACCTTGAAAGCTATTCCCTGGCTGGAACTGGAAACTCAATTTCCCAAAAACGGGGGAGGAAGAGCTGGTCAGGCACTGATTTCAGCTATTGATTAGTAAATTCGACTGGCTAAAATCCAATCCTAAGAACAGCTGAAGTTTGAACCTGTCCAAGTCAAAAAGAGACGAGTAGCCTCCATTTTAACTCCACCCCTGGCATGAAGGGAAACGGGGCTGTCTGAAAACCACAGTAAAGGTAGGGGCTGGCTCCTTTCCATCCAGGCCGGATTACAGCCCAAGCCTAGGCTCCAGCCCCACCTCCGGCAGGGAGGAAGCTGGGAGGACCTGCACCAGCCTCTCCAGGCAACTGCAGTCACTTTCGGCTCACCTGGACTAGATTGGTGGGCAATCCTGGGATACATCTCAACCCCTAATGGATAGGAGGGGGGTCATGTTTCTTCAACCTCTCCGGGCAACTGCAGGTGCTTTTGGCCTGCACAGACTTGAGTGCTGAGCACTCCAGTGGTTTTATCTCCACCCGCCAGGGCAGAAGAGTTAGCGGTCCCTCAGCCTTTCTGGGCAAATGCAGCTGCTCTTGGTCCACACCAACTAGATTACTGGACACATCTATGGCTCTATTCTCACCCCTGACAGAGCAGGCAGAGGGACAGTGCTCCCTCACCCTCACAGGACAACTACAGGAGCTTTTGACCTGCACAAATTAGGTTATGGGACACATCTGTAGCTCCACCCCTACCCGATACAGATGGAGGAGTGTCAGTGCTCCCTCACTCTCTCCGGGCAACTGCAGTCCCTTTCAGCCTGCACAGACTACATTGCTGGGCATACAGGAGGCAACATTACCACCCAACAGGGGAGGAGGGACTGCCAGTGCTTCATTAGTCTACCTGGGCAACTGTGGTCAGTTCTGACTCACAGGGCTTAGTTTGCTGCCCACACCTGTGGCTCCATCCCTGCCCCAGGAAGGGGAGGAAAGGGCATGGAGCTTCATCAGTTGTTCTGGGCAACTACAGACAGTCTTGGCCTGCATGGCTTAGATTACTACACATGGCTGAGGCTCCTTCCTACCCCTGGCAGGGGAGAAAGGCAGGAGAAGCATCATCGGTTTCTGGGGCAATGTGAGCAGCTTCAGTCTCCATGGTTTACAGTACCAAACACATCCTTGGCAATTTCACAACCAGCAAGAAAAAAAGGGCAAGAAACAGATGAAAAAGAGCTGAAAAAATACAGATTGGCTAAACATGAGCTACTATAAAGTTCCAAATTAAGTTGATCCAAGTATCAAAGATGGGCTGTAGCACTAAGCCAATCAAATAGAAAGCCCTAGACTTAAGAGAAAAAAGGGGCCAAGAATAAATACATCTATTAAGTCAGGTGCCGAGACACCAACAAAAAATTACAATCCATACCAAGGAACAGGGAGATAATGCTCAGTCAGAGAAACAAACTAAGTCTCCAGATGGCATAAAGGAGTTGAGACAACTAATCACAGATGTTCAAACAAATCTCCTTATAAATTCAATGAGATGGCTAAAGAGATTAAGGATATCAAGAAGATACTAGGTGAGCACAAAGAAGTCTTTGAAGAAATACAGAGAACAGCAAACCAATCCCAAAGCAAGCAGAAGGAATGAAATAACAAAGACCAGAGCAGAAATAAATGAAATTGAGAACAGAAAAACAACAGATAGGAAAAACAAAACCAAAAGTTGATTCTTTATGAAGATCAACAAAATTGACAAATCCTTAGCCAGACTGACAAAGAAAAAAAGAGAATATGCCAATAAATAAAATCAGAAATGAAAACTACTGACCCCACAGAAATAAAAGAGATCAAGGAGCAGGTGTAGCTCAGAGGTTGAGCGCGTACTTCACATGTACAAGGTCCCAGGTTCAAACCCCGGTACCTCCTAAAAAAATAAAAATAAAAGAACTAAAAGAAATCATGAAAGGATACTATGAACAACTGTATACCAACAAACTAGACAATGTAGATTAAATGGAAAAATTCCTAGGAATATACGAACAACCTACACTGACACTAGAAGAAATAGAAGACCTCAACAAACCAATCACAAGCAAAGAGATTAAAACAGTCATCAAACAACTCCCCAAAATGAAAAGCCCAGGACCAGATGGCTTCATAGATGAATTCTACCAGGCATTCAAAGAAGATTCAATACCAATCTTACTCAAACTCTTCCAAAATATTTAACAGAAAGGAACACTACCAAGTTCATTCTATGACGCCAATATCACTCTAATACCAAAGCCAGGTAAAGATATTATGAAAAAAGAAAATTACAGACCCATTTCCCTAATGAATACAGATGTAAAAATCCTCAATAAAATACTCACTAATTGTATCCAACAACACATTGAAAGAATTATTCATCATGATCAGGTGGATTTTATCCCAGGCATGCAAGGTGGTTCAATACAAGAAAATCAATCAGCATAATACACCACATTAATAAATCAAAGAAGAAAAATCACATGATCACCTCAATTGACATAGAAAAGGCATGTGACAAAATACAGCATCCTTTCTTGATAAAAATACTCCAAAAGATAGAAATTGAAGGAAACTTTTTCAAACATGATAAAGGCCATATATGAAAAACCCACAGCTAACATTGTACTCAGTGGTGAAAGACTGAAAGCTTTCCCATTGAGACTGGGAACAGACAAGGATGCCCACTGTCAGCACTGTTGTTCAATATAGTGCTAGAGGTTCTAGCTAGAGAAATCAGACAACAAAAAGAAATAAAAGGCATCCAAATTGGAAAGGAAGAAGTAAAACCTCCGCTATTCATGTATGATATGATACTATACCTTGAAAATCCTGAAAAACCTACAGCAAAGCTACTAGAGTTAATAAATGAATTCAGCAGAGTTGGGAGCCTACGAAATTAATATGCAAAAATAAGTAGCATACACTAAAGAAATGAGCAATCTGAGGAGAAAGTCAGGGAAAAAATTCCATTTACAATAGCCACTAACAGAATCAAATATTTAGGAATAAACTTAACCAAGAACGTAAAGCGCTTGTATTAGGAAAACTACAATGCATTGTTAAAAGAAATCAAAGAAGACCTAAATAAATGGAAGAATATTCCATGTTCATGGATTGGAAGACTAAACATTGTTAAGGTGTCAGCTGTACCCAAATGGTATACGGGTTCAATGCAATCCCGATAAAAATTCCACCAGCCTATTTTAAAGAAGCAGAAAACACAATTACCAAATTTATTTGGAAAGGTAAGGGGCCTCAACTAGCCAGAAATATCTGAAAAAAGAAGGAAGAAGTTGCAGGACTCTCACTTCTGGTAGTAAAATCATATTACCTATCTATAGTGGTTAAAAAAAAAAAAAAAAAAAGCCAGCATGGTAATGGCATAAAGACAGACACATTGACAAATGGAACCGAATTGTTGGTATAGAAACAGACCCTCATATCTATGGTCAAGTCATTTTTGACAAGGCTGTCAAACCCACCCGGCTAGGGAAGAACAGTCTATTCAACAGATGGTGATGGGAGAACTGGAAAGAGGATGCCTACCTCACATCTTATACAAAAACTAACTCAAAATAGATTAAAGACCTAAATAAAAAGTAAGAACCATAAAACTCCTACAGGAAAATGTAGGGAAACATCTTTAAGAACTGTTGGTAGGTAGTGGTTTCTCAAACCTTATACCAAAAGCACGAGCAACAAAAGGAAACATGGATAAATGGGATCTCCTCAAACACTTTTATGCTTCAAAGGTCTTTGTCAAGAAGGTGAAAAGGCAACCTAGTCAATGGGAGGAAATATTTGGAAACCACATATATGATAAGGGTTTGATTTCCATGTTATATAAAAAGATCATACAACTCAAAAATAAAAGAGCAATCAATCCAATTTAAAAATAGGAAAAGCCTTAAATAGGCATTCTCCAAGAGGAAATACAAATGGTGAAAAAGCACATGAAACAATGTTCAATATCACTAGCTATTATGAAAATGCAAATCAACACTGCAATGAGATATCATCTCATACCTCATAGGTATGAGATGCCATTATAAAAAAAAAAAAACAAAAAACAGAAATCAGTAAGTGCTGGAAAGGATGTGGAGAAATAGGACCACTCCTTCATTGTTGGTGGGAATGTAAAACGGTGCAGGCTCTCTGAAAACAGTTTAGCAGTTCCTCAGGAAGCTAAATATAGAACTGTCATGTGATCTGGCAATCTCTCTACTAGGAATACATCCAGAAGAACTGAAAACAGTGATGCAAACAGACATTTACACACTGATGTTCATAGCAGTATTATTCACAATTGCCAAAAGATGGAAACAACCCAAGTGTCCATCAACCAATGAATAGATAAACAATATGTGATATATACATATGATAGAATACTATGCTGCAGTAAGAAGAAATGAAATTGGAACACATATGATAACATGGATGAACTCTGAAGACATGCTGAGTGAGATAAGCCAGACACAAAAGGATAAATATTGAATGGTCTCACTAATATGAACTAAATATGAAGACTAAACACACAGAGTTTAAACCTAGAGTATAGGTTACTAGGAAATAGGAACAGGGCTGAGAAGGGGTACTGATGCTTAACGTATGTAGAATTTTTAATTAGCTTGACTGTAGGAGTTTGGAAATGGATAGAGTTGATGGTAACACATAGTGAGTATAACTAACACAGCTGGTTTATAAATGGGATTGTGACTCAAAAGGGTTGCCTAGGATGTAAATGTCAATTGAAAGAAAGCTAGAGAATAATCTAGGGACTGAATAACCTAGTGAACCCAGAGGTGGATGAGGATTGTGGTTAATAGTACAAATACAAGTATGTTATTTTATGAACTAGAACAAATGTATATCACTATTACAAGGTGGAAAGAATATGGAGATGCATGGAAAAATACAATTAATATGACTTATGAACTACAATTAACAGCAATATTGTAATATTCTTGCATCAATGTCAAAGAAGCACTGTGTTAATAATAGGGGGTATAAACCATTGTTAGTGGTAATAGTCTGATGATGTTTCCTCATAATCTATAACAAATGTTCCACAACAATATAATATGTTGGTCAAGGGGTGCTGTATGGGAATACTGCACGCACATTGAGCATGATTGTTTTGTAAGTTCACAACTTCACTAATAAAAATATATATAAAAAAAAAACAAAATGAGATAACATTTCATACCAACCAGAATGGATATTATTTTTTAAAAAGAGAAAATAACAAATGTTGGCGAAGATGAGAAGAAATAGTAGCCCTTGTACATTGCTGGTGGGAATGTAAAATGATGAACCACAACAGGAAAGAGTTTGGCAGTTGCTCAGAAATGTAAGTACAGAATAGCAATTCCACTCCTAGGTATATACCCAAAACAACTGCAAGCAGGAACCTGGACAGATATTTATACACCAGTGTTCATAGCAACATTACATATAATAGCCAAAAGATGGAAGCAACCCAAGTGCCCATCAACAGATGAATGGAGAAGCAAAATGTGGTATGTACATATTATTAAGCCATACAAAGAAGTGAAGCATCAAAACATTCTATAACATGGATGAACCTTGAAGATACCATGTCAAGTGAAATAAGCCAGCCACAAAGGACAAATATTGTATATCTCATATGAACTATTTAGAATAAGCAAATTCAAAGAAACAGAAAGCATAACAGTGGTTACCAGGGGTCGAATAAGTAGGGGAATGGAAGTTATTGCTAAATGAGCAGGAGTTTTGGTTTGGGATGATGAAAATAGTCTAGAAATAGATAAATGGTGAAAATTATACATTATTGTCAATGTACTTAACATCAAGGAATTGTCCTCTTAAAATAGTTTAAACAATTTTTAGTCGTGTATATTTTACCACAATTTAAAATAAATAAATAAATAATTTAAAAAACAGATGAGGGCCATATGTGGCTGAGAGCCATATGTGGCTGATAGCCGTATCTGTGGAACCCAGTTCAACACTGTCACCAATATTTGGTATTATCAATTTGGCCAGTCTGATGAATAAAATGGAATCCCCCTGTGGTTTCAATTTGTTCTCCCTAATTACAAATGAAGTTAATCATCAATTCATATTTAAATTGCCCATTCATATTTCTTCTATAAAATGCTTGTTCAGTTTTGCCCATTTTTCTATTAAGCTGTTTGTCTTTGTTCTTATGGATTTTTAGTTCATTATATGTTCTGGATAATGAATCTTTTGTGATTATATGTGTGGCTCATTTCTTCTCCTCCCCCCACAAAAAAAAAAAAAACAAAAAAAAACAGAAATCACAATTTTCTACTAGAAATCAACCAAAAGAAAACCACTTTAAATCGTCACTTTACATACCAAAATATGTATATTTGATCCATTTCAATAAAAAAAATAACATACCCATAATAAAAGGCAGCCATAAGCATACAAGTCTGAACTTGGAGAAGCAGATTTTCCCATTTTCAATTCAGGTGATGTCAAACTCAAGTCACCAACCATCATGTTCACTGAGGCTCGATGATTCTACAAAAACAGTATGCTAAATATTTTAGAGGTAACATAGCTGAGTTGGCTTTCTGTGAAGTATTCTGCATTCAATCAAAAAAAAAAAAAAACATTCATTTGAAAATATTTCATTCTCTCACTTTCAAACATTTTTAACTAAATTTCTGCTATTCTAAATTGCTTTTAAGTAACAATCTCATGAAATTAATACTGAGGCTTTTGTTATATTCACACTGTAGACTCAGGTAGATTCAGAACTAAGAACCATTGATTCTTTGACTAAGCTACTGGTATTCTAGTTAATTTTTTTAAAAGAAAGTTCCTAAAGGCAAACAGAATGCTGTCTAATTCTGAATAATAAAATTTCAAAAGTTTAAAAAAAACAGAAATTCTACAAAGTACTGCCCTTCCTTATTGACCCTGTTCTGAATATACCATCTCTAGTGTGAAAAAGGATGATCAGTGACAAGAACATGAACCCTAAATTCAGATAGATATTGGCTGCAATTCCCACTCCCCCACTTATTTGCTCTGTGAGCTTAGGTTTTAACTTCTTTGAGCCTAAATTAATTTGTAAAATGGAAATAATATATCTATCTTATGGAGTTATTGTAAAAATAAAGGCAATTAGTGCAATGCCTAGCACACAGCAGATATCAGTAACTGTTGACTATCTCTTTTCCACCTTGACTCTTGCTTCTTAAAATGCGGTCCACAGACCAGCAGCATGGGATTCACCTGGGAGCTTCTTAGAAATGCAGAATCTTCATCCCAGAAATGCTGAATAAAAATTTGCATTTTAACAAGATCCCCAGGTGACTTATATGCACTTTAAAGTCTGAAAAGCAACTATCATGATTATAGACTACTTTTCAACTTTCTCTTCCTTATTAATTCTTCAGTCTGAAAGTGGTGTGAAAAACTGAGCAAAAGGTGAGCTTAATCAGTATTTCAGACAAATAATTTTAATTGAAGAGTAAAACAATTTGGGGGATAAGAGCTAATAAACCAGCACAAAGGAGGTAGAATAATTCTTGGATTAGTAATGATATATGTAGTTATGAAAATGCTTTGGCCAAAAGGTAAATTAACCAGGATCCCTAAAAGTTGAAGACCTTTTAAAACACATATTTTAGTTACATTGCTTAGAATGACACCTTAATTTTGGATAAATTAATGTGATAAAAATAAACATTATAGCAAATCTACTCTTCATATAAATCCTGCAAGACTCAATATTTGATTATGGACTTACATTTTTTATTTTCTCATCTTTTTAAGCTGCTATAATGAAGTGATTACATCAGTGGCATTATGCTATAACTTGCAGGTGACCAAAGTATAAAGTATTATGACATATATTAGTCAAAAGGGAATTGGTCAGACAAGAACAAATGTTAGTCAAAAGGGAATTGGTCAGACATGTGGAAAAATTGGAACCCTAATAACATTGCTGAAGGGAATATAAAATGGTGCAGCAGCTTTGAGAAAGCAGTTTGGCAGTTCCTCAAAAAGTGAAACACAGAATTACCATATGACCCAGAAATTCCACTTATAGGTATATATCCAAGAAAACTTAAAATGTATGTCCACACAAAAGCCTGTACACACGAATGTTCCTGGCAATATTTATCATAATAACAAAAAATGCAAACAACCCAAAGGTCTATCAACTAATAATAAAGAAAATGTGGTATACCCATACAATGAAATATTATTCTGCTGTAATATCAAAACTCACAAAATTAAAAAATAAATTACAACATGTTCTTTAATTGTCTTATCTTTGCTAGCTCTACAAACTGCCAGTTCTAGGTAATATGGCACCAAATTAATGGCCATTTTAGATGAACTAGCACTTACACAAAGTGCCCATTATTAAACAAATTAATAGCAAAATATGTTATTTCTAAATTTAATCCATTTTAGGGGGCACCAGCAGAAGAGGGATAGGAAATGGCTACATAGTTTTATTTGCATAGTTCCTAAAAATTTCTTGATGATGCAAACTAATTAATTATTAATGTTGCCAATGCCATTGAATACAATGCCAGGCTGGCTTCTCAGATTTAACTATTTAAAAAACTACAATGCAAAAATTTAAAAACTCTTGTTCCAGCATCTAGCTGATACCAGATAATTGCTTATACCACATGACACACCTTAACTAAAAGCAAAAACCCTATAATAGATTATATTTATACTCCTCTCCCTGTATTTATCATGTATAAGTGCCTAACAATACTAAATGAAGTCTAGAACCTCTTTTTAAAACCACAGTATTTTACCACAGATTTGGTGAAGTCAAAATCTCCAACAATTCCTTGTTCACGGTTTAAAGCAAATACATTGTTCTGATGAAGTGATCCATGAATTATGTCAGCCTTATGTAATGTATGCAGTCCCTGGGCAACACCTTTCATGACCTTTAAGGTCTCCTACAGGTCAGTACACACGAAAGAAAATAGGAAATAGGCAAACCATGTTAATACATGAACTTTCTCTCTAATTAAAACACTGTTCCAAAAGTGAGTAAAGCATCCTCCACAAACGAACCTTCAATAAGATAAACAACTAAAGGCCAGATGAAGCCCTGATTATATAACTGATGCCATCATATTTATATTCTACTACTTCTAGGAAGACTTAAATTGAAAAATAATAGTCATGTATATTATCAAGAAAAGAGACTGAAGTAATGTTACTAGTTAGGAAGAATCAAGCCTCTTTTATTTTTATTACTAATTCTAAATTTACAAAGGTAAAAAATTAAAGCTGCCACTTAAGTACCAGGTCCTATACTACACAATATACAAACAGCACAGCTTAATATTTATAAGCATGGCCTTTGGAACCAGAGACATCTAAGTTCAAGTTCCAAATCTGCCTCTGGCTGAGGGACCCTGTGCAAGTCTTAATGTCCTCTAAGCTTCATTGTTCTCATCTGTTAAATGGACTAACTCTGTCACATGGCTAATTTGGCAATTAAATAGAATAATGCAAGTCAAAAATATTTTAAAGCTTATAATACGTATAGTACGTTCACAATAAATATTGGGTTTTATTTTCTAATTTAATACATCCATGAAAATAGTGTTTTTTACTTACTTCTGAAGTTAAAGGTATACTGGCTTGAATAGCACTCAGGTTTGCCTTAGGATAATATGGGACCATCAGATAAGCCATCGGATCAGACTAAAAAGCAAAAGAGATCAACACAGAATGTGACTCAAAGTGAAAAATTCATTTAGTATATAATGATTCTACAAGATACTTTTTGCTTAGTTACTGCACTAATTTGGTGGTAAATTTACTCTAAATAAAATGTTTTCTGCAAGTGATTAACATAAGAACTTTACCTTACATAAAAATAAGAATATCAATGGCAGTAACCCAGACTCTTCTTTAGCTTCTTTCCAAGCTCTGTGATAAGCAGCTGCTCTCTGAATCACTCTGGCTTCTGTGTCAACATCCACTGAATAGCCCTTGTACCAAAAGAAGAGGCATAGGTAATTCCAAGATAAAAAATTCCAATCTAATTATATATCATTACAACTTAAGCATAATAAATGATTTTATATAAGCTAAATTACATCTAATTTTATTTTTTAATTTTAACAGTATCTATAAATTAGAAAGGAAAGAACAATTCTACCTTTTTTTTTTTTTTTTGGAGTTTTTTTTTTTGTTTGTTTAATCACAGAGACCCTAAAACAGCTTTCTCTAAACTGAAGCTCTATATTACCTTAAGTGATTTTCAACCTCCTTGCCCACATGCTTCAGTTGTAGGAGATATGGGTCAGAGTATCACCAACCAGGGGTGAGGAAGTAATCAAGAAAAAGAAGTGTAAATAGTAAAATGTTGATTTAATTATCACCTCAGGAAGTTACTTCTCCATCAGTGATTATACACATGGCACTACGGGTGATCTTAGTATCTCCTGTCTTCAAGGTGGTTCTAGTGAAAAGCTATCTTTCCAGGACAGCACTTTCCAATAGCACTTTCTATGACTATGGAAATGTTCTAAATTGGCACTGTAGTCATTAGCCATATGTGGCTATTGAACACTTGAAGTGTAGCTAGTGTGACTGAGCAACTGAATTTTTAAAGTTTATTTAGTTTTAATTAATTCAAATGTAAGTAACTAGGTATGGTTATTGGCTACCATCAGTGCAGTTTGAGAATAAGGGACTGGTATATCTAAGCTTGGAACTATCAAAATTGCAGATTTACTCATTCCATATTGTTAAGGAGGAAAAAATAATTTTATAAAAGCAGGTTATCAATGGGTGTGATGCTAGTATGCTCCCATTTTTATGTTGTTTTTTTATGTGTACATGAATAGAATTCATCTAAAGGATATACTCCAATATTAGTAATTTCCATGTCTGGGAATGGGATAATAGTTGATTATATGTTCTTTCTTTACTTGTGTATATTTTCTATTTTCTTTAAAATAAATCAGGGAGTGGATATGGCCCAAGCAGTTGAACTCCTGCTTCCCACATGGGAGGTCCTGGGTTCGGTTTCTGGTGCTGCCTATTGCTTTCCTAGACATCGATCATCCTGTGTATATACAGGTCCATCAGGGGCTTGAAGGCCATGACTTCATTGGCTGCCTGCCTGGTCACCATCCTCAACATCAGCTACTGTTGATCCTGGTGTGTTGCCACATGGTGAAGCGAGATGGCTGTCAGTCTCTGCTGAGGTTTCAGCCTTTCCCTCCAGGCTCACACTTTCCTTTTGAGCTGCTCCATGGGCCCAGCCTCTTGGGGCTTTGTGCTTAAGTGATCCTCTCTCTTACATGGCATGATCAAACATGGCAGCCTCCTTTTCCTGACAACAATTCTACCTTAACTTATTATACTTCTAGAAAGTGTAGCCACTAAGGCCAAATGAATTATCCCATATTCATGATTGACAGTTTCCCACTTCAATGAATAGAGGAAATTAAGGAGTAGAAGACTGTTGGCAAAGGAACTAAGATTTGAAAGAGAAATTTTAAAAAAGCAAGAATTTTAAAAAGCTATTTGGTGGTAGTAGTAGCACAATATTTTGACTGTAATTAACAGTACTGAAATTTATTTGTGAATGTGGTTAAAGGGGAAACTTTAGGTCACAGATATGTTAATAGAATAAAAATTAAAAGAGAAAACATAAGATTGTACAACAATTGTGGGGGGTCGGGGGTAGGGAATGTCTAACTCCAGAAATTCTCAACCCTGGCTGCACATTAGAATCACTTAGGCTTCCAGGAAGATGGCAGACTAGAAAGACATGGGACACTCTTCTCTCCCAGAAAAATACCTAGAATACAGGCAGAAACGGCCTGTAAAAAAAATCTTCTAGGGTTTAGGACACCAGGGGAAGGCTGGTCACCACCCAGAAAAAAGAGGGACAAAGGAAAAGAATCATGACGCAAAACTGTGAGTTGAAAGCCACAACTGCTACTACTGGCAACCCCCACACACACTATAGACACGTTTGAATTCTCAGGCCTTGGAGGCAGTGGCTACAGACAAAAGGAGTCCCAGAGATCCACCTACCCAGGAAAGGGGAGAAAGAAGGACAAAGCCTAAAGCTGACTCAGCTCTGACTCACAAATTTGGTCTGCTATGTTGCACCAGCCCTTCCAGGCCGGGTGGGGCCGTAACACTGTTTGCCTTGGGAGCCAGCTTGGGACTAAAGAGATCCAGGACTACAGAGATCCCATCCTCTCAATCTCCCTCACTACTAACCAGGACTGACTGTTGAGGACACAGGGGGAGAGGAATTATTTCCTAACTGGAAAAAAGGAAAGAGCTGCCAGCAAAGAAAGTTTGAAATACGAGGCTCTAAGCCTTCAGGCAGGAACCTCTATCACACTGATCCAGTCCCTGTTGCAGCAAACACACTCAGACCAGGCACTGAACTGAGAAAGCTGCCAAATAGTAACATCTAAAGACCAAGAAGTGCATATGAAGAAATTAAAAATAAATAAGAGAGACTCTCTCCGGCCTTTATAGCCTCCCTTTCCAAGGCCCTAGGAAGTGGGTCTGCAACCCATTACTGGGTCCAGAGCCCAGATTTAAACAACTAACAGGGACAATCCTAAAGACCCAGAACAGGCTGAACCAAGAATCAAAGAACAGCAGTAATACACAGACTCCTGTCACTAACCCCTACGAAAGAGAAAGATATTGAGCATCTGAGTAAACTCACCATCCTAATCAGATTCCTAGACATCAACAAAAAATTATGAGCCATACTAAGAAAATGAAAAACATGCCCCAAGATATATCAAAGTCCCAGAAGAGATGCAGGATTTAAGACAACTAATTAGCGAGATGCACACAAATTTCCAAAATCAAATTAATGAGTTGAAAGGCAATACGGCTAAAGATATAAACAATATCAAGAAGACATTGAGCAAGCACAAAGAAGAATTTGAAAACCTGAACAGAAAAGTAACAGAACTCATGGGAATGAAAGACACGATAAGTGGGGTCTAAAGTAGAGGCATACAACAGTAGCCTTGAAATGATAGAAGAAAGAATAATACTGAAGACAGAACAGCGGAAATTGAAGAAAGAAAAGAGCAGAAAAAACTGAACAGGGGCTCAGGGATTTGAATGATAACACTAAAAGCAACAAAACACGTGTCATTGGAGTTCCAGAAGAAGAGAAGGGAAAAGGGGCAGAAAGGGTATTTGAGGAAATAATAGCTGAAAATTTCCCAACTCTCACAAAAGAAATGATCTTACATGTCCAAGAAGCGCAGTGAACCCCAATCAGAATGTGAACAGACCTACTCCAAGATACATACTACTCAGAATGTCAAACATCAAAGATAAAGAAAAAATTCTGAGAGCAGCGAGGGAGAAGCAAGCCATCACATAACAAGGGATGCCCAGTAAGACTT
Organism: Tolypeutes matacus; assembly: GCA_026826555.1. Taxonomy (NCBI): domain Eukaryota; kingdom Metazoa; phylum Chordata; class Mammalia; order Cingulata; family Chlamyphoridae; genus Tolypeutes; species Tolypeutes matacus. The sequence continues at coordinate 11,414,252 of JAKSZT010053769.1, read as the reverse complement.
AGTGCGGATTTCTCATCAGAAACCATGGAGGTGAGAAGACAGTGGTATGATACAATTAGGATACTGAAAGAGAAAAACTGCCAGCTGAGATTATTTATCCAGCAAAACTTAACTTCAAATATGAAGGTGATTTTAAAATAAAAACATACAGAAAATATGAGCGTTTATAAGAAGAACCCACCTTTGTAGGAAAGAAAAAAACAGGATAGAGAGGCTTGGAGGAAGAGTATAGAAGAATAGCAGGAAGGATAACCAAAAGAGTAAAAAAACCAGACAAATTAAGATATGACATACAAAAAACAAAGAATAAAATGGTGGAAGTAAATAATGTATTTACAGTAATATCATTGAATGTGAATGGATTAAACTCCCCAATCAAAAGATATAGCCTGACGGAATGGATCAAAAAAAACATGAGACATCCATATGCTGCCTACGAGAGATTCACCTTAGACCCAGGGATATAAACCAGCTGAAAGTGAAAGGTAGGAAAAAGATACTCCATGCAAACAGGGACCAAAAAAGAACAGGAATAGCTGTATAAATATCGTGGAAAAAAACAGGCATTAAATGCAAAAAAGTTATAAGAGATACAGAAGGCCATTATATATTAACAGAAGGGACAATCCACCAGGAAGAAATAAGTCGTAAATATTTATGCACCTAACCAGGGTACCCCAAAATTCATTAGGCAGATGCTGGCAAAACTGAAGGGAGAAATAGACATCTCTACAATAATAGTTGGAGATTTCAACACACCACTCACATCATTGGATAGAACAACTAGGCATAAGATCAACAAGGAAACAGAGAACTTAAACAATATGATAAATTAGTTAGACCTAACAGACAGTTATAGAATGTTGTACCCAAACTCAATGGTTTATACATTCTTTTCAAGTGTTCATGCATCTTTCTCCAGGATAGACCACAAGTCAGGTCACAATGCAAGTCTCAATAAATATAAAAAGACTGAAATCATACAAAGTACCTTCTCAGATCATAATGAAATGAAACTGGAAATCAATAATAGACAGGAAAGAGGTAAATTTGCAAATGTGTAGAGGCTAAACAACATACTCCTAAATAATCTGTGGGTCAAAGAAGAAATTGTGAATGAAATCAGTAAATATATTGAGACAAATAAAAACGAGAACATAACTTATCAAAACTTAAGGATACAGGGGGGCGGATGTGGCTCAAATGGTTGGGCGTCCGTCTGCCATATGGAGGGACATGGGTTCAATCCCCGGGACCTCCCAGTAAAATTAAAAATATATATATAGAAGGAGCATGGGCTGCCAGGCTCTGTGTGCCGGTGAGCCGGTAGGCCCCGGGAGCCATGCGGCAAGATGATGACGTAACAGGAGAGAGACGCAGGGGAGAGACAAGACGAGATGCTCCAAAAGCTCCGAAAACCAAGAACCGAGGTGGCACAGGTGGTAGAACACCTCTCTACTACATCGGAAGTCTCCGGGATCGAATCCTGGTGAAGACTGGAGGAGAAGGATGAAAAGAGATGGCAGGAAACAGACACAGAGAATTGCCCAGTGAATGGACACAAAACAGCAATGGGGAAGGGGGGGTTTAAAATGGATAAAGGAAATAAATAAATCTTTAAAAAAAAAAAAAAAAAAACTTAAGGATACAGTGAAGACAGTCCTGAGAGGGAAATTTATAGCCCTAAATGCCTATATTAAAAAAGAAGAGAGCACTAAAATCAAAGATGTAACTGAACACCTGGAGAAACCAGAAGAAGAACCGCAAACCATTCCCAAAACAAGCAGAAGTAAAGAAATAATAAAGATAAGAGCAGAAATAAATGAAATTTAGAACAACAACAACAACAACAAAAAAACAATAGAGAAAATCAACAAAACTAAAGCTGGTTCTTTGAGAAGATCAATAAAACTGACAAACTCCTGGCTAGACTAACAAAGAAAAGAGAGAAGATGCAAATAAATAAAATCAGAAATGAAAGGTGAGAAGTTACAGCCGACCCCACAGAAATAAAAAGAATAATAAGAGGTTATTATGAGAAACTGTATGCCAACAAACTAGACAACCTAGATGAAATGGACAAATTCCTAGAAAGGCACAAACAACCTACACTCACACTCCAAAAAATAAGAACTTAACAAACTAGCCACATTTAAAGAGATCGAATCAGTCACCAAAAATCTCCCAACAAAGAAAAATCCAGGACCAGATGGCTTCACAGGTGAATTCTACCAAGTATTTCAAGAAGAATTAACACCAATCCTGTTTAAACTCTTCCAAAAAATTGAAGAGGTGGGAAAATTAACCAACACATTTTATGAAGCCAATATCACCCTAATACCAAAGCCAGTAAAGACACTACAAGAAAAGAAAATTACAGACCAATCTCTCTAATGAACATAGAGGCAAAAATTCTCAACAAAATACCTGCAAAGAGAATCCAACAACATACCAAAAAATGTATACATCATGACCAAGTAGGATTTAACCCTAGTATGCAAGGCTGGTTCAACATAAGAAAATCAATTAACATAATACCACATATTAACAAATCGAAGGGAAAAAACCACATGATCACCTCAATCAATGCAGAAAAGGCACGTGACAAAATCCAGCATCCTTTCTTGATAAAAACAATTTGAAATATAGGAACAGATATTCTTCAATATAATAAAAGGCACATATGAAAAACTCACAGCCAACATCATATTCAATGTGGAAATGTTGAAAGCTTCCCCTCTAAGATCAGGAATAAGATAAAGATACCCACTGTCACCATTGTTATTCAACATTGTGCTAAAAGTTCTAGGTAGAGCAATTAGACAAGAAAATAAATAAATAAATAAATAAATAAATGGCATCCAAATAGGAAAAGAAATAAAAATCTCACTATTTGCAGATGACAGGATCATATATGTAGAAAATTCTGAAATGTCTACAACAAAGCTACTTGAACTAATAAAAAAGTTGAGCAAAGTGGCAGGATACAAGATCAACATGCAAAAATCAGTGTTTCTCTATACTAGTACTGAACAATCCGAGGAAAAAATCAGGGAACAAAATTCCATTTACAATAGCAACAAAGAGACTCAAATACACTGGAATCAATTTAACCAAAAAAGTACAGGACCTATATGCAGAAAACTACAAAACAATGCTGAAAGACATTTTTAAAAAGACCTAAACTAATGGAAAGATATTCCATCTTCATGGACTGGAAGACTAAATATCATTAAAATGTCAATCCTACCCAAACTGATTTACAGATTCAAAGCAATACCAATCAAAATTCCAACAGCCTACTTTACAGAAACAAAAAAGGCAATTACCAAATTCATTTGTAAGGGAAAGTGCACCCGAATAGCCAAAAGCATTCTAAAAAAGAAGAGCGACATGGGAGGAATTTTATTACCTGACCTTGAAACATACTACAAAGCTACAGTGGTCAAAATAGCATGGTACTGGCATAAACACAGACACAATGATCAGTGGAATAGAACTGAGAGTCCAGAACCCTCACTTCTACGGCCAACTGGTTTCAATAAACCTACCAAAGCCATATAGGACAAAACAGTCTCTTCAACAAATGGTGCTGGGAGAACTGGATATCCATAACCAGAAGAATGAAAGAGGACTCACTCCCTATACAAGAATCAATTCAAAATGGATCAAAGACGTAACTGTAAAAGCCAGGACCATAGAACTACTAGGAGAAAATGTAGTAAAACATCTTAACGACTTTGTGGTAGGTGGTGGTTTCTTGGACCTTACACCCAAAGCATGAGCAACAAAAGAAAAAAACAGATAAATGGGACCTCCTCAAAATTAATACTTTTACATCTCAAGATATTTTGTCAAAAGGGTGAAAGGCAGCCAGCTCAATGGGAGAAAATATGTGGAAATCACATATCTGATAAGGGTTTAATGTCCATGATATACTGGGAGATACTACAACTCAAGAATAAAAAGACAAACGACCTGATTTAAAAATGGGCAAAAGACTTGAATAGACATTTGTCCCAAGAAGAAATACAAATGGGGGAAAAAAAAAAAAAAAAAACATGAAAAAATGTTCGTCACTAATGATTAGGGAAATGCAAATCAAAACTACAGTGAGATATCATTTCACACCTATTAAAAAGGGAGAGAACTACACGTGCTGGAGAGATAGGAACCCTTATTCATTGTTGGTGGGAATGTAAAATATTAGACACTGTGGAGGACTGTTTGGCAGTAACTAAGGAAGTTGAATATAGACTTGGCATGTGACCAGGCAATACCACTACTAGGTATAGACCCAGAAGAACTGAAAGCAGTGACACGAACAGACATCTGCACACCAATGTTCATAGTGGCATTATTCACAATGCCAAAAAATGGAAAACTCAGATGTCCATCAACCGATAAATGGATAAACAAATTGTGGTGTATACACACAATGGAATATTAATCAGCTGTAAGAAGAAATGAAGTTAGAAAGCATATGACAACATGGATGAATCTGGAGGACATTATTTTGAACGTAGCAAGCCAGACACAAAAGGACAAATACTGCATGACTGTGCTACTGTGAACTAAATATATTGTGTAATCCCATGTAGTTAATAACTTGAATATGGGTCACTAGAAAATATAATGAGATTAGAGAATGGAAAGCTGAAGGTTACTTGTGAAGTACTGGTAAAAAAGGATATTTGTTAATCTTTGGAAATGAACAGAAAAGGTGAAAGCCCAACATAATGTCTGTAACTAGCAGTACTATTATGTGGGTATGAAACGGTTTAAAGGGAAAGTCCAAAGTCACATATATTACTAAAAGGAAAGATAAAAGATGGAACATGAACTGTATAGCATAGGAAAACTGCATATGAAATATGAATATGGGTGAAATTGAATATATAAGACTTTTTCTTGGAAATTGAACAAATATATGTTAACACTACAAGATGTTAATATCATACATAAAAAACTAAGTGAAGAAACCAGACACAAAGTACTACATATTGTATGATTCCTTTTATATAAACTGTAAATATAAATCAATTTATAAAGATGAAGTTATATCAGTGGTTATGTAGGTCTGGGGAAGGACTGCTAAGGGGTGTGGTGTTTTTCTTTTTGGAGTAATGAAATTGTTCTAAAATTTTTTGCAGTGATGAATGCACAATGTGATTATGATAAAAGCCATTGATTCACACTTTGGGTAGATTTTATGGTATATAAATATATCTCAATAAAACTGCTTACTAAGTAAATAATTGTGCAAGAATAGCCAGAAATAGCAGCTATGTACAGCATGAGAAGCAACAAGAGATTGAGGGGAGAAGAATTTTCTTGGCAGTTTGTTTTTTTGTTTATTATTATAATTGAAATAATCAAAATGCTCTAATGATGACTGAGGTGTTAAATGCACAACTATGTAATTATACCAAATACAACTGACTGTACACTATGGATGAACTGTATGCTTTATTAATATGTATCAATGAAATTGATTAAAAAAAAAAAAATCCCCCACAGCCAGACTCTCAACCAGCACCAGATGAGGAGGCAAAAAAAAAAAAAAGGAAAGAAAAAGGAAAAAGGGAAGGAAAAAAAAAAATCACTTAGGGAGCTTTAAAATGTTCTGATGATGGGAGGCGGATGTGGCTCAAATGGTTGGGCGTCCGTCTGCCATATGGAGGGACCTGGGTTTGATCCCCAGGACCTCCTGGTAAAATAAAAAATAAAAAAACAATAAATAAATAAATAAATAAATAATGTTCTGATGCCCAAGATCTATGCTCAGAGATTCTTATTCAATTGGTCTGGGATGGGACCCCAGCAATGGAATTTTGTAAATGATCAGGATCAATACATAATGTCCTAAACTATAGGTCATGGAGCAAAGCTGGTATGCCTCCAATCCCTTTATAATACTCTTGTCTGAATTAAGTTACCTGTGGGGGAGAAGGGTAGAAATGGAAAAGAAAGTTAAAAGAAACTTAAAGAGATTTTCTGGGCAACACTTCCCATTCGCTCCCCTCAGTCCTTCAGCATCAATTTATATCTCCATGTTGCCTGACTTTGTGCTCAAAGAAGAGAGTTTTGGGGAAGCGTGACTTTTAGATTGGGGATGGAAACTCAAGGTGCCTAGGGAAACAACACAGTGGGGGGGGGGGCATTGTGTAGGACTGACAAATGCAGCCCACAGTCCACTAGTGTTAGGCTCTGACCTAACACTGGCATGCAGTTATTCAAGTTCACTGTCCCCAGACAAGTTAATCTTGAAAAGAAAAAAAAAAGCCAAAAATACTATTTTACTTGAAATTTTACCAAAAACAAAAATATCTGAAGTGTACACATGAAAAGTGATCAAAATGGGAAATTTTGTTATATACATGTTGCCATTATAAAAAAAAAAAAGTTTTTTTAAAATAATCATACCAAAAAAAAGTAAACCAGCCAACTTTATAATTCTACATATAGTAGAAACCCATTTTTTTAAAAAAGGAGAGAGAAATTTCAAAAGATATACTTCTGGGGTGGGGTGGGGGGGAAACTATTGTTTAGAATGTTTACCCTTAAAACGAAAGCAAATACATTCTATTAAATACATTTTATTTAGGAAAATAAGGGAAACTTTTGAATCTCCCACAAGTCAAAAGAATGTAAACTTACCTTTAAAAGAATCATTTGCCCATTAATCTCAGAACATACCAAAGGACGCTTACTGCTAAGTTCCTTCATGGGCTCAGCATCCAGAAGATCCCGCTCCAAGCTCATAGTAAGAAGACCACCAGAGTTCTAGGCACAAGTTTTTATTACAGCTGAAGAATCCAAACCACCTCAGCACTTTTAAATCAACATAATTATTTACATGCTATTAGAAGGTTTGGGCATCATCAGCCCTACTGGAGAAACCAATAAATTAACAATTTTTAAAGTTTTTTATTTTTTCTAGTTCCTTGCTCTTAATCTCCTCCCACTGAAAGTGTAAACACCATACATTTAATCACTGCTATAGTTCTAGAACAGATTCTGGAGATAGCTCTGACCAACCAGACATGCTTACCAAGGAACCCTGACATTTACTTGAAAAACCTCATATATTTCCTAAAAATATTAAAATGATGACAAATAAAAAGGTAGTTGTAGAATGGAAATGACAAATCTAAAAATTATTACCATGAAGTAATTTTAATACTTCTGCTTCTGCTTTAAGTGGGATCCTCAAAAGTGGAAATAAGTATCTTTCATATATCCTAATTCTCCTAGATAGTTCTGCTACCTGTTAAAGTAATTTTTTTTTCTCACTAAAACCTAGTATGCAACATCTTAAATCAAGCTAAGTTTTAATGTGAGGCAGTTTTAATAAAAGGAGTTACAAGATTATTGTTACATTTTTTAAAGTATTGTCAGTATAATTAAGTAATCCACAATATATAATCAACCCACAGAATGATTCCTAAACATACATCATAGTTAAAAGTCTTAATGTTATTAAAGGCTTCCACAGTCATAATTTAAGCTTTCTGTAATCTTCCGCAATAAAGTATTTGGCATATTAAAAAAAAAACAATTTTTGAGTCCTATATATGGGACTATATATTCAATCACCCATATGAAATGATAGTCTCTAAAGCCAAAATTAAATAATTCCCAAGGAAAAACCTATGTTATCTTAAAGTCTACTCTTGAAAGATTTTACAGTAATTAGTTAATTTAAGGGACTTTAATCTTACATATTTATGGGAATAAATTTACATGTCTACATGAATATCCCTTTCTGTTCTATATTTAAGCTATTATTGTGGACTTAATGACAGTCTTAAAGAATACTTTATTCCCTCATCCCTACCAGGCAATATAACACACAGACCTAAAAGACTGTTTGTTCCCTGAGAGCCAGAATTCACCAATCTTGCTCTACATTGTCCCTCTAATACAACAATCTCTGAGCCTTTGAAACCTGTCTGATCTCTTCTAGAAAGACATTCCTACCTCAACATTTTTACCTTAGCCAACTTCTCTACAATTTTCTTGCAGCCTACTTAAACTTGTAAGATATATTCTGCTTGAATTCCTCATGCTAGTACTATCCTGCTTTTATACTAACTCGGCACAGCAGTTAAAAATACTTTACTTATCACTTACTTATCACTTCAAAAAATAAACACCTATGATTCAAATATGTTAGTAACTATAGTAATTTCCCTACACATGGTTCTTCTGCCCCATTTATTTGAACCTATAATTAGCACTATACCCATTAAATATGTCCCAGAGACTTAAATCTTCAGTCTGTTCCTATGCCAGTTGAGCTCTGAATCTCAGCAGTTGCAGCCAGCATCTACTCTTCAGTTCATAGGAATCATCCAGAATAACTAACAAAATGATGATAATGGACAACACCTATCCTAAAATACAGAGTATCTACAACTGCAAGCAAGACAGTTCTATCCACCTGCTCCATGGGATCTAAGCTCCCTCTCAATCAGAGGCAGAGAGGGCATCACCATCACAAAATCCTCCAGATTGAGGAATGAACAAACATAAGGGGGGAATGCAACTATGGACCAAAGGAGACATTATTATTCTAGTAATGGAAGAACTTGGAACACTGATATAAAGATAGTGGTCAACAGAGGTTCTGAGGGGAGGGAGAGGGAAGAATAGGTATAACATGGGGCATTTTGGGGGACATTGGAATTGTTCCACATGATATTGCAATGATGGATACAAGCCTTTACACATTTTGTCAAAATCTATAAAATTGTATGGTGCAAAGCGTAAACCATAATGTAAACTATAGACAATGGTTAGTAGTAATGCTTCAATATTTGTTCAATTGTAACAAATGTATTACTCTAGTTAATTTTTAGTATAGTACAATGTAAATGGAAATCCCCTTTAAGTAAATTTTCTGTAATCTAAAACTTCTTTAAAAATAATGAAAAAATAGTAATTCTTGGACATTGCTTTTTCATAATTTGTTACAAATGTTTCACAGCAATGCAAGGTAATAGTGGTGGGGTGGTGCAAGGGAGCCCTGTATGATGTTATGCATGTTTGTTTTATAAGTTCACTACTTTTACTACACACTTATTGCTTATGTATGTTCATGTATGAATGATATACTTCAATAAATTTTTTTTTTTTTTTTTTTTTTATTATGGGTAAAAATCAAAATTCTCACAATACATACAAACATTTGTAAAATGATATATAAATATATATGCATATATGTGTATTTGCTTACAAAAATGTTATTTTTTACAATAAATTTTTAATGAAAGAACAAAGCAGAACAAAAAAACCCCACAAAGATATAAAGACTAAAATTACTATTGCATATCTCTTTCTCTCTCTAATGGTATGTTCAAAAAGGTCAAAGTAAGATACAAATATATTTAGTTTGAAATGTTGAATGCCTTTGAGCACTGGAATGATGTAGAATTGCTGTATTATATACATATGTGTGTGTTTGTACATATATGTATGTATGTATACATACAAAAAATAAACACCTATGATTCCAATAAGTGCCATGCTTATGTACTGAACAGGGATGAAGGAAGAAGAAAACATAGGAAAACATACAAAGTAGTATAAAAATAAAAATAAGCACTATGCCACTATTAAAGACAGTCTTGAGAAAAAGTTCTAATAATACTCAGAAATTATTCATCAGGAGTATTTTTATAGTAAGGATATTATAAACACTGTCACACAATTTTAACAATTTCATTTTTCAACACTCTCTATAGAATAGGAATTCTCAGTGAAACCACAACTTACCATAAATTTAAGTAAACCTATTTCAGGATGAAGCAGAGGCAGCTCAGGAAACCATTTTTGTACCAAGCTATGTAGTTTCTCCTAAGTTAAAAAAAATACAAATCTTTTTATTGAAGATCAATATATATATATTAAATTGTGAAAGGAAAAAATAACATGTAGGCATTTGCCTTATTATATATCTAATAAAATATATATTCACTGAATTTTGCCTTCTAGTTCAAAAAATATCAAATGAAAACCACAAGTCACTGTGGGGATCTAAACTACCATGTTAATAACAGAAGAAAACCTTAATTTCCAACTTTAGCTTTGCATATATAAATAAGCGCAAAAGTTTGCTTAAAGCTAAGGTCTACAGCTTACTTCCAAACTAAAATGATAAAGCGTGATAGTACATACCAATTTGAATCATAAAACTGTCATTATTTCTGAAATAGTAAGAACTCAGTGGCATTTTATTGGCTGATACTCCATTTAAGAGGAAATAAATAAAAACCTTGAGACAAAAATAAGTATGTAGCTCTACAAAAGTTACTTTGTAGTAAACTGAAAACTAAGGATCCCTGCAAAAGAAAAGTTATTTATTACCTGTTTATTAAGCAAAACTTCTAGATTCTTGTCAAGTCACTGGGAGATAAGTATATTATCCAGGGTTCATTGGTAAATAATGAGGTACACACAGATGAATTTGCTAAATCCAAACATCTAAAATTCATACTTTCATAGAATTTTTATTTTCAAAGTATTGTTTTTTAACTAACATCCTTCCCATAACATTCCTGGGACATAAAAAATATAATATTCTTTCCAATTTTAGAGAGAAAATACAATAACTGATTCTTCCAAGGTCACAAACTTAATGGTAAAATGGAGACTTAATTGGGTTTTAACTTCCCCCAAAAACCAGGTAGTTTTGTTATATTCTTTAATTTATGCTGCCCCATTAATGTTTTCATTGTAGCATTATGCTAAAATGATATTTATCTAGAACTTGATAAAGGAAAAATATTTAGACTTTAATATTAAATAGAAAAAAAAGCAGTATGCAAAAGTGTATTTGTGCTATAATCTCAATTTTTCTAAACACAAGCAGAAAGAAGATTAAAAGGAAGTATGTCAAAAGTGATTCCACTGTTACCACTGAGTGGAAAAGTTAGAGGTGATGCTTTTTCTTCTTTGTAATTTTCTATTATTTCAAAATTTGGTACAATGGTCATGAATTATTTTGTCATCAGAAATTAATTCCTAAATTCATATAAATATTACTATGCCAATATAACATCTCTAGCTTTGTGATTATAGCCTACTTTATAAAATGGGTACCTGAATTCAATTTATAGAGTAAAAACTAATTCAAAATATCAAAGAATAAAATACTTACATACTCCTCCTGCTCATGATAAATTTCCTTAAAGACACTATTGCGCAACTGAGTTATTTCTTGTTTTATTTTCTCAATTTCAGATCCATCAAGATCATCAGACTTTAATCAGAAAGAAAAAATGATTTTTATAAGCTTATTAAACTGAAATAAGATTTCCTAGTAAGAATTTATGTAACCTCTCTAGAAAACTGCTCTGATTTCTATGTATCCATCAGTACCCAGCACATAATATACCCTCATAACACTTGTTGAATTAATATAGATTATTCTAACACTGGTTTGCCCAAAACCTACAAATAGGAATTATAAAAATAAAGACATAATATCAATTGCATAGCTTTTCCTTGTCTCCTAATTTGCAATAGATTTTCTCCAAGATATAGATGACCAACCACCATCATAAAGTAAATGTAAGAATAGAAACTAGACAATTAAATTCCCTGCAATTGTTTTCTAAATGAGAGTTGGTTAAAAAAAAAAAAAAAAGAGTAAATGTGTGGAATGTCTACTAAAGGAAAGCCACTGTAGAAACCACCAAGACTTCCTATAACTCCAATGATAATAGATAAGCCACCTTAGAAGGTACATATACTTAAAAAGTCAGATACATTTCACCAAAAGTTGAAAAAATTAAGCTAAAAAAGGACTCAATTCCCCACAGCCCAGAGTAGGATGAAACTGGAAAAACCTTAAGCTATTAAATTAGTTCTGGAGCAAACCTCATCCCAACCCACTTAAGTCCTTTTGGTGGGATTCTCTTCTTAACTGACTAGCTCACTAACTGAGGAAGGGAGAGAATTCAAGTTGGATTAAGACATAGCTCCCTTTTGTATTTAAATTGAATCCTCAAAGGAACACACAAAATTGCCAGTTTAAGCACAAACTTTCACGTCTAAGGAAGGTAATTAGTCCAGATTACAGCATCCTAATCCCTCCAGTTCTAATATCGCATGAAAACAATTTAAAATACTTGCAAGATATATTACGTCAGCCATAAAAATAAAGTTAACAAAAGGCACCATGGTCTTAAAAATACAATACAACAAAATTCTACCTTTGGGGGACATCACCCCATCATCCTGAATGTAATAGGTTTATATCATAATAAACATAACTGTCCAAGCCAAAAGACTTTTAGAAATTATTCTAAAATGCCCATATTACTAAAAACCCAAGGAAGCCATTTAAAATTATTTTAAAGAAGATTTAGTAACATAGGAAAATGTTTATACTATCAATGTAATCACACGTTTATTTACAAACACATAAAAAGATAAGTATTTATAAAATGAGATATGAATTATGGTTCTCTTATTTTAAAAATTATATTCAGGAAGCCATTATAGCTCAGTGGTTGAGCATCGGCTTCCCACATATGAGGTCCTGGGTTCAATCCCTGGTCCCAGTACCTTAGGAAAAAAAAAAAAATTTTGTATTCATGCATTACTTATATGAAGCAGAGCCCAATACAGAGTTCTGTAATAAGCAACTATTTCCTTACTTCTTCCAAATTATTCTTTTCAACCAATTTCCATCGTAGTCGAGCCTTTAAGCCTTTCAGTGTTTTCTTAATGGTCAGCAAGTGATCCACATTGGGGCTCTTATTTAACCATTCAATAATCTGCTTCTTAAACTAAGTGAGAGAAAGAGTCACTATAGTTTCAAACACATCAGGCAATATTTATTGAACAGTCACTTCCTGATCATTTGTTATTTCTCTATTAAGATTCAATTAGGGAAGCGGGTGTAGCTCAGTGGCTGAGCACCCGCTTCCCATGTACAAGGTCCCGGGTTCAATCCCCGGTGCCTACAGAAAAATTAAAATAAAATAATAAAATAAAGCTGCTGGGGGAAAAAAAGATTCAACTAGTATCTATTGAGTTCAGATTAAAATACTGATTATACAAAATCTACAAACTGATTTCTTAATTATCCAGTTATGTATAGAAGAATATCAGCTCCAGCAATCAAAGCAACAAGGATAAAAGAAATACTTCAAGCTCAGAAGAATAGTGGTAAGGATGTAAATTAGAATTGTGAGGATGTACATTGAAATCACCTTGTCCAAAAGCAGTTTCACAATATGTATGAAGTTTTAAGAATGTTCATTCCTTTTAACTGAGCAATTACAAATCTAGAATTTATCCTGAGGAAATACACACAAAAGCTATGTACAAACATTACATGCAGTGTTATTTATGGTAGAAAAAAACTGGAAGTGACCTTAACGTCCAACCAGATGAAAGGTTAAATCATGTTGTACAGCCATACATGGGATGATGATTTAGCCACTCCAAATGACATTATAGAAAAATTATATGGAAAAATGTTCATAATATACCATTAAGTGAAGGAAATATTTTGAAGTAGTTTACAAAACAGTGCAATGCATTTAATATATATGTATACATATAAATCATCATTCAAAAATGAAATACTTTGAAATACTAGTGACTAACTCTTAGGCTAAGGGATTAGACTAATAAAGGGAAGTTTCTACAGTGAACTTGTAGAAAGAAAATGAGGAAAATGTTAGGTTTTAAAGAACAGAAGAATATCAAAGAATTTCAATCTTACTCATAAAACTCAATATACTTATATTAACAAAAATCAACATCTCTACTGTATGATCAATTTAATCATAAATCACTAACAATAGGTATACTGTTTTTCTAGCAATAATAAATAAGTTACCTACACTCTGGGTATTAAACTACTTGAGAAAAGTTAATGTATTAAAAAATGCAAAACATCAATCCATAAAACCAGTAAGAGAAAGCATAACACAACCTTAACACTGTCCTTGTACTTGGATTGTACTGTGGCAATGAGCCTTTCCTCTGAACGAATCTTTTTCAGTACTTGACTATACATATTTAAAATGATCTCCTTGTCCGCATCACCTTGCTCCTAAACGAAATCACATACATGGACTTATACACAAAAGATTATACAAAATACCTAAACTTTCAGTAACAACAGATAAACTTCAGAGATGATGCCTGTGACAAATTTCTCTATCCAATTCAAATTTGTTCTTTTTATTTCTTTATTCATTTATCCCCCCCTTTTGCTGCTTGTGCTCGCTGGGTCAGCTAACCACGCCGTCAAATTTGTTCTTAAACACAAATCTTTTCCTAGACAGAAGAGAGACTGCTGTCAAGGATGTTCATATGGGAAATTTTACTTCCATTCCTGAAGATGTCTGGCGTAGAGGGTTAAAGGAAATCAGAGATACTACTGTACTAAACATAAAAACAAAACAATAAACAGAACTTCAACAATTAAAATTATTTTTAGAAAACATCTATTAGCAACCACTTCTACAGTCAACTCTTACTAAAACATCTAAACTGGGAATATTTAACAAATAGGGAAATCCAGTAGTGCATAATGTATTTTCTTAATGCCAATATGAATAAAATTGCAAAAAGTAAAAAGAAACAAGTAAAATGAAAAACATAACCAGTGAGAATTCAGAAAGCAGCCTAAATAACTGGGACAGAGTCCCACAGTACAATGTTAACATTACAAAATACTCTTCTGAGGAACTACCCTAATTTTTAACTTGACACAGCAATACAGGATAAAGATAATAGAGAAAGGGAACGGCACTCATCAGTCTTAGGTATTCACTCTCAGACTACTCCCAGATTTTATTTTAAGTTTTCACAAACTAGGTCTAAGGACTGAAAGGTGTTTCCTTAGAATTAAACATTGGACTTTTTAATGTGAAATGTCCTATTACAATCAAAATGGAAGAATAAGAATTTGCATTGTAACTTGACAGAGTTATTATTTCAAAAAGGCTTTTAAGAAGACAGCTAACAAAAACAAAAGAAAAAAATAAAAATAAAGAAAGACGGCTAAGATCACTCAATATCTTCTAACTAGCAAGAAAAACCATATTGCTTCAAAGGAAGCAACAATAAAGAAGGTAAAAACTCACAATCAGAGATATCTCCAGCTCTTTGCAGACACTTGACTCAGTCTTCTCTAGGATTTCATCAACATTATCAATTGTGTCTTCAGAAGTCAGTGAATCTTCCACAGTTAGGTCAAACACCTCATTTACAAAATAAAAACATGAAATATCACAATTAATTAAATTAACATTCAATATATTCTTAAAGCTGGGAGCAGAGTATTAGTCTATTTACTGGGAAATGTGGAGGAAATAAGGATACAGGAGAAAGATAAAGTACCTACCTTCATAAAACTTACACACCTGAAAACAAGTGATATACATTTATCACACATCTAAAGAAAACAGATATTTTTTAAAAGTAATTAGTGGTTAAGAGAGGTAAAAGGACAATCTAGAGAAAAAATATGAGGAAAAACAGGGATGAGGCCAAAAAGCTGTTTTTTGGGGAATAATAAATCTGGTAAAGAACATGAATGCTCAGGGAGCAAGTTTCAATCTGATAGGTAGAAGGAAGACAATATCAGCTCTTGAACAAGGAAAGGATATGATTATATCTAGTACTTAATGATGACCTACTAGTATTTGGGAATCTGGAGATTGAAAATTAAAGAGTAAATCCAGAATGGTTCCCATCTCATTAGGAAAACAAGGATATTTTCTATCAGGAAATAGACCTTTTTAATAAGGTATTAAATAAAATCAGAGACCCAAAATACAAGATACAGAACAGAAGGGTCACAAACAGTCACTTTGATTTCAGATTCAAGCTTGGGGTTATGAGGTTCTGGATTAAGGAGATAGATATGGAAATGGCAGAAAAGTAGCCACACCTTGATAATTAATCTGAAAAGAAACAAAATTATGATTAGTAACAATGAGAAATTGATGTCCTTACCCTTTCTGAGAAAGTTATAAAGCAGGTGGAAAAGCAGAGAATCAACAACAAAATTAGGCCAAAATTTAATTAGGGTTCTGAACACATTATGCAAAACCACATGTCCCCAAGCCTTTCAGAAAATTGCATGGCGTTTTTACTGATAATTAACAAGAACTAAAAGGATGATATATAAAACATCTTTTCTAATATCTAATATCAACTCAGACTAATGTAACCATTATTTCTTTAAGGTCTTTAAGATACCTAAAACTTAAACAAACACTGTCAAAGAATTAATGAAATATTTTAAGAATTAGTTAGCCACTGAATTTTTTTCTTTGTTTTTAGTTTTTTGCCACTGAATTTTAAAGTATGTATCTATAATTGAAAAAAAGCCAAAATAAATATGAACACTCTACTACTCTCTAAACCACACGTATATATAATTATAATCTTATCTCTACATTATTCCTGTAAAATATACACTACAGTAATAATAAACTCCAGTGATATTATCTAATACCTACAGCCTGATGAAAGTTGTTTTCATATACGTCCTAAATATAGAAATGTAAATCACTCACTCTCCATCCCAAACCCATGCCCAGGTACATGCTTCCTCTCTTGCTCTCTTCCTCTCTCCAAGAAAATAAATAAATTACATTTGGAAACCAAAAAAGGAAAACAGTCCATGACTGATGTTACAAATACCACAGGACAAAGCTCTTATTACCTTTAAGGTGCTGTGGAACCATCCTACAAGACGTTGTAGAGAAGCCTCTGTCTCAGTTCTAACATTATGGAATTCCTCTCTTTTACCACACTTCCATTCATAAAATTTCTTAAGTATTTCTCCAGAGTCTGTCCCTTCTTTGGCCTGTCCATACACTGCTTCTAAGGAGGCTGACAAATCCTGCAGAGAAATATATTTCCATTTCTGAAAATGATTATTAACTACATATCATCATTCAAGCATTTTGTGAGGATCCAAAAGACAAAAAAGCAATAAGGTGAGTTCCATCCTTGAGAATTTATAAATAAAACTTAGAATTATTAGATACAAATGAAAACAACATAAAAATACCTTAGAAATACTTTATTTGAACTACAAAAGTAAAAATATGCTAATTGAATTAAGATTGTAAATAAAAAGCTTTATATTTCTAAGTTTTTAATTAAGTAGAAATTATCCTCTTTTCCCTAACTTTAAATAAGTATCATACATGGAAGTTCCCAAGACATACTGATAAGTATAAATAAACTACACACCAAAATATACAATATAATTCAACTAAGAAAAGACACTGAACATACATGGGTATTTAAAAGCAAAATAAAATTTAAAAGACTAGAAGAGAAAAGACAGGAAATCAGCACAGCCTCCCGGATCTCTCCAGATCAATCCCTAGAAATGGTACAGAGACAAGAGGAAAACTTAACAGAGCCCAGAAATTTTTATCACAAACACTCTGAAAAGCCCTTGGAAAGACAGGATGGTTGGTGTTTAGCACCGAATGAATACAGCCACTGCAAGTGGGAGATCTGTATCACACACAGAATATCCTGTGGGAAAGAGCTTTCTTCATATGCTCTTCTTTCTTCCTTATACTGGGCAGGAAAGCAGCAGTGGGTACGGCTGTCAAAGGCAACTCCTTATTCATAGCTTGTGTCACCTCATAAACTATGGACAGTAGTATACAGTAATATATTAATAATCTTCCAGAAAGGGTAAAAAAAATAAAGGAAATATACCAAGGGAAAGAAACTAGACACAAGTATTACACATTGCTTGGCTCCCTCTATACAAACTAGAGAGACAGAAACAGAATAGTAGCTATGTACAGAAGGGAAAGCATAGAGATATTGAGGTGATGAGTTTTTGTCTTTTTATTATTATCATTGGAATAATGAAAATGCTCTAATAATGATTTAATTGATGAATGCACCACTATGTGATTATACCAAATCACTATGTGATTATACCAAATACCACTGATTGTACACTTTGGGGGAAAAAGGTAAAAAAATAAAAATAAAATAAAATATAAATTTAAAAATATATATATATTTTTAAAGCCCTATAACTCAAGGATCAGAGTTCCTCTTCCTAACTCTGACTGTGGCCCTACTAGATTTTCTGCTAGAATGCAATGAGCCACAAAGACCCACATGCCTGCTACTGCTCCTATCTTCATGAGTTTCCCCAATTAATGCAGGTCTAGAAAGCCTGGAGTATCCGGCCATTTTACCTTGTTTTCGGAATAAATACACACATATAAGTAAACACATTAAATATATTAATATAAAATTTTAATCCCATTAAAAAGAATTAGAATATAACAAGAAAAGAAAAACTTTTGTAGTTATCAATGCTATCTGAAGCCTCAAGAAAAAAAAGGCTAATTTCACCTTTCAAATATTAAGCTTCTATTTTAGTTTATACTTAATATATTAATTTCAACCTTTAATGTTCTCAAGCGTTTATTAAGAGCTAACTCATCCACTTCCAGAATAAAAACTTCTACTGCTGTGTACAGCTTCTGTTGCACTTCATTTCTTTTGGCAATCAAAATATTCCCTTCATTCTGGAGAAAGGAGAGAAAGAATATCCATCATTAATACATCAGGTGTTTTTTATACATTGACCTATAAGAAGAAAAAAACATGAACTCCTAAAATAAGTAAAATTCAACATTACATTCTCCAAAATAGTACCATTTAGAACAAATGTCTCTCTCCTTAGATCAACAAATGATGCAGAGCTTCCTTTCCCTTAATTAAAAATAAGAACATTTGAGTTCAACAGTCCTGGCTCTGCTCATCTTTATTTTCCCCATTATTTCTTTAACAATGAAATTGATGTTTTTCCTGTGAAAATATACAAGTTCCTATTATTATATTGCCTTCCTCCTACTCTCATCCCAACTTCAACTTCTTCATCTACTAATTCTTCCAGATTCAGTTAACTCCACCAGGATAAGAACTCCAATTCTCCCAAAAGTCTGTGTTTGGAAATACCTACATGTGAGATATACAAGGACCTTATGCATTATTTCCACACTATACTGAAATTATCTACTCATAAATTCATCCTGCACCCAAGAAAGATAGAGATAGGATTATGGCTTAAACAAATTTGTGCCTCTACCACCTATAATAGTGTCTGACACAACACTTAAAAGCTTGAACTGTAGAATATTCTTTCTTACTTAGGCTCAATTAGGGTATTTCATAACTGAAAAACTAAAGAAACTCTAGTAAAAATTCACTTCTTTCTTAAGAAAACAAACAAAAACAAACATGACAACCATATCAAGGAACTGTACAAAATACTTAAACAAAAGTTACAATTCTAAGGTCCAAATTAAATACAATAAAGGAAATAAAATGGCAACTTCATTTTTTTTTTTTCCAGATTACCAAAGGAACAGAGCTAAGGAGTTAACAGGAGGTCAAATTCTCATGCAAAAGGAGAAACAATTTTGTCCATACTTTATCCACAATCTCCATTTATCTATACTACCTTTCTTACAAGGCAGTAAAGGAATTAAATGATATAAAATAAAAATTTAAAAAAAATTAAATATTTCATGCAAAAAGGGTATCATTACAGTATCTGCAGTTCCCCTCCTTTCTCAAAAGATACTATTTTCCCTATATTCAACAGATGAAAACTATAATGGGGAAAATTCCTCAACCCACCACATTTTGACAAGTTTGAATCTTCTCCTGAGCAAGATTGTAATCTGCCCAAACTATATCTAGTTCATTCAAAGAAGCTGGGGTAGTAAAGCACTCTTCATCCAGCATTTGTACAGCATCTGAAAGATCATCTCCAAAACGAACACTGATGTTCACACGCCTATTTAAAAAGAAAAAAATAGCAAAAAGAAAAAAGACAAATATAGAAAAAATTTGAAAATTTATGTGAGAAAAGTTTACATTAAAACATTATGATCTAAAGTTACTATTTATAACATTGGCTACAAAGAGATACTTTGTAAAACTTTATATAAAAGAACAACCTAAGAAGCCTGCAAATTTTAAAATAACATCAAGTGGACCTTAAATTTCTGGTCTACAATAAGATTTATAAGTAATTTGTAAAAAAAAAAAAAATTAAGAGTTAGTCAGTCTTGCTTGTCAACAGGATAGGCACATAGTCCTTGCACTCTAACAAGAAAACCATTATTTGCTGAACTTAAAAAAGCAACCAAATGTCATACCAACTAGCAAAACCAACAAGGCCCATCCATGTTCTGTTTTCTAGCTTCCAAGGAGACCACTGCCATTCTAAGAGCATTCTTTCCTCAAACATGGATTAAAATACATTGGATAATTTCAGTCCAAAGTCTTGCTCAAAGCTTTGCCAATGTAGCCACTTGATTTTTGGTAGTGTCCTGAAAGTTGATTAGGCTCTGGAGGGGCCAAATTACTCAAACTCTGAAGAGAATGATAAATCAAATGCCAATTGATATATTTATAGCAAATAATATAAATTTGCATAAGACAAAAGACTAATGCGCAATATTCATTCAGGGAAACACCTTTTAATGTTTCCAAGTACATGAAAAAATGAATTAATAGTCTGGGTTCTGTGTGTAGCACAAAAAGAGAACTTGACTGGTGTAAGAATTATTTTATACATACAGTAGAAAAGGATGACAAATTAGCCCTAACCAACAATAAAGAAAGAATGTCTAAATAATTCAAATGGGGACTCTGAAAAAGTGTTAAACTCTGTACATGATTTGGTAAGCAATTTCTTTTCTTCTGACTTTATGAGAACCACTTTGCAAATAATACATTCATTCTTTATACATAGTACAATGAAGTAATTATTTTGCAAATCTTTAGTTTCAGTCTAGTCCAGAAAATCACCCCAAGAGAAACAAACTGGACATGGTATTTCCCCATCACACTACCACTTAGAAGTTGCATTGTTTTTTTTTTTTTTTAATTTTACCTTCAAAATGACCCTACAACACTCTCAAAATGATCCTAGAACACTATAGCTTCTAAGTAGTAACTGAGAAGAACACTACAAAATTGTTTCAGAAATAACTTTTTTAGTTTCTTATTTTAAATCAATAAAAGCACAAAGATTAAATTTCAATGATACACACACACAAAAAAAATTTCAATGCGAAAATGGCAGGAATACAAATTAAACAAAACACCAATAAGCAATTATTTTAAATTATACTTTTAAAAAATATTCTCTTACATACCTAACTTCTTTCAATATTTCAACCTTAGCAGCCAGATTTTTTATTCTCATACCTACACGAGTCTTCAGAGAACTTTCTAAATTTTTAGTCAAATCCATAGTAGTTGCTTTCTCTTGCTGAAACAAACAAGCACATCCTAGTGAGACCCAAATAGGAAACTGTGCTTCTGCTATTATTTAGATGACTTTAGACATAATTAAACAAAACTCTGAAGGTTAAAAAAAATAGGCCACAGAATAACGAACATTGATTTCTCTGTTAGCTAGGATCTGAAAAAGATAATTTGTTCCAGTCCTATGCCTTCATACAGATTATGCATTCATATTTCATCCTAACAAGAAGCCAAATAGAAACAAAATTTCATATACAGTAATGTTTATACTTAGATTTTTTAAAAACATAAACGATTCTGTACCATCACAGACCTCAAATAATCATTAATGAAAGTTTGTTTTCTGAAGGAGACTTGTCATTCTGCATTACAAAACAAACAAAAATACTATTTCCTTGACCCAAGGTAGATTAAACTCCCTACTTCTGAGTGGTATCCCAAATACAAGTTTACCATGATTATCCAAAATAATGTATAGAACCAGTAATATATATAAAAACCTAGCAATTTTATTCAATTATGCTATGAATGAGCTATTACATAGTCAAAAGTTGAAATTTTATTCAATATTGAAACAACATGATCTCCAGATGTCACGTTCTCTCTACTCCTTCAGCAAAAAAAAAAAAAAAAGGTCAAAAGAAAACTAAATGTTTGTTAATAGTAGGATACGTTCAGATATACTCATTCCCTTCTTGCTGAGTAGCATGATAAAGAAGAATCAGTTATGTTTCTTCCTAAATCTGGCTACATCAATTATGTTTCAAGATAATTACTCAAAAATTAGATAAATTTAAGAAATAGGAGTGGGAAAATAAAGAGCGTAACTTTGATAACTATATTGAATGCTTTGAAAAGAATCCATAAAGCAAGTTATTAATAGAAACTGTTAAACGAACTTAGATGAGAAATATAAAATACTGAGGGAGGGGGAGCAGATGTGGCTCAAGCAGTTGAGTGCCTGCCTCTCACACGGGAGGTCCTGCGTTCGGTTCCTGCTGCCTCCTAAAGAAAAAACAGACAGACAAGCAGCAGACAACGGGCAAAAACAAGCAGACAAGAGAGACATCAGGGCGGGGTGGGGAAATACTGACAGAAAGAACCATTTAAATCTAAAAGAATTTTGCACTCAGATTTTTAATCAAATATCTTGGACTTATTGTTTTTTTAAGATGTATTTATTTATTTGTCCCCCACCCCCACCCTCCGCATTGTGTATGCTCGCTGTCTGCTCTCTGTGTGTTCTTCTGCGTCTGCTTGTCTTCTCTTTAGGCGGCACGGGAACCAATCCTGGGACCTTCCAGAGTGGAGAGAGGCGCTCAATTCCTTGTGCCACCTCAGCTCCCTGGTCTGCTGTGTCTCTAATTGTCTCTCTTTTGTGTGTCTTTTTGTTGCATCATCTTGCTGTGCCAGCTCTCTGCGCAGGTCAGCACTCCGTGTGGGCCAGCACTCCCGCGCGGGCCAGCACTGCTGCGCAGGCTAGCACTCCACAGGCCAGCTCCGCTCGGGCCAGCTTACTAAACGGGCCAGCTTGCCTTTCACCAGGAGGCCCCAGGAAGCGAACCCTGGACCTCCTATATGGTAGACGGGAGCCCAATCGCTTGAGCCACATCTGCTTCCCTTGGACTTATTACTAAATCATTATTTTTAAAAAGCTGGAAATCAGATGATGAATAAGCATGGTTTATAAAAGAGACAAAAAAACAACCAAATAGAAAAGATGGCAGGCTTAAACCCCTAACCATAACAACAATTACATTAAGTGAAAATGAATTAAACACTCCAATACAAGACAAGAGAATAAAAAACTGAATGAAAATGTGAGTTTTGCAACTAATGCAGCTTAAAAAGAGACGGAGTGGGGTCATCACATGGCAATGTAAGACATCCCCTAGAAAAGATTCCCCTCAGAACCAACTAATAAAAGGGCAAATCCATTTGTTTGGATCTCTGGAGTATAATAGAGACTGGAGTGACTCCATACATGCTGAATCAAAGAAAAAGAAGAAAAACACCAAAATCAGCTAGGAAAATTGCATCCCAGACCCACCACACCAGACCCCTTTCCCTCACTTGGTCTTGCACAACTTGGGAGTCGCAGAGAGACAGCCCAGACCAGGTCCCTCCTCATGAAGATGCAGACCACAGAGCATCTCCTGGCAGGAAGTTAGAACCACATGCATATCCAGGCACAGGAACCCACATCTGCAGAGACACAGGGCAGGACATAAATGGCAGAGGAGTGGGATAATAAAGACCACTCCCAGGGGTGGGACACCCTAACCAGATGCAGAAAAGCTTCAGAGAAAAACAAAAAAGGGGGTATGGGAGGATTAAACAGCTATAAGACAGGACAGGTCCCAGATTTGAAAGGTGAAATGAAGAAGGGACACTGAGTAAGGGGGAGAATTGAAACAAATCATAGAAGTGGGGCAGATAACTGTGCACAAAAAACAAACAGAACAGATTATGATACCCAGAGAAGGAAAAGAGGAAAGGAAGTTTTCTCCTGGAGGTAAAAAATTGTACAAAAAACTGGAATCTTAAAAAAGCATAGCATATATCCAAGGCAAAAAAAAAAAAAACGGATGAGGGAGATCTGAGAAAACCTGAAAAATTAAACACAGTCTACTCTAAAAGTCCAGAGTAAGTTGGACCAAGCATCAAGGAAGAACCTTAACACAAGACAAGAGGGAGAAAGTGACTTTCAGAATCATCACATCAAAAAACTCAGATGCCCAAATACAGCAAAAGCTTATAAGCCATGCTAAGAAATAAGGAGATATGCTTAGTCAACAAATTAAAGCTTCAGAGAAGACAGAATTTCGAACTAATCAAAGAAGTTCAAACAAATCTAAATAAATTTAAGGAGATGAAGGAAAAGATGCACAAAGGAAAAAATATATTAAGAAGATAATGTGTGAGCTAAGCAACAATTTAAAAATATAACAAGAAATCTAACAGATATCATGGTGACTAAAGACACAATAGTAGGCATTAAAAATCCCTATAAAATATAGTAGGGATTTATTCCTGGTATGCAAGGCTGATTCAACATAAGAAAATCAATGTAATACAACACATTAACAAATTGAAGGGAAAAAACCACATGATCATATCAATTGATGCAGAAAATGCATTCGACAAAATCCAGCATCCTTTTTTGATAAAAATACTTCAAAAGATAGGAATAGAAGGAAAATTCCTCAATATGATAAAAGGTATAAATGAAAAACCCACAGCCAACATCATACTCAATGGAGAAAGGTTGAAAGCTTTCTCTCTAAGATCAGGAACAAGACAAGGATGCCCACTGTCACCACTGCTATTCAATATTGTACTAGAAGTTCTAACTAGGGCAATTAGACAAGAAAAAAAAATTAAAGGCACCTAAATAGGAAAAGAGGAAGTAAAACTCTCAATGTTTGTAGATGACATGATCCTGTACTTAGAAAATCCTGAGTATCCACGACAAAGTTACTTGAGCTAATAAATGAGTTCGGCAAAGTGGCAGTATACAAGATCAACACGCAAAAATCAGTAATGTTTTTGTACACTACTGAACAATCTGAGGAGGAAATCAGGGCAAAAGTTCCATTTTCAATAGCAACAAAAAGATTCAAATACCTAGGAGTTAATTTAGCCAAAGAAGTACAGGACCTACATGCAGAAAATTACAAAACAATGCTAAAAGAAATTTAAAAAGACCTAAACAAATGGAAAGACATTCTGTGCTCATGGATTGGAAGAATAAATATCATGAGGATGTCAATCTTACCTAAACTGATTTATAGATTCAAAGCAATAGCAATAAAAATCCCAACAGCTTACTTTACAGAATTAGAGAAGGCAATTACCAAACTCATATGGAAGGGTAAGTGTACCTGAATACCAAAAGCATTCTGAAAAAGAAGAGGGACGTGGGAGGAATTTTACTGCCTGACCTCGACAGTGGTCAAAACAGCATGGTACTGGCATAAAGATAGAC
>JAKSZT010053769.1:11132106-11378949 GCA_026826555.1 Tolypeutes matacus | reverse complement strand
GTCTATCTTTATGCCAGTACCATGCTGTTTTGACCACTGTAGCTTTGTAATATGTTTCAAGGTCAGGCAGTAAAATTCCTCCCACATTGCTCTTCTTTTTCAAAACGCTTTTGGGTATTCAGGTACACTTACCCTTCCAGATGAATCTGGTAATTGCCTTCTCTAATTCTGTAAAGTAAGCTTTTGGGATTTTTATTGGTATTGCTTTGAATCTATATATCAGTTTAGTTAAGATTGATATCCTCATAATATTTATTCTTCCAATCCATGAACACAGAATGTTTTTCCATTTGTTTAGGTCTTTTTAAATTTCTTTTAGCATTGTTTTGCAGTTTTCTGCATATAGATCCTGTACTTCCTTGGTTAAATTAATGCCTAGGTATTTGAGCCTTTTTGTTGCTATTAAAAATGGAATTTTTGCCCTATTTCCTTCTCAGATTGGTCAGTAGTAGTGTACAAAAACATTACTGATTTTTGCGTGTTGATCTTGTATCCTGCCACTATGCTGAACTCATTTATTAGCTCAAGTAGCTTTGTTGTGGATACTTCTGGATTTTAAGTAAAGGATCATGACACCTACAAAACCAGTGAGAGTTTTACTTCCTCTTTTCCTATTTGGATGCCTTTAATTTTTTTCTTGTCTAACTGCCCTAGCTAGAATTTCTAGTACAATATTGAATAACAGTGGTGACAGTGGGCATCCTTGTCTTGTTCCTTATCTTAGAGGGAAAACTTTCAACTTTTCTCCATTGAGTATGATGTTCGTTGTGGGTTTTTCATATATGCCTTTTATCACATTGAGGAATTTTTCTTCTATTCCTATATTTTGAAGTGTTTTTATCAAAAAAGGATGCTGGATTTTGTCATATGCCTCTTCTGCATCAATTGATATGATAATGTGGTTTTTCTTCAATTAATGAGGTGTATTATATTGGTTGATTTTCTTATGGTGAACCAACCTTGCATGCCAGGAATAAATCCCACCTGGTTGTGATGTCTTTCGATATGCTGTTGGATTCTATTTGCAAGTATTTTATTGAGAATTTTTGCATCTATTTTCATTAGAGAGATTGGCCTGTAATTTTCTTTTCTTGTAGTCTCTTTATCTGGCTTTGGTATTAGGGTGAGGTTGGCTTCATAAAATGTGTTGGGAGGTAGTTTTCCCTCCTCTTTAATTTTTTGGAAGAGTTTAAACAGGATTGGTGTTAATTCTTTTCAAAATGCTTGGTAGAATTCACCTGTGAATCCACCTGGTCCTGGACTTTTCTTTGCTGGGAGATTTTTGATGACGGTCTGTTATATTTTTAATCTCCACTATTGTGCCTTTCATCCCCATAATTTGTTATGCTTTTTTTTTTTTATCCTCCCCGAGATGGCTCCCTCTTCTGTCTGCTCGTTGTCTGCTCGAATTCTTTAGGAGGTACGGGAACTAAACCTGGGACCCACCCATGTGGGAGGCAAGTGCCCAACCACTTAAACCACTTCTACTCCCTGCTGGTTGCGGCAGTTGCAGCAGCAGTTGCAGCGTCTGCTGGTTGCAGCAACTGTTCGTTGTAGCATCTGTTCATCATACTTAGGAGGCACTGGGAACCAAACTTGGGATCTCCCATGTGGTAGGCTGGCACCCAATTACTTGAGCCACATCCGCTCCCCAGTTATGCTTCATTTTAAACTTTCAAATTCCTCTTTATGCTCATACATTATCTTCTTAATATCCTTTAGCTCTACATCCACCATTATTTCATTTCTATCCATATTTTCCTTTATCTCCTTGAATTGATTTAGAAGGTTTGTTTGAACTTCTTTGACTAGTTGTTCCAAATTCTGTGTCTCCTGTGACGTTTTAATTTGTTTCCTTGACAGACATGTTCCTGTTCCTTAGTATGCCTTATAATTTTCTGCTAATATTTGGTCATCTGATTTTTTGTTTGTTTGTTTTGAGGTACCAGGACCAGGGATTGAACCTGGGACCTCGTATGCGGGAGGCAAGCATTCAACCACTGAGCCACATCAGCTCCCCTAAGCTGACTTCCTCTTCTGCGTGCATGTTTTTTTCCTCGTTGCTTTGCTCATTGTTAGCCTGTGTTTTGCTCATTGTCTGCTTGTTGTTTTTGCTTGCTGTCTGCTCATTGTTTTTGCTTATTGCCTGCTCATTGTTTGTTTTCTTTAGGAGACACTAGGAACCGAACCCGGGACCTCCCATGTGGATTATTTTGATGTGTTAAATTTCTGAAGTCTGTTTCTCCCTCTTGTCTAAGGTTTTATTGTTGGTTGACTTTGTGTTAAGGCTCTGACGCTTGGTTCAACTTATTCTGGACTTTTAGAGTAGCCAATGCTTAACTGTTCAGATTTTCTCAGCTTTTCTTCCATTGTTTCTTGTCCTGGATATGTACCGCAATTTTCAAGACTGCAGTGTTGTGCAACTGTTTTACCTTGAGGAGAAAGCGTCCTTTCCTCTGTTCCTTCTCCAGAATTCTTGATCTGTTCTGTTTGGTTTTTGTGCACAATTATCTGTCCCACTCCAATTTGTTTAAATTCTTTCCCTCACTCAGTGCCCCATTCCTTACACTTTTCAAATTTGGGACCTGTCCTGTCTTACAGCATCTCAATTCTCTCACCCCACCCCCCACCCCTTTTTTTTCTGTGTAGCTTTTCTGCCTCCGTGTTTCTTCCCTATTAGCCTATCTCCACCCCAACCCACCCCCAGGGGCCTATATGGGGTCAATCCTGAAAGGTAGGTCAATCCAGAAAAGTCTGTTTTATGTTTAGGTGGTTCATTAAACAGTGATTTGATTGAGTGAGTGCACCTCTTGCCAACAGTTCTATCATGGTCTCTATGTTTCCCTATGGGCACTTTTGTGTGTGGCACTCCTCAGCAGCTTGTGCTCCAATCTCTGCAGACTTGGATCCCTGTGCCTGGATATGAATGGGATTCTCACTCCTGTGAGTGTCTCTATAGCCTGCATACAGGGAAAGAGGGACCCAGGCCAGACTGCCTCTGCACGACTCCCAAGTTTCACAGGATCGAGGAAGGGGGAAGTGTCCAGACTGGCAGCTCCAAGAAGAAAATCTCCTACCTGTTCTTGGAGATTATTCTTCTTTTTCTTCGTTTCAGCATTTGTGGAGTCCTTCTCCAGTCTCTATCATCCTTCAGAGTTTAAGCAAGTGGGATTTGTCCTTTTACTAGTTGATTCTGAGGGAAGACTTTTCCAGGGTATGTCTTACATCACCATGTTGATAATGTCACTCTGTTCTCACCACTTCTATTCAACATAGTATTAGAAGTTCTAACCAGAGCAATTAAGCAAGAGAAAGAAATAAAAGGCATGCAAACTGGAAAAAAAAGAAGTAAAACTTATCTGTATTTGCAGATGACATACCTTATAAAGAGAAAACCCTAAGTATTCCACAAAAAAACTGTTAGGACTAGCAAACAAATACTGCAAAGCTGCAGATACAAAATCCACACATAAAAATCAGATGTATTTTTAAACACTAGAAATGAACAATATGGAAATGAAATTAACAATTCAATTTACAAAACATCAAAAGCAATAAAATGCCTAGGTATAAATTTAGCCAAGGAGGTGAAAATCTTGTACACTGAAAACTACAAAATGTTGCTGAAAGAAATTAAAGAAGACTTAAACAAATGGAGAGATAGCCTATGTTCATGGGCTGTAAGATTTAATATAGTCAAGATGAAAATACTCCCCAAGGCAATATAAAGACTCCATGCAAACCTTATCAATATCCCAATGGTGTTTTTCATATTCATGACCTTGAATTTGGCAACGGTTTCTAATATACCAAAAAGCATGAGCAACAAAAGAAAAATAAACTGAACTTCATCAAAATTAAAAGCATTTGCGTCTCAAAGGTCACCATCAAGAGAGTGAAAAGACAACCTAGAAAATGGGAGAATATATATGCAAATCATATACTTGATAAGGACGTGTAAAAAAATATATTAAAAAAACTTCTACAATTCAACAATAAAAGTCAAACCCAATTAAAAAAGTGATCAAAGGATGTGAATAGACATTTCTCCAAAAAAAGATTTATAAATGGCCAATAAGCACATGAAAGATGCTCAACATCATTTGTCATTAGAGAAACGCAAAGCAAAAGCAAAATGAGGGGAGCAGATGTGGTTCAAGCAGTTGAGCACCTGCTTCCCACATGGCAGGTCCTGGGTTAGGTCCCTGGTGCCTCCTAAGAACAAAACAAAACAAAACAAAAAACAATAAGCAAACAAACAAAAAAGCCAACTCAGGGGAGCCAATGTGGCTCAGTAGTTGAGCGCCAGCTTTCCACATACAAGGTCCCAGGTTCAACAGTTTACTCCCTGGCCCCAGTACCTTAAAAAAATAAAAAATAATAATAAAAAATAAAGCCCACAAAATGAGATACTTCACACTAACTAGGATGGCTATTGTAAAAAAGAAAAGAAAAGAAAAAAAATGTTGGCAAGAATGTAGAGAAACTGGAACTCTCATGCACTGCTAATGGGAATGTAAAATGATGCAGTCACTGTAGGAAACAGTTTGACAATTCTTCAAAAAGTTAAACACAGAATTACCATATGACCCAACAATTCCACTTCTAGGTATATACCCTGGAAACAGAGAGTCAAACAGATACTTGTATACCAATGTACATAGAATTATTCACAATAGCCCAAAGATGGAAACAACCCAAGTGTCCATCAAGAAATGAATGGATAAACAAAAAGATGGTATATACTTATAATGGACTATTATTCAACCATAAAAAGAAACAAAGTTCTCACAGAAGCTATGACATAGATGAATCTTAAAAACATAAGTATGGTAGAGAGCATTATGTACCCCAATTTAGGCATGTTCTTAGCCTTTTCTTATTTTATTTCAACTTCAAAAAATAAAATAACAGACAAAAGGCAGGTTAATAAATTATAGAAGTATTACTTTAAAAAATCCTGTCCAGGTATATTTATCTTATTTAATCCTAAAAGTAAACAATTGTTTCTCCAGTGTTCCAAAATATGAATAAATGAGCACAGATTAGTTAAATGACATGAACAAGGTCTCCTTGTTAATGAAGAAAATGAAAATAAAATGCTTGATCATATTCCTATCTAATAAAACTAAATCCCATATTCTTGTTTTTCACCTTTAGCATTGATATAGTACCTTCTTTGCCTTCACAAATACAATTAATTTATAGACCATAGTTAACAATAAGATTGTAATATTTTTGTAGCAAAGGCAGAGACATGTTCTTAGTCTTAATCCACATTCCTGTGCATGTGAACCCACCATAAATGGGATTTCTTGACGATGTTATTTTTTTTTTTTAAGATTTTTTTATTTATTTATTCATTTATCCCCCCCTTGCTGCTTGTGCTCGCTGGGTCAGCCAACCACGCCGTGCGGGCGGGCCTGCCTTCACCAGGAGGCCCCGGAACCGAACCCGGGGCCTCCCATATGGTAAACGGGAGCCCTACTGTTTGAGCCACAGCCGCTTCCCTTGACGATGTTACTTTTAGTTAAGGTGTGGTCCAACTGAATGAGGGTGGGCCTCATTCTGAATTACTGGAGGCCTTACAAAGACAAAGCTTTAGCGAAGAGCCAGAAGCTGGAAATCAGCAGAAACCAGAAGAGCAGGGAGAAAGGAAAGGACATGGATATGTGACATGAGGCAGAAATGCAAGCCAAGAAACTCCAAGTACTGTAGCAAGCCTGCACCAACACACTACTAAACCCAGGAAAAGGCAAGCCTTCCAGCCTCCAAAACTATAAGACAATAAATTCCCATTGTTTAAGTCAACCCATTTTATGGTATTTGTCATAGCAGACTGGCAAACTAAGACAATTATGCTAAGTAAAATAAGCCAGACACAAAAGAACAAATGTTGTATGACTCTATTTTACAAAATATCTAAAACTTGCAAATTCATAAGGACAGAAAGTAGATTAGAGGTTACCAGAGGCTAAGGAGATGGTTAAACGGAAAGTTACTGCTTAATGGGTACAGCATTTCTGTTTCGGGTTATAAAAATTTTGCAGATATATAGTGGTGATGACTGCACATCAATGTGAATGGAATCAATGCCCCTTAATTGTACATTTAAAAACGGTTAAAATGGAAAATTTTACGTTATATATATATATTACCACAATAAAAAATTATTTTAAAAATACCTACAACTGGACAACCAGCAAGATGGCAGCAGAGTAAAGAACTCCAAGAATCAGCTCCTACTACAGGGCAGTTGGTGATCACCCACAACTAACTAGAGCATTTATTTGGGGGCTGCAGGAGACCAGAAGCACATCCTGCAACAACCTTGAAAAAACGGAAGGAGCAAACTGCCCATCTGCAGAGAAGATTCTTAAGTAGAGCACTCCATGCCACGGAGGCTGGTGCCCATTCTCCACTGGAGGCATAAGCCGCCTTTTGAGCTATTCCGCGGATGGAATTGAAAGCTCCACTTCCCAAAACGGGAAGAAGAGACAGTTGGGCACCAACTACAGCTACTGATTGGTAAATTCAGTGGGCTAAAGCATAATCCTAAGAATAGCTAAAGTTAGAACCTGTCCAAGTAAGAAAGAGGTCAGTGGCCGCCATCTTAACTCCACGCATGATATGAGGGGAAGCAGAACTGACTGAAAATCACAGTGCTGGTAGGGACCGGCTTTTTTTCCATCTAGATCAGACTGCCACTCTAGCCTAAGCCCCAGGCCCATCTCGGGCAGGGAGGAAGCTGGGGGGACCTGCACCAGCCTCTCCAGGAAATTACAGGCCACGCCCGCAGAGGTCGGTGTTCAACCTACTTTGGCAGCACAAGTCGCCCCAGGATCTATTCTGTGGCAGGAATTGGAAGCTCCATTTCCCAAAAACAGGGTAGGAAGAGACAGTTGGCCACCGATTTCAGCTACTGATTAGTAAATTCGGCTGGCTAAAGTATAACCCTAAGAACAGCTAAAGTTTGAGCCTTTCCTAGTCAGAAGGAGGCCAATAGCCACCATTTTGACTCCACCCCCAGCATGAGGGGAAGCCACTGAAAATCACAGTGACAGTAGAGACTTGTTTCTTTTACCCAGACTGGCCTGCAGCCCCATCCTAGGCTTCAACCCCACCTCTAGCAGGGAGGAAGCTAACGGGCCCTGCACCAGACTATCCAGGTAACTGCAGGTACATTTAGCTGGCACAGACTGAATAATCGGAAATCTACTGGGGCAACTGTGGTCATCTTGGACCTGCACTGCATAGACTGCTGCCCACACATGCAGCTCCATCCCTGACCCAGGCAGGGAAGAAAGGGACATGAAGCTTCATCAGTCTCTCTGGGCAACTACAGTCTAGGCCTGCATAACTTGGATTATTCCACACAGCTGTGGCTCTGTCCCTACCCCTGGCAAAGGAGAAAGTTGGCAGAAGCTTCATTGGTCCTTGGGGCAACAAGGGTAGCTTGAGCCTCCACAGCTTATAGCACCAACTACATCCTTGGCCTCTACTACACAACCAGCAAGGGAGAAAGGGCAGGAAGCCCTAAACTAAAGAGAAAAACTGCATCCAGAATAAATACTCTAGTAAGCCAGATGCCAAGACAACAACAAAAAATTACAATCCATACCAAGAAACAGAAAGATATGGCCCAGTTAAAGGAACAAGATAAGCCTCCAGATGACATAAAGGAGTTGAGACAACTAATAACAGATGTTCAAACAAATCTCCTTAATAAATTCAATGAGCTGGCTAAAGAAATTAAGCATATTAAGAAGACATTGGATGAGCACAAAGAAGAATTTGAAAGCATACATAGAAAAATAGCAGATCTTACAGGAATGCAAGGTATAGTAAATGAAATTTAAAATACACTGGGCCCTTTCTGCCTCCGCTGCCACCATGGCACCTGTGAAAAAGCTTGTGGTGAAGAGGGGCAAAAAAAAAGAAACAGGTTCTGAAGTTCACTCTTGACTGCACCCAACCTGTAGAAGATGGAGTCATGGATGCTGCCAATTTTGAGCAGTTTCTACAAGCAACAATCAAAGTTAATGGAAAAGCTGATAATCTCGGTGGAGGGGTCGTAACCATTGAAAGGAGCAAGAGCAAGATTACTGTAATCTCAGAGGTGCCCTTTTCCAAAAGGTATTTGAAATATCTCACCAAAAAAGTACCTGAAGAAGAATAATCTACGTGATTGGTTGCGCATAGTTGCTAACAGCAAAGAAAGCTATGAATTACATTACTTCCAAATTAACCAGGGTGAAGAAGAGGAGGAAGAGGAGGATTAAAACTCACTTGTGCTGGAATATTTTGTATGAGTTGTTGAATAAAACTTGGAAAACCAAAAAATAAAATAAAATAAAATACACTGGAATCATATAATAGCAGATTTGAGGAGGCAGAAGAAAGGATTGGTGAGCTTGAAAAAATGGCCTCTAAAAGTGAACATACAAAAGAACAGATGAAGAAAAGATTGGAAAAACTTGAAGAAAAGATTCATACAGGTTCTTAATTAGAGAACAAGTGATTATGCTACCTTTGCACAGTCAGGGAACTAAAAGACAGCAAGAGACGTGCAAACATACATGTTATGGGTGTCCCAGAAGGAGAAGAGAAGGGAAAAGGGGCAGAAGGGATATTTGAAGAAATAATGGTAGAACATTTCCCAACCCTATTGAAGGACATAGATATCCATTTCCAAGAAGCATGACGTACTCCCATCCAGAAAAATCAAGACACATACTATTCAGACTATCAAATGCCAAAAGACAAAGAGAGAATTCTGAGAGCAGCAAGAGAAAAGCAATGCATAACATGTAAGGGAGACCCAATAAGATTAAGTGCTGATCTCTCATCAGAAACCATGGAGGCAAGAAGACAGTGGTATGATATATTTAAGATACTGCAAGAGAAAAACTTTCAGCCAAGAATCTTATATCTGGCAAGATTCTTTCAAGTCTTTCAAAAATGAAGGCAAGTTTAGAATATTCACAGATAAACAAAAACTGAGAGAGTCTGTAATTAAGAGACCTGCTTTGCAGGAAATACTAAAGGGTGTGCTACTGCCAGAAAAGAAAAGATAGGAGAGATCCGGAAGAAAGTCTAGAAATGAAGAGTATATCAATAAAGGTAACTAAAAGTATCGAAAAAGTGGTGAAAATAAAAATGACAGATAAAACCCAAATATTCAGGAATAAACTTAAACAACGATGTGAAGCACTTGTACTCAGAAAACTACAACTCATTGTTAAAAGAAATTTTAAAAAGACCTAAATAATTGGAAGAACATTCCATGCTCATGGATTGAAAGACTAAATATCATTAAGATGTCAATTCTACTAAAAAAAAAAAAAAATTTTTTTTTTAATCCCCTGCCTTGCTGCTTCTCTTCCTTTGTTGTGCCAGCTCACCGCACCACGCAGGCCCTGAGCTCACCGTGCTGTGCAGGAGCTCCTTCACCAGGAAGCCCCAGGGATCGAACGGGAGCCCAAGTAATTGAGCCACAGCTGCTTCCCAATTCTACTCAAATTGATATACAGATTCAATGCAATCCCGATAAAAACTCCACCAGCATTTTTTAAATAAATGGAAAACCTGATTGTCAAATTTATTTGGAAGGGTAAGGGGCCCTGAATAGCCAGAAACAGGAAAAGCGAAGTTGGAGGACACTCATCTCCGGACTCTAAGTTGTACTATGTAGCTACAGTGGTAAAAACAGCATTGTACTGAGATAAAGAGACATATAGACCAATGGAACCGAACTGATGGTTAAAAAACAGACCCTCACATCTATGGACAAGTGATTTTTGACTAGCCTGTCAAACCCACTCAAGCTTGGGCAGAACAGTCTATTCAACAAATGGTCTGAGAAAATTGGATATCCATAGCAAAAGAAGGAAAGAGAACCCCTATACAAAAATTAACTCAAAATGAATCAAAAACTTAAATATAAAAGCAAGAACCATAAAGCTTCTAGAAGAAAATGTAGGAAAATATCTTCAAGACCTGGTGGTAGGTGGTGGATTCTTAAAGAAGATAAGAGGACTGAGATGGACTATTGATGTTTAATTTATGTAGAAGTTTTAATTAGCTTTACTGTAAAAGTATGGAAATGTACAGAGTTGATGGTAACACATTATAGTGAGGAACAGCTGGTTTATAAATGGGAATGTGGCTGAAAAGGGTAGTCTAGGGATGTAAATACCAATTGACAGAAAGCTAGAGAATAATCTAGGGACTGAATAGCACAGTAAACCCAGAGGTGGATGAGAATAGTGGTTGATGGTACAGATGCAACAGTGTCCTTTGTGAGCTAGAGCAGGAGTACATCAGTATTGTAGGGTGGTGGGAATGTGGAGGAGCAAGGGAAAAATACAACTGGAGTGACCTATGGAGTGTGGTTAACAGTAATAATGTAATATTCTTGCATCAATGCCAAAGATGTACTGTGTTGATAATGGGGAAGCATGGAAAATGTGTGCCAAATGT
The DNA here is from genome assembly GCA_026826555.1 of Tolypeutes matacus. Lineage (NCBI taxonomy): Eukaryota > Metazoa > Chordata > Mammalia > Cingulata > Chlamyphoridae > Tolypeutes > Tolypeutes matacus. The sequence continues at coordinate 11,368,467 of JAKSZT010053769.1, read as the reverse complement.
ATGCTGTGGAACTGGTAATAATTGGATGATATTATCTCGTAATCTGTAACAAATGTTCCACCACAGTGTGGTATGATGATAAAGGGGTGTTGTTTGGGAATTCTGCACATGTGCATGATTGTTTTTTAAGTTTACAACTTTTGTCATAAAAATATATTTTAAAAATAATAATAGGGTGGGGGTTGGGGGAAAAATACACCAAATGTAAGATAAGGACTATAATTAGTAGTAAGATTTTGACAATATTCTTTCATAATTTATAACAAATGTCTCTCAACAATTCAAGGTGTTGGTGGAGGGTTGATGTATGGGACCCCTGCATGATGTTATGAATGTTTGCTTTGTAAGTTCACAACTTTTACTATACATTTATTGTTTATGTACGTTCACGTATAAATGATATAAATAATAATAATAATAGGGTAGGTTGGGGGGAAATACTTTGGCTAGTAGTAATATTTTGAGGATGCTCTTTAATCATTAGTTAAAAATGTTTCACAACAATGCAAGGTATTGGTGGTATGTTGAGATATGAGAGTCCTGTATGATGTTATGTATGTATGTTTTGTAAATTCACAACTATTACTATATACTTATTGTTTATGTATGTTCATGTATCAATGATATATTTCACTAAATTAAAAAAGAAAGAAAGAAAAAGAAAAATACCTACAGCTAACATTGTTGATGATATCCCCCTAACACCAGAATTAAGGCAAGGATGTTGATTTCTACCACGTCTACTCAGCACTGTATTGAAAATCCTAGACAGTGCAGCTGGCAATAAAAAAAAACATAAAAGGCATAAAATTTGGAAAAGTAGTAAATTTTCATTAAGGTTTCTAAAAACTAGTAGAAATAAATGAATATAACAAGGTCACAGTTACAGGTCAATAAAGACATCAATTATATATCTTTATAACAACTAGAAAATAATATTTACAAAACAATAGCAATGTCAGATGGGCTTTTCAATATGTGTAGATGCCATGTGAGGGAGGAATTTAAAAATCTATATGGTTATATCATCACATAACATGCAGAATTGTGTGGTAAAGAATATAGACTACAATGTGAACTATGGTCCATGATTAATGGCAAAGCCCCAGGATGCGTTTATCAATTGCAATGAATGTGCCACACTAATGAAAGATGTTCATGTGGGAGGGTGTGGGAAGTGTGTGGAGTGAGGCATATGGGAAACCCTATATCTCTTGGGTAACACTTATGTAATCTAAGTATCTTTAAAATAAATTAATTAATTAATTAAAAAAAGAAATAAACCAAACACAAAAGGGGAAAAAAAATCTATATGGTGGAAACATTTCTACATCCTTTATGAAATAGTAAAATATTGATTCTAGGTATACTGTGAAAAGTTATGCTTATATATTGTAATTAGAGCAGTCACTAAAAATATAACAAAAAGATATAGTCAAAAACACAATAAATTAATAGATATAAAATGAAATACTAAAAAGAAGTTCAAATAACCAAAAAGAAGACAAGAAATAGTAAAGAGCAGAGACAAAAACAAAACACAAATAATAAAATGTAAATCTTATATCCAAACATAAAATAATTACTTTAAATGCAAATGGTTTAAAAACACCAATTAAGGAGTCAATGTGGCTCAGTGGTTGAGCTCCAGCTTCCCATATGAGGTCTCAGGTTCAATCCCCAGCCCAGTAACTCAGAAAAGAAAAAAACAAACAAAACAAAACAAAAAAAAAACACACCAATTAAAAGGCAGAGATTGTGAGAATGGATTTTAAAAAAACATCGCCCATCTGAGCACTGTCTACAAGTAACGCAAATCAAATATAACAATATAGGAAGGTTAAAAGTAAAAGAATGGAAAAAGATAATGCCATGCGAACACAAAGAAAACTGGAGTGCCTGTATTAATATCAGACAAAGATGACTTCAGAGTAAAGAAAACTATCAGGGACAAAGAAGGACATCACATAACAATAAAAGGGTCAATTTACCAAGAATATTTAAGAATTTTAAATGTATATGCATTAAGCAACAGAGCTATAAAATACATGATGCAAAAACTGACAGAATTGAAAGGTGAAATAGAAAAATCCACAATTATAGTTGGACACTTAAACAACACTCTCTCAAAAGCCAATGGAACCACTAACAAAAAGTCAGCAAGGATATAACCAAACTAAATAATCCTATCAGCCAACAGAATATAATCGATCTTTACAGAACACTAACCAATAATAGCAGATTACACACTTTTTTCCAAGTACAGATGGGACATTAAGCAGATAGATCATAACTTGGAACAATCAGTGGACTGGTAGTCCTAGTCATTGAAATAAAGCAGAAAAAAGAAATGAGGCAGACTGAAAAGGGAAAAATAAAATTATTCCTATTTGCAGATGACTGACTGATGATATAGAAAATCCCAAGGAATATGCAAAGAAACTTTTAAACTAATAAGTGAGTTTGGCAAGGTCACAAAATGCAAAATGGAAACCAAAAATGGAAAAAAAAATAACATTTATAATACTTCTAAATAATGAAATATTTAGGTAGAAATCTAACAAAACTTAATCAAGATCTATATGTTAAACATAACATACAAAAACAAATGAAAGAGATCAAAGACCTAAATAAAAGGAGACATATCATGTTTTTGGATTGGAAGAATGAACATAGTAAAGATACTAACTCTTCCCGAAATGATCTACAGAGTTAACACAATTTAAATCAAAATCTCAGCACAATAATTTGTATATAGTGACAATGTGGTTCTAACTTTATATGGAAAGCCAAAGGAACTAAAATATCTAAAACAATTTTGAAAAAGAACATAGTTGGAACAATCACACTACTTGATTTTAAGACTTACTAGAAAGCTATAGTAATTAAGAGAATGTTGTGCTGTCATAAAGATAGACAAATAGATTAATGGAACAGAATAGAGATAGAGGGTCCATACATACCACACTAATACTACCAATTGATTTTTCAACAAAGGTGCCAAAACAATTTCAACTGGAAGTGAAGAAGTACTTCCATAATGGGAAAAATAACCTTGACTCCTACCACTTCACAGTAAATACAAAAATTAATTTGAGACATTCTATATTCCTACAAACTAGGAGAAAACACAGGATAATAACTTCATCACCTTGGGGTAGACAAAAAGTTCTCAGACAGGATACTAAAGGCAGTAGCCATTAAAAAAAAAGAACTAATAATTGGATTTCATCAAAATTTAAAATTTCTTCTTATCAAAAAACCATTAAAAGGGAAGAAGATGTGGCTCAAGCAGTTGGGCACCTGCCTACCACATGGGAGGTCCAAGGTTTGGTTCCCGGTGCCTTCTAAAGAAGATGAGCAAGACAGCAAGCTGATGCAACAGGCTGGCATGGCGAGCTGATGCAACAAGATGATGCAATGAGATGACACAACAAAGAGACACAATGAGCAGGGAGCAGATGTGTCAACAAGATGACAAAATGAGATGGCACAACAAGGAGACACAATGAGGAAACACAATGAGAAACACAACAAGCAGGGAGCAGGGAGCAGATGTGGCTCAAGTGAATGGGTGCCTCCCTCCCACATGGGAGGTCCTGGGTTCAGTTCCAAAGCCTCCTAAAAACAAAAAGACAAGCAGACACAGAGAGCACACAACAAACAGACACAAAACACAGAGAGCAGACAGAAAGTGCAAACAATGGGGGGGGTGTTGGATAAATAAATAAATAAATCTTTTTAAAAAACCATTAATAAAGTGATAAGGCTGGATACAGACCGAAAGAAAATATTCATAATACATATATCTGACAGAGGACTTATACAAAGAACATAAAAAGGACTACACAAAGAACTCCTTCAAATCAGTAAGAAAAAGTACAAGAACCCAATTTTTTAAATATAAGGAAAAGACCTGAACAGGTACTGTATTAAAGAAAGTATCTGAAGAGCCAATTAACATATGAAAAGATTCTCAACCTCAATAACCATCAGGGAAATGTAATTTAAAACCACATTAAGATATCACTGTACATGTACCACAATGACTAAAATTAAAAAAAGAATATGGGCAACTGAAACTCCCCAACATTTTTAGTAGAAATGTAAATGGTACAACCACTTTGAAAAAAAACTGTCAGTTTCTATCAAAGTTAAATATATACCTCCCCTTTGACCTAAAAATTCCACTCCAACAATCTAAAATATGTGACCTCTTATGTTCAAAAAAAGGCTTGTACAAAATAGTCATAGCGGCTTTATTCATAATGGCCCAAAACTGCAAACAATCTAAATGCCCATCACGAGAAGAAACAAAGGTATTTTGATACAATGGAATACTGTTCAGCAATAAAAAAGAACTACTGATATGTAAAACATAGGTAAATTCACAGACATTATGTTAAGTCAATGAAGCCAGACACAAAAGAGTACATATTGTATGATTCCATTTATATGAAATACAGGACAAGGAAAACTAAAATATGGCCACATAAATCAGAATAATATTTGCCCAGGGGGAGGGGAGGATAAGTAGGACTGGGTGGAAAGGAATACCAAGGAACTTTCTAGGGCTCAAGGAAATGTCCTATATCTTTGAGATACAAAGCAGGATGGCCTGTAATCCATTTACTCACTTAGCAGAATGGGGAAGGGGAATATCTCCCCAAGAAAAAGAATAAAAGACAAGTGACTAATCTAATCTCTTTGTCAACTAGATGTGTAGGTATAACAGATTATTTGCTAAAAGGAAGGGACCTTTAGCCGGATACCCTGACTAAAGGATTACTTACAGTGCATAGAACCCAGGATTTATGGATTTATGACAGAGTACTCTGGAGAACATCACAAGAGCTACACAACTCTGTACACTGCAAAAATGGAGATGCTTCAAAAATAGTGTGTGTGGAATCCTAAAAACCTCATGGACACTTCATCTATTATTTTGGGCCAGAGGTGTATGTCCAATGTGGGAAGACAGAACCTAGGGTCCACCCTTGATTGTATGTATCCTTGAAATTATTGGTAATGCTTGACACTGGGTAAGATCTTTGATTTATGTAAGTCTAATTTAACAATCCAATCCTGTATGTCAGTCCAATCTTGATGAGGGTAATGGTTAAAAAAGTGTACACATTTGTCAAAATTTATTGAGCTCTACACAAGATTTGTGCGTTTTTACTGCATGTAAATTATACCTCAATAAAGTACTATTAGAAAAATAAAACTATATTTCCTAACTCCATCCACTAGAAATTCTGTAAGCCTAGAAGCAATGACTGAATTAGTATCTATGCAAATGCCTAGCACCCAGATGCTAGTCTCCAAGGACTGGGACAGAAACTGTGCAAGATGAGCATATAGCATCTTGTTATACCTGAAAGCAAGGAAGTTATCACACCAGTGGATCAAGTCAAAAGGACATAGTAGGTGGGAAAAAAAAAAAAAAAAAAAGGACACAGTAGTCAACTTAAAGAGCTGCCAAAGGCCAAAGATGGGATAATCTGAGCATAAAAAAGAATAATGGATCAATAAAATTGATTTGTTTAAAAAATAATAATAACAATGGCTGCAGTGGGTTAAAACTCTTCCAATATGTTTAAAATGCACTAGCTCATAATAATACTTATGGAGAAAAAATAATAACCCTCTGTAGCCAATGGTTGGATGATTTTAGGGAATAAACTTATTATTCTAAAAACTGTTATATAAAGGCTAAGAGTCAAACATTTACCCTGCATTTCTCCTGAGCAAACTATGCTTCAGCATGACCAAATAACTGAAAAGTTCCAGCTAATAAATACAGGCCCTGGTGAAAAAATATTTATAGATAAAAATCATCAATGGCTGCTAGCATTGTTCATGTAAACTTTATAATGAATGAGAACAACTAATAACACCTGAAATCAATGATCAGTCTTAAAAATCACAGAGACAAGATAATTGTCTTCTGATAATACCACCATACTGTATTATTGAAAAAAAATTAACCTGAACCTAAGAAGAGCATGAGCTCTAATTACCATAAAAGGAAAAAATATATGGAGATAAGGAAGTCTATTAAGCAATACAAAGATGCAGATACAGTGACTCACGAGATAAACCAACCAAAATGCACTGTACGGACATAAGTTGGATCCTGATTCAAAGACCAACTGTAAACTGTAAAGGAGCATTCATGGGACAATATGAGACACATGAATGCTGACAAATCCTTTTCTATTAGACAAACATACTAAACTATTTACAGTGAAATATAATAAATGAGATTTGTTTTAAAATAACTCAGAAAACAAAAAACTGGCAACATATTTGATAACTATAAAAACTAGGTGATGGATAGATAAGGGTTATTCATTCAATTCCCTCTCCTTTTGTGAATGTTTGAAGATTTCCAAAGTTAAAGGTTAAAAAAAAAGAAAATGTAAACAATAAATGATTAAACTCACAAACCACCAATGAAATCTAAAAATGATTAGTTTGGAATATTTTTATAAAGCATCTGTAACTATGGGGGGAGGGATAGAAAAGGGAGAAAGGGAAGGGAGTGACAGAAAATTAAATGAACAAAAAAATAAGAGCAGGTGAGTAAAGAAATTTCCCAGTTGGGCATTCTTTACCTTAAACCATTAACATACCTGCAGCTCCTGGGCAGTCTGTTCTACTTTCAATTCTAATGCTTTATAACTTTCAAGAAGAACCTCCTTCTCTGTTTTAAGCTTTTCATTCTCTTCAATCAGTTTCTGGTCCTGCTTAATTTTTGCCAGGCTGACATTAGACCCTAAATTAAAGTCACCAACAGCCAAACTTTCCCTATTAAAAACAAATTCACTCATTTTTAAAAACAAACTGTTGTAAGGCTGACAGAGGTCAAAAAATCTAAATTATCTTGGGCTTTTTATATTATATCTTATTAGAGTTAATTTTGAAAACTAATCTAAAACTTTAATCTAGTTCAACATTAATAAATAATTTAATGTAAACTAGATTTTATAATTGAAGTCATATTTCAAAAACAATGCCTCTAATTCTTAAAAAAAAAAAAAAACTTTCCAAAGCCTTCATAGCACTACCAACTTCAACAAATACAGTAAAAAGCATTTCTGTATAAGTTTCTTCCCATCCCTCTTCCCCATCCACTCACCCCCACCCACCCAATTTTGCAGTTTAGTTCCTAAAGCACTGTTAAGATCCCAACAAACAGCTACATCATCCAAGACATGGTATCATGGCATGGCTTAAAATACAAAAGTATGTGAATGTTTGGTACATCTAAACATTAAATCTGGGTTTCTGTTTCATGTTAATAATTCAAAATAATCTAAAAAGTGAACTCCTTTTAGAATAATCAAATTCCATTAAAATAAATTTTCACAAGAACAGCCCCCCTCTTAAAAAAGAAAACTCACTGAAAAAGAAACTCATTAAAAATATTCTTCCACACAGGAAAAACTTCAAAGCATATTTAAAATTCTGATTCAGCCTGAATAATTCAAAATTTAGGAGGAGATTTTAACTTTTGATGTTTACAAGAGTTGGCATGATTATGTATGTTCATATAGGAATGATATATGTCAATAAAATTTTTAAATGAAAAAATACATTAAAAATTATATACATTAGATAACTGTATGTAACTAAATGCTTATTTCCAAATAAAAAGGTTTTTAAAAAAAGAGTTGGCATAAAGGGCTGGCACAGGAACTTTAAATAATTCAGGAATGATTTTTCTTTCAAAATGGTTTTACTGAATATATTCTTGCTAAAGCAGAGAAGGAATGCATGTTTGAGAAAAATAGAAATAATAAATCAGAATCATCCTTCAAAATTACTAACATAGTAAGGACTAAAAAGTAGAAGCCTTGACATCTACTAAGACAAAGTCCTCTACCATGAATTAGAAATTAGTTAAAATTAAATACTTCACCACAATCTTACTTTGGAAATGTCACATGATTTCCTGCATTAGTTTCATTCTTCAAGTCAAGAGTCAGCCTCCCACTTAAGCGCCCCTTTGGCCTGTTAAAGGTTGACTGGTTTGATCTGTGCCCCCACAAGGGAATGGGGCTTTTGAGGTTCCTGAGGGCAAGCTGACCAGGATCTGATTTTTTTTCCTCACAGACGTTAGTACTGGAAGCAAGTTTGCATTTTTCTGCAAATCCTTTCTTAGCCACCTCTTCCCCTATATCCACATTGCCATACTCAGCCTGAGCAATAACTGTTCCATCTTGATAGGTTGCTTTAATTCTCATTTTTATTTCCTTTTCAAAAATCAAGCTCCCCAAAAACGTTCTGCCCTAGGAAAGATAGGAAAGAAGACATAAACCAACTACAACAACAGGTTTTCTTCATTATTTTACTTCCACCCATTTTTTTTTACAAGGATATTTCTTCATGCTGAAATCTCCATAAAATTAGCCTTACCTTGCTGTTGTCTATATGCAAATATACTTCTGCATCTGTCTGAATATATTCCAATTACACACTTGCAAAAGCTTCCTTACCAGGTGTACAGCTAATACCTGTATAGGCAGCCATATTTATAAATGTTTAAATGTGTACTAATTAAATATCCCAAAATAAAATTTTTAAACCCAGCAGACTGTGCTTGTGATGACCATTGTGGACCCAATTAAATACAATGGTTTCCTGAGAAGCTACAAGGACATAATTAATTTCTGGTATGTAGAAAAGGTGCATAATTTCAACAAAACTTTGAGAATAATTTTAAGACAGAACCAGGTACTATGGTTTTAAGGTAGAGCTAAATCAGCAACTCAAAGCATAAGCACAAAACATCAACAAAATGAAATTAAGGCATGTGCATTATTAGAAATTCCTAAATTCAAAATTCTCAAATAGAATTTTGTTTCAAGGGGAGGACACCTGTACAACTGGCATATGAGAAACCATATGAGAAATTACTTGCTTTCTTACATTTAAGTATTGATTTTCCATTCATAGCACTGAGCAAAGATACACTCAAAACATCTTTGAGATTGGAAGGTATTGTGGAACTTTTTTTTTTTTTTTTAAGGAGGTACCAGGAATTGAACACGGGACCTCATACATGGGAGGCAGGTGCTCAACCACTAAGCTATATCCGCTACCTGGGAACTTAATTTTAATAAGAATTTGACTAGTCCTCTGGAAAATTATAATTCCTAAAATTACTTTGATATGATCTAATTTGACAAGTATTCTTCTCTTCTCAGATTTCCCTAAGTTCCTTTCTTTATTGCATCCTGTACTGAGTGAAATTAATCATTTTTCATAACATATAAAGCTCAAATTTACTGGTACATATCTTCCTTGGAATAACGATAGACTATCCAATGGACCATATCTCTCTTAGAGGAAAGAGCTTTAATTTCAGCTAGATTACTACTAGATGAATATGACTAACAAATATGCAAATAAAGCAAATCATACCAGTAATAATTGGAGAAACAAGTACATAAAGATCAAACTAAAAACTAGAAAATGCAAGTTGGCCACTTTAAAAAAGGGAAGAAGGCAGGGAGAACAGGGGAAGGAGGAAAAATTCAAGATCTATGAAGTGAAATATTATTGGTAGGGGGAAATTATTTTCTATTTTCTCTTTTTTTTCCCCCATGTGTAATTCTTTTATTCTGTAAAAGGTAATAAAATATACATAACAAAACTTTCCCTTTTTTAAGCTAATGTTACAAATCCATATATAAATACTATACCCTAAAGCTGATCACAAATAAGAGGACTGCACTGTCGGTCTCCATGCTTACTCACAATGATCACTGAGGGGTTTATCTCTTTTTTAACTATACAGCAATATAGAGTAGAAGTGAGACCTATGTAGGGGTTCTTTGTACTATGGGTTCCTTTATTAGTCTTGTGAATCTTTTGGACTCCTTCTAAGAATAGTGTTTTAAATACATAAAATAAAACACATATGATTATAAAGAAAATTATTACACTGTGATACAATTTAACCCAGGTTAAAAACCTCTGGGTCTAAAAAGCGGTATCTGAAGGAGCAGAGGAAGAGATTCAAATTATATATATGCTAAAGGCTCACTAACCATCACTACCAATAAATAGAAAAAAGTAAAGGTAAAAAATAATCTTTTAATCCACAAGCCAAATTGACAAGGTATTTTAAGTTAACAAAAACACGAGCTTTATAAAATTTTTAAGGCCTAAAATTTAGAAAGACACACATTATATTGAGAGGCTTTGGAGACAGCTGACTTCCTACTTGCCCATCTATATCCCCAATGTGGTAATGCCCTTAGCCCCACTACCACCCTTCTACTGCCCCCAGTGCTCAGACACAACCAACCAGCTCTACTGGGGGGTGGCTGCGGAAACCCGTATGCCCCCAGGGCTGCTCTGGAATCTAGATGCCCTCTTTCAGAGAGTGTCACTCAACAAGAGCATCTTTGACATATGGGCCAGCACCCTCAGAACCTGACAGCTCCAGTCCTAAGTTGGATTCTCTTCTGGTACAGCCTGTGAGTTTCCCTGGACAAGGGATGCTTTCTCCTCCCATCCCTATCCATAGGCTTGCCGACAGGAAAACCAATGCCAAGAAAAATGTCTGCAGCTCCAGAAGCTAAGCTCAGAGTCCACAATGCTTACTGGAGTATCCCACCAAAGGGCTGCAGCCCACCTGGGCACAAACCTGGTACTGATGTCTCCCCCACCCCAAGAGGCAAGGCTGGAGGGGCAAGGCACTGAAAGGGGATAGGGAATGAAGACTGGACCCTTCATGGTCTTCGTGGTTGTGGTGGGAAAATAACAATAAAGAAATTACACTATTTTTTTTTAATTGTAGTTTTACAGTCATAAATATGTGTTACTCTTATTCATAAAACTCTAAGTTCGATATATAGAAATGTTTCTTATAAATAACTATAGAGACAAAACGAATTCTACAAGGCCTGTAATACAACTACAAGATTCTCAAAAATAATAGGCAAATGCAAAGTTTCTGAATTTAATTACTGTTCCTTATAACACTGATTAAATAATTTTGCACATAAGTCACCTGGCGCTTCTAAATAAAGCAAGCCCAGTTACAACATAAGATCCCACACCAGCACTATCACCCACCAAAAGAATTATCATTACTGCACAGTAGATTTAAAAGGTTTTTTCCTAGGATTAGGTCAACCCAAAATTCAATGGAAATGAATATAAAGTAGAATTTAAATTAACAGGACATCACTGCCAATTACTAAATCAAACAGTGTGAGTCTTTGTCAGAATGACAAAATCCAATTAATTACAACTCCACTAAAATTTGGAATTTGTGATATTTATAGCTAGAGCTTTCATTTAATAAATATTTCTCAAAAGCAAGAAAAAAAAACAGAATAACTGTATTCACTGTTTTCTCTATCTTAAAAGAAACTCTCCTTTTAAGCTTTCATATCAGAAGAAACTATCTAAATCTATTCACTAAACATATATCACCCTTATATGTTCAAGAACCTCTACCTAGCAAAGATGAGCACAAATATAGTAGGTAACATCTTTTGAATTATTCTATAATTCATATTCATATATAGACTTTTCAATTAAACAAAAGGAATAACTACACATATTTTGTTTCAAGCTCATAGTTTTACTTTTATTAATAAAAATATTTAAATTCTGTGACTTGCCTGATCAAACTGGGTAACTTCCTGGCCAGAAGGAATCTGTAGTCCCCAAAGTCTGTACTTTTTAGCAACACTGGAAAACTGCAGATCCAAAGGAATCTCAACTATATCAGATCGATTTAAAATTTCGGTATTTCCATAGTCAATGTATCTCACCAGACACTGGAAAAAGATGAAAGGCAAATACTAATACTGAACTTAGATTAAATATATCCAAAGAAACCACCAATTTGCTGCTGTTAGTTATCTGTAAATCAAGATAGCATCTTACCTCAAAATGACAAAATGCATTTAGAAACAGAGCTCTAGCAATAACCTCAAAATAAAGAAAGCCTATAGTCCATGAGATAACAGTGATGTCTATATTTGGAACTAGTCAAATTCCAACAGTACCATTTCTCATTATGGCTTTTCTTTAACAATTGGCAATATAAATAAGCATGTGCCCATGAAGCTTATGGCCCTCTCCTATCTCTCCTAATGTTAAAATCAATCAACATTGAAGTTCAAGTGGGAAACAATAAGATCTAAAAAAGAGAGGCAAAATTAGCAAACTTCCTTTGATAAAATTGAGCCCATTCTAGCTAAGAGACCTTGGAAACAACTCAAATTCACCCTTATCTCCAACTCCATATCTGTTTAAGAAATATAAAGAAAAATAGTTTATTACAAGGTCAAAAATCATCTTGCCCCTTAATTTAAAAAGCTAATGCCAACCCAAAAACAAATAAAAAATATCATCTCCAGTTGTCAAATTATAGGGAAAAGTTCTGTTAGAAAGTTCTATTTCACTAAGATAAACCAGTAAATCATGGCATTAAAAAAAATCTAGGTTGTTCAGAACAATACTCAAATTGTTTCTCTTTATTACACAAAGAAAAATATTTATAACATAAATATACTCTCATAAAATATAAATTATAAAATATTTTAAATCCAGGAAAGCAGATGTGGAAAAAAAAGCATCTCTGTAGACTTTCCTGTAGTGTTAACACAATCTGCAATGTGCATCTGCTACCAAAGAGTATTCAGAATCCTTTATCTCCATATCCTCTCAAAAATCTCCCGCAAGTTCACAGTGTAATAAACAAAAGAGCCAAACACAAAGAAAATTCATCACATCTAACCCAGGCATAAGAACGTGGCAAGTCAATCTTCATTATTAATAATATTCATATCAACTAAAAAAAATACACCTAACTTCAGAATCAATTAAATGTTCTTTTCCTACTTATCAATTTTAATGGAATGAACTTTTAAAAGTTACTTATTAGTTAAGAACCAAACATTTTTCAGAACTGGGTACAAAGAACCAACTGGTCACCAAAGATAATCCACATATTATATAATTTATTCTTGGACAAACTGGGGTGATGATATTACAATAAATATTCATAAGAAAAGACTATTCCTGAATATGAATTTTTAAAGCAATTAATTTATTTTGTGTTCACTAGGGAGAAAAGTATGTTTTAAGTAATTTTCAAGTTCACTGAACCGGATCTTATTACTACTATGAATAGGCAATAAAGGACAAAATAAGTATCAAGTTTTGGAACCAGAATATATATTCCACAAGGCAAAAGAACACTTGTTTCCTGCCTTTTCATCACTGATGATTTTCAATACTTTGCACCTGTACCAACATTTATCTTCAGAAAATAATCCACCATAAATCTACAAAGAGAAAAAAACGCAAAAGTATTAGTATTTTAATGAAATGAAGTGTGCTATGTAGGATCAGAATAATGGTTAGCATTAAGTACTTACTATATGTGCAATGAGCACTTTATATAAAATAATTTATTTAATGCTCACAATGCTACCCTATGAGGCAGGTACCTTATTTTCACCAATATATGCCCAAACCCATAAGCTAGAAGCACAACTAAGATTCAAACTCAGTCAAGTGAATCTGACTTCAGAGCCCATTATGCTATTTTGTCTCTCCAAAAAAAGAAAAAGGAAAGAAAGAAGGGAAAGAACTTTAAAAAAGATACACGCATTGAAGATTTAAAATCATACTGTTTTAATGTCTGAAGACATAATTGGTAAAATTAATTGTTTTTAAACAAACACACCAAGCATACCACTAAGTCTAATTCTAAACCATAGTGGGATCCATATTTACCACTAGCCAAGAAAGATTTTTATACTTTTTACTTTACATATAAGGACTTTAGCTTTTAGAAATGGATAAAATTAATAAGATAATATCCTTAACACCGAACTTTCATTTATTTTTTATTCTACCTTAGTAATATTTAATTAAAGAATAAAAAGAAAAATTTAAGCACTTTAAATCAGTTTCTCAACCTTAGCACTACTGACAGTGGGTCAGATAACCTCCTCCATCCTTCCCCACCCCCACCACCCCACCTGTTGATAACCACTTTATTTATTTATTATTTTTTCCAAAAGCACTGATTTTATTTATACAGAGTCCTGACAACTTCAGGGGTAGGATTAGTGGGAGAGGTTCCTTTTTCAATCCAATCCTCCCTAGTATTGGTTTGCTTTTACCAAACATGTAGGCAAGTGGCATCATGGATTCGGTAAACCAATTACAATGTTGTCTCTCTAGTCTCTCTCTGCTAGAGCAACAAGGTGAGCATCCATCTCTGCTTCTGTAAGAATCCTGAATTTAGGATTTTCAACTGTAACTACTCCAACTTCTATTTCTGAAGGTTTGAAATCAATTGATAGAACAGTAGACAGGCATGTAATTGCAGTTTCTACTGTCTGTTCAAATGTCCAATCAAATTTCTTCTTCACTTTTTTTTCAAGGAAGCTGGTTGACTCAGTTTGTTTAACTCCTGCTGCAGTGGCTTTAAACCCACAGTAGTAACCTGCAGGATCACACTTATACACCTGAGGGCCTTGTTCTTCATCTATACCAATTAAAATCATACAACAACCAAGGGGTCTCATTTCAGCATTCTGTGTGTAGACCTGAGAAATATCTGCAATCCGTTTACACAGCATGTCCACAGGAATCTCACAGCCATACTTGTATTTACAATTAGCTGCCTCGTATCATGCCCTCTGTACCTGGGATCTGCTGTCAGCTGTCATTCCTGTCATCACACAGCCAATGTTTTCAGTTATCTTGAATAAGTGAGTCACTGTGCTGGAATCCAATAATTTGTCAGGTACTTTCTTCTGTGTGACAGTTACTGCACAGTCTTTTCCTCTGACAGCTACTGATGTAAGGCCACCCTGGTTAATAGCCTTAAAAGCATATTCTACTTGGTAGAGGCGGCCCTCAGGTGAAAAAATGGTAATGTGACGGTCAAAACCAGCGCTGGAACCATGGGACATGTTGATGCGCCCACTACTTCAAATAGAGCCTGATAACCACTTTAAATAACATTTTCAATAGGTGCAATATTGTTCTCAGGAAGATGAAAACTGGTTCTTGGGGTTGGGGTATGGGGGATATCTTAGATATTATAATGGTGTGTAGCCTTCCAAAGCTCAATCTTACCAGACAACATAAACAGATATACAGTATACAGTACATCTGTGGTATTAAAATTTTAGGGAGAAGGGCAATTAGGAAAGAAAAGTCTAAAAAAGATCTTATAGGGCAATAATGGCAAAAGGCTGAGGAACACTACTTTAAGTGATCAAGTATAAAATTAATTTTTAATATATCACTCTAAACTAAGATGAATTCACAAATTTATTTTAAAGGAAAAATAATTCACACTCTGAAACTTAAAAACCTTAAACTCCCCAAAATAACAAAGTATAAAACAATTCAAACACACAAATGGATACCTAACAATGCAAATATTACAAAGACTAGGTGTGTTCAATTAGCACTTAACTCTGGTTCCTTCAGGAGCAAGCAGCAACTGGAGAGCAAAAGAAAGCACTAATGGCATGGTATCCTCTTCCAACAAATTTTCTTCATTTTTCAGTAAACAAATAGGTTTAGTAGTAAAAACTGCTGATACCCAACCAGCAGTCCTATCCAATCTCCAACTTCACAAAAGGTCACATTATATTTAATGAAGGCTTTTTAACAATATAGTAACATAATTAACTAACAATTCATTATAAGGCAAGTGACAAAACAGTACATCACTGCAACCCAGTCTATGTAGGGTTAAGGGATACCTGCATTCAGGAAAAGAGCTGGAACCCAACCAATCTGAGGAATCTAAAGCTCTACTGGTGTGAATAATCACAACCACAAACATAATATACAACAAAAGCTAATCCCTATTAAGTAAAATAAAATGGCCACCTGCATTGCCAGAAAGCCCCTTTTCCAGAAGACAAAAACAACTGACCTGCTGGGGTTTTTCCAGAAAACAGAATACACCCTACAGGGGTTACTGATAAGCAACCCCCTGGTGATAAAACTAATTTTGGTCCAGTAGAGACAGCTTATCAGAGTGGACAAGTATACCACACTAATCAATGTATATAAGCTCTGCTTTTTCTAAGTCCCCTCTGTGTAAAATGGAAACAATGCCAGCCAATCAGAACACTTCTTTCCTTTCTTCCCTGTTTCCCTATAAGCTTACGCTTTCTACTCCCTTGATAGAGCTTCCTTCTACTTTCTGAATGATAAGCTGCCCAATTCATGAATCACTCAATAGAGCTGTGCAATCCTAAAGTGCATGAAAAGTTTTCTTTTTCAGCGCAAATAGACTTAAATGTCTTTAGAACAACTATATATTCACTTCCATGGTGCCCTGTCCCAATATTCTCCTACCACAACTCCACTATCAATAGCCTATGACCTCCCTACACACTGAAAGGGAGAAAGATACCCAATCATTAAGGAGAATTTATAGTATAAAGCATTCATAAGGTAGGTAGCTGAATAATCATTAATAGTTAGATGTCTATTACTGAAACTAGTTTGAATTTCTGGTAAAGAAAGCAATTTAGTCTCAATTCAACAGAGAAAAAGGGGGTTATGTTTTAATAAATATATAAGAATACTGAACATAATCATAACCTTCAAGGATGGTAAAATTTAAAACCTAAAAGCTTTACAAATTTCAATCTATCAATTCTGATGCTTAGCTTCAGGTCACATTTCATCCTTCCTCTAAATTTCTTCTCTATACAATTTTATATATGCATTTGGGATTTTAATTACTTTTAAATAAAACTAATAGAGCCATGTTATTTTGAAAAATATTTTAAAATTCAAAGCACATCATGACTTCCAGGAAGATGGCAGACTAGGAAGACACAGGACTCTCTACTCCCTCAGAAAAATAGCTGGAGGACAGGCAGAAATGGCTTGGGAAAAAAATGTTCTAGGGTGTAAGACACCAAGGGAAGGCTCGACACCACCCAGAAAAGAGGGGGGAACAAAAGAATCTTTACAGCAAAACTGTGGGTTAAAGCTGCAGATGCAGCTGTCAGCACCCTCCCCACCCTATAGACAATTTTGAATTCTCAGGCCTCTGTCGGGATACAGACAAAGGGGGCTGAGGGATCCACCTCCCCAGGAAATGAGGGAGAGGTGAAGAGGGGGGAGAGGGAGAGACAGACCCACAGATTTGGTCTGCTATGTCCCATGAGCCCATCCAGGCCAGGTGGGGCTTCACCATTGTTTGCCTTGGGAGGTGGCATAAGACTAAAGAGATCTGACCCTCTCAATTACCCTCTCTACTGACTGGGACTGGTTGTTGGGGATGCAGAGGGGAGCGGAACTATTTCCTAACCCGAAAAAGAGTAGGGGCTACCAGCAAAGGGGAGAACAACTCCGGAGAAAGTTTGAATTACGAGGTTCTTGGCTCCCAGGCAGGATCCTTTATCACATTGATCCGGTCCATGTTGCAGAGAACACACTCTGACCAGGATTTAAACTAAGAAGGCTGCTGAAGAGCACCCCAAAATACATGAGGTAAACCCTGGCAAAACTGAAGGAAAAACAGACATCTCTACAATAATAGCTAGAGACTTAACACACCTCTCACATCATTAGAACAACTAGATAGAAGATCCACAAGGACACAGAGAACGTGAACAATATGATAAACGAGCTAAATCTAAGAGACATATACAGAACACTGCATCCCAAATCAGTGGGTTATACATTCTTCTCAAATGCTCATGGATCTTTCTCCAGAATAGACCACATGTTAGGTCACAAGGCAGGTCTCAATAAATATAAAAGACTGAAATATACAAAGCACCTTCTCAGGTCATAATGGAATAAAACTGGAAATCAATAACAGATGGGAAAGGGGAAAATTCACAAATGTGTGGAGGCCAAACAACACACTCCTAAACAAACACTGGGTTAAAGAAGAAATTTTAAGTGACATTAGTAAATATATTGAGATGAATGAAAACGAGAATCAACATATTAAAACTTATGGGATACAGTAAAGGCAGTGCTAAGAGGGACATTCATAGTCCTAAATGCATACATTAAAAAAGAAGACAGACCTAAAATCAGAGATCTAATTGAACAACTGGAGAAACTAGAAAAAGAGCAGCAAACTATTCCCAAAGCAAGCAGGAAAACAGAAATAATAAAGATTAGACAGAAATAAATAAAATTGAGAACGAAAAAAAAAAAAGAGAGAGAGAGAAAATCAACAAAACCAAAAGCTGGTTCTTTGAGAAGATCAATAATATTGACAGGGGAGCAGAGAAGCTCAAGTGGCTGAGCACCTGCTTCCCATATACGAGGTCCCAGGTTCGATCACCACTACCTCCTAAAAGCAAACCAACAACAACAACAAAAAAAAAAAAAAAACCAACTCTCATTGGGGAGCAGATGTAGCTCAGTGTTGGAGTGCCTGCTTCCCATATATGAGTCCTAGGTTCAATCCTCTGTACCTCATTAAAAAAAAAAAAAAATTGACTCACCCTTAGCTAGACTAGCAGGAAAAAAGTGAAAAGATACAAATAAAATCAGAAATGAAATGGGAGACACTATGACCGAATCCACAGAAATAAAAAGTATCGTAAGATGATATGAGAATCTGTATGCCAACAAATTAGATAACCTAGATGAAAGGGACAAATTCCTAGAAGCGCACAAACCTACACTCACACCACAAGAAATAACAAGAACTTAAAGTAATCACATTTAAAGAGATTGAATCAGTCATCAAAAATCTTCCAAAAAAGAACCAGGACCAGATGGCTTCACAGGTAAATTCTACCAAGCATTTTGAGAAAAATTGACACCAATCCTGTTTAAACTCTTCCAAAAAATTGAAGAAGAGGAAAAATTACCCAATACATTTTATGAAGCCAATATTACCCTAATACCAAAGCCAGATAAAGATACTACAAGACAGACCAATCTCTCTAATGAACATACATGCAAAAATTCTTAACAAAATAGTTGCAACACAGAATCCAACACCATATCAAAAGATTTATACTCCACGACCAAGTGGGATGTATTCCTGGTATGCAAGGGTGGTTCAACGTAAGAATATCAACTACCGTAATACACCATCTTAACAATTTGAAGGAAAAAAAAATACATGATCATCTTGATCAATGTAGAAAAGGCATTCAAAAAAAATCCAGCATCCTTTCTTGATAAAAACACTTTGAAAGACAGGAATAGAAGGAAAATTCCTCAATATGATAAAAGGCATATATGAAAAACCCACAACCAACATCTTACTCAATAGGGAAAGACTGAAAGCTTTCCCTCTAAGATCAAGACAAGACAAGGATGCCCACTGTCACCACTGCTATTCAATATTATGCTAGAAGTTCTAGATAAAGCAATTAGATAGGGGGAGAAAAGCCATCCAAAAAGGAAAAGAAGTAAAAGTCTCATTATTCACAAATGACATGATCCACATTTAGAGAAATTTGAAATCTCTATGACAAAACTACTTGAGCCAATAAACAAGTTCAGCAAAGTGGCAGGATACAAGACCAACACACAAAAATCAATAATGTTTCTATACACTAGTATTGAACAATCTGAGAAGAAAATCAGGGGGGAAATTCCATTTACAATAGCAACAAAAAGACTCAAATACCTAGGAATCAATTTAACCAAAGTAGTACAGGACCTATATGCAGAAAACTACAAAGTAATGCCAAAAGAAATCAATGAAGACCCAAACAAATGGAAAGATATTCTGTGTTCATGGACTGGAAGACTAAATATCATGAAGATGTCAATCCTACCCAAAAGAGTTTGTAGATCCAATGCAGTACCAATCAAAATTCTAAAAACCTACTTTACAGAAATAGAAAACATCACTAAGATTAGGGAAATACATATCAAAGCTACAAAGAGATATCATTTCACACCTATCAGAATGGCCACTATTAAAAAGACAGAAAACTACACGTGCTGGAGAGGATGTGGACATATAGGAACACTTATTCACTATTGGTGGGGATGTAGAATGGTACAGGCACTATGGAGGACTGTTTGGCAGTTCCTAAAGAAGATGAATATAGATTTGCCACTTGACCCTGCAATAGCACTACTGGGTATATATCCAGAAGAACTGAGAGCAGGGACACAGACATCTGCACACCCATGTCCACAGCAGCGTTATTCACGATTGCCAAAAGATGGAAACAACCCAGGTGTCCATCAACTGATGAATGGATAAACAAAGTGTGGTGTATACACACGATGAAATATTATGCAGCTATAAGAAGAAATGAAGTTGTGAAGTATATGACAACATGGATGAATGTGGAGGACATTACGTTGAGTGAAGCAAGCCAGGCACGAAAGGTCAAATAAAGGTATGACTGCACTATTATGAACTAATTATATTGTGTAATCTTATGGAGTTAATAACTTGAATATGGGTCATCAGAAAAATAGAATGAGCTTAGAGAATACAAGCTGAGGGTTAACTTGTAAAGAACCGGTAAAAAGGATGTGTGTTCATCTTTGGAAATGAACAGAAAAGGTGAAAGCACAAGATAATGTTTCTAACTAGCAGTGCTACTATATGGATATGACAGTGGTTGGAAAGGAAAGTCTAAGGTCATGTAATTACTAAAAGGAAAGCTCAAAAATGTAATATAGGACTGTACAGCATAATGAAATCTCATGTGAAATATGAGTATGGGCAACATTGCATATATAAGACTGTTTTTCTTTGAAAATGAACAAATGTATGTTAATATTACAAAATATTAGACAAAAAAATTATGCTAAGTGAAATAAACCAGACACAAAGTACTACATATTGTATGATTCCATTTACATAAAATGTAAATATAAATCAATTTATAAAGATGACATTAGATTAGTGGTTATGTAGAGCCAGGAAAGGATAGAAGGATTGTAAGGTGACGGCTAAGGTGTGTGGACTTTTTCTTTTTGGAGTAATGAAATTGTTCTAAAATTTTTTGTGGTGGTGAATGCACAACTTTGTGATTATACTAATAGCCATTTATATATACTTTGGATAGATTGTATGGTATGTTAATATATCTCAATAAAACAGCTTTAAAATAAATATATAAACAAATAAATAAACAAGAACAGCCAGAAATAGCAGCTATGTACAGCTAGGGATGCATAGAAAGATTGAGAGGTGATGAAAATTTTGTTTGTTGTTTATTATTATTATTGAAATAATGAAAATGCTCTAATAATGATTGAAGTAATGAATACACAACTATGTAATTATACCAAATACCACTGGTTGTACACTTTGGATGAAATGTATGCTTTATTAATATATATCAGTAAAATTATTTGTTTCAAAAAAAATTCAGAGCACACCAAAAGAGGTCAACAGTAAGACATCCTTCCCACCTTCCTCCAACATGCAACTCTTGGAATAATTTTACTCTTCCATCAATTTTAAGTATGCACTAGCATATGCATAGATACATTCTTTTTTATTTACACAAATAGGCTCATTTTACATACACTGTTTTGTACCACATTCCATGTCAGCATACATATACCTACTTCACACATTTAAATAGTTATATCCAGGAGCAAGGTGAGGCAAGAAAGGTACCCAGAGTAAAAAATTAAGCAGACATCACTCTCAGGTACCAACCCTACGCTTGCATGAGTGTAGGAGTGAGTGCCTCTTTAAATGTTGTTTTTGCTTCACCCTAGTACCTGTCCTGAAAAATACTACTTAGTATTCCAACATAAGGCTCTACTCTAATTTATTAATTATACCAATATAGGGTAAATGTTAATGTGAGGCCTGGGTTTGAATACCTGCTTCACCACAGGCTAGCTGGTAACTTTCACAAAATTACCCAAGTTGTGCCTCAATTTCCAAAAGAAAAGTATACAATAAAAACATCTGCCTCATAATGTTGTTGTAAGGATTAAATAAATTAGTAAAAGTAAAGTGCTTAGAACACTGTCTAGCAAAAGGTAAGACTCAATAAATTCTAGATATTTTAACTACTACTACTACTGTGTTGCAATAAATTGAAGGACATTTAATCTCCAGTTTTACCTATTACAAAAAATGCTACAAAGAGTATGTCTGAACTTATGTGTACTTACAAGAATGCCCAAAAAGTATATTCTTGGAAGAAAAATTGATGTAGCCACGATTATGGACAGCTATTATTTTGAAAAAGATGATCAACACTCATATACAGTTGCTTGATACAAAACAAAGGTGCCACTACAATTCAGTCTTTTCTATAAATGGTGCTGACATAACTGGATATCCACATGGAAAAAAATTTTAATGAGACCCTTATCTCGTATCATAACCAAAACTTTACTGGAGGCAAACCATGAAAGGTAAAATAATAATAATAATAATAATAATAATAATAAAGCTTCTTACAGAGAAAAAAAAAATAGTATCAATATGGTGGAGTTAGATGTTTCAGGACTCTGTCCCCCAAAAGAAGCTTTGAGCAATCAGGAAAAAACTGGCAGAAATATCTTTCTCAAAGTTCCAAGAACACTTAAACATATGCAGAAACAGGACAAGCACCAAATTAAGAAAATGCAGTGAGATCTCATGTGCCCTGGCTGACCCCTTCCCTGCTTGGCATGGAGTTGGCCCACATTCCCAGTGTGGGTCCTGGCTCCATGTTCCCAATTCTAGAGGGAGCAGAGTAACCCTCATGCATGCATGAGATCATGGATGTCTGACACAATCTGACTAGTGGCAGCCTAAGGGACTGAACCAGAATATTCATGACAGGCTTGCAGTACCAAAACTTGCCCTGCATGTTGAAGGCAGTTAAGAGAGCTCTCCTACAGAACTTGTGGGAGAAAAGTAAAGTTGTCATTGCCTGGGGCAAGGGATTACTGGCTGCAGGGCATATAGTGCAGTGCCTGTACCATTAGGAAACTTTCTGAGGGGAGAGGGGCAATTGTGTACATGTAAACAGGAAAATTCTTAGGAACAAATGTGCATGCCAAAGACAGGACCCATGCACAGAAAGGAGCATGGAGTCCTCTATGCTTTGCCCTGGAGCTGTTCTCTATACTCACTGTATGATAAGCCCTGAAGGAGAGAATTCTCACAGGTCAATCTGCAAAGACTCAGAAAGGTGTTTTCTTTTTTTCCTTTTCTTTTTTCTTTTTCCTGGCATTCTAGGAATGCTCTGTCATAACACTAGCTAGATACAAACAAATGTCTCAGAGTATAAATTCCAGTGTTAACAAAATGCCCAGGTTTCAACAAAATATTACAAAGCATACAATGAAACAGGAATCCATGGCCCAGGCAAAGGAGATACCAGCATTACAAACCATCAACAAGGAGGACCACACCTGGAACATACCATAGACTTTTTAAAAATACACAAAGAGCCAAAGGAAAACATTGACAAAAAGCTAAAGGAAATCAGTAAAACAAGAAATGAACACAAAGAGAGATGGACATTTTAAAAAGAAACCAAACAGAGCTGAAGATCACAGTAACAGAAAATTAAAATTCTCTAAAGGGGTTCAACAGCAGATTGGAGCTGGCAAAATAAAGAAATAATCAGTGAACCTGAAGATAATACAATTAAACTCATTCGGTCTGAAGAGCAGAAAGAAGAAAGAATGAAAAGTGAACAGAACCTGAGGAACCTGTAGGATAACATCAAGTATAGGCACTGTGGGAGTCCCAGAAGGAGATGAGAAAAAGGGACAGAGAAAACATTCAAAATAAATAATAGCTGAAAACTTCCTAAATATAACAAAAGACATGAATATACACATCGAAAACAATGAACAAACTCCAAAAAGGATAAACCCAAGTAGAACCATGTCACAGCATACTATAATCAAACTGTTAAATGCCAAAGATAAGGAGAACACTCTGAAAGCCACAAGAGAAAAGCACCATGTCATGTACAACGGAGGCTCAATAAGATTAGTTTTGATTTCTCTTTGGAACTCATGGAGGCAGGAAGGCAGAGGGATGACATTTTTAGAGTGTTGAATGCAAAAACCTGCCACCAAGAATTCTATATCCAGCAAAACTGTCTTTCAAAATAAGAGTGGGATTAAGATATTTCTAGATAAACAAAAGCTGAGAGAGTTCATCACACTAAACAGGCCCCACAAGAGATGCTAATGGGAACTCTGCAGGTTGGAAAGAAAGGTCACTGGATAAACTGACTGAAGCCACATGAAGAAAAAAAGATCTCTGGTAAAGACAATAATACAAGTAAATATAAATACTAGCACGATCTTATTTTTTATTTGTTAACTCCACTTTATACTTCCTACAGGACCTATAGGGCAAATGCATAAAATGTAATGATAAATAAGTGGTTTTGGATTCATAATGTATAAACATATACTTGGTGACAAGAACTACATAAAGTGGGGAGGGACAAAGAGGTATAGGAATATAGTTTGTGTAGACTATTAAAGTTAAGTTGGTATCAAAGCAAATTAGATTGTTACAGATATAAGAGATGTTAAATTTACACCCCATGGTAACTACAAAGAATATATCAGAGAATATGCAAATTCATAGCAATAGAATGAAAATATAGGTTGCCAGGGGCTTGGGGGGAGTGCAAATGGGGATTTAAAGCAAAATGGGTTTAGAGTTTCTATACGGGGGAGAAGAAAGGTTTAGTAATGGAAGGTGATAAGGTACCACACATTGTGAATGTGAGTAATCCCCCTAACAGGTATGCTTGGGAGTGGTTAAGATGAGAAAGTTTATATTGTAGATATGTTCCCACAATAAAAAAAGGAGGAGCAACTATAGAGACAATAGCAATGAAATGCAATACATGATTGTGTCAGTTTGAAGTTTTTGTGAACCCCAGAAAATCCTGTTCTTAAAGCTAATCCATTCTTGTGCATGTAAACCAATTGTAGGTGGGAACTTTTGATTAAATTATTTCAATAAAGGGCCTTTGATTAGATTGTGTGACCAAGGGTGGATCTTAATCCTCTTACTGGAATCCTTTATAAATGGAGGAATAAAAAGCTGCAGATGCAGAAAAAAGCTGCAGAGAAAGAGAAACCCAGAAGCTAAGACAAAGCCACATCAGCGAGAAGCTGATAGGCCCGGGAGGAGGAGGAAGAGAAGGGCAGATGCCCCCATGTGCCTGATCACCCACAGTTGAAACTCAGGGAGAAAGCATCTCTGATGATGCCTGGATTTGGATACTTTCACAGCCTCAGATCTATAAGCTTGTAAGATAATAAATCCCAATTCAAAAGCCAATCCATTTTTGGTATATTGGTTGGCAGCCTTTAACAAACTAAAACAATGCTCCTGGATGGGATGCAGCAAGGGAGGAAAAAAGGCTCAGAAGGATATTATTAGGACATAAGAAAAATTGGAATCTAGACTGTAAGCTTTATATCAATGTTAAATTTCTTGAACTTGATAGCTGCACTTAAGGTGTTTACATAAGTGAATATCCTTGTTCACAGAAAAAGTACATAGCAGTAGTAAGTGTTCAAGGAGCATGATGTATACAGCCTACACTCAAGTATTCAGAAATTTGATTAATACATAGATAGACAGACAAGGATTCTAACTATTTTGTTTACCATTGTATATGCTATGCTTAACACATGTGACTATTACACAGGAAACATAAGTAATTTTGAATAGATTTACTAAAACTGCCATTTATAAAATACTAAAAATGTCCCTCTAACTTTCAAATATACTAAAAACTACAAAAACTATTAAACTTAAGACATGAAAATGTGATATACCTACACAAAGAAGAAAGCTAAGAGAAGGGATGGAATAATTACATGAAAAAATATAACTTACCTTTTTTGGATCAAGATTCCCAAAAACTGAGTTGGCGTGGGGACAAACTTCAGACAGTGAGCACCCAATCTTCATAATATCTTTATTCCTATTGATACTCTAAGGAAGAACAGATATAGTATAAAATTAAAATTCAGTGAAATATTATTTGACAGTGTTATATAACCAAGTATGAAACATAATAGATATTGGAATATTAGAAATTAAATGAAGTTCTCATGTCAGTATTCTTTCAAATGAGTTGAATATAAGAAATGGGACTAGGCTATTAAAGGTTACTTTCCAATGATTTCAAATTACTTAGAATTTGAACCAAGACACAAAATATTATTAAGTCATATAGAAAGGTAACTTTAAACAATAATTATCTCTAGATTTTACTATAGATCAAATTCCAAGAAACCAAAATAAGTGGTATATTTTGGTTAACTGATATAGGCCTCCTCACGTATTTGTTGTGTGAATTTATAAAGGAAACAGATGTAAAAACACTGCCAATATATATATGTTCCTCTATACATAAATACTTTAATCTAGTTAGTAAATTTGTTTCTCACTGGGGAAAGGATTAGCAATTTTGAAAGTAAGCATATATTAGGATTTAACAAATAAGTAAATATACTGTAGATAATAAGAGCAGTGTTTCTCACTGTCATAAGGAAGAGGGAAGCGGCTGTGGCTCAATCAGTAGGGCTCCCGTTTACCATATGGGGGGCCCCGGGTTCGGTTCCCGGGGCCTCCTGGTGGGGGCAGGCCCGCCCGCACGGCGTGGTTGGCTGACCCAGCGAGCACAAGCAGCAAGGGGGGGATAAATGAATAAATAAATAAAAAATCTTTAAAAAAATAAATAAATAGAAAAATAAAAGGAAGGAGGGAGGGAAAGAAGGAAGGGACAGTAAGCAGGCAGGCTAGAATGAGCTTTGTGGTGTTGCACTAGAATTGGAAGTTATCAGTATGAACTCAGAGTGTGTGTGTGTGTGTGTGTGTGTGTGTGTGAATACATACATTTATATAGAAAGAGACAGAGAAATAGAGACAACAAGACAAATTTACAAGTGTACATGTATGGGTTACATATATACATATATTTTCTAGCTCTCTCTGCTGAGAGGGGCCAGAAGCAATGACAGTCCAGTAGCAGTAAGTACACCTGGTAAACAGATATTGGTTTCTAAACATCATTCTCCAATAAAAATAACCAGGATTCCTTGGAGACTGGTTAATTTCCGGGTTGGGATACAGAAATAAAAGATGATCCTGGAACAACTGGTGGTAATGGACAGTAAAGAACTGTTCAAAACAAGAATGGGGGCATGTTTAAAAGATACAGGAGCTAACCTGAAGGACCTACTAATGGTCTAAGCTGGAATAATTTAAGCAACAAAATAAATAATGGTAATATTGGATTATAATAATGGTAATATTATATCCATAAGTCCATATATTAATATAAGTAAATGAATAAATAAATGAATGGCAGAAAAGGGATAGCTCTTCCTTAGGCATATATTAAAACTGAACAAATAAGTAAATATATTGTAGATATGAATTGGAAGAATTTCAATTAATAAATGCAGAAGGAATGAAGGGAATAGAAAAATCACTATTAAGCAAGCACCAGAGTATTGTATAATACAATTAATGGATGAAAAATTGAAGAGAAGCAAGATATTTTCATAGAATCAAAGTATCTCCCCCTAAAACATTTGTTAATTACAAAGGGCAAAATAGTAACTTTACAATGAAGAAACCCAGTAGTTACCACCTCAAACATGGAGACCAAGGTTAACATCACCAAAAACATCATGAACCCCCAATATGAGGCACTGAAAAGGATGCAGCCCCACTTCTGTGATCTTCTTGCCAATCTATGTATGAGTTAACAACAAATAAACCCAAACTGAGGGATACTTTATTTTTAAAAAATTTTTAAAAATTAAAAAAAAACTGACCAGTAAGCATCAAAAGTGTCAAAGTCACAAAAGAAAAGAAAAAACTGAGGAACTATCAAAGATGGGAGGAGATAATTCAATACAAGGTAGGAATCCTAGACTGGATTCTAAAACAGAAAAGAAGACAATGAAAACCTGGTGAAATCTGAGTAAGTTTAGTAGTCAAAAGCATTGTACCAATGTTAATTTCCTGATTTTGATAACTGCCAAGGGTTATGTAAGATGTTGGCATTAGGGGAAGCTGGATAAAGAATATATGGAAATCCTCTGCACTAATTTTGTAACTATTATATAAGTCTAAAGTCATTTCAAAGTAAAAAGTTATATATATATATATATATTCTAAAAATATGCCAACAAAATATTCAGGTAAGCTAGAAAGAACAAGATTATCTATAATGATTAAAAAGAAATTCTGAAAAAATATTGTCCATGACCACTTTTGCACTTACAATACAGAGATGCCAGAGTTGAGTACTTGCAAAGGGATCATATGGCCCACAAAGCCCTTTACATCTGACCCTATAGAGGAAAAGTTTACCAATTCTTCGTTTAAATCATAGCTCCAAATTTAATCAACAACTTCACATATGAATCAAAATCAAAGTCAAGAGCTGTGCTCTGTGCTGACCAATAAAATTGCCAAACTTGAAATGCAGCGGGTCTGGTTTGAGATGTGCTATAAGTCTAAAGTACACACTGTATTTCAAAGACAGTGTGAAAAAAAAGAAGTAAAATATCTTATTAATATTTTTACGCTAATTGCATACTGTAATTATAATATTTTGGATACACTGAATTAAAATATATTCTTAACATTAATCTCATCTGTATCTTTCTACTTTTTTCTACTTTTTTAATATGGCTGATAAAAATTTTTAATTATTTATGTGATGCATATTATATTTCTATTCAATAGCACTGGTCTAGAAAATCTTATTCAAAATCTTATTCAAGATAATAAATGATGTTTCTATATAATAAGCTTAAAACACGTAACTTATCATCCAACCTGGAACACTGTGACAGAGGTGCTATTAATAGAGACAATGGGCATAAAACTAGAACATATAAGAGTTACATCATCGACATGGGGATGTAAGACATCTCCAGGAATAGTCTACCCTCAAAATCAACTAACAAAAAGACAAATCCCACTTGTTCGGACTCTGGAGTAAGACAGAGACTGCAGAAGGGTGCCATAAACACTAAATCAAAGAAAAAGAAAATAAAACACCAAAATCAGGTAGGAGATTTGCATCTTGGACCCACCAGTCTGGACCCCGCCCCTCACTTGATCCATGAAGCTTAAGAGTCAAAGAGGCAGCACAGCACTGGTCTCTCCCACCACGGATGCAGACAAGAGAGCCACTCAAAGCAGCAAGTTAGAATCGCACACATATCCAGTCATAGTGACACAAATCTGCAGAGACCCAAGGTGGAACACAAGCTACTGAGGAATGTCACACACAAGAGTTCCCCCAGGGTAAAAAGAGACCATGGCATAACTATTGGCAAGAGGTGCACACACTCAATCCGGTCTCTGTTTGCTAGACCACCTGAACACAAAATGGAACTTTGTGGATTGAACCCATATGGCTCCACAAGGCAGGATAACTTAATGGGAAAGAAATCAGAGGCAAAAAAGCCTCATTTCAAAAAAGGGGGAGAGAGGAGGGAGGAGGGGTTTGAACTGCTGTTAAGATAGGACAGGTCCCAGAACAGAAAAGTATAAGAAAAAGAGGACACTGAATGAGAGAGAGAATTTAAGCAAATCATAGGAGCTAAGGAGAAAATTCTACACAAAAACAAACAGAACAGATCAAGATTCACAGAGAATGAAGAGAGGAAAGGAAGCTTTCTCCTCGAGGTGAAACAAGGACACATTAAAAGGATAATCCTAAAAATTGTAGTGCATATCCAAGGAAAAAAGCAAATGAAGAAGAGCTGTAAAAATCTGAACTGTTGAACATGGGGTACTCTAAAGGTTGAGAATAAGTTGGACCAAGCATCAAAGAAGTTTTCCAAGGGCTGCCAATGCAAAATACGAGAAATGGGTTCACTTTTATAATGGAAATTTAGTAGGTTAAAATCTTATAGTTTCGAGGCTGTGAAAACATCCAAATCAAGGCATCATCAGAGATGCTGGCTCATCAAAGGTCAGCTGCTGGCGATCCTGACTCCTGCCACATGGCAAGTCAAAATGGCAGCCACTCCCTGCTTTCTCCTCCAGGCTCACTTTTTCCCCAGCTCAGCTCTGGGCAATCAGGCATATGGCTCAACTCCCAGGCTTCTTTGCTTTGCTTCAGGTGCTCTGCTATTTCCAGCCTATGGCCTCTTTCTCAGCCTCCTGGGGGTTCTCTGTCTTTCTGCAGCTGTAAGCAATCCTGGAGTCCTCTCTCACATGGCAAGGTAAAAAT
This sequence comes from Tolypeutes matacus, assembly GCA_026826555.1. Lineage (NCBI taxonomy): Eukaryota > Metazoa > Chordata > Mammalia > Cingulata > Chlamyphoridae > Tolypeutes > Tolypeutes matacus. The sequence goes on along the minus strand of JAKSZT010053769.1, from coordinate 11,338,279 downwards.
GGCAGCCCTCTTTCTCTCTGTCTCTTTATGTTTCCCCCATTTATAAAGGACTCCAGGAAGAGGGCCAAGACCCACCCTTGCTCACGCTTCACTTAAGTACTCCAATCAAAGGCCCCCAAATGAATTAAACCCAATCAAAGGTTCCCAAATCCACAGGAATGAATTAACTCCAAGAACATGGTCATTTCTGGGATTCACAAAAAGCTTTAAACTGTTGCAAAGCCTGAACACAAAGCCAACCAACAATAAAACCCTAGACGAGAGGGAGAAACAGACCTTCAGAGTTAACACATCAAAATAATCAGATGCCCAAATATCAGCAAATAATTAGAAGCCATACTAATAAACAGGAAGATATGACTCAATCAAGGAAACAAATTACAACTTCACAGGAAACACAAAATTTGGAACAACTAATCAAAGAAGTTCAAACAAACCTCCTAAATCAATTCAAAGAGATAAAGGAAAATATGGATAGAAATGAACTAATGGTGGATACAGAGCTAAAGGATATTAAGAAGACAATGTATGAACATAAAGAGGAATTTGAAAGTTTAAAAAGAAGCATAACAGAAATTATGAGGATGAAAGGCACAAAATTGGAGATTAAAAATACAACAGAGGCATGCATTAGCAGATTTGAACAGGTAGAAGAAAGAATCTGTGATCAAGAAGAGAGTACAATCGAATTTATACAGTCAAAAGAACAGATAGAGAAAAGAATAGAAAAAATTTAGCAGAATCTCAGGGACATGAGTAACAGCACGTAGCATGCAAACATATGCATCATGCATGTCCCAGAAGGAGAAGAGAAGGGAAAGAGGGGAGAAAAAATATTTGAGTAAATAATGGCCAAAATTTTCCCACCTCTTATGAAAGACATAAAAACACATGTCCGAGAAGCCCAACGTACTCCAAACAGAATAAACCCTGAAAGACCTACTCCAAAAAAATACTAATCTGAACGTCAAAAGCCAAAGGTAAATACAGAATTCTGAAAGGAGCAAGAGAAAAGCAATTCGTCACATTCAAGGGATCCTCAATAAGACTAAGTGCCAATTTTTCATCAGAAACAATGGAGGCAAGAAGGCATATATTTAAGGTACTGAAAGAGAAAAACCGCCAGCCAAAAATTCTTTGTCTGGCAAAACTGTCCTCCAAAATGAGGGAGATATTACAATATTCACAGATAAACAGAAACAAAGAGTTTGTCAATAAGAAATTGACAAAATAACGAATTGCTAAAGGCAGTTCTTCAGGTTGAAAGGAAAAAAAAAAAAAAAAACAGGAAAAAGAGGCTAGGAGTAGAATGAAGAAATGAAGATCTTTAGTAAAGGTAACTAAAAAGGTAAATGTAAAACCCAATAGTACTGTATTCTCAATACATAACTTTTTAATTCCTGGAAGAGTCATACAATTGAACAAGAAAAAGTCATATTTCCTGATAATGGACATGCAAAATATAAAGAGGTAATGTGGGACAAAAATCAACATAAAGTGGGAAAACGGAGAAATATGGAAGCAGAGAATATGCATGCTATTGAGACTAAGCTGGTATCTTCTCAAATTAGGGTTACAGACATAGGTGGTGTAATATAAACCACTGGCTACCCACAAAGAAAGAATTTTTTAAATATACAGAAATAGAAATGAAAAAGGAATAAGTCAGATACATCACAAAAGATCAACTACAAAGAAAAGGAAGCAACAATTTAAAAAAAGAGAGACAAAAAATATATGACATAAAAACCAAAGGACAATGGCTGAAGTAATAACACAGAATGTTAATGGATTAAACTCTCCAATCAAAAGACACAGATTGGCAGAGTGGATAAAAAGCACAATTCAACTATATGTTGTTTAAAAGAGAATTACCTTAGACCCCAAAGACACAAATAGGTTGAAAGTGAAAGGAGGGAAAAAGACATACCATGCAAATGGTAACCAAAAAAGTGCTAGGGTGGCCAGATATATTAATAGCAAACAAAATAGACTTTAAGTCAAAAGCTGTTACAAGAGACTAAGAAAGACACTAAATATTATTAAAAGCATCAATTCACCAAAAAGATTTAGTAACCATAAATATTTATATATCTAACCATTGTGCCCCAAAATATATAAGGCAAACACTGGCAAAACTCAAGGGAGGGGAGTGGATGTGGCTCAAGCAGTTGAGTGCCTGCTTCCTACATGGGGGGTCCTGGGGTTCGGTTCCCGGTGTCTCCTGGAAAAAAAAAAGAAAAAGAAAGGAAAAAACCAATTCAGGGGAGTTGATGTGGCTCAATGGTTGAGCCAATTTTCCATATACATGGTCCCATGTTCAATCCCCACCACCCCAAAAAAAAAAAAAAAAAAAAAAAAAAAAAAACCTCAAGGGAGAAATAAACTCATCTACAATAATAGTTGGAGACTTCAATACACCAGTCTCATCAATAAGTAAAACATACAGACAGAAGATCAATAAGGAAACAGAGAACTTAAATAATAGGATAAATGAACTAGACCCAACAGATATAAATAGTACACTGCACCCCAAAACAGCAGGATAGACATTCTTCTCAAGTGCAAATGGATCTTTCTTCAGGAGAGAACACAAGTTGGGTGGCAGAAGAAGTGTCAATAAATTTTAAAATACTGAAATTATACAAACCATCTTCTCTAACCACAATGGAATGAATATGGAAATCAATAAAAGGCAGAGAACTGGAAAATCCACACATTATGGAAGTTAAATAACACACTCTAACAAATCAATGGGTCCACGAAGAAATTACAAGGAACATCAGTAAATATCTTGAGACAAATGAAAATAAGAACACAACATATCAAAACTGATGGGATACAACAAAGGTAGTCTTGTTTGTACCTGTAAATGCTTATATTAATAAAGAACAAAAATCAAGGACATAACTGCATACCTAGGGAAATTAGAAAAAGAACAGCAAACTAGACACAAAGCAAGAAGAAGGAAGGAAAGAAATATTAGAGCAGAAATAAATAAAATTGAGAATTACAAAACAATAGATGAATTAACAAAACCAAAAGTTGGTTCCATGAAACAATCAATAAAACTGACAAATCTTTAGCTAGGCTAAAAAGGAAAAAGGAGAAGACATAAATAAAATCAGATATGATGGGGGGGGACTTTACTACTGACCTCACAGAAATAAAAAGGATCATAAGAGCATACTATGAACAACTGTATGCCAACAAATTAGACAACCTAGGTGTAATGGACAATTTCTAGAACTACACTAACAACCTATACGGACTCTAGAAGAAACAGAAGATCTCAACAGACCAACTGCAAGTAAAGAGATTGAATCAGTCATCAGAAACCTCCCAAAAAAGAAAAGCCCAGGACCAGATGGCTTCACAGATGAATTCTTCCAAACATTTGAGGAGGACTACCAATCCTGATCAAACTCTTGCAAAAATTGAAGAGGAGGAAACACTACCTAACTCATTCTATAAGGCCAACATCACACTAGTTTAAAAAAAAAAAAAAAAAAAAAAAACAGATAAGGTATTGTAAGAAAATAAAATTTCAGACCAATTTCTCAAATATAGATGCCAAAATCCTCAACAAAATACTGGCAAAAACAGAAACCAACAGCACATTAAAGAATTATACACCATGATCAAGTGGGATTTACCCCGAGTACGCAAGGGTGGTTCAAGATAAGAAAATCATTAATGAAAAAGGGGGGGAAAAAACCACAGTTATTGATGCAGAAAAGGCATTTGACAAAATTATAGCATTCTTTCTTGATTAAAAAAAACACTTCAAAAGATAGGAATAGAAGGAAACATCCTCAACACTGATAAATAGTATATATGAAAAACCCACAGCTAACATCATACACAAGGTCAAAGACTGAAAGCTTTCTTTCAAAGATCTGGTACAAGACAAGGATGTCCATTATTATTTGACATTATCCTCGAAGTTCTAGCTAGAGCAATTAGGCAAGAAAAAGGCATCCAAATTGGAAAAGAAGAAGTAAATCTTTTTCTATGTGCAGAAAATATGATGCTACATTTAGAAATAGTCCCAAAAAACTACAACAAAGCTTCTACATCTAATAAATGTATTAAGCAAATAGCAGGGTACAAGATCAATACCCAAAAACCAGTAGTGTTTCTGTACACTAGTAATGAGCAATCTGAGGAGGAAATCAAGGAAAAAATGCCATTGTCTACAGCAACTAAAAGAATCAAATATCTAGGAATAAATGTAGCCAAGGATGTGAAGGACTTGTATACAGAAAACTACAAAACACTGTTAAAAGAAATCGAAGACAACCTAAATAAATGGAAGGACATTCTGTGTTCATGGATTGGAAGACCAAATATCATTAAGATGTCAATTCTACCCAAAATGATTCATAGATTCAATGTAATCCCAATCAAAATTCTAACAACCAATGAAACAAACAGCAAGATAGAGTAAGGAGCTCCTAGAGTCATCTCTAGGGCAAGTAGTAATCATCCACAGCTATCTAAAGCACCAGAGTCTTGGTCTCCAGGAGACCAAAAGAGCATCCTACAACATCCTTGAAAGAATGGGAGAAGGAGACTGCCCATCTGCAGTGAAGATTCATAAGTAGAGCACTCCACACCCGAGAGACTGGTGCCCATCCTCCACTAGCGGCACAAGCTGCCTCAGGAGCTATTCTGTGGCTGAAATTGGAAGCTCCACTTCCCAAAAACGGGGAGGAAGAGATGGTTGGGCACCAACTTCAGCTACTAATTAGTAAATTCAGTTGGCTGAAGTATAATCCTTAGAACAGCTAAAGTTTGAACCTGTCCAAGTCAGAAAGAGGCTGGGAGCCGCCATTTTAACTCCACCCCTGGCACAAGGGTAAGCAGGGCAGACTGAGGATCACAGTGCTGGTAGGGACCAGCTTCTTTCCATTCAGATAAAGCTGCAGCTCTAGCATAAGGCCCAGCCCCACCTCTGGCAGGGAGGAAGCTGGGGGGACCTGAGCCAGCCTCTCTGGGAAAATACAGGCCACACCGTGGGGGTCAGTTATCATCCTACTCTGATGGCAGAAGCCGCCTTAGGAGCTAATCTGTGGCTGGAAATGGAAGCTCCATTTCCCAAAAACAAGGGAGGAAGAGACAGTTAGCCACTGACTTCAGCTACTGATTAGTCAATTCGGCTGGCTAGAGTATAACCCTAAGAAAAGCTTAAGTTTGAACCTGTCCAAGTAGGAAAGAGGCCGGTAGCCGCCATTTTCCCCGCCCCCGGCATAAGGGGAAGCCAGGCTGACTGAACATGACAGTGTCAGCAGGGACCGGCTTCTTTCACGCAGACTGGACTGCAGCCCTAGCCTAGGCTTCAACCTCACCTCTAGCAGGGAGGAAGCTGGTGGGCCCTGCACCAGCCTCTCCAGGTAACTGCAGGTACATTCGGCTGGACCAGACTGAAAGTCGTAAGTCAACCAGGGCAAGTGCAGTTATTTTGGACCCACACGGCATAGACTGCTGCCCAAACCTTCAGCTCCATCCCTGCCCCAGGGAGGGGAAAAAGGGGCATGAAGCTTCATCAGTCTCTCTGGGCAGCTACAGTCTAGGCCTGCACAACTTGAATTATTACACACGACTATGGCTTTGTCCCTACCCCTAGCAAAGGAGAAACCTGGGAGAAGCTTCATCGATCCCTGGGGCAATGAGTGTATCTTGAGCCTCCACAGCTTACAGCACCAACCACATCCTTAGCTCTTACTATACAACCAGCAAGGGAGAAGAGGGCAGGAAAGCCCCTAAATTAGAGAAAGAAACTACACCCAGAATAAATACATCTAGTAAGCCAATTGCCAAGATACTAACAAAAAATTACAATCCACACCAAGAAACAGGAAGATATGGCCCAGTTAAAGGAACAAGGTAAGTCTCCAGATGACATAAAGGAGTTGAGACAACTAATCATAGATGTTCAAACAAATCTCTAATAAATTCAATGAGATGGCTAAAGAGATTAAGGATATTAAGAAGACATTGGATGAGCACAAAGAAGAATTTGGAAGCATACATAGAAAAATAGCAGATCTTATAGGAATGAAAAGCGCAATAAATGAAATTTAAAACACACTGGAATCATATAACAGCAGATTTGAGGAGAAAGAAAAAAGGATTGGTGAGCTTGAAGAAATGGCCACTGAAAATAACAGATGAAGAAAAGAATAGAAAAAATTGAACAAGGTCTTAGGGAGTTAAACGACAGCAAGAAACATGCAAATATACGTGTCATGAGTGTTCCAGAAGGAGAAGAGAAGGGAAAAGGGACAGAAGGAATATTTGAAGAAATAATGGTAGAAAATTTCCCAACCCTATTGAAGCACATAGATATCCATGTCCAAGAAGCACGACGTACTCCCGTCCAAATAAATCCGAATAGACCAACTCCGAGACACATACTAATCATAATGTCAAATGCCAAAAGACAAAGAATTCTGAGAGCAGCAAGAAAAAAGCAATGTATAACATATTAGGGATACCCAATAAGATTATGTGCCGATTTCTCATCAGAAACCATGGAGACAAGATGACAGTGGTATGATATATTTAAAATATTGCAAGAGAAAAACTTCCAGCCAAGAATCTTATATCCGGCAAGACTGTCTTTCAAAAATGAGGGCAAGTTTAGAATAGTCACAGATAAACTGAGAGAGTTTGTAACCAAGAGACCAGCTTTGCAGGAAATACTGAAGGTTATGCTATAGTCTGAAAAGAAAAGACAGGATAGAGAGGCTTGGAAGAGAGTCTAGAAATGAAGATTTTAACAGTAAAGAAAATTAAAAGTGTCAAAAGAATGATGAAAATAAAATATGACAGATAAAACCCAAATACTTTGGAATAAACTTAACCAACAATGTAAAGCACTTGTATTCAGAAAACTACATTTCATTGTTAAAAAAATCAAAAAAGACCTAAATAATTGGAAGAACATTCCATGTTCATGGATTGGAAGAAGAAATATCATTAAGATGTCAATTCTACTCAAATTGATATACAGGTTCAATGCAATCTCAATAAAATATCCACCAGCATTTTTGAAAGAAAATGGAAAACACGATTATCAAATTTATTTGGAAGGGTAAGGGATCCTGAATAGCCAGAAACATCTTAAAAAGGAAAAGCGAAGTTGGAGAACTCTCACTTCCAGACGTTAAATCCTATTACCTAGCTACAGTGGTAAAAACTGCATGGTACTGTCATAAAGACAGACATGTAGACCAATGAAACTAAACTGATGGTTCAGAAACAAACCCTCACATCTATGATCAAGTGATTTTTGACAAGCCTGTCAAACCCACCCAGCTTGGGCAGAACAGTCAATTCAACAAATGGTGCTGAGTGAGCTGGATATCCATAGCCAAAAGAAGGAAAGAGGATCCCTATCTCACACCTTATACAAAAATTAACTCAAAATGGATCAAAAACCTAAAAATAAAAACAAGAACCATAAAGCTTCTAGAAGAAAATGCAGGAAAGTATCTTTAAGACCTGGTGGTCTATAAAAAGGAATGTGGCTGAAAAGGGTAGTCTTGAGATATAAATGCCAACTGAAAGAAAGCTAGAGAATAATCTAGGGACTAACACTAACACTAAACTGAGACGTGGATGAGAATTGCGGTTCATGGTACAGATGCAAGAGTGTCCTCTATAAACTAGAGCAGATGCTCATCACTATTTCAGGGTGGTGTGAATGTGGAGAAGCATGAGAAAAATATAACTGGAATGACTTATGGACTGTGGTTAACAGTAATAATGTAATATTCATGCATCTATGCCAATGATGTACTGTGTTGATAAAGGGGGAGTATGGAAAAAGTGTGCTAAATGTATGCTATGGACCTGGTAATAGTCTGATGATATTATCTCATAATCTGTAACAAATGTTATGCCATGGTGTGGTGTGTTGATAGAGGGATGTTGTATGGGAATTCTGCACATGTGCATGATTATTTTGTAAGTTTACAACTTCTGTCATAAAAATATATTTAAAATAACAATAATAGGGTGTGTTGGGGGAAAATACACCAAATGTAAAATAAGGACTATAGTTAGTAATAAGATTTTAACAATATTCTTTCATAATTTGTAACAAATGTCTCACAACAATACAAGGTATTGGTGGTGGGTTGAAGTATGGGACCCCTGTATGATGTTATGAATGTTTGCTTTCTAAGTTCACAACTTTTACTATACACTTATTGTTTATATATGTTCATGTATAAATGATATAATAATAATAATAATAATAATAATAATAATAGGCTGAGTTGGGGGAAAAATACACCAAATTTAAGATGCTTTGATTAGTAGTAATATTTTGAGGATGCTCTTTAATCATTAGTTAAAAATGTTTCACAACAATGCAAGTTATTGGTGGTAGGGTGAGGTATGAGAGCCTTGTACAAAGTTATATATGTTTGTTTTGTAAGTTCACAACTATTACTATACACTTATTGCTTATGAATGTTTATGTATGAGTGATATACTGCAATAAATTTTTTTAAAATGTTTTTAAAATTCCAACATGCTACTTTGCAGAAACGGAAAAGCCAGTTATCAAATTTATTTGGAGCGCAAGGGATACCAAATAGCAAAAAAACAACTTGAAAAAGAAGAATGAAGTGGGAGGACTCACACTTCCTTTCAGCATGTTACAAAGCTACAGTGGTGAAAAGAACATAGTACTGGCACAAGGATAGATATATCAACCAATGGATATATCAAAAAGACCCCCACACCTATGACCTACTTTTGACAAGGCTGCCAAGTCCATTCAACAAATGGTACTGGAAGAACTGGATATCAATATGCAAAATAAGGAAAGATCACTATCTCGTACCACAGACAAAAATTAATTCAAAGTTGAGCAAAGGCCTAAATATAAGAGCCAGGACTATAAAACTCTAGAAGGAAATGCAGGAATGCAACTTCAGGATCTTGTGTTAAGCAATGGACTTTTAGACTTTACATGCAAAGCATAAGCAACAAAAGAAAAAAAAGATAAATGGTACCTCCTCAAAATTAAACTTTTGTGCAAAGGGTTTTGTCATGGAAGTAAAGACAATCTATTCAATGTAAGAAAAAGTTGGGGGAGTTCCAGGAAGAAGGCATCAGAGTAGACAGGCAGGGCTCAACTCTCTCACAAAAACAAAGGAGAAGGGGCCAAAAGCTGTCCAAGGGACTTGCTTTGGGGGTCAGCAGACTAGGACACTGCTGCACAACCCACAAGAGGACAAGGGACAGAGAGACAAAGAACCCAAAACAAACATGAGTTACTAAACCCCTTGTCAGGAAGGGCACCCAACCCACCTACCCTTGGCCCTGCTTAAGACATTAAACCTGATAAAATCCCTGGCTCACTGAAGCCGCCTAAGAGGGGAACAGACCTCTTCCTCCCTGTCAGCTGTTAAAAGGGAAGAGAAAGGGTGTGTCAGAGGGTGGAGAGTAGTTTCTCTTCAGTGAATTTAGGCCAGCAGAGCCAACTCTGAATCTCAGCTCTGGACGGAACAGAAACACGGGAAAGTGGAGGTTGAAAGAAACACTTCCATGGAAAGATTTGCCAACAAGCATCATCTTTTGGCCGGCAAGGAAAGTGCAAGGAGAAAAACTGTTTTTAGGTCTCTCTCTAGCCCCAACTCCTGGGAGAAAATCTGTGCCACATTACTGAATCCCTGGTCCAATTCTGGTAATTTAGGCTGGGCAATTACAAAGATGTAGAATAAGTCGAACGAAAAATCAAAGAAGAGCTGTGGGGGGAGAAAAAAAAAAAAAAAAAACAGTAGGCAAGAGAGAGAAAATGACCATCAGAGTAAATTCACCAACATATTCAGATATCTAGACATCAGCAAAAAATTACAAGTCATACTGGGAAACAGGCAGAGTTGGCCCACCCAAGAGAACAAACCAAATATCCCAAAGAGATACAGGATTTAAGACAAAGATAATCACACAAATCTCCTAAATCAATTCAAAGAACTGAAGGAAAATATGACTAAAAAGAAAAGGATATTAAGAAAACACTGTGTCAGCATGAAGAATAATATGAAAGTCTGCAAAGAAACCTAACAGAGCTAATGGGAATGAAAGACATGATGGATGAGATTAAAAATATATTAGAGGCACATATCGGCAGATTTGAATTCCTAGAAGACAGAATTAGTAATTTCAAGGACAAACAGCTGAATTGGAAATGACAGGAGAACAGAAAAAGAATGGAAAAAATGGAACAGAGTCTCAGGGAATTGAATGACAATGCGAAACACACAAACATATGCATTATCAGTGTCCCAGAAGGAAAAGAGAATGGAAAAGAGGTAGAAAGAATATTTGAGGAAATAATACCAAAAATTTCCAACCCTTATGAAAGACTAAATATCAATATCCAAGAAGGACAACAAACCCCAAACAGAATAAATCCAAAGAGACCTACTCCAAGACACCTACTATTCAGAATGACAAGTATCAGAGGTAAAGATAGGATTCTGAAAGCAAGAGAAAAGCAAAGCATTACATACAAGGGAACCTCAGTAAGACCATGGAGGCAAGAAAAAAGTGGTATGATGTATTTAAAGTACTGAAATAGAAAATCTGCCTTCAAAAATAAGGATGAGTTTAAAGCCTTCCTGACAAACAAAAACTTGGAGAGTACGTTACCAAAAGACCAGACTTATAAGAGATACTAAAGGGAGTGTTGCAGCCTAAAGGAAAAAAATGAGGGTAAGGGAAGCAAATGTGGCTCACCAGTTGGGCGTCAGCCCACCACATGGCAGGTCCTGGGTTCAGGTCTCCGTGCCTCCTAAAAGAAGACAAGGAGATGCTGTCCCTGCCACAACAAGCTACATGCCACCCCCACACACAACAAGCTAGACGCCTCCCTGCCACAAATGAGCTAGACACTGTCCCCGCCACAACAAGCTAGACGCCACCCCCGCCACAAGAAGCAGATGCCACAAGCCAGCAGACACCGTAGCCTATGGGGAGATGTGGCTCAGGCAGTTGGGCACTCCCTCTCATGTGGGAGGTCCTGGGTTTGGTTTCCAGTGCCTCCTGGAGAAGGAAAGCAAACAATGAGCAGAGAGAAGAAAAGACCATGGGGGGGGATGATAAATAAAGTGAATAAATAAATCTTATAAAAAAAGAAAGGGTAAGACACTTGGAGATGACTGTAGAAATGAAAACTTTAAGGAAGGATAAATTAAAGGATAAAATGAAAGATGACAATTAAGATATGACAACAGAAAGCCAAAGGATAAAATGGATGAAGTAAGTTAATGCTTTACAGTAATAACACTGAAAGTTAATGGTCTGAACTCTCCCAATAAGACACAGACTGACAGAATGGATAAAAAATTATGATCCATCTATATGCTATCTACAAGAGACTCACCTCAGATTAAGGATTCAACCAGATTGAAAGTGGAAGGTTGGAAAAAGATATTCCACAAAAAGAATAAACAAAAAAGAGCTGCAGTAGACCAGATAAATGTAAAATAACATTATACTATATGAACAATAATTACTCAGTGCAACTTGCAAATTGTTCCTGTGATCTTTATTCTGTAATTTTTTCATACAAAATAAACACTTGCTTTTAACTGAGGAGGACTGGAGGAGAGATATTTTTGGATACTTCATTTTTCTTTAACCCTTTCTTATTCATACGCTTTAATTAAAATGATCTATCTGGATCAATGACGATTTAGCATGACTACTGTTGAAGAAGATTTTTGAGTTTTTCTGCCTCATAAAAAAGTGAGTTGGCAAATTGTTCTCTGCTGTAATTCATTCCAAAAATATGTGAAGAATTCCCAAATAGGAATTTGATTATCTGGAAAGAATTATGGCCTAAATAGAAATTAAATAACTAAATCAATAATTTATTTCATTCTTAGAGATTATTATGTCCAATAGTTAGAGCTGTAATATAAAAATTAGAATTCTGTTATAATTAATTTCTATATTTATTACTTACATTTATAAATGTTTGTGTCTATGCTATTTTTTATAATTGATTATATTAAATCTAACCTGGCCTTGCATTTTGTGTTAAAATTTGTAATACCTTTCAATCTATTTTTCTATTTATTTTACAGTTTTACAATAAAGGACTTTTTAACAGCTAAAAAAAAAACCACTGATTATACACTTTGGCTAGATCATATGGTATGTGAATATATCTCAATAAAACTGTTCAATAAATAAATAATTGTGTAAAAATAGCCAGAAATAGTAGCTATGTACAGCAGGGGAAACAGAGAGATTGAGAGATGAGGAATTTTTTGTTTGTCTGTTTTTTGTTTATTATTATTATCGAAATAAGGAAAATGATTTAATAATGATTGAAGTGACGAACACACAACTATGATTATACCAAATACCACTGATTGCACACTTTGAACAAACTGTATGCTTTATTAATATGTATCAATAAAACTGATTTGTTAAGTAAATAAAAGCTGGAGTAGCAAGACGAATATCAAACAAAATAGGTTTTAAATTCAAAACTGTTACAAGGAATCAAGAAGGTCATTATTTATTAATAAAAAGAGCAAGTCACCAAAAAGAAATAACTATAATAAATATTTACAGGGGAGTGGATGTAGCTCAAACAGTTGAGCACCTGCTGTCCATGTATGATGTCCCGGGTTCAATCCCCAATACCTCCTTTAAAAAAAAAAAAAAAAAAACAATGGGGAGCAAATGTAGCTCAGTGGCTGCATGCCTGCTTCCCATGTATGTATGAGGTCTTAAGTTCAAACCCCAGTACCTCCTAAATATATATATATATATACACACACACACACATATATATACAAACGCACAAATTTTTTATGCACCTAACCTAGGTGTCCCAAGATACATGAGGCACACACTGCCAAAACTGAAGGGAGAAACAGATGTCTCTAAAATTATAGTTGGAGACTTCAATACACCACTCTCAGCATTGGACAGAACATCTGAACAGAGATAAATAGAGAGTTTGAATAATATGATAAAGGAACTAGACCTAACAGACATTTATAGAGCATTACATGCCAGAACAGTAGGATATTCATTCTTTTCAAGTACTCATGGATCCTTCTCCAGGATAGACCATATGCTGGGTCACAAGATAGGTCTCAATAAATTTAAAAAGATTGAAACTATACAAAACATGTTCTCTGATTGTAACAGATTGAGGCTGGAAATCAATATGGACAGAAAAAGGGAAAATTCATAAATATATGGACATTAAACAACACAATCTTAAATAATCAGTGGGTCAAAGAAGAAATTGCAAGAGAATTTAGTAAATATCTTGAGATGAATGAAAATGAGAATACAACATATCAAAACCTATGGGATACCGCAGTGCTGAGAGGGAAATATATAGCACTCAATGATTACATTAAAAAGAAGAAAGAGCTAAAACTGAAGATCTAATTGCACACTTGGAGGAACTAGAAAATAACAGGGGGAGAGGAAGGGGAAAGGAGGGGGAGGGAGGGGGAAGGGGAAGGGGAAGGAAAGGAAGAAATGAGAAGGGGGACATTACTACTGATCCCACAGAAATAAGAGAGATCATAAGAGGATACTATGAAAAACTGTATGCCAAAAAACTAAACAATGTAGATGAGATGGACAAATTCCTAGAAACACACAAACAACCTACACTGACTGTAGAAGAAATAGAAGACCTCAACAAACCAATCCAAAACCAGATAAAGATACTACAAAAAAAAATTTACAGACCAATATTTCTAATTAATATAGATGCAAAAATCCGCAACAAAATACTTGCAAACCCAATCCAAAAGCACATTAAAAGAATTATACACCACAATCATGTGGGATTTATCCCAGGTATACCAGGGTGGTTCAACACAAGAAAACCAATTAGTGTAATAAACCACCTTAATAAATTGAAGAAGAAAAATCACATGATCCTCTCAACTGATGCATGTTTGACAAAATCCAGCATACTTTCTTGATGAAAACACTCCAAAAGATAGGAATAGAGAGAAACCCTCTCAATATGGTAAAGTGCATATATGAAAAACCAACAGTTAGCATTGTACTCTACGGTGATAGACTGAAAGCTTTCCCACTGAGATCAGGAACAAGACAGATATGCCTACTGTCACCACTATTATTCAATATTGTGCTAGAAATTCTAGCTAGAGCAATTAGACAAGATAAAGAAATAAAAGGCACCAAAAGAGGAAAGGAAGCAGTAAAACTTTCACTATTTGTTGATTATATGATACTATACCTAGAAAATCCTGAAAAATCTACAACAAAGCTACTAGAATATGTGAGTTCAGCAAAGTGAAGGGATACAAAATTAATACACAAAAATAAATAGCATTTCTTTACACTACTGATGCGCAATCTGAGGAAGAAATCAGGAAAAAAATCCATTTTTAATAAGAGACTAAAAGGATCAAACATTTAGGAATAAACTTAGCCAAGGACATAAAGGACCTATATTCAGAAAACTACAAAAACATTGCTAAAATAAAACAAAGAAGACCTAAATAATGGAAGGATATTTTGTGTTCACGGACTGGAAGACTAAATATCATTAAGATGTCAATTCTACCCAAACTGATTAACAGATTCAACACAAGCCCCCCAAAAAAAATCCCAAATATCCTTCTTTGCAGAAATAAAAACCAATTATAAAATTTATTTGGAAGGGTAAGGAGCCCCAAAAAGTCAAAATTTTTTAAAAAGAAAAAAGTTGAAGGACTCTCACTTCCAGACTTTAAGGCATGTTACTTAGCAACAGTGGTATTAAAAAAATAAATAAATAAATAAATAATTGTATGGTACTGGCATAAAGACAAAGAGACTGACCAATGGAACCGAATCAAGAACTCAGAAGTAGACCCTCACATCTATGGTCAAGTGATTTTTGACAAGGCTCTCAAGCCTTCCCAACTGGGCCAGAACAGTCTATTCAACAAATGGTGCTGGGAGAACTGGATATCCATATCCAAAAGAAGAAAGAGAACCCGACTCACATCTTATATAAAAATTAACTCAAAATGGATTAAGGATCTAAATATAAAAGTGACAACCATAAAACTCCTAAAAGTAAATGTAGCAAATATCTTCAAGATCTTGTGATAGGCGATAGTTTCTTAAACTTCACATCCAAAGCACAAGCAACAAAAGAAAAATTAGATAAATGGGACCTCCTCAAAATTAAACACTTTTGCACCTCAAAGGACTTTATTAAAGGGTGAAAAGACAGCCAACTCAATGCAAGAAAATATTTGGAAATCACATATTCGATAAGGGTTTAAAATCCATGCTATATAAAAACATACTGAGGGGAGCAGATGTGGCTCAAGCAGTTGAGCACTCACTTCCCACACGGGAGGTGCCAGGTTCGGTTCCCGAAGCCTGTAAAAAACAAAAAAGCAACAAGCAAAACAAACAAAAAAACCAACTCAGGGAAATCAATGTGGCTCAGTGGTTGAGCGCGCAAGCTTCCCTCATACAAGGTCCCAGGTTCAATCCCCAGCCCCTGGTACCTCAAAAAAAAAAAAAAAAAAAAAAGATACTGGGGAGCAGTTGTAGCTCAGTGGTTGAGTGCTTGCTTCCTTTGTACAAAGTCCTGGGTTCAAACTCTGGTACCTCCTAAAAGAAAAAAGATACTATAACTCAATAAAAAGACAACTACCTGATTATAAAATAAGCAAAAGACTTGAATAGATAATTGTCCAAAGAAGAAATACAAATGGCAAAAACAAAAACACATGAAAAAATATTCAGTATTAGGGAAATGCAAATCAAAACTACAATGAGATATCATTTCACACCTATTAGAATGGCCACTACAAAAAAGCTGGAAAACTCTAGGTGTTGGAGATGATGCAGAGAGATAGGAACGCTTCTTCACTGTTGATGGGAATGTAGAATGGTACAGCCACTGTGGAGGACTGTTTGGTAGTTCCTAAAGAAGCTGAATATAGACTTGGCATGTGACCTGGAAATACCACTACTAGGAATATAACCAGAAGAACTGAGAGCAGTGACATGAACAGACATCTGTACACCAATGTTCATAGCAGCATTATTCACAACTGCCAAAAGATGGAGACAGCCCAGGTGTCCATTAACCGATGAATGAATGAACAAATTGTGGTGTATACACACGATGGAATATTATACAGCTGGAAGAAGAAATGAAGTTGTGAAGCATATGACAACATGGATGAACCTGGAGGACATTATGTTGAGTGAAGCAAGCCAGACACAAAAGGACAAATACTGTATGATTGCACTACTAGGAACTAAATATATTATGTAGTGTAAACTCATGGAGTTAATAATTAGAATACAGGTCACCATAAAATAGAATGAGAGTAGAGAATGGAAAGCTGAGGGTTAATCTGTGCAGAATTGTTAAAAAGGTTGTTTGTAAATCTTTGGAAATGAATGGAAATGGTTAGAGCACATCATGGTGTTTTTAACTAACAGTGATATTATACGACAGTAGTTGAAAGGGAATGGCTGAGAACGTATATAACTAGAAAGAAAGCTAAAAAATGTAACATGGGACTGTATAACATAGTGAAAACTCATGTGAAATACAAATATGGGTAATATTGCATATATGACTGTTCTCACAAAATATAAATACAAATAATCTAGACAGACGGAAACAGAATTGCAGCTATGTACAGCAGAGAAATCTTAGAGACAGAGGTGATGAAATTTTTTTGTTCATCTGGTTCTTTTTGTTTGTTTGCTTTTTCTTATTATTATTATTGGAATAATGAAAATGCTCTAATAATGACTGAAGT
Organism: Tolypeutes matacus; assembly: GCA_026826555.1. Lineage (NCBI taxonomy): Eukaryota > Metazoa > Chordata > Mammalia > Cingulata > Chlamyphoridae > Tolypeutes > Tolypeutes matacus. The sequence goes on along the minus strand of JAKSZT010053769.1, from coordinate 11,321,462 downwards.
GATGAATGCACAACTATGTGATTATACCAAATACCACTGATTGTACACTCAACAATAAAAAGACAAACAACCCAATTCAAAAATGGGCAAAAGACAAGTAGATATTTTGCCAAGGATATACAAATGGCAAATATCACATGAAAAGATGTTCAACATCACTAGCTATTAAGGAAATGCAAATCAAAACCACAGTGAGATATTATTTCACACCCACTAGAATATCTATTATTAAAAAAAAAAAAAACTAAAAATTACAAATGTGGAGAAATAAGAACACTCATTCATTGCTGGTGGGAATGTAAAATATGGTAGCCACAGTTTAGCAGTTACTCAGGAAGCTAACTGTAGAATTACCACATGACCAGGCAATCCCACTACTAGGTATATACCCAGAAGGACTGAAAGCAGGGACTCAAACACATATTCGCAACCAATGTTCACAGCAGCATTATTCACAATTACCAAAAGATGGAAACAACACAAGTGTCCAACAACTGATGAATGGAGAAACAAAATATGGTATATACATATGATGGAATATTATTCAGCTGTAAAAAAAAAAAAGAATGAAATCCTGATGCAACAACATGGGTGAACCTTGAGGACATTACTGTGTGTGAAGCCAGACACAAAAAGACAAATAATGTATGATCTCACTGATAGGAATCAATTATAATAAGCAAACTCACAGAGTTAGAATCTAGAATATAGGTCACTGGAAGATAGATTAGGGGGTAGAGAATGGGGAGAATTTCTATTTAGGTTAAGTGTAAAGGTTTGGAAATGGATAGTGGTGATGGTAGCACAGTACTGTGACTGTAATTAACAGCACTGAATTATGCATGTGAATGTGGCTGAAAGGGGAAGTTTTGGTTTGTGTTTGTCACTAGAATGAAAATTAGAAGATAAAACATGGGACTGTATAATACAGTGAACCCTTTTGTAAACAATGGACTGGGGTTAATAGTACTAGTATAAGAACATTCTTTCATGAATTATAACAAATGTATGACACTAATACAAGGTGTTAATAATAGTGTAGTATATGGGAAAAAATACACCTAATGTAAACTATGGACTATAGTTAATAGTGCTATTTTAGTAATCTTTCATCAATTGTAGCAAAGGTACCACACTAATGCAAAGTGTCAACAATAGGAGGATATATGGGAATGTTGTATTTTTCACATGACTTTTCTGTAAACCTACAACTTCTCTAATTAAAAAATAATATTTTTTAAAAAGGACATTATTGAGACATAAGAAAAACTGGAATTATAGAATGCAAGCTTTCTATCAGCATTAAATTTCTTGAACTTGATAACTACACTTTTAAGGTAATTACATAAGTGAAGATCCTTGTTTGGAAGTATTACGTGTTCAAGGAGTATGGTGTGTAAAACCTGCTCTCAAATGTTCAGATGATAAATAGAGGGGGGGAGGGAGGGAGGGAAGAAGGAAGGAAGAAAGGGCAGACAAAGTTGGCAAAATGTTAAAATGGTAGATCTGGGTATCTGGGAGGGTGGGGGTATGCTGGATTTCTTTGTATGGGGTTAGTATTAGTTTTGCAACTGTCCTGTAAGTTTGAAATTATTTCTAAATAAAAAGTTTAAAATATTAAAAAAAAACAGGAAAAAAATTAAGCCAACAGAAAAAAATGACAGATGTAAACTTAACAATCTTTCAAGAAACAATCTTATAAAAGTCCCCTAGATGGGGCTATAACTTCACAAATACAACAGTCTCTCAGACTCTGGCAATTATTGTGTGTAATTCTGAAATCACTATCACTACATTGCTCTTTTTTTTTTTTTTTTTTTTTTTACTCAGTGTGTTATGAACATACTACTCATAATTCAGGTATAGTCCTAGCTGTAGCTATCTGTCTTCTAAATTGCACTAAATAATGTCTGGTAAAAGTTAGACATTGAGAATGGTAATGATAAATACATTCCTGGAATTTTAGTTTTTGTTTTTGTTGGGAAGGACATGGGTCAGAGAGAGAGGGGAGGAAAAATCAATCAGGCTGCTATTTACCTGTGCCCAAAATGTTACTGCATCCTCTACATGACTTCCAACCACATCTTCAACTAAAACCAAAACACAATGCAAAGAAAATTAGAAATTAATCAATATCATCTAGCTCTTACTAAAATAATGTGAGGTATCAGTACCTTTATTGTAATGTATATCTTCATCCATTTTCACAATTCCCGAAAAACTAAAACAATATAATACCTTGAATTAGGTTACAATAATCAGTCCAATAACAGTGATTAAAAACTAAACCACGTAATGATAAAATTCTTACAAGTATGTTTTGTCCTGAATAAAGTTAGCAAAATTCAAACCCTATGTTAAAACCTACAAAGATATTTTCTTCAATAATTATTTATTCATTTTATTGAGTATATTGTATTTTGCAATTTCATCATATATAATTTCTACTGTTAAAATAATATCTTTAGCCAAATTTTTACAAATTTATACTGGATATAGTTCAGGCACATTTTGATTAATTATATAAATTAATACCTCAGAACAATGTGCACATTATTTTTTAAAAATTGATGCCCTCCCAAACAAGAGTAGGACTTCCACAATTTAAACAGAGAAATACTACAAAAATAGAAAGAATAAATACTTCAGATTGGTAACTAATTTTATTTCAGAGGCACAGTGGTTACTACTTTTTGAGATATCCTGGGATTAAAGACAGCAAAATTAACTGAATTTCAAAAATAATTTTCATTGCATAATATACTGTACCAACTTGCAAAATATTTCAAAAGAAGCCAATTACTTCATAATTTTTTTCTTAATACACTAGAATATTGCATTTTCCACTCATAAAATGTTAGTTCTTTGAAGGAAAGTGAAAACATAGATTTTTTTTTAAGACCTTTAAAAGTTATCTAAGAACACAATACTCAAATGCTCTCTAGCTATAGAAAGCGAAGTTATTAACTGTGTCACAGAACAAAAAAGTTCATAAAACTTTAGTCTTCTGATATTTATTGCAACTTAATAAATATTCTTTTAAAATATATTAACACCAAAACGTGTTCAAAACAAGGATTCTTCCACTAATACGGGTCAAAAAGTAAATTACAAAGAATTTTAAAAGTCAGTTGAACAAAAGTTTGTAAAACTGAGTTGGACTCTGTTTAAGGAGAGAATATATTTCTCTATAAGCCATTAAGTCTTAAATTTAGTATAAATAAAATATTTCTAGAATAGGTTAGTTTGGAAACATAAAATGGAGAAAAATAACATTTCTGCAATGATTATTAAATAACTGATGCTGTACCCACTTTCTGCAAGCCTGGATTACCAAATGGCACTTCCTACTGCTCCAAATCTCCACTTCATGACAAGAATTTGTAATAAGTGGGTGGGTACAGGTAGTTAGTTCCTTGACATGTTTTATTGGGAATTTTTTGGTTAAATGGCACCAAAATTTGCGAGAGGGGAGGAGGAGGAAGAATTCCACCTCAGGTTGGGCCTGCGTGTCCGTCTTCGCAGATAACACTCGGACCCTAGTTATGTGCAAAGCGGTTTCATCTCCCAGCACCACACTCAAAAATCTGGAAACCTATCACCCTCAGCAGTGGCGGACGGCTCGCAGACAGAAGGCCAGGTAATGGGGCCTCGCCCCATACTTCTTGACCTACACTTCAACCAGCGATGAAAATACGGCCATTGAAGCGGCCACCTACGCAGCTACCAGTCACATTCCTACTAACCTCACACTTTCCACCACAGACGCTCTAGAGAAGCGACCCCGGCCCCACATGCTGGGCCCTCAATCCTCTGTCAGCTACTGCGCTCGACCTCAACTTGCTGTCGCGCACGTGCAAAGTCTTACCGCGCGCGCCTCGGCGTTTCCGGTCGACGGGGTCCCACCCTGCGCTTGCGCACAAGTCGTTGCGCCATCGCCTGGGTGTGGCGGGAGCCGATGCCTAGCTCACGTGGCCGCCAAGAGCTCGGGCCTGGGCGAGTTGCGCCAGGCTGAGCGCGGTGTGTCGGCTCCGCTTTGTGCTCGCAGCTGTCGGCCCGCATGCGTCAAGCAGCTCACAGAGGCTGCGCTCTGGGCTCTTGTAGACCTGGATCCCTTCTGCACCTGCGGGCTCATTCTTTTTACGAGGCTTCAAATGATGACATAAGACAGCAGCGTGGGTTTCATGGTCTTAGCTAATTTGTTCACGTTGATTTAAATTGTAAAGAAGCGAACTTAGGAGAACCCCAACACTCTTTTACAAGATGGAAAACATAAACAGACTTTGGTAAATGATAAGGTGTTTCAGATAATTAGTAGCTTTACAACCATTTCTTAACCCAACTCTAGCAACGCCATCTCTCTCTACTACCATCACAACTTTTTCACGATGTTGGGGGAGGGGCAGAGAATTAATGTATCTTAGCTGCCCAGCTATATGCAGATATTACATTTTGTGGCAAATCTTGCCGAACAGAAAGGAAATTATTGCCAAAAAAAAAAACTGCCCATATTCAAAGTGCACAATTTGATAAGAGCTGACTAATAAATACACTGGTGATATCCTATAATCAAGATAAACATATGTCACCCTGAAAAGTTTCCTAATGCCCCCTTGAATATCCGGCTTACCCTCACCACACCCCCTGCAGTAACCACTGGTCTGTTTTCTGTCACCATCCATTAGTTTAAATTTTCTAGAATTTGATATTAAGAGAATCATATAATATGTACTTTTGTGGGTGGCGGGGGGGCTGGTTTCTTTCAGCATAATTTTTTTTTTAGAGTGCTCCATAAAAGGAATAGGATTTTAATTTTTTTTTTTTTTTGCCATTTTCAGGTTATGAAAAATAGCATATACTTAAGTTAAAAAGCTATAAAAGTTAAAACAAAACAACAAGAATATGTCACCCATAAACTCACAACCCAGAGGTAGCCTCCATTTACATTTTAAAGAATTTTCTTCAACTAAAAAAGGATTTTTTATAAACACATATGCATAATATGAACTCAAGACATAAAATACAGAAAAAAAATTCTTTTGGTAAATTATTTGAGAATATTTTGCTTACAACATCTTTTACAAGTTCCCACACAGCCTAACTGGCCTCATAATAAATAGGTGTATCAAGGAAAGAAGGAATCTAATAAGCTTTTCTGTGCTTGGCTCATAGAAGAGCAAAGCATACTTGATGCTATGGCATATACACTTACAGTAAAGTCAGGCCACACACAGAAGATCTTTAAGAGTTATTTATGCTCTATGATGCCCTTGTCTCTTTTTTTTTTTTTTTTTTTTTTTTTTTTTTGGCACTTCTTGAAGTTATTGGTACCTATTGGTCTCATAAGAGAAATAAACAGTGTTGCATTTTGTGGTAGATACCTGTTGCTACCGCTGCCCATAGTCCATTTGCCCTTTTTTTTTTTTTTTCATAGAAGCACCTTGATTTTCCTCTAGAGAACCATTTCTTCCCCACACTCAGCCCATATATGGATCACATTTTGCACACACCCAACTGTGGAGACAATGGCCTGAGCAAAAATGAGGTCTGGTGCCACTTTTGTAGCAAGAGAAGAGAGATGTCTAAGAATGGAACTAAGCCAAAGGAAGCAGAGCCCGGAAACAGGGAGGGAAAAAAAAAAACATCTAGCAATGTTATTGAGTTCCTTCATCAAGCCACACCTGAAACCAAGCTTACTTTCAATAGCTGAATTCATTCTTTTTTTTTTTTTAAGATACTTAGATTACATAAATGTTACACAGAAGATATAGGGATTCCCATATGCCCTACTCCCCACACCTCCCACACCCTCCCACATGAACACCCTCCCACACCCTCCCACATTAGTGTGGCACATTCATTGCAATTGATAGCATAATTATTTTTGAGATTCATCCATTTTGTCATGTGTATCAATAGATCATTGTTGTTTTTTTAAGATTTATTTGATTTATTTATTTCTCCCCGCCCCCTCGTTGTTTGCATTTGCTGTGCCCGTTTGTTGTGTGCTGGTCTTCTCTTTCTAGGAGGCACCAGATGTGAACCCAGGGACCTCCCAGGTGGGAGGGAGGCGCTAATGGCCTGAGCCACCTCCACTCCCTGCTTTGTTGCATCTCTCATTGTGTTTCCTTTCTGTCACTTGGTTGTGTCATCTCACTGCGTCATCTTGTTGCATCAGCTTGCTGCACCAGCCCGTCATATCAGCTCCCCATCTTGAACGACTTCTCCAGGAGGTGCTAGGAACACAACCCGGACCGCCTATATGGTAGGGGGGAACTCATTCGTCTGAGCCACATCCACTTCCCCCTAGATCATTGTTTTTTATTGGTAGTATTGTTCCATTGTATGCATATACCACATTTTATCTACCTTTTGATTGGCATTTGGATTGTTTCCAGTTTGGGATTATTTCAAATGAAGCTGCTATGAACATTATGTACCAGTCTTGTGTGGACGTAAGCCTTCATTTCTCTTCAGTGGAATGGCTGGGTTGTATAATTTAACAGTTTAAGGAACTGCCAACTATATTACAAAGTAGTTAGGGTCTTTTTATATTTCCACCAGCAGTGTTCAAGAGTCCTAATTCCTCTATATCCTTGCCATCATTTGGTATGGTCTGTGTGTTTAATTTTAGATGTGTGTGTTTTAATTTGCATATCCTTACTGACTGAAAATGTTGAGTGTCTTTTCATGTGTTTATTTTCCATCCATATATCTTCTTTGGTGAAGTGTTTGTTCAAAACTTTTCTCATATTTTTCTGGATTGTTGGTTTTCTTATGAGTTTCAAAATTTCTTTATATATTGTGGATATAACTCCTTCAGATTTGCACATATTTTCTCCCACTTTATTCTTGTCCTCATACTCTAAACAGAGTATTTCAAAGAGCAGAAGTTTTTAATTTTGATGAAGTGCAATTTATCTATTCTTTTATGGATTGTGCTTTAGCTAAGAAATCTCTGATTAACTCAGTTCACAAAAGTTTTCTCCTATATTTTCTTCTAAAAGTTTCATAGGTTTAGTCTTTACATTTAGGTCTATAAACCTATTTTTTAAAAGATTTATTTTTATTTATTGATCCCCACCACCCCCACCACCCCCACCACCACCACCGCGCTCACTGTCCTCTGTGTCCATTCACTACACATTCTTCTGTGTCTACTTGTCTTCTCTTCTCGTTTTCTGTTTAGGAGGCATGGGGAACCGATCTCAGGACCTTCCTACATGGGAGAGAGGCACTCAGTCGCTTGAGCCACCCCAGCTCCCTGGTTTGTTGTGTCTCTGTCTCTCTTCTGTCTCTTTTTTGTTGTATCATCTTGGTGGGCCAGCTCACTTTCACCGGGAGGCCCACGGGAACCAAACCTAGGATCCTCCATATGGTAGACAGGAGCCCAATCACTTGAGCCATGTCCGCTTCCCTATATACCTTTTTAAATTAACTTTTGTATAAGGTGTGAGGCATGAATTAAAATTCTTTTTTTTTTTTTTTTTTGTATGTGGCTATCCAATTTTTCCAGCACCATTTGTTGAAAACAATATCCTTTCTCCACAGAATTGCCTTTGCACTCTTGTCAAAGATCAATTGAGGGGTGCGGATGTGACTCAAATTGTTGGGCATCCATCTCCCGTATGGAGGGACCTGGGTTCAATCCCTGAGACCTCCTGGTAAAATTTTAAAAAATATAGAGGGCGCGGGGGCGGCCAGGCCCCACGCATGGACGTGCCAGGCCCCACCGAGCCACACAGCAAGATGATGACATAACAGGAGAGTGACACAAGGGAGAGCCATGAGGAGATGTGCCGTAAAACCAGGAACTGAGGTGGCACAGGTGGCAGAATGCCTCTCTCCCGCATCGGATTTTTTCCCACGATCAAATCCCAGTGAAGACAGAAGGACAAGGATGAGAAGGGAGGGCAGGAAACAGACACAGAGAATTGCCCAAAGAATGAACACAAAACAGCAAAAATGTGTGTGTGGGGGGGTTGAAATGGATAAAAAGCAAATAAATAAATAAATCTTTAAAAAAAATCAATTTACCTTATACATTGTGGGTCTATTTCTGGATTCTCTATTCTATTACATTGGTCTATTTGCTTTCTTTCTACTAATTTCTGGATTGCTTGTGGGGTTTTTGCAATTGGCTGGTTCTCTGATTAGATTCAAAGGCACTAATGACTCTGTAATCAAGATGCCACTGATAGTCCATGGCATGAGTTAGCAATAAAGAAACACAAAATATCACCACTGAATACAGCTACTCACATGCTTATAAGAGGCAAGACTCTGCATGAGAGTGTTTTTACCGTAACAGAGTTATATGGAGTTAAAAAGTGTAACCATGTTGGCTAGTTGTTCCTAAATACAGCAGATACCGTTATAAAAGAAAGGGATGAGCTAGAGGCTTTAAATTTGCAACTTAACCACCGCCTGAAAGACGTGAAAGTTTCTCTGTGCCCTGAAAGAAAATCTTATTTTGTGTGACCACAAACTTGAGATCTCTGAAAAACAGACCAAAAGCTTCATTGTGCAAGTAGCAGTTATAACGGAAACTAAATTCACTACCTTGCAGGGTGTTAGCCGTTAAAGTGAGGGAATTGATTGGAAAGGAATGGGATCTTGAAAATTGGAATGGAGACATATGGGTTCATAATTATGGCAGTGGGGACATTGAAACACTAAAATCTGCTGTGTCTTTGCTAGATAAACCTGTAATAGTCTGCTCTGAGGAAACAGTTTCCTGGCGTTCAGTATGTCCTGCGTAAAACAGTTTTCCAACTTCCAGTCTGCCTAAGGAGTCTGCCATCCAACCTCCACCTGAAGAAACTAATCCTGTTTCACCAGATGAAACAGCAGTGGAATGCCCTGAGGTAATTGGTTTGCAAGAAACTTCTAATCCTTCTCATTACCCACACCCACAATACCTCTTTTATTCCAGACCTATAACTTGACTAAAGTCTCAAGAGGTCCCAAAAGATGAAGTAAAAAGTTGTGACCCATAAGGAAGTACGATATACTACAAAATAACTGCATGAGTTTCCCAATTTATATAGACAGAAAACAGGGGAATATGTGTGGGAATGGATATTAAGGGTGTGCGATAATGGTGGAAGGAACATAAAGTTGGATCAGGCTGAATGTATTGATACGGGCCCACTAAGCAGAGATTCTGGATTTAGAATCTAACCCTGAGGGGTTAGAAAGTGTTCTAACAGTTTCTTTGGGTGACTGGCTAAAACATGGACCAAAAGATGGCCAACATTACCTGAGGTCAATATGCCAGAACTGCCATGGCATAATGTAGATGAGGGGATCCAAAGGCTTAGAGAGATTGGAATGCTAGAGTGTATCTATCAAGTAAGGATGCTCACCCACCCCAGGAATGTCTAGAGGACACACCTTTCACCAGGACTGTGAAGAATAAATTTGTGAGACTAGCTCCATCTTCCCTGAAGAGTTCTGAGGTTGCTCTTCTCTGTAGTTCAGATATTACCATGGAAAGGCTGTCACTAAACTGGGATCCTTAAACACAATGGATATGTTAGGCCCTCAAAGTGGGAGAAGCCAAATGGCAGCACTTAATCACCAAAGACAATGTAGGCGTGGCTACCACAATGATCAGCAAAGTAGCAATCAAAATAGTCAGAACTTCTAGGAAGATGGTGTCGAAGTAGGTAGGCAGAGCTCAACTCTCTCACAAAAAAAAAAAAAACAACAGAGAAAGGGCAAAAACCTACCATAGGGAGCTGCTTTGGGGTTCTACAGAACAAGAAAGTGCTGTGCATCATCCAGGAGGGAGCGGGACAAAGAGACAAAGAGGCCAAAGGAAAGCCAGGAGTTACTTGCCCCTGTGGCTGGAAACAGCACATATACCCCACCCTCAAGGCAAATAGCCTTGGTAAAACCCCTGACTCACTGCAGCCAACTGAGTTGGAGGGAACATTACCTGGGAGGAAGAGGGTTCTGGCAGAGGGTGGAAAGTGGTTTATTTTCAGTGATTTTGGACAGCTTAGCCCCCTTTGAATCTCAAAGGGGACCCCTGCCAGCACTGAAGTGGCCCCAGAGAAAGGGAAGGGGGGCGGATCTGATCAGGCAGGCTGTCCTGGGAGAGGGAGGAGCTAGGTCAGAGAAGGGGTGGAGACAGGCACCTAACAAGCCCAGCTCAGGCAAACTGTTAAAAACCCAACTCCCTTGAGGGAAAAGGGGCAGGAATAACCAGATAAGCTTTCAGAAGCCTACTTAACCTGTGGAGGGGGTGTACTTCAGTGTAGGAATTCCTATGTTGCATATACAAGGGCCCTGGTTCGATTCCTGGTACCTCCCAAGAGAAGGGATCCAGTGAGTGATCCACTGGGTTATCAGGCACTCAGCCAACACCAGGGAATATATAGATTGAGATATTTTTTGTTGTTTTAGGTTTCTTTGGATCTGTTATATTTTTTTAATTGGTTATTTTTCTTCTTCTTCCTTATTTTATTTGGTAAATAAATTAATGTGGAGGGAAGGCTGCAGGGTGACTGATGAGCACCGGCAGCCTGAGAAGCTCCCTAAGGGCCTAAGAAGGAAGGCTGTTTTACTTGGCTTGTATTTTTTGTTGTTGTTTTGTTTCTTGTTTGTTGTCTTTTCCCTTTCTTTGTTTCCTTTTTTTCTTTTACCTATTTTTTCTACCTACTTTATGTCTTTTCTTTCCTTCATTTTCCTATCCTCTATCTTCTGTTGCTTTTCTTTCATTCTACCATTTCTTGGTCTTCATTTATTCTTTTTATTTTTTCCTCTCCCCCCTTTTTTTTTCTTCTCTTCTCATCTTTCCAGCCTTTTAATTCACTCTATTTTATTCTTTATTTTCTTTCTTATTTCATTTTTTTCTATTCTACCTTTTTTCTTCTTCTCTTTTTAACTTTATTTTGTACATTTAATAATTGAAAATATACACAATTAAAAACTAAAAAGTAAACAGAGATGAATAAATATATACATTTCTCAATTAAATGTAATGGATACATGCAAATTTTTTTTAATCAAAAAATATATTACATAATATATTTGGTTCATAGTAACACATTCATACAGTATTTGTCCTTTTGTGTCTGGCTTGCTTCACTCAACATAATGTCCTCCAGGTTCATCCATGTTGCCAATTTTGTGAAAATTTCAGCTATTATTTCCTCAGATACTCTTTCTGCCCCTTTTCCTTTCTCTTCCCCTTCTGGAACTCCCATGACACGTATGTTCTTGTGTTTTGTGTTGTCATTCAACTCTCTGAACCCCTGCTCAATTTTTCCCATTCTTTTCTCTCTCTGTTCTTTTCTCTCTTTAATTTTAGCTGCTCTGTCTTCGGTATCACTTATTCTTTCTTCTTTCATTTTGAGTCTGCTGTTGTATGCCTCAAATGTATTTTTGACTTCACCTATTGTGTCTTTCATTCCCATGAACTCCATTACTTTTCTGTTCAAGATTTCAAATTCTTCTTTGCGTTCACTCAATGACTTCTTGATGTCATTTATCTCTTTAACTATATTCTGTTTCATCTCATTAATTTGATTTTGGAAATTTTTGCTCATCTCACTGATTAGTTCTCTCAAATTCTGCACCTCTTCTGGGACTTTGCTGTATTCCTTTCCTTGGGCCATGACTTCTATTTTCTTAGTATGGCTCGTAATTTTTTGCTGGTACTTAGGCATCTGGTTAGTTTGTATTTTACTTAGATGCTCTATCTCTTTCTCTTTTATGGGGTTTTAGTGGCAGGAGGCTGTGAGTTACTACAGCTTTTTGATTTTTGGCTCAACCTTGATTGTTAGGATTGTTCTGCTGGTTGCTCAAAACTGGGCACTGGACCCAGTAATTGGTTGTAGAGTCGTTTCCTAGGGCCTTGGGCAGGGAGGCTATAGAGGCCAGGAAAAGCCTCTCTTACTTATTAATTTTCTTATGTGCACTTCCTTGGTCTGCCAGGTGATGGCACTTGTTGGAAGGTCTCAATTCAATGCCTAGTCAGAGCATATTTGTTGTGACACAGACCAGATCAATGTGATAGAGCTTCCTGTCTGGGGGCTAAGAGCCCTCTGATTCAAACTTTCTGAGACAGTCCTCCAGACTTTTCTCGTAGCGCCCCCCTTTTCCTAGCTAGGAAATATTTCCACTCCCTTCTGAATCCTCAACAATCAGCCCCTGTTAGTAGAGGAGGAGACTGGGAGGTTTGTAAATCTTTAGCCCCTTGCAGGCGCAGCCCCACCCAGCCTGCAAGGGCTCTTGGGACAGGGTAGACCAAACCTGTGAGTCAAAAGCAGGGTCAGCCCCAGGCTATCTCTCCCCTCTCCCGTGGAGTCCTCAACAATTAGTCCAGCCTAGAAGAGAGGGAGGTTGCGAGGGTTGGATTTCTCCAGTCCCTTCTAGGCTCCCAGGGCCAACCGCAGTGTGGAAGGGTCCGTGGGGCTCCACAGCCCAAATTTCAGGTCAGAACCTGAGTCAGCCTAAGGCTGTGTCCCTCTCTCTTCTCTTTCCAGGAGTGGTAGATCCCTGGAGCCCCCTTTGTCTGTGGTCACAGGCCCAGAGGCCCGAGAATTCTGAAGAATGAGGGGTAGGGTCCCGGCAGTAGCAGAAGCTGCTACTTGCAACTCACGGTTCTGTTGTCGCGATTTTCCTCTTCTGTCCCTCTCTCCTCTGGGTGGTGTGCAGCCTTCACCTGCTGTCCTAAACCCTAGAAGATCTTTTTCAGGGCTGTTTCAGCTTGTCCTCTAGCTATTTTTCTGAGAAGAGATTCCCGTGTCTTACTAGTCTGCCATCTTCCCGGAAGTCCTCTACCTTTTTTATTCTTATCCCTTTTTATTTTTATGATATTTGACTTGTATTGCGTATTTATTTTCCTAGCTCTTGTATGGTTCCTCTTCTACCTTTAAAATTTTTTTTAAGATATATTTTATTTATTTATTTCTCCCCACTCCCTTGTTGTTTGCACTTGCTGTTTCTGTTCATCTTCCTTGTTTCTTTAGGAGGCATCAGGTACTGAACCCAGGAACTCTGATGTGGGAGATAGGCACCTAATTGCTTGAGCCACCTCTGTTCCCTTACCTTTTGTATTTTTATAACTATTATTCTTTTTCTCTTCTTATCTCTTTCCTTTTCTATGGTCCTAATTTTTTTCCCAAGGAAACACAGGCAACTACTAGGATATAGAATAAAGGAACCAAGTGCCAAAAAGGTTACCTTACCCCCCACACACACACACACACACAAAATAAAGCCCCAAAATAGAAAGAAAAGTTAGCCAACCAAATAATCCCATTAAGATAAACAGATGCCCAGACACCAACAAAAAATTACAAGCCATACTAAGAAACAGGAAGACATGCCCCAGTCTAACAAACAAACTAAAAAACAGGAGATGCAGAACATGGAACAACTAATCAAGGATGTCCAAACAAATATCATGAACCAACTTAATGAAGTGAAGGAAGAGATAAAGGATATTAATACACAGGGGGAACATACTGAAGAAATTGTAAACATACATAAAAAGATAACAGATTTGATGGTGATTAATGGCACAATGCAAGAAATAAAAAATTCAGTGGAAGCATGTATCAGATTTGAACAGGCAGAGGAAAGAATCAGTGATATTGAAGACAGTACATCTGAAATCAGACAGATAGTATAACAAATAGATAAAAAGATTTTTTTAAATCCAGCAAGGACTCAGGGATTTAAATGACAACATGAAACACAGAAACATATGCATTATAGGCATCCCAGGGGGAGAAGAGAAGGGAAAGAGGGCAGAAGGAGTTGGAGGAAATAATGGCTGAAAATTTCCCAACTCTCTTGAGGGACATGGACATACATGTCCATGAAGCACAGCACACCACAAACAGCAGAAATCCTAACAGGCCTACCCCAAGGCATACACTTATCAAATTGTCCAAAGCTCAAGACAAAGAGAAACTACTGAAAGCAGCAAGAGAAAAGAGATCCATAGCATACAAGGGAATCTTGATAAGATTAAATGCTGACTTCCCATCTGAAACCATGCAGGCAAGAAGGAAGTGGTATGACATACTTAAGGTGCAAAAAGAAAAAACTGTTAGCCAAGAACTCTGTATCCAGCAAAGCTGGTATTCAAAAATGAGGGAGAGTTCAAAATATACACAGATAAACAAAAATTAAGAGGGCTTGTCAACAAGAAACCTGCCCTTCAAGAAATACTAAAGGGAGTTCTGCAAGTTAAAAGGAAAAAACAGGAGAGAGAGGGTTGGCAGAGAGTGTGGGAAGGAAGATTAATGGTAAGAATAATTAAAATTACTAAGAATACCCAAAGTGATCAGCCTGCTACCTGGTGGCAGGTTGATTACATTGGCCCACTTATATCGTGGAAGGGGCAGCAATTTGTTCTAACTGGAATTGATATGTCCTCCAGATATGGGTTTGCCTTTCCTGCATACAATGCTTCTTCCAAAACTACTGTATTAGTCAGCAAAAGGGGTGCTGATTCAAAATACCAGAAATCAGTTGATCTTTATAAAGGGTATTTATTTGGGGTAGAAGTTTACAGTTACCAGGCCATAAAGCATAAGTTTCCTCCTTTACCAAAGTCCATTGCCACGTGTTGGAGCAAGGCAGCTGCTGACATTTGTCAGGGTTCAGGCTTCTTGTGGTCCTCTCTTCCTGGGGCTCTGTTGCTCTCCGGGCTCAGCTCCTGTTTCCTCCACAAGGTCAGCTGCAGACTATGAGGCTCTCTAGGCTCTGCCTCTCTCCACAAGGCCAGCTGAGAACCATCAGGTGAACAGCTCGTCTCTTTTCCTGGATCCTTCTCTCCTTTCTCACGACCAAGATCCTCTGTATGCTTACTTCCCCCGGCTCCAGCATTAACACTCAGCATCAGAACTCCAACATCAAAACTACAACTCGAAAACTCCAACTCTGTCCTTTGCCATGTCTTTTATCTTTGAGACCCCACCCACCAAGGGGCAGGTCTCAATGCCCTACTGATGTGGCCCAATCAAAGCCCTTATCATAATTTAATCACGCCCAGAAACACAGACCAGTTTACAAGCATAATCCATACCTAGTTTAGGAATTCATAACTATATCAAACTGCCACACAGCAAAACAGGTTTCAGCTGGTGCAATATGCCTTCACTGTCCTACCACGGGGGTATATCAATCCTCCAGTCCTATGTTATATTGTCTGCAGGGACCTTCCTCCCATTAGACATCACATTGGTCCATTATATTGATGATATCATGTTGTTTGGACCTAATGAACAAGAAGTAGCAACTACACTAGACTTACGGGCAAAGCATTTATGTGTCAGAGGATGGGAGATAAATCCAACAAAAACACAGGGGCTCATCCATGTTGCCATATGCTTTATGACTTCATTTCTTCTTACAGCTGCATAATATTCCATCGTGTGAATAGACCACAGTTTGTTTATCCATTCATCTGTTGATGGACACCTGGGTTGTTTCCAACTTTTGGCAATGGTGAATAATGTGGCTATGAACATCGGTGTGCAGATGTCTGTTCGTGTCACTGCTCTCAGTTCTTCTGGGTATATACCCAGTAGTGGTATTGCAGGGTCACATGGCAAGTCTATATTCATTATGTTGAGTGAAGCAAGCCAGACACAAAAGTACAAATACTGTATGAATGCATTACTATGAACCAAATATATTGTGTAATATATTGTTTGATTCAAAAAAAAAAAAAAAATGATATGTACCCATTACATTTAATTGAGAAATGTATATATTTATTCATCTGTGTTTACTTTTTAGTTTTTAAATGTTTATGTTTTCAATTATTAAATGTACAAAATAAAGTTAAAAAAATAAAAATAAAAAAATACAGGAGCCTGCGAATATTCTCGCTGTCCTGATTTTGTGATAACCAGGGTAGGCTAAACATTTGCTATATTAGAAACCATGCATGTGTCCCCAGACCTAGTTTTTCTCCCTAGGTTTGGTTTTTAGAATGCTGGTGATAAACTAAGGCTGATTTATTATATGACCATCTTGTATGGGAAAAGACTATAACTTGGGGTATCTTTGGTCAACCTTAAGAGATAGAGCAGGGGGATGGATGTGGCTCCGGTATTTGGGCGTCCATCTCCCATATGGAGGGACCTGGGTTCGTTCCCCAGGACCTCCCAATAAAAATAAATTTAAAAAAAAGAAAAAAAAAATATATATATATATATGTAGAAGGCGCGTGGGCCACCAGGCCCCATGAGTGGGTATGCTGCCAGGCCCCGCGAGTGACACAGAAAGATGATGACATAATAGGAGAGTGACACAAGGGAGAGCCAAGATGAGAGACACCGAAAAAACCAGGAACTAAGGTGGCACAGGCAGGATGCCTCTGTCCCACATCGGAGGTTCCGAGGATCAAATCCCAGTGAAAACAGGAAAAGGATTAGAAGAAAGGGCAGGAAACGGACACAGAGAGTTTCCCAGCAAATGGACACAGAATCAGCAAAAACGGGGGGGGGGCAAAAATGGATAAAAGTAAATAAAATAAATAAATCCTTAAAAAATGTATAGAGGAGAAAAATACGGACTATAGTTAGCAGTAATACTTTGATGATGCTCTTTCATGATTTGTTAACAGATGTTTCACAACAATGCAGGGTGTTTGTGGGGGGGTTGATGTGTGGTAGCCCTGTGTGATGTTATGCATGTTTGTTTTGTAAGATCATGATGTTTCCTGAACACTTATAATTTATGTATGTTCATGTATGAATGATATACTTCAATAAATTGTTTTTTAAAAAAAAATACAGGGGCCTTGCACTTCAGTGAAATTTCTAGATGTCCAGTGGCGTGGGTCATGTCAAGATACCCTTTCTAAACTGAAGGTTAAGCTGTTCCATCTGGACCTTCCTACAACAGAAAAAGAGGCACAATGCCTAGTTGCCCTCTTCGGATTTTGGAGACAACACATTCATTCGGGTATGCTACTTTAGCGCATTTACCGAATGACCAGAAAGCTGCTAGTTTTGAGTGGGAACCGGAACAAGAGGAGGCTCTGCGACAGGTCCAGGCTGCTGTGCAAGCTGCACTGCCACTTGGGCCATATGATTCAGCAGATCCAATGGTGCTGGAACTGTCAGTGGCAAATAGAGAGCCTCTGGCAGGCCCCCATAGAATTGCAATGCAGACCCTTAGGATTTGGGGGCAAAACCCTGCCATCCTCTGCAGATAACTCTCTTCTTTTCAGAAGCAGCTTTTGAGCTGCTACTAGGCCTTAGTAGAGACCACAGGCTTAACCATGGGCCACAAAGTTACCATAAGAACTGAGTTGCCCATCATGAGCTGGGTGTTGTCTGACGCACCAAGCCATAAAATGGGGCATGCAGAGCAGCACTCCATCATAAAATGGAAGTAGTATATACAAACTAGGGCTCAAGTGGGTCCTCAAGGCACAAATTACATGAGGAAGTGACCCAAATACCCATGGCCCCCACTCCTGCCACATTACCTTCTTTTCCCCAGCACACAGCTACTATGGCCTCTGGTGAGTTCCTAACAATCAGTTGACTGAAGAAGAGAAAACTTGGGCCTGGTTTACAGATGGTTCTGCACAATATGCAAGTTCCACCTGCAAGTGGACAGCTGTAGCACTACAACCTCATTTTGGGAAATCCCTAAAGGTCAGTGGTGAGGGGAAATCCTTCCAGTGGGCAGAACTTCTAGCAGTGCTTCTGGTTGTTCATTTTGCTTGAAAGGAGTAATGGCCAGAGGCACATCTGTACACTAATTCATGGGCTGTCACCAATGGTCTGGCTGAATGGTCAAGGACTTGGAAGGAACATGATTAGAAAATTGGTGACAAAGGTCTGGAGAAGAGGAATGTGGGTAGATCTGAGTGGGCAAAAAAACGCATAAAAACATTTGTGTCCCATGTGAATATTTACCAGCAGGTGACTTCAGAGGAAGATTTTAATAATTAAGTGGATAAGATGACTCATTCTGTGGATAACAGTCAATCCAGCCACTCCTGTCATTACCCAATGGACTCATGAACAACGTGGCCATGGTGGTAGGGATGGAGGTTTTGCATGGGCTCAGAAGCATGGACTTCCCCTCACCAAGGCTGACCTGGCTAGAGCCACTGCTCAGTGCCCAATCTGCCAAGAACAGAGACCTACACTCAGTCCCCAATATGGCACCGTTCCCCTGCTATCTGGTGCCAGGTTTATTACACTGGACCACTTCCATCATGGAAGGGTCAGTGATTTGTTCTAACAGGAATACTCTGGATATGGGTTTGCCTTCCCCGCATGCAATGCTTCTGGCAAAACTACATGCATGGACTTACAGAATGCCTTATCCATCATTGTGGTATTCCACACAGCATTGCTTCTGATTAAGGAACTCAATTCATGCAAATTAAGTGTGGGTATGGGCACATATTCATGGAATTCACTGGTCTTACCATGTTCCCCATCATCCTGAAGCAGCTGGATTGATGGAACGGTGGGTGGAATGGCTTTTTGAAGACTCAATTACGGTGCCAACTAGGTGGCAATGCCTTGCAGGGCTGGGGCAATGTTTTCCAGGAGGCTGTATATGCTCTAAATCAAAGTCCATTCTATGGTACTGTTTCTCCTTTAGCCAGGATTCATGGGACCAGGAACCAAAGGGTGGAAATGGAAGGGCACCACTCACTATTACCCTAGTGATCCACTAGAAAAAATTTTGTTTCCTGTCCCTGCAACCTTAAGCTTGCTGGTCTACAGGTCTTAGTTCCAAAAGAAGTGTTTCTACCATGAGACACAATTCCATTGAACTGGAAGACTGCCATCTAGCCACTTTGGGTTCCTCATGCCTCTGAGGAGCAAAGGGAGTCACTGTTACTAGTTGAGGTGATTGATCCTTACCATCAAGGAGAAATAGGATTGTAACTACACAATGGAAAGAAGAGTTTGCCTAGAGTACAGGAGATCCCCTGGGGTAGGGGTTCTTGACAAGAGGTCTGTGAGCTTGAATTTAAATAAAAAAAAACATTCTTGTGGGGACATGTTGGTGTGTGTGTGACATATTAATTAAATAATACACAATATAGTGTGGACTTAATAAGGGGTCTGTGGTTTTCACTTGATTGGCAAAGGGGCCCATGGAACAAAAAAGGTTAAAAACCCCTACCCTAAGACATTTTAAGATGCCAAGCCCTGTGATTAAAATCAAAGGAAAACTGCAACAACCTAACCCAGGCAGGACTATGAATGGCCCAGAAACTTCAGGAATGAAGGTTTGGGTCACCCCACCAGGCAAAGAACCAGGGCTAGCTGAGGTGCTTGCTGAGGGTAAAGGAACACAGAATGGGTAGTGGAAGAAGGTAGTGATAAATACAAACTACGACCACAAGACCAGTGAAAAATGAGGACTGTAATGGTTATGAAGGTTTCTTCCTTAAGTATGTTTGTAAATGTGCATAAAACAAATATCTTTGTTTTCTTTCCTATCTTATCCCCTTATCATATGACATGAGTTGTATTGGTTTCATGTCATAGTATTTAAGTTATAGGATATCAAGTTTAAGAGCGAATATTACCTAAGGCCTTGCACCTTATTCTGGAGAGAGTTAGTGCATTTCCAGTTGTACACAGGACAGTTGAGTATTGTTAGGCAAAAAAATGTTATTCTTTTTAATTAGAGATTACGTATGGTTTAAGATGATGTGTATAGCTGCCAAGTTAACAAGGGGTGATGGTTAGGCTCATGTGTCAACTTGCCCAGATAACGGTGCCCATTTGTTTGGTCAAGCAAGCACTAGCGTAATTGTTACTGTGAGGACATTTCATAGGCTTAAATTACCAGTAAGTTCATTGCATCTGTGGCTGATTACATCTACAATCAACTGAGGAGATTGTTTTCAGCAATGAGAGATATCTCATCCAATCAGATGAAAGCCTTAAAAGGAGACGTGATGATTTCAGCAGTCAGAAGAGAGAACTTCCATATCTACTTCAGCCATCCTGCTTCTCCTGGAGAATTCAGCAAAAACCTTCATTGGAGTTCCCAGCTTGCAGCCTACCCTATGGAATTTGGATTCATGCATCCCCAGTCTCGGGAGACGATTTTATAAAATCTCATATTTTACAGATATCTTCTGTCTGTTCTGTTTCCTGAGAGAACCCTGACAAATACAGAGTGGAACAGGGAAAAAGAGAAATATAACATAAGGACGTGTAATTGAGTTAATCACTGCTATGGGTGATTGGTGCTCAATCCCACGGTTTTCTAGGAAACTTATGAAATCCACGTCAGAATTCTTTTCCCAGCAGATGGAAGAGGGAGCATGTATCTATTGGCTTCTATTCCCTAATGGTGAAGGGTGGCCCCAAAGTCTTTAGCTCTCCCACACCTTGGGGCTACACATGTATCTATGTATGTATGGATAGATGGATGCAGAGGGGTTCAAGTGGACATTCCAAGCCAAGGTGTCAGAGGATCCCTGAGGAAGAAAGCAAGAGAGCTATGACATGGGCTCAAGGCAAGGTGTCATCAAATGGTTCCCATGTGAGGCTGTCTGAAGCCTGCTTGGAAGTGTTTCACAGCAGTACTGGAGTAAGAGATAGGACAAAGATGACTTGAAATGGCACCCAAGAGGTGTCCAATCCAGTTATATACCATGCATAATTACCAACAGAACTTAAAAATCAGTAGATAACTATGACAGTTTTAATTTCTTTTATGAATCCCAAAAAGAGAAAGATTATGTTTTTGAACTCATCCATTACTGTGGGTGTGAGACCCTTTTGAATGGACTATATCAGTGAGGCATGACCCAGGTTGAGTCTCTGCCCTTTTACTGGAGCTGACATAAATGCAGACAGAGAGAGAGATACACACATAGGAAAAGGGAGCTCTGCTATTTTTGACCCTGTAATGTGAAAGGAGGACTTGAGGATTGCTAACAGCCAAAGCGTGAGCATAAAGCCCCCAAAAGGCTGGGCTCATGGCACAGCTCAAGGCTGAAGAGAAGAGCCATATGCCTGATAGCTCGGCTGAACTTGGGAAGAAGCAGAGCAGCTGAGACAGAGAGAGGAGGCCTGGTAAGAGGCAAGCCCATTGCCTGGCTGCCACAGCTGAGATAGGGAGACGGGTAGATTCTGGAAAGGAAGGCAGGAACCAGAGCAAAGATTGGCCGCCATCTTTAATACATGGCAGGACCTCTGAGAAAGCCTCGATTTGGACATTTCACAGCCTTGGAACTATAAGCTTTTACCTCCTAAATAAAATCCCCATTATAAAAGTCAACCCACTTCGGATACTTTGCATCAGCAGCCCTGTGGCAAACTAAGACAATACCACTATAAAATGATTACATATTTAACATACAGTTTTTTATTTAAAAACACAAATCACATAAAAACGTTTGAAAAGAAAAAAGAAAATTAAAGATCCTAACTTAATATTTGAATGAAAAAGTGGCCCTTATATATTTATTCAAAACCGTGAATGAATTGCAGGCCTTGGTTAATATGTATTGGCAGGAACCCATCTTTAATTTTTGAAATAGCCTGAAAAAAACTAAATATGATAGACTAAAAATATTTACAGTACTTTCAGATTTTGACTCATATGAAAATAACCTCATTTGTTAGGAGAGAAAAAAGTATATACAAAGCACTAAATCATGAATTTTGACAAAAGTAATATATTTTCACTTATTTAAATAAATTAAGGAAACATACAAAAAAGACAGTTTTAAACAGTAAAAAAAAAAAAAGTAAATTGAAAGAAAATAAACTATATTATTACATTTAAATAAACATGTAAAAGATATATTTAGATGATGGCTTTAATTTCCCCAGTAATTTTCATGAAGGTTTTGTAGCTGATGGCAATGGTGCTTTTCCTTTCTTCTTAGCAGCCTTTTCCAGTTTTGTCTATAAATTTAAAATATTTATTGATATAAGAATTTGTAAAACATTTCTGAAGGAAAAAAGTTGCACATACCTCATTTGGATTAATGTCTTATGCATCACAGCAAGTTTGCAGTTATTTAGCAGTTAATATAAATATTAAACTATTAAATATTAAAGCCAAAATCTGAGCACTAAAGGGATATATTACATATTTTAAATATGGTTTGATTTCAACTTAATAGAAAAGTTTTAAGAAAAGTAACATATAAATGAATATTGCTTTAGAGAAAACAAAGAAATAAATTTCAATTGACACTAAAATTTAGAGGAAAATGCTTAAACAACTAATCTTACATCCAGTCTATGCACATTTCCTACAGGATTACAAAATATGATTAATCTGGCTGGAAAATCTCTGGAATATGGACTGCTTTAAGGATAGTCTCCCGTAATTCCAGTTTCTGCATTCCCACAGGTATCATCCTAAAGGTCTTGTCCTTCTCCATTGCAGTTGAAGCCAAGAATAAGCATACATACATACCCTAAGCAGTGGCCTTCTAATTTTTTTTAGACACATGTAGACCCCTCCCATGGGATAAAAGATCCCAGTGTACACAAAGCCCACCTGCCTCTTACTTTGCACCACTCTCGCTCACACACACACACACACACATACACACACACACACACACACACACTCCCAGAGGCAGCATCACTCCCTTACCCCTGCTAGAGAAAGGGAAAGAAAACAAGGGGCATGGCAGATGGGGGCAGGGCCTCCTTCCTTCTAAGGTGACAGGAAATAATATCAAGGAACCTAGTAAAACCAATTTACCCAATCCCATCAAATTGCAAATAATAAGTTTCCACTAATAAAATCAGATTAGTCTCACCTCCGTCTCTTCCCCATTTTTCTCATCTCTCTCCTCTTTGTGTTAGCTGGGAACCTCATTCAGAAAACATATACTCATATCACTCTTGCATCCTATATCAGTTAACAGGTCACCTGAGACCTCCAAAGAACAGACTATTCTAAGGCCAAGACTTTGGAGTTCAATGAATAGGTTTTGAATCTGACCTCTACTATTTATTAACCATTTGGGCAAGTTGTTTAACCAACCATTTTCATACTTTTAAAAAGGAAATAGTAATAGCTATTCCTCAGGATTGTCCCAAAGGTGACTAAGATCTAGGCACTAATAAGCACTCTATAAATGCTAGTTCCCTTTCCCCTCACATTTAAGGTCAAGTGCTAGAATTGGAGTAACATAAAAAAATAAAATAAAATAATAAAGTTGCTAAACAACAAACAAAAACCAACACAGCATTTATTAATTGGAAATAGTACTTAGCAAATACATTTATCTAGATTCTTATGGTTAATGATAACCTTCTTTTTCTTCATTTTTTAATTTTCTGGCACTAACACAATGCCTTGCACTTAGTAGACCTTTTATAATTGTTTGCTGAATAAAATTATCTTTTCTTGGGGAAATGAGACCAGGAATCACCCACAGTTTGAAGAAAATAATTTGATCTGATATATATATAAAAAAAAGAAGCAACCCTTAAACATAAAATTAGTTGGTAAACAATGTGACCACAAAGGCTTGAATTATCCATGCAGATTCATGGTAGGCTCATACTAGATTCTTGCCCACACCAAATGTTACTAATGATTAGCAAAGGATATGCCAAAAAAAAAAAAAAAAAAACAGACACAGATGCAGGATTCCTCTCTGGAGGGCTCTGAACCCATTAGATACAGCTTATTACTTGTCCCTTTTTCCTCCATGGTCTGCCTGGTTTGGCAGTAACAGACAAGTACTAATTATTATGAATGGTACATATCAGCTCTGAGGAAGTTGTTTAGGTTTGGGGCTTTTTAGTTTTCACACTCCATTAATCACAGGCTGGAGAATTTATAAGCTGGAGAATTTATAAATTACATCTCATAAATCCATAAATTTTAGGTTTATTTATAGTAAACAATCTGGATGGACCAGTGAGGCAGTCTGAGATTATTTTATGAATCCCAAAAAAGAGAAAGATTATGTTTGTAAACTAATCTATTCCTCTGGATGTGACAACATTTGAATGCATTAAATTCAGCTGAGGCGGGGCTTTGATTAGATCACTTGATAAGATCACTTTAGGGCTTTGCACTGGACTACATCAGTGAGGCATGACTCAGGTTGAGTCGACACCCCCTTGCTGGGTCTGATCTAAATGGACTCACGTGGACAAAGACAGAAAGAAAAAGAAAAGGAAACTGGCATATTTGATTCTGCAATGTGAGAGAGAGGATTGCTTAAGCACAAACCTCCCAAGAAGCTGGGCCCACCTTGGGAGCCTAAGAGGAGACCAGCCCTGCCATATGCCTGATAGTTTACAGCTGAACTTGGGAAGACAGACCAGCCAAGAATGATAGAGGAGGCCTGAAAAGAGACAAGCCCTATGCCAGTTTGCAGCTGAAATCGTGAAGAAAGCAGAACAGCTGAGCCTGAGAGGGGAGCCAGGAAAGGAAGGCAGAGACCGGGCAGAGATTGCCGCCATCTTTTTTTTTTTTTTTTGCCGCCATCTTACTTCAAAACGTGGTAGCTGACTTTGGTGAGAAAGCATCTCCTATGGTGTCTTGAGTTGGACTTTTCATGGCCTTGGAACTGTAAGCTTTTACCCTAAATAATTTTCCATTATAAAAGTCAACAGATTTCTGGTACTTTGCATCAGCTGCCCTTTGGCAAACTAAAATAACCAGGTATATCCTGCCAAAACATTCACAGATAAGAACTCCTCCCACTATCTTCCCCATAATAAGCACCACTGGCATGTTTTCAAGACAGTCTCTGGGAAGCGGCTGTGGCTCAATCAGTAGCGCTCCCATTTACCATATGGGAGGCCCCGGGTTCGGTTCCCGGGGCCTCCTGGTGAAGGCAAGCCCACCCGCACGGCGCGGTTAGCTGACCCAGCAAGCACAAGCAGCAAGGGGGAGATAAATGAATAAATGAATAAAATCTTAAAAAAAAAAAAAAAAAAAAAAACAGTCTCTATTACTCAGCCTTCTGGAGGAGCGGGGAGAGAGGGAGAGAGGTAGAATGCAGTCTCCCATAATTCTGTGAGGAAAAATTAAAATTCAGCTGTGAATGCCTGTGTTTTAGGAATGGCGATTGATTTGATTAAATCATCCTTGATCCCATTCTATCTCATTCCCTGACATCCTACTACTACCACTTTTCATTACAAGAGCATTCCAAAAAAATTTTCTCCCAATATAAAAATGTTTTAGAAGATAGCTGTCCAATAAGATAGCCACTATCCTTATGTTGCTACTGAGAACTTGAAATATGCCTAGTGTGACTGAGGAAATAATTTTTAATCTTAATTTCTTTAAATATAAACTTAAATATTCACCTATGACAAATGGCTACAGCACATATATAGAACATTTCTACCATTACAGAAAGTTCTGTTGGAGAGTACTGCCTTAAATCACATCCCAGACTCATGCCCTCTACTTCAAAATTCATCAGGACAACCAAGCTGATTTGTCTCCTACCCCCTTCCTCTACTCTTGGAATTTATTTAATATTCTCCTTTTCCACACTTTCAGTAATGGAAACAGTTACTTAACCCTTGTCTAAGAATCACAGAAGATACAACAAAAAGTGAAGTGTCTTTACTTTCATGAAGCTTATTACCTAGGTAGAGAGAGAATAAATGCCCACAAAGCAAATGTAAAAAGTACTAAGGAAAGCACTTTGGGAAATGTGCCAAATTGCTGGAATACCATCCCCCATACCTCATCAAGCCAATATTCTTTCATCTAGCAAAAACAAAGAACAAAACTCTAAACATGACTACTACCATGAAACTTAATATGAAAGGAGCCCTCCTCAGGCATGAAATTGCCATCACTCAAAAGCATAAATTGTTTGGCATGCATGGTATGAATATCAATCATATTTGTGTTAATTTTTTTTCAATTTTCCACAAATATTTATGGGAAACTTATTATGTACAAGGAACTGCACAAGATGCTGGTGAAAATACTAAGTTGAGTAAAACACCATACTTATGTGACTATGATTACTGAAAGCGGTGAACACATTAATACTATGGATGTTGAGCCCTAAAAATTGTTAAAATATATTTATATTTACTGTTCTGTTTCTTTTGCTATTATTTATTTATTTGCTATTATTATTTAGGCTACTGGGTAACTTTAACTGAAATCTGTATGTACCTGAAAAAGAAACTTCTAGGAAGAAATACTACATATTAAGAATTTAAAATACATATAATTTACAAATCTGTCAATGGTTGATTTTTTTTTCCTCCAATTTGTAGTTCTTTTATTTTCTGCATCTCTGAGTCTTTTATTTATTTATTTATTTTTTATTGTGGGTAAAAATCAAATTTTTTCACAATATTTGTAAAATGATATATAAATATATATGTGTATATGTGCATTTGCTTACATGTTATTTTTTTTCATATATATTTTGAAAGATGCTTATATTACATAAATGTTACACAAAAATTACAGGGATTCCCATGTTCCCCACCTCCCACACCTCCCATAACATCTCACATAAACATCTTTCATTAGGGTGGCACATCACCTGCAATGGCTATACACATCCTGGGGCTTTGCCACTAAGCATAGACCAACGTTCACATCGTTGAACACATGGTAGATGTTTATTATTGACATATTTGCATATTTAGTCAATCTTTATGACCTCCATGAATTAACCAGTGTATTATATATCATATTATTCATTAATGAATATCGTATTCATTAATTGTTGCAAACAAGCACCAGCTATAAGTAGACTATAAATTATTCTTAACAATCACAATCAGTATATAATCATTCTACAGTGTCTTTGTTGCAAGGAAATGCTTAACACAAGCAGATTTCCTCAAAGACCTACCCTTTCCTGGTATCGTTTTTCAAAGAAAGCCATATCATCCTCTTCAGCTCTCCTTAAGGAAGAAACTTGACTACTTGTACCTACTAATAAGGAAAAAAAACACTTAAGTAATGTATGTAGTTGTGAATTCCCCTGCAATAAAAAACAAAGAACACTTTCCTCCTACTGGGTGATGTTTTATTTTTTAAACCAGAAATGGCCTTAGTAGATAATTGGTCCTACTACCTAATTCTGTTTTAGAAATAATGATATAAGACAAAAATAACTTTCATTGGCTAACATTCTCCAAATATTTCAACTGCTTCATATTAAATAATACCATATAGCTATTTCATATAAGGGTATATTTAGGTTTGAACAACTACTTTTTACTGTTTATATCTAAACTAGAAATCCACGTTACTCTGTATCAGATAATGCACAAAAGTAATTATTGAATTATTGAGGCTTTGTATAGGCAACCATAAGTGATGATATTACCTGCTTTGAAATTTTTCAAAACTGAAATCATTTTAGTCACTTTCCATGATATTTGCTTTATAAAACCAAACAAGCAATAGTTTATGTGCTGGAAGGAATTTAAAATTGCTTGAGGAGGAGAAATCTGGTTTTCTTTGTAGGTACTCCAAGAGCCCATTTCCATGGAAATGTTCACCTTTACAGATGAATGTCTTGGTTGGATCTCTTCATTTCCAAAACAGATTATCAACTTCACCACTTGTTCTGTTCTAAAGCATACGGATTAATTCTCAACCAGCAACAAAAAAATCACTGAACTCCAGACAATCACCATAGAGTACAAACATACTGTCAATTATTTATCTCTAATAAAAGCATTGTTGTTAAAGATAAAATAAGAAAAATTGCTTAAAAAGTGTGCTATCCATACATTCTTTCAGAAATTTGGGGTCTATCCCTGAATCATGTTGTACCATTTGAACTAATGCTGACAAATCTCCTTTGAGATGCATTTGCCTTTTATTAAAGGTGGTTATCAGAAATGAGAAACCATATACTGCATTTGCTGGGGGGCGGGGGGAAGGTTTTGAGGACACTGGCCATTGCATCACTGAGCGTCACTATACAGACTTCTTTAAAATCCAGCATTGTTGGCAGTGGATGTAGCTCAAATGGTTGAGCACCTGCTTCCCATGTACGAGGTCCCTGATTCGATCCCCGGAACCTCCTAAAAAACAAACATACAAACGGAAAAACCAAGTCTCATTGGAGCAGATATAGCTCAGCGGTTGAGTGCCTGCTTCCCATGTATGAGGTCCTGGGTTCAAACCCTGGCACCTCCTAAAAAAAATCCAGCACTTTCATTAACCCTGAGGGACTCATGCTTCCTCCTTTCTAATAGTGAAAATTAACCTGATAACACCTTCTTTTGTGCCTTGGCTACCACTACACTCAGTCAAAACTGAACCTTAATGTAGCAATTATAGCAACCCTGAAAGTTGGCACAATTGTGTCCTTTTTCTTAGTTTTGATTACTTAATTCTATCTATATTTTCTAATCACTTCATTGTATATTGTTTTTGTTTTTTTTTTAATGAGCCAACTGTGAACATTTATTTTTTGCACTCAACCCAAACATGTTTAAGAACCCACAAGCCTGCATTACGCTGTGTAACAATTTGTAAGTTATATATAACTATATGTATACTCATATTCCTACGTATAGTTAGATACATCCTTTAATGTACAAATAGTCCCTGTCTACAAAGAATTCCCCCTTTATTGGCTGAGACAATCCACAGTAGCTATGCTCCTCCCATCCACAAACACAAGGGATTTTGCAATTAAAAGCAGACATAATGTTGTGCCCTCTAGATTGTTTTTCTTTTTGGAAGCAGAAGTAAGAAGTTGAAGAAGGGTTGGTGAGTGACAGAGACAGGCAGAAGTATAGAGAAACTCAGAAAAAGGTAAGCAGAAGGAAGAGGAGGATGAAGATCGAAACTAAAATTCCAAAAAGGCAGTTGCTTTGCTTCCAGTTCACCATCCTGTACCCAATGCTTTCTCTTATTTGATGACGTATGATCAGTTCCTCTTCTAGTACAAACTGGAGAAAAGGGATCCTTTCTGTCTTCTTAGGGGCTTCTGACCTAAATTAGAGGTCGAAGCCATTTCTGTGAAGATATACTGGCTTCCAAGGTAAGTGCAGATGAAGGCGGCTGCCACCGTGACAATGAAGTTGAAGATGGTGATGACCAGAGCCTTCACTGATCTCACTTGCTTGCCCAGGTCACTGAGAGTCCTGCCATGCCTTGAGTCCTGGCAGGTGACATTACGAGTGATCCACTTATATTCCTCATTGGCCAGATGTATCTTAATCTTCTCCAGCCGGGCAGCTAACTCTGGGTTCCGGGGAGGCTTCACAACCTCTGGGAGATAAATTTCACTGCCTTCCAGGAGCTCATGAAGGTATAACGTGGAGTCCCTTTGTCTCAGGTGCCGGTACAGATCCCGAATTAGATGGAAGGGAACCAGGCGTCCAGGGCCACTGCGGCTGTTGCCGCCCTTGTGTTTCTTTCCCAGCGCGGCCTCAAACTCGGCCCGCAGCTTCTGGGGCAGCTGCTCCAACTCCAGCTCCCCGCCGGGGCCCAGAGCTCGCAGGAGCCGCTCGCCAGCCAGCAAGGAAGACGCCATGTCTAGATGACTCTACTGTCAGGTCTGTATATTGTTTTTGTAAGTAGCCTTACAAAACAAAATCCCTTGTGAAAAAAAGTCAAGGTAAATGAAAATGCAAATAAATCAAAGATAATTATAATTTTAAAATATTTTAAAATATTAAATACCTAATAAGTCACACAAATGCCTTCAAAGTTTTTATTCTTTTTGTTTCAGTAAAGGAAATAGAGTACTACAGCTGAAAAATGAAGTCTATGTGCTCTTAATTTATAAATGATCAAATCTTGCTGATTTATAATTATACTGGATTGCATGCCCTTTGGCAGAACCCAAAAGGAATTTAAAATCTGGGCACAGACATAATTCTCAAATTTAGTTAATTTTCCCCAAAACAAAATGAAGTTGCTTACTTTTTCTCAGTGCCTGGCCAATATAAAATAAATACAAAAGTAAAATGATAACGATTGGGGGGCAGATGTGGCTCAAATGGTTGGGTGTCCGTCTGCCATATGGAGGGACCTGGGTTCGATTCCCGGGACCTCCCGGTAAAATAAATTAAAAAAAAAAAAAAAAGATAACGATTCACTTGAAATCAAATTGAGGTGATATTGGAAGGAAAGAGAGATGCCTAGAAAAATGAATCAAAGCTCCATATTCTTATTTACTATATTCAAAAATATTTTCTCAGTTTAATTTCATTACCATCCGTTAGTTTTGCTTGAGAAGAACTAGATGATGCCTGGAAAGCTTTTAGAAATGGGTGGTCCATGGCTGTAACTGGAGAGTCTAAAAATTCAACTGAAGGTGTACCTGAGAATAAAATACATGAAGAATGAAAATTCAATCTCTATTTGTAAGGATACTATCAAATTATTACTTCTAATAAGAAATACATTAGAACCTCAGCAGAATTATTAGAAAAATCCATTTTGTAAAAACGAAATTTTTACTTGGAATTTTATCTGCCATATAAAAGCAAAAGGTAGAAGTATTTTCTAAGTTCTCTGTACTTTTTCACAGAAAAAAATATTATGCACTAATGTAACTGTATGTCAGAAAAGATATATAAAATTTAATATAGTCACATAACCATCAAAAGTAATACACAAGATAAGGAGCCTCTAATTGAAGAGAGTGGAATAAGTGTATTTTTACTCTATTACTTACGAGGAAACTATCTAAAACACACCCAAATGTATGAAAAATGAAGGAAAAAAATTCCTTCAATGAAATGAGGATGCAGCCACAACTCTAAACCACAAACTACAAAGACCAACTGCTAAATACATTGGCTTTTATACCAAAAATAAGGAAGCTGCAGAGAAAATTTATAATTGCTCTACCTTCTTCACAAACCACCACCTTCCACATACCCCCATGGCCACACCCATACCACAGATAGAGAGAAGGAAATAAATTCTGAGTTCTATTTGATTTAACTTAGTCTTATCTTACAATGTAAACACTGTGGGACAGTTGCTCAGTTATTTCTATTCATTTGAGAATGTTTTCAGGGATTAACAAATTTTTCAAGATCACCCAGCTAAAACTGCAGATAAATAGGTGATTTCTTTCAAATTCTGTATGTACTATAAAATAAATCAGTTGAAACTATTTTATCAAGTAATTTCATAACTATATGAATCTAATTAAAATCAATCTATATCTTGTTTTGTATGAAATGGTATTTTCTCCCTATTATTTAAAAAAACATGAAAGTATATCCTAACAGCTAGATCCATTATTTTTAGCTGTTTATACATTTTTCATTTGCTGCATTCTTGTCAAGAACATATTTCCTAAATTACTTAATTAATATTTTAAATTAAATATTCCCAAAAGCCAAACAACAAAGTTTGATATGCTCATACCAGTGTTTGAAACATACACACATATTTATCAAAAGAATAGGTTTATATCATTTGCTGGACTTCATAAATTAGTTATAATTTTAGCCCCATTATAAATTAATGATAAATATACTGGCTTATCTTATTTCTTCAATTTACCTCAAAAATGCAAAAATGTATGATGTTAGGTTTAAATCATTTAATCTTACAAGATGGTTTCATAATTTTTTTCTCAGTATTTTTTAATAATATTCATCAAAACACATCTTAACAAGTTTATTTAAACTTTAAAATAAAATCAAACTTTGAATTTGCATTTTCTTGAATGGTTCCACAATAAAGCTAGACTCTTCCAATTAAATTATTTGCAGAAAATAGAATATGCAAATTCATAGTTAGAAACTAGAATTAGGTAACCAGCGGCCAGGTAGGAGTGGGGAATGGGGAGTTAATGTTTCATTGTTACAGGGTTTCTCTTTGGGGTGATGGAAAAGTTTTGGTAATGGTGGCACAACACTCTGAATGTAATTAACACCACTGAATTGAATATCTTAAAGTGGATAAAATGGGAAGTTTTAGGTTGTAAATATTTTTACCAGAAAATTTTTTTTATAAAAACCCACAGAACTATACAACATAAAGAGTGACTCCTAATGTAAACTATAGACTATAGCTAAATGTTATAATTATAATCATATTCTTTCATCAATTTTTAACAAAGGTACCCAACTAATGCAAAATGTTTTAAAAATTATTTGCAAAATTCAACTGAAGGGGAGCGGATATAGTTCAAGCAATTGGGCACCTGCCTCACTCATGGGAGGTCTCAGGTTTGGTTCTCGGTGCCTCCTGAGGAAGATGAGCCGACAACAAGCAGACAGACAAGGGAGCCATCTGGCGAGAGGCAGGGGTAGGGAGGAACGGGATAAAAATTTCTTAAAAATTAAAAAAAATTTCAACTAAAAAATTGTTAAATACTCTGGGATTAAAGAATATAACTCACAACAAAAGCAGCATATGATGAAAAAATTAGATTAATGGATATTGGTGATGGTAGCACAATATTGTGAATATAATTAATACTACTGAATTGTATTTACTTGAAAGTGGCTAAAATGGGAAATCTGAGCTGTATAAAAAGCAGCATAAAATAAAAAGTTTAAAAAGTAGCATAAAATAGTTGCTTTTCTATAAACAAACAACAACCAGTTAAAAAATATGATGGAAGGAAAAATCTCATGTATGAAGGCTACCAAAAAATAAGATGAAATAACTAAAACTTAAGAAGGGAGCGGATGTGGCTCAAGCAGTTGAGCGCCCACCTCCCACAAAGGAGGTCCCGGGTTTGGTTCCTGGTGTCTCCTAAAGAAAATAGGCAAACAATGAGCAAACAATAAGCAAACAGATGAGGGAGCCAACACGAGGGAGCCAACACAGGGGAGCCAACACAGGGGAGCCAATGTGGGTCAGTGGTTGAGCACCAGCCTTCCACATACGAAGTCCCTGGTTCAATCCCCAGTCCCAGTACCTCAGAAAAAAAAAAAAACCACTTAGGAAGAGTTTATGCAGCGCTCTTATGAAGATAACTTCAGAACTCTACTTAGAAGAGGGCAGATAAATGCAGAATATCAATTCTTTTAAAATATCAATCCTTCCTCTATTACACATTCAATGTGATCTCAATTACAATTATAGAATGTTTTTGCAACCATACACAACGATGCCAAAATTTTGAAAGAATTGATAGATCAGGAAAATTCTGAAGTAACAAAATGAATTCACAAATATTAATTTGTTTATTATAAAGCTATAGTAATGAAAACAGTATGGTAGTTGCACAGAAATGACAACAATAGCTGAATGCCACTTAGTAGCTGAATAATGTAGGGCAAGTTGCTTTCCTTCTCTGTGCTGATTTTCCTCATCTGTAAAATGGGATAATAGTACCTACCTAACAAGAATTGTGAGGATTAAATGACATATGTAAAGGAGTTGGAACAATGCCTGGCAGCACAAAACTGCAATCATTATCATCATCATTGTCATCTTTTGCCATGTTAATATGGTTTTCTGTAACCATTGCACGAACCCAAAACAATCATGTATTCATGAGAATCACAAAAAGATTTGTTTATGGAGTTTAATAGGCTAGTTGTAAAATTACTAGAGATAAAATGCACAAAAATATCAAGCCAACCAATATTTGAAAAAGAACACAAAGAGGAGGAAGTTACTATACCAGATATCAAAACACACTATGAAGCTATAATAATTAAAACTGTGTACTACTGGCACCATATAGACAAATAGGCCAAAGGCACAAAATAGATAATATGAAAGACTATGATAAAGGGGAAATTTAAAATCATTTGGGAAGGACTGATGTTTGAACAACTGGCCATAAATTTGAGCAAAACTGAAGTTAAACATACCACACACTTTCACAAAAAATAAATTCTAGATATATGAAAAAGCAAACATAAAAACACTTAAGTATTAAAATAAAATGAAGGAGAAATAAGCCAGACACAAAAGGATAAATATTGTATGGTCTCACTAATATGAACTAAACACGTGAAGTTAAAACCTAGAGTATAGGTTACTAGCACATAGGAGGAGGGCTGTGTGTTTGTCAGCCAAAGGGGTGCTGATGCAAATCTGTTGGCTTTTATAAAGGGTATTTATTTCAGGGTAAAAGCTTACAGTTACAAGGCCCTAAAGAGTCCAACTCAAGGTTACTTCCTTATCAAACTCTGTTACCACGTGTTGAAGCAGGAAGGCAGGTGACCTCTGGTAGGGTTCAGCCTTCCTCTTCCTTCTTACAGCTCTGTGGGTCCAGCTTCTTCTGATCTTAGCTGTAGGCTGGCATAGGGCTCCTCTCTCTTCCTGGGGCTTGTTTCTTTCCAGACACAGCCGCTCTGGTCTCTTCACAAGGTCAGCTGTAAACCATTAGGCGAATGGCTCATCTCTCTTCCCAGGGCCTCCGCTGTGTCTATGGAGCCGTCTCTCTTCCTCTGTGTACTTTACTCTGTGTATCTACTTCTGTGTGTCTCCTTGATTCAGTGTCTGTTGATATAGCCCACAAAGGGGGTGGGGACTCAAACTGAGTTTCACTCTACTGACATGGTCCAATCAAAGCCCTAATCTTTTTTTTTTTTTTTTTTAAACATATCTATTTTATTGGTACATATTAACAAAGCATACAATTCGTTCAATGTGTACAATAATAGTATTTGGTATAATCTCATAGTTGTGCATTCATCATTTCAATCATTATTAGAGTATTTTCATTATTTCAAAAATAATAGTAAACAAAAAATGACAAACAATAAACAAGAAAATTCCTCACCTCTCCATCTCTCTGTTTCCACTTCTTTTTTTTTTTTAATTTATTTATATATATATAAATATATTTTAAGAGGTGCTTAGATTACCGAAAATACTACACAGAACCCCCTGGGATTCCCATGTTGCCCACCTCCCACACCTCCCACCACGTCCCACACAAACATCTCCCACAAGTGTGGCCCACCACCCTCAATGGACTTACACATCCTGGGGCCTTGCCACCAACCCTAGACCACAGTTCACATCGTAGACCACACTCTCTCCCACACAGTTCTGAGTGGTGTGTGCTGATTTAAAATGGCCTACATCCGTTGCCACAACGGTACTCAGGACAACCTCCAAATCCCAAAGAAGCCCCTGTATTTCAACTACTCGTCCCCTCCCTGCCCCAAAAGTGTCAAGTGGCCACTGGCTCCACCTCATTGTTATAATTTCTTCCATTGCTAGAATCACCATATGTGTACAACAGAATACCATCAAGTCCACTCTAGCCCATAGTTCTCCCCCCAATCCTGAGGGGACTGGGATGGTGATGTCCACTCCACCTCCAAGGGAGAGAGGGCTTATATCCCATGGATATGGTGGGTGGGATGATCCTGCCTGCAGATGCAGGCCCTCTCCATTCCCTGGGATGGCCGTTGCCCATCGTTGTCTCCTCGCCAGGTGACTTGGATGAGTCCATTGAGCTGTAGGGTAGGAGTTGCAGCTCCACCGAGATTCCACGCACACCTGGCACATAGGTAGGCCAGAGGCTCCAGTCTCTGGAAGTATACCTAAAAACTTCTGCATCACATATAGGTTTGAATAGAAGGGACTGATGAACCCTGTGCAGGGAGGACTTATTTGAGTCCAATTCTGTCACTCTCAGGAGCACAGATTCCAAAGTAGAGCCCACTGATAAGGCATCAGTCTCTGGGGCTATCCCCACTTATATAGGACCTGGGTGTCTCCAGAGCTCTCAGGAGCCCCTCTGTGTGGGGTGATAGGCACTTAGATGTTCTATGAGCTCCTACTGAGGTGTGTCTAAGAGTCACCTCTGGGATGACCTCCTGACTCTCTTTGAAGTCTCTTAGCCACTTGAACTCATTTGTCTTTACCTTTTCCCCCTTTTATTCAAGGTCTTTTTCCAGTTGTGTTGCCAGTTGGCACTTGGTATTAATCCCTTGTTGCCAGGGAGGCTCATCCCCGGGAGTCATGTCCTACGTTGGGGGGAAGGTAGTGCAATCATATGCTGAGTTTCAAAGCCCTAATCTTAACATAAGTTAATCAAAGACATCTCAGCTGAATCTAATACAATCCAAGGCTATCACATCCAGAGGAATACAATAGTTTATAAACATAATTTTTACCTCTTTTTGGAATTCACAAATAGGGGGATGGATGTGGCTCAAATGATTGGTCATCCATCTCCCATATGGAGGGACCCGGGTTTGATCCCTAGGACCTCCCGGTAAAAATAATAATAATAATAATAATAATAATAATATCAAACTGCTACAGGCTGAGAAGGGGTAATGATGCTTAATGTATGTAGAATTTTCAATCAGCTTGACTATAAAAGTGTGGAAATGGATAGGGTTGATGGTTAACACATTATAGTGAGTATAACTAACACAGATGGTTTATAAATGGGTTGAAAGGGAAAATTTAGAAACATAAATGTCAATTTAAAGAAAGCTAGGAACTGAATAACATAGTGAACCCAGAAATAGATGAGGATTGTGGTTAATAGAAAAACACAAGAATGTTCTTCTCTTAACTAAAAGAAATGTATGTCAGTATTAAAAGGTGGTAAGAATATAGTGATGCATGGGAAAAATACAATTAATGTAACTTAAAGACTATGTCAGCTTTTAACCTAATAAATTCCTATTGTGAAACCCAACCTATTTCTGGTATACTGTTCCCAGCAGCTTTTAGCAAATTAAAATACCAACAATTCCACTGCTCTATATCTACCTTAGCATCAAATTCACACACGAATATAAGGAGGCAAGTTGAAGGATTTTCTTGGCAGGATTGTTTATAAAAGCCAAAAAAAGGAAACACAACCTAAACGCCATGAAAAATGAAACAGTTAAACTAATACATCTTTAATGTAGAATATTACCCAGCAGTTAAAAAGAGTGAAGTAGTCCGTCTTTCCATGACCAAATAATTGATTTTCAACAAGGGTGTCAAGACCAATCAATGGGGAATGAATAGTCTCTTCAACAAATGACCCTCGAAGTCTGGATGTCTACATGTAAAAGGATGAAGTTGGACCCCTATTCACAAGATATACAAAATAGTGAAAACATTATGTGAAAGTTTATTGGATGTGGGATGTTGGCTGTAAGCGGCATTGGCTGCACCGGTAGCAGTGACTAGGCAGCCCGCAGCAGACCATGGCCCTGGCCTTTCCGCACAGAACGCAATGTTGCGGAGCGGGTAGACTTCCAGGAAGGACAACACGACATTCCCAGCACAGTATTGGGAATATGCGGCTGAGCGGCGGCTGGCCTGTTTTAGTGCTACGAACAAGGGGCAATCCCTGCGGGCAACCACAGGTGGTGGCAGCAGCAGCTCCTTGGGAGGGAAGAGACGGTGGCACCGATGGAGTATAGCTTTAGGGAGCTTGCTTGGCTTGGCCTTGGGCGTCATCTAGAAGGATGCTGTCTCAAAAGAAAACCAAAAACGAAGTGTCCAAGCCAGCAGAGGTGCAGGGGAAATAGGTGAAGAATGAGACGTCACTTCTGTTACGGAATCTCATACCTTCATTTATCCAGCACGGATAAATTGAATTGAAATATCAATTTCAAGACGAACTGATATCTGTCTTCAAGATTCAAGCCCTAAAGCCTTTTCAGCTTCTTGAGGAGTACTTTCAAGAAACCAGAGTTTCCTTAGACCTCCAATTCAAAGAGCACCTCATGAAATAGTATGAGAAAGCAACAGATTACCCGTGCCTTCTTATCTTGCCAGGAGTCTAGTAGATGTCCCTAGGGAATACAGCTCTTCTCAGTCATTTTTAACTGAAGTTAATTTTGCTGTTGAAAATGACTCTGATTATGAATTTTATATTGCTAAGTTATTTTCCAAAATTGGTAACAATTTATACTAGACCTGATTATTATAATAATAATAATAAAGAATAATTTTAATAATTGTGACAATTTCTTCCTAAATATGTCTATTTTTTTTAAAAAAACAATTTATTGAAGTATGTCATTCATACATGAACATACATAAATAATAAGTGTTCAGTAAACACTGTGAACTTACAAAACAAACATGCACAACATCATACAGGGCTCCTACACATCACCCCACCACAAACACCCGGCATTGTTGTGAAACATTTGTTAACAACTATGAAAGAGCATTGTCAAAGTATTACTATTACTACTAACTATAGTCCATATCTTACTCCCCTATACTTTTTTTTTTAAAGGATTTATTTATTCACTTTTATCCATTTTTACACACACACACACACACCCGTTTTTGCCGTTTTTGCATCCATTCGCTGGGCAACTCTCTGTATCTGTTTCCTGCCCTCTCTTCTCGTCTTTCTCCCTCCGGTCTTTACTGGGATTTGATCCTCAGAACCTCCGATGTGGGAAAGAGGCATCCTGCCACCTGTGCCACCTTAGTTCCTGGTTTTTCGGCATGTCTCGTCTTGGCTCTCCTTTGTATCATTCTCCTGTTACATCATCATCTTGCTGCGTGACTCACGGGGCCTGATGGTGCACCCACGCATGGAGCCTGATAGCATACCCATGCACGGGGCCTGGGGGGCGCACCTGCTCACAGGGTGGGGGCTCACCCACTCGCGGGGCCTGGTGACACACCCGCACACAGGGCCTGGCAGCGCACCCACGCATGGGGCCTGGAAGGCTCACTTGCTTGCAGGGCTTGATGGTGCACCCGCGCACAGGGCCTGGTGGCCCGCATGCTTTCTATATTTTTCTTTTTTTTAATTTTTACCGGGAGGTTCCGGGGATCGAACCCAGGTCCCTCCATATGGGAGACGGATGCCCAACCATTTGAGCCACAACTGTCCCTCTGCCATATCTTTTTTTTTTTTTTTTTTTTATTTTTATTATGGGTAAAAATCAAAGTTCTCACTCTGCCATATCTCTTAAGATTGACCAAAGACACCTAGAGTTACAGTCTTTTCCCATGTATGGTCATATAATAAATCAGGTTTAGTTTATCACCAGCATTCTAAAAACCCAGACCTAGGGAGAAAAACGAGGTCTGGGGACACATACATGGTTTCTAATATAGCGAATGTTAGGCTACCCTGATTATCACAAAATCAGGACAGCAAGAATATTTGCAATATTTTATTTATTTTAAAAACTGATTTTAATTGTCAGGTGATACATGCAAAAAATGATAAAAAGCATTAAAAACAACAGTAACTCCTGTTCCCTTCTACTCTCGCTGCTCAGATATTTCTTCAACATTTTAGCTATTTCTTCTGGAATTTACTTCCATGTTACCAAATAATATGTGTACCCTGCTATCTCTTGATTCATAAATCTGAGATATGATCTATTGATAATCATAAGAACTAACATGTATTAAGCTCATCTACTGGCTAGGAACTGGTCTAAGTGTTATCTGTGCTAGGTAAATTATGATTGCTAAGGCTATGTAATAACATGGGAAATGTTAAATGTCATTAAGAAAAATAAGATACTGTATTAGTCAGCCAAAGGGGTGCTAATGTAAAATACCAAAAATGGGTTGGTTTTTATAAAGGGTATTTATTTGGGGTAGAAGTTCACAGATACCAGGCCATAAAGCATTAAGTTTCTTCTCTTACCCCACTCCATTGCCACGTGTTAGAGCAAGACAGCTGCTGGCGTTTACCAGGGTTCAGGCTTCTGGGGTTCCTCTCTTCCCGGGGCTGTGTTTCTCTCCGGGCTTAGCTCCTGTCAGCTATAGAGGAT
This sequence comes from Tolypeutes matacus, assembly GCA_026826555.1. NCBI lineage: Eukaryota > Metazoa > Chordata > Mammalia > Cingulata > Chlamyphoridae > Tolypeutes > Tolypeutes matacus. The sequence continues at coordinate 11,281,887 of JAKSZT010053769.1, read as the reverse complement.
CAGGCAAACGGCTTGCTTCTCTTCTCCTGGGGCCTTCTTTCCAACATCAAAACTGCTTCTCAGAAGACTGCTTCAACTTTCCTTTGCCTTGCCTTTTATATTCAATTCCCCACCCACCAAGGGGTGGGGCTCAACGCCATAATCCTAACCTAATCATGCCCAGGTTAACAGATCAGTTTACAAGCATGATTCAATTATATTTCTGGAATTCATAATTACATCAAACTGCCACAGATACAAAACTACGTGCTCACATCTATTAAGGAATTGCATATCACAAATAAAAAATAAAATAAAATGAAGACTCTGGCTCCCAATATTATTATTCAGATAATTTTTTTGATGGTCAGAGAAGGCCACCACTTGGAAATCATGTACTTGCAGACTACAGATATTATGAATACAATCACAGTCTCTTCCAAAGAATGCCACAGAATCAGTGGAAGCAAGCTTCAAGTATTGGGAGATTTGCTGCTACATCTTTAGGAAATTTAACCAACCATGGTTCTGAAGATTTACCCCTTCCTCCTGGCTGGTCTGTAGATTGTACAACGAAAGGGAGAAAATATTATATAGATCATAATTCAAATACAACTCATTGGAGCCATCCTCTTGAGCTAGAAGGCCTTCTTCCAGGATGGGAGAGAGTTTAGTCATCAGAATTTGATAACTCTTTTGTACATCACATAACATAAGAAGGCTCAGTACAGGGATCCCTGTGCACCTAGTATACCTCGGTATGATCAACCTCCTCCTGTCACATACAAGCCACAACAAACTGAAAGAAATCAGTCCCTTCTGGGACCTGCAAATCTATATCATACTGCAGAAATTCCTGACTGCCTTCAGGTTTATCTTGAGCCTCTGTGAAACATGCCCTCAATCTGAAGTGGGAACTCTTCCAGCTGGCTGACCTGGATACATACCAGGGAATGCTAAAATTGCTCTTCATGAAAGAACTGGCACAGATTGTTAAAAATGTATGATGCTTACAGACAGGCTTTTCTCACAGAGCTCGAAAACCACAAAGGGAGACAGCAGTGGTATGCCAGCAACATGGCAAGAATTTTTAAGTTAATTTTTTAAAAATAGGAATTTAAATTTTATAATGGCTTTAAAATATTTTCACAGGTTTAAAAAAGAAACTGCAAACAATTACTTTTGTTAATAAAGGAAGTTTACTTTTGGGGAATTATTAAAAAAAATTGGAGCAGATGTGGCTCAAGAGGTTGAACGCCTGTTCCCACATGGGAGGTCCCAGGTTCAGTTACTGGTGCCTCCTAAAAACAACAACAACAAAAAACAAACAACAAGCAAACAAACAGAAAAAAACAACTCAGGGGAGCTGAATTGTTGAGCACCAGCTTCCCACATACAAAATCGCAGGTTCAATCCCTGGCTCCAGTACCTCAAAAAAAAAAGAAAAAAAAAAGCTAATGAATTAAGCCAGACACAAAAGGACAAATATTATATGATTCTACTTAAATGAAATATCTACAATAGGTAAATTCATAAGGACAGAAAGTAGATTAAAAGTTACCAGGGCCCAGGGGGAAGGGAGGAAGGGGACTTATTGCTTAATGGGTATGGATTTTCTATTTGGGGTGATGAAAAAGTTTTGGTAATGGAGGTGCTGATAGCAGCACAACATTGGGAATGTAATTAATGCCAATGAATTGTACACTTAAAAATGGTTAAAAATGACAAATCTTAAGTTATATACATGTTACCACAACAAAAAAATTTTAAATATAGATTTATGTATCCTGACAGAATAGGTCAGCTGTAAGAAGAAATGAAGTCATAAAGCATATGACAACATGGATGAACCTGGAGGACATTATGTTGAGCGAAGCACGCTGGACACAAAAGGACAAATACTGCATTACTATGAACCAAATATATTGTATAACATATTGTTTGATTCAAAAAAAATTTTTAGATGTATCCAGTACATTTAATTGGGAAATGTATATATTTATTCATCTGTGTTTACTTTTTAGTTTTTAATTATTTATATTTTCAATTATTAAATGTACAAAATAAAGTTAAAAAAAATATGTAGATTTATGTGTCCTGACAGAGTAGGTCTTCAAAATTTTTCTAAGTAAATACACACACACACACACACTAAAAATTTACATTGAAAAAGGAAAAAAATACCTATCAATTGATGACAGCAAATTACCCTCTGGGAAAGAATCTGGGGTAGGAAGAAGTGTTTTATGGGGCCTTGCACTTTATCCCTATAATCCTTTACAATAAGAAAATATTCATTTATATTTACGTAATATTAACAAAAAAATAAAAGTAATACATACTTGTTGTAAAAAATCCACACACAGAGAGAAGCATTTAAAATAGGGAAAAACAAAAAGAAAACAAAACAAAAAAAAAAAAAAATGAAAATAAAATAAAATAGATAGGGAAAATATTCCTCTCCTCAATCCTAAAACTCAAAAGGATCCAGCTACTTTCAATCATTTGAGATATATCCTATGAAACTTTTCCCTATATTACTTAAAAGATGCAAACAGATATATGTGTACACACATACATGTATAGACATATATACACATTTGCATATTTATGCATGTATGGGTATGATTACATGTTTACATACCCATGTGCATATAGACACATGATCACACGCCCATATGATAACAAAGTGAGATGGTTGTAATAGCAAAAATTGTACACAATAGGTTAACAGGTAAATGGTATCACATCATTTAAAAGAAATATTATTCAGCTATTACAATGGAATTGTGGGCTGGGATTGGGTAGCAGTTTTGGGGCAAGAGTTATCTTTTCCCTTATGTTTTCTCAATCTTTTATAATGACAATATATTGTACTATATACATATATAACAGTACCTAATACTATAAATACTTTTTAAAATAAAAATCAAATGAAAAAAAAGTTTTCTGAGAAAACATTAAACATATAAAGTACTAAAAAAATGTAAGGCTACATCACTGTTAGCACATAAAACCACTATGACAAGCTCCCACTTCACATATGGTCACTTACCAATTCCACTGTCGTCTAATCGCATGTAGCCTTCTGCCAGTGAGCTGAAGCCGGTTAATCCTCCCATTGCTGCATAAGGAACATCTTGTCCCACTGGTTTTCCCTGAGTCAATCTTTCTTGCTTAGTTTCCACTACTGTTTCATGGGCATATGCAGGTTGACCACAAGCACAAGTGAAGCAACTATGGAATCCTGAGCACTTGGAACCTGAATCAAGATATAGAGTTAACTTTTTAAAAATGTAGATACTGAGCTGTCTGCCCTAAAGAGTTACTAGCTTGGCCAAAACCACCTGAAGGGTCCCTCATGCCCTATCCTATGTAACTCTTACCTTCAGCCCCTAAACTCACTCCCAGCCATCGCTCTCACTTCTGAAGGACTCTAAAGTGGTAAGGGGGCCAAGTAGCAGAAAAAAATATATTGGAAAAAATAACTAGGACTAAAAGAAGTTGGGCTAAACACTGGAGAGACTCTTGGACATGCAGGCCCAATCCTCACATTACTGCTTTGGAGGCAGGTATGGCAGGTGCAGGAAGGACCAGGACAAGAGACAAAGTGAAAACCTCCCTGTGGATCTTCCCCATGGAGCAAATCCCCCAAAAAACCATACTGGAAGGCAAACCCATAGAGACAGAAATCATGCCATGGAATATGGTTCATCAATAAAAAGGGAAGGGGAAGTGGCTGTGGCTCAATCGGTTGGGCTCCCGTTTACCATATGGGAGGCTCTGGGTTCAATTCCCGGGGTCTTCTGGTGAAGGCAAGCAGGTCCACGCAGAGCAGTGAGCTGACGCAGCAAGATGACGCAACAAAAGGGAGACGAGGAGACACATAAAAACGCAACACAGCAAGCACAAGCAGCAAGGAGGAATAAAACACAAATAAATCTTAAAAAAAAAAGATAAATAAAAATAAAAAGGGAAGAAGTACTGATACATGTACAACATGGATAAATCTTGAAAACATTATGCTAAATGAAAAAAGACAGTCACGAAAGATGACATATTGTGTGAATCCATTTAAATGAGATGTCCAGAATAGGCAAATCCATAGAGACAGAAAGATTAGTGGTTGCAGGGGCTAGGGGTAGAGAGGAGGAAGGAGTGACTGCTAATGGGTATGGGGTTTCATTTTGGGGTGATAAAATGGTCTAAAATTGTGGTACTGGTTGCACAATCCTGTGAATATACTAAAAGTTATTAAATTGTCCATTTTAAATGAGTAAATTGTAGTTATGTGAATTATATAAAGTTGTTTAAGTCATATTAGAAAGAGGGCCAGAATAGAGCATTTACTGACAAAACCTTGATCCACTCACGCTTCTGACAAATGTATATGGGAAGCAATTTCATGTAAGAAGTTTCATCCAACTATATCCATACTTAATCATCGAAACACATTTATTCCTGCCACTGTCATTCAAAACAGATATTACATACAGTGCTGAAATGGCTGATATCATCTCTAAGGTACTGCTCACTGGGTCCGGGCACAATCACTGGAATTCCTTGGAGCATGGTTAAATGCACCGATTCAGTCAGGAAAAGCTAGTGGCTTCACTGCTTTGTATCCTACTATGTCCAGGTCTGAGGCTGCTGACACTTGACACCAAGGGGCGATTTATTTAATGCAAAGTGTCCACTTATATCTTGAGCTAAGAAGCAGGGCCAGGGGCTGGGGCATAGGAGGAAAGAGGATGGGAGCCAATACTGACTCCCTGCAGCATCTACTATACTGTTTGCACTATCCATAACTTGTAACTAAAATATTTAAAGAAACTGATTTTAAATGAAAATTAAAGGGCAAATGTTCTCAAACAGGGTTCTAGCTTCTTGTGCAAGTTTTCAGCACAGCACCAATGACTGTCATTGGCATTAAAAGCCAGTTAATGTCAAAAAAAAAAAAAAAAAAAAGTCATTACATATTTCATCACAAGTTCTCAACTTAAACAACTAGAAAAAAACAACAGGAATGACTGTCTTCTGAAGAAAAACTATCAGACTAATACCCTACCTACTTTACAAGGTTTCCAAAAGTATGATCAAAGAAAAGGGCATATGGGATGGGAGTTGGGATTTGGGTATAAGTGTTGAGGTAAGGGTACTAAAACATAAAACACATAAAGTGTTAAAATTCTCAAGATACATTTTGCTTTTTTTATCAGCCTATATTTTAGGTAAAACACAATCTACCATCAAATCTTAAATTTTTTGCACTATAAAATGCTATTTAAAAATCTTTACATAGAATTTAGTTGATTAAATTCCCATTATTCAGAAATTTGAATCAGATAACATCAAGTCTTCCAAATCTATTACTATTATTTACATTATTTGAATTATATGAGATTTGAGGTTACAATTGCATGGAATACAAATAACTCTGTGTTTTTCCAAAAAAATTAAATTTTAGACTATCAACTGAATTTTTATTTTAATATTGACTCTATAACTGACTCAAACTGGTAAGAAGGCATGTTAAATATTAAATAAAGAAATAAAAACAGACTGTGCCTGTGTGTTTGTTAATACTGCAACTCACATGCATTACATATAAAGCCAGGCGCAGCACTGTGCTGATCAGCAAAGTGCTTGCACCTGCAGCGGATGGGCTGCGAGCCATTCAGAGGGACATACAGATAGCCCCTGCACAAGCAGCCAGTCACTTGGCAAGGCAGGGAAATGGGCCGCTGCTGTGGAATCGTTTCAAAGTCAGTTTTATGTTGTTTATACCTAAAAAACAAAAAGAAAAAAATATAAGGCAGGGATTGCCAGAAATCACAATTTCTATTCCTCTAATGCAAATATGAGTTCTCAAAAGCAAAAGTGATTCATTTTTATTTTTATTGTTTTGTTGTTTTTTTTTCAAATAAGGCAAAAAGAAGTCCACCACATACAGTATTTCTGTCAGTTTCATTGTTGTGGTCAGAGAAAATCTTCACTTTTTTATATATTTATTTTTAGTTACCTAAGAGGAATTTTCACAGCATTATACAAAGAAATATATCATTCCCTTAATACACTGAGCACTACAGATTTTTTAAAATAGAGGTACAATGTAGGAGTATGAAAAACATTTTTTCTTTTAAAAAAAAAAAAAACGTTTTTTTTAATTCTTTTTATCAAAGTGCACTACTTAAATTTATTTTCATAGGTTTGTTATTGAAAATTGAAAAAGTTCAATAAACATGTATTAATATAATCTACAATTTAATTTTTAACTTTTAACTTCAAAATAAATCACCAACATTTATTAAAAGCCAACACTCTGTTAAAGCACTCATTTTTAAAAATAATGTACTTACTTCCTTCTCATAAGGCATACTCAGTTAAATAAATTAAGTTTATGATTCTCAATATTAATCTAAGAAATGCAAATTGAAACCATTTTTTGCTTAGCAAACAGAGCAAAAGTTTTTTAAAACTATACATAATTCAGAAAATAACAGGTGTTAGAAAGGATGTGTAGAAATAAGAATACTCGTCCATTGTTGTTGGGAATGTAAAATGGTGCAGTAGCTGTGGAAAACTGTCGGTTCCTCAGAAACTTAAGTATAGAATTATCATATAACCAAGCAAGCAGGAATTCAAATTGATATTTGCACACCAACGTTCATGGCAGCATTATTCACAATTGCCAAAAGATGAAGCAGCCCAATTGTCCATCTACCATTGAATGGATAAACAAAATGTGGTATATACATACAATGGAATATTATTCAGCTTTAAAAAGTAATGAAGTTCTGATACATGTGACAACATGGATGAACCTTGAAAACATCATGTTGAGTAAAATAAGTTGGACACAAAAGGATAATTTGTATGATCCCAGTTATATGAAATAATTAGGATATGAAAATTAATAAAGTAAGAAGCTAGAATACAGGTTATCAGGGGCAGAGGTGGGGTGGGGAATAGGGAGTTAATGATTAAGTGGTATAGGGTTTCTGTCTGAAATGATAGAAAAGTTTTGGTAATGGATGTTGATGATGATTTACTGTTCTAATAGAAAACTATATATTTTAAAACCTCTATGTAATTCACACTGCTGACAAGAGTGTGGCAAAAAAAAAAAAAAAAAAAATTAAATCCATTTAATGTTTTAAGAAACATCCATCCTTTGACCCAGGAAGTTTATATTTGGGTAATATACCCTAAGCAAATAATTCTATGTTTAGAAAAAAACTTTGTGCATAAAAATAATATTACTGAAAAATAGCTAGAGGACAAGCTAAAACAGCCCCGAAAAAGATATTCTAAGGTTTAGGAGAGCAGGTGAAGGCTGCACACCACCCAGAGAGAGGGACAAGAGGGAAACTGCAATGACAGAACCGGACTGATTGTTGAAGACTCTGAGGGGAGTGAAAATATCTCCTAGCCCGGAAAATGGAAGGGGCTGCTGAAGAAGACTGGAGAACTATCTCAGAGAAAGTCTGAATTACAAGGTTCCTAGCCTCCAGACAGGAAGCTCTATCACATTGATCTGGTCTGTGTTACAACAAATACACTCCGTCCAAGCATTGAATTGAGAGCTGCCAAAGGGCGCCATCTCCTGGCAGACCAAGGAAGCGCACATAAGAAAATTAATAAGTAGGAGAGGCTTTTCCTGACCTCTATAGCCTCCCTGTCCAAGGCCATAGGAAGCGACTCTACAACCAATTACTGGGTCCAGTGCCCAGTTATGAACAACCAGCAGGAAAATCCTAACAATCCAGGTCGAGCCAAAAATCAAAGAGCTGTGGTAACTCACAGCCTCCTGCCACTAAATCCCTATAAAAGAGAAAGAGATTGAACATTTGAGGAAACTACATCCTAACCAGATGCCTAAACACCAGCAAAAAATTACGAGCCATACTAAGAAAACAGGACATGGCCCAAGAAAAGGAATACATCAAAGTCCCAGAAGAGATGCAGAATTTGAGAAAACTAATCAGTGAGATGAGCACAAGTTTCCAAAATCAAATTAATGAATTGAAAGACAATATAGTTAAAGAGATAAATGACATCAAGAAGACATTAAGCGAACGCAAAGAAGAATTTGAAATCTCAACAGAAAAGTAACAGAGCTCACGGGAATGATAGACACAATAGGTGAGATCAAAAACACATTTGAGGCATACAACAGCAGACTCGAAATGACAGAAGAAAGAATAAGTGACACCAAAGACAGAAAAGCTAAAATTGAAGAGAGAAAAGAACACAGAGAGAAAAGAATGGAAAAAAATGTGCATGACAACATAAACATGTCATGGGACACATATGCAACAACATACGTGTCATGGGAGTTCCAGAAGGAGAAGAGAAGGGAAAAGGGGCAGAAAGAGTATTTGAGGATATAATAGCTGAAAATTTACCAACTCTCACGAAAGAAAAGAACTTATATGTCCAAGAAGCACACCGTACCCCAATCAGAATAAATCCAAACACATCTACTCCAAGATATATACTACTTAGAATGTCACATGTCAAAGATAAAGAGAAAATTCTCAGAGCAGCAAGGGAGAAGCAAATGATCATGTACAAGGGATGTCCAGTAAGAATTAGTGCAGATTTCTCTTCAGAAACCATGGAGGCGAGAAGACAGTGGTATGATACAATTAGGAAACTGAAAGAGAAAAACTGCCAGCCTAGAATTCTTTATCCAGCAAAACTGATCTTTAAATATGATGATGAGTATAAAATATTCACAAACAAACAGAAACTAAGAGAATTTGCAAAAAAGAACCCACCTTTGCAGGAAATATTAAAGGAAGCCTTAGAACCTGAAAGAAAAAGACAGGAGAGAGAGGCTTGGAGGAGAGGTAGAAGAAAGAATAGCAGAAAGGATAACCAAAAGAGTAAAAGGACAGAAAAAAAAACAAGATGACATAAGAAAACCAAAGAATAAAATGGAGAAAGTAAATAGTGCATTTACAGTAATATCACTGAATGTGAATGGATTACACTACCAAGTCAAAAGATACAGGCTGATAGAATGGATAAAAACACATGAGCCACCCATATGCTGCTTACAAGAAACTCACCTGAGACCCAGGGATACAAACCGGCTGAAAGTGAAAGGCTGGAAAAAGATACTCCACACAAATAGTAACCAAAAAAGAGCAGGGGTAGCTATACATATCAGACAAAACAGACTTTAAATGCAAAAAAGTTATAAGAGATACACAAGGCCATTATATATTAATAAAAGGGACAATCCATCAGGAAGATATAACAGTCATAAATATCTACGCACCTAACCAGGGTGCCCGAAAATATACAATACAAACTCTGGCAAAACTGAAGGGAGAAACAGACATTTCTACAATAATCATTGGAGATTTCATCACCCCACTCACATCACTGGATAGAACAACTAGAGAGAAGATCAACAAGAAAACAGAAAACTTGAATAATATGATAAACAAGTTAGACCTAACAGACATATACAGAACACTGCATCCAAACTCAGCGGGTTATACATTCTTCTCAAGTGCCCATAGATCTTTCTCCAGGATAGATCACATGCTAGGTCACAATACAGCTCTCAATAAATATAAAAAGATTGAAATTATACAAAGCACCTTCTCAGATCATAATGGAATGAAACTAGAAATCAATAATAGACAGGAAAAAAGTAAATTCGCAAATATGTGGAGACTGAACAACACACTCCTAAATATTTGGTGGGTCAAAGAAGAAATTGCAAGTGAAATCAGTAAATATATTGAGATAAATGAAAAGAAGAACATAGCATATCAAAACTTATGGGATTCAGTGAAGGCAGTCTTGAGAGAGAAATTTATAGCCCTAATGCCTATATTAAAAAATAAGGAGATAAACTCAAAGATTTAACTGAACTAGAGAAACTAGGAAAAGAACAGCAAACCAATCCCAAAGCAAGCAGAAGGCAAGAAATAATAGAGATTAGAGCAGAAATAAATGAAAATGAGAACAGAAAAACAATAGAGAAAATCAACAAAACCAAAAGCTGGTTCTTTGAGAAGATCAATAAAATAGACAAACCCCTCGCTAGACTAACAAAGAAAAAAAGAGAGAAGATGCAAATAAATACAATCAGAAATGAAAGGGGGGAAGTTACAAATGGCCCCAAAGAAATAAAAAGAATCATAAGAGGGTATTATGAGAAACTATATGCCAACAAACTAGACAACCTAGATGAAATGGACAAATTCCTAGAAATGCACAACCAACCTACCCTGACGCTACAAGAAATACAAGAACTGAACAAACCAATCAGATTTAAGGAGATTGAAATCATCATCAAAAATCTCCCAGCAAAGAAAAGTCCATGACCAGATGGCTTCACAGGTGAATTCTACCAAGCATTTACAAAAGAATTAACACCAATCCTGTTTAAACTCTTCCAAAAAATTGAAGAGGACAGAAAATTACCCAACACATTTTATGAAGCCAACATCACCCTATACCAAAGCCAGAAAAAGATTCCACAAGAAAAGAAAATTGCAGGCCAATCTCTCTAATGAATACAGATGCAAAAATTCTCAACAAAATACTTGTAAATAGAATCCAACAGCATATCAAAAGACTTATACACCATGACCAAGTGGGATTTATTCCTGGTATGCAAGGCTGGTTCAACATAAGAAAATCAATCAATGTAATACACCACATTAACAAATTGAAGGAAAAAAAACACACGATAATCTCAATAGAAGCAGAAAAGGCATTCGACAAAATCCAGCTTCCTTTTTTGATAAAAACACTTCAAAAGATAGGAATAGAAGGAAAATTCCTCAATATGATAAAAGGCATATATGAAAAACCCATAGCCAACATCATACTCAACACGGAAAGGTTGAAAGCTTTCCCTCTAAGATCGGGAACAAGAAAAGGATTCCCACTGTCACCATTGTTATTCAATATTGTACTAGAAGTTCTAACTAGAGCAATTAGACAAGAAAAAAAAAAAAATTAAAGGCATCCAAATAGGAAAAGAGGAAGTAAAACTCTCACTGTTTGCAGATGACATGATCCTGTACTTAGAAAATCCTGAAGTATCCACGACAAAGCTATGTAGCTAATAAATGAATTCAGCAAAGTGGTAGGATATAAGATCAACACGCAAAACTCAGTATTGTTTTTGTATACTAGTACTGAACAACCTGAAGAGGAAATCAGGTGGAAAATTCCATTTTCAATAGCAACAAAAAGACTCAAATACCTAGGAGAGTCTTTAACCAAAGAAGTACAGGACCTATATGCAGAAAACTACAAACAATGCTAAAAGAAATTTAAAAAGAACTAAACAAATGGAAAGACATTCCATGTTCATGGACTGGAAGAATAAATATCGTGAAGATGCCAATCTTACCCAAACTGATTTATAGATTCAATGCAATACCAATCAAAATCCCAACAGCTTACTTTACAGAATTAGAGAAGGCAATTACCAAATTAATCTGGAAGGGTAAGTGCACCCGAATAGCCAAAAGTATTCTAAAAAAGAAGAACAATGTGGGAGGAATTTCACTGCCTGACCTTGAAACATATTACAAAGCTACAGTGGTCAAAACAGCATGGTACTGGCATAAAGTTAGACACATCGATCAGTGGAGTAGAATTGAGAACTCAGAAATAAACCCTCACCTATACAGTCAACTGGTTTTTGACAAACCTACCAAGCCCACGCTGATGGGAAAAAAAACAGTCTCTTCAACAAATGGTGTTGGGAGAACTGGATATCTATAACCAAAAGAATGAAAGAGGACCCCTATCTCACCCCCTATACAAGAATCAACTCAAAATGGATCAAAGATCTAAATATAAAAGCCAGGACCATAAAACTACTAGAAGAAAATGTAGGGAAACATCTTCAAGACCTTGTGGTAGGTGGTGGTTTCTTGGACCTTACACCCAAAGCACATGCAACAAAAGAAAAAATAAATAAATGGGAATTGGGACCTCCTCAAAATTCAACGCTTTTGCACCTCACAGGACTTTGTCAGAAGGGTGAAAAGGCAGCCAACTCAATGGGAAAAAATATTTGGAAATCACATATGTGATAAGGGTTTAATATCCAGGATATATAAAGAGATGTTACAACTCAACAATAAAAAGATAAATGACCCAATTAAAAAATGGGCAAAAGACTTGAATAGACATTTCTCTGAAGAAATACAAATGGCAAAAAAACACATGAAATGCTCAATATCACTCATGATTAGGGAAATGCAAATCAAAATTACAATGAGATATCATTTCACACCTATCAGAATGGCCACTATTAGAAAGACAGAGAACTACAATTGTTGGAGAGGATGTAGAGAGATAGGAACACTTATTCACTGTTGGTGGGAATGCAGATCAGTACAGCCACTGTGGAGGACTGTTTGGTAGTTCCTAAAGAAGTTGAATATAGACTTGCCATGTGACCTGGCAAAACCTCTACTGGGCTATACCCAGAACTGAGAGCAGTGACACAAACAGACATCTGCACACCGATGTTCATAGCCACATTATTCATTATTCACCATTGCCAAAAGTTGGAAACAACCCAGGTGTCCATCAACAGACGAATGGATAAACAAACTGTGGTCTATTCACACGATGGAATATTATGCAGCTATAAGAAGAAACAAAGTCATAAAGCATATGACAATATGGAATAACCTGGAGGACATTATTTTGAGCGAAGCAAGCCAGACACAAAAGGACAAATACTGTATGAATGCATTACTATGAACCAAATATATTGTGTAACATATTGTTCGATTCAAAAAAATTTTTATATGTATCCAGTACATTTAATTGAGAAATGTATATATTTTTTCATCTGTGTCTACTTTTTAGTTTTTAATTGTTTATATTTTCAATTATTAAATGTACAAAAAAAAAAATAGTACTAGCATTAGTGCTAAAATAGCAAATATATATAAAAATAAAATGCTAATAAGGGAATGGACAAATAGATTACTAAGACATCAGTTTTAAAACTCTTTCTTCAAACAAACTATTTTATAGAACCATAATATATAATATAGGTAAAAGCAGAACTGATTAAAGCAAGAGAAAGAGTGGAAATTGAAATTCCCCCTTCCCCTAACCAGATCGCTGCTTAGGCTCCTGAGGCTCCCGAGGCTCCCTGACAGTTCCTGGGAACACATGCTCAACACAACTGGACCAACTGGAGTATTGGGCAGGTATTAAAAAAATTTTTTAATTGTTTATGATTACTACATACCAATATAGAAATGTGTATGTGATTCTGTCATGAAAAAAGGTTCAATATTTTATATAAATATACATAATTAACAACTAAATAAACTACACAAAATATTTGCAAATATATGTAAAATATATTAAAATCGGCTGGCTTTTAAGAAGACTCATTCAGCTGGTGAGTCTTCTTTCTGTTTTTTTATATATTCCCAATGTTCCTTAATAGCCATGTATTGCTTTTATAATGGAAAAGATTGGACAGAGCTCTCACTGATTAATGGGTGATTAATGAATGGTTAATTAATGGAAGTTGAATTGAGTCCATTTTGAGGGTCAATTACACGCTATATAAATTAAACATAGATAAACTGGCACTAAATTCGTACGAGAGTAAATTATAAAACTACTACAAATTGGGGCATGGATGTGGCTCAAATGGTTGGGCGTCCGTCTCCCATATGGAGGGACCAGGGTTTGATCCCCGGGACCTCCCGGTAAGAAAAAAAAAAAAAAAATTCTACAAATTTATCAAACTCTTCTTCAATTCTGAAAGATATCAACACATGCCTCACCTCCATTCCTCCAGTGTTTTTAGGTGGGTTGCTAACTTATGTTTAAAGTCAACCTATATAGAATACTCATCATAGAAATTGCCTAACAACCTTAGGCAAATTTCAAGTTTATAAATGGCAATTAAACAAGGAGTCTCTTAAGAAAGAGACCCAGAAACTGATATAGGCTATCAGAAGGAGGCGGTCCCCTTCAATAGTTCCTGAAAAAAGGTAAGTTGCTACCTGAAAACATATAAAAGGTTCAGTGATTTTTCTGTGAAACAGCTTGGTCATTGTGAGCTTTACAACTGTTGACCTGTGGCAGTAGTGGTATTCAAGAGAGCACCAGCAAAATGCAAACCTCAGACAGAGGCAGTACAAGCCAATGCCTGGAAATTTATGTATGTACATGTCCTTCATGTGCCTTTCTTGGAACATGACCACTTGCAATAAAAAGCAGTGTGCCTTTGTTTTTGTTGTTTAAAGCAAGATATCCACTCATCCGGTTCTTAAAGTATAAAGGGAGATTAATAAATTTGAGGAGAAATGTTTCTATTTGTGAAGGGGTAGCATAAGAACAGTGGTCAACTCATGCCACTGTTAAAGCAGTTCTGCCATCTGAGGCTCTATCTTCTGCCTTGCCCAGTGGGAGTAGAGGTAGGCTCTGCTGTGCTCCCTGGCCTAGCTCAAGGACCCCTGGCAAAGCCATTGGGGCACCAATGACTTTTTTTTTCTTCTTTTTTTTTTTAACCAAGGGCAAGAGAAGAGTTGCTTAAGACAATAGCCTCCATGATTAGTTCTAATATGGTGTGACAGAAATTTTTACATTATAGTGAAACAAAAAACTTTAGATAATTCCTAGTATATTAAATAAAGATCTATCTCTAAATGTTTCTCAATCATCATCACAAATAGTGTTACTTATAGAAGGAAGATATGGGGAAACGGATGTGGCTCAAAAGGTTCGGCGCCCGTCTACCATATGGAGAGACCGGGCTTCGATCCCTGGTACCTCCGGGTAAAAAAGAAAAAAAAAATATGGAAGATATGCTCCGGTATGGGGTTTTTTGTTTTTTTTTTTCTAGGAGGTACCAGGGATTGAACTCAGGACGTTGTACCTGGGAAGCAGGCACTCAACCACTGAGCTATATCCGCTCCCCAATGAGAGTTGGTTTTTTTGTTTGTTTTTAAGAGGCATGGGAGTTCAAATCCGGGACCTCATACATGGGAAGCAGACGCTCAACCACTTGAGCTACATCCGCTCCCGTGGTATGACTTAAAAGTTTCTAATCATCAGAAAACTTAGCAATAAATATCTTACCTATGCGTACAAAAACACAAGGTCTCTGGGCCCACAAGTTTACAGTCCATTCCAGTTGGTGATCGCCAGCTCACATATAATCTATTCTGTAAGCGCATTGGTAAAACTTTTCTTTTATATTCTTCATATTCTTCAGGAGTAAAAAGTTTCCCTCCATCATCCTCGCCAACAATTCTACAACAAAAAATACTTTCCATAAGCCTTGAGTATTTATTTTTCAAGTTAAAAATACTAAAGAAAGTCTGCTTCAACTTTCATCTTTTATTTTAAACACATGTTAATAGCCAAATTACATGCAAAAGTAATAAAACTATTGATTCACATATGAAAGAAGATTATAAATAAGAAAGTCAATGCATAACATCTTATTTTACTGATGGGGTATTTACCAACAGAATATGGCAAAGAATTATCAGGTGCTCATTTCAATTTCTCTTTTGGTTCTGAAGCACACATGCTGATCCTTCTCATAAAAAGCTCGAGCCTAACTGCTAAAAGTTCTAGTATTAAATATACCAAGTGCTATAAGAAATATGCTATAAGGCAACAATTCTCAAACTGTTTGATCTCAGGATCTGGTTACCACAAAGAGCTTTTATTGATGGGGCATATTTATCAATGTTTACCTGTGGCATATATGACTTTCCATTTTCTCCCCATCCCTTCCAGATATTTCCCCTTCTAGTGGCAGCAACATTTCCTTCCTGAATAGTTAAATGGAAAGCCTTAGGAACTGGCTGGGAACTGGTGACTGATCAGTAAATCTCATAACACTGCATTCTTTATAAGTCCCGTTGCCCTTCAAGTGCCTTCTCCATCTGCACATAGACATGCATTATAAAAGACCCACCTCTTTGTGGTGTGTACAGAAAATGCTATCTCTCCTCCCGCAGCCCAGGATGAGGACCCCATGCAAGGCCCCTAAATAAATGGCTCATTACAAACCAAGCTCGACTTGTCCAAATCTTTCTTTGACCTGACTATCCCTATCAGTTCGGGGGGGGAAGCTGACATTTTACATAGCTCCTCGCCACACTGGGGACATTACCGTATTAAAAATTAAAACAAATTCTTATAGTATTTATTAATTTATTTAAAAATAATATGTACATTACATGCTAACATAATGTTAACATAAATAGCATTTGTATGAAAATTATTTTTTCAAAACAAAAACAATTTAGTTTTCAAAGTAGCACTGTTTTATATTTTTGCAAATCTTTTTCATGTCTGCCTTAATAGAAAACTGCTGTATTCCCATATTTGCTTCAACATTCAAACTGCTGTAATGTTATTTTGGCTTAAGTATATGAAGAAAATCTGGCCTTACAGAGATATGTAGTTTGAAAAGAAAGTATGTTAATAGCCTTTTCAGTTATTTTGTGATATTCTTCTTTGCATAACCAAAACTGGAGGTCAAGCGGTAGTTTCTTAAAGGCTAGCTGCAATATGGTATCTGAATCCCTATCAATGAACTTTTTGTACTTGTACATTAAGATGTATCCTATCTTGAAACAAAAAAAATAACATACCAAAAAAAGTGTACGAAAAAATATCAACGCAGTAGCCAACATAACTAATGCTCACATCCGACCCCAAACCGTGGGACCTAATAACATTCTTGAGTTTGAACAAGTCTAAACCTACATCTGTGTGTTAATAGTCAGTTTTATCATTTTTTTATTTCAAGAAAAAACCAAAATTTTATGGAAAAATTAAGCCACAATGATTTCTATGAAAAGAAACTAAGAGTTGACCTCCCTGGAGAAAAGGAAACAAAAGAAGTCATTCAAAATTGAAATTTCTCCTTGAAAATACTGCCATTTAAAAGTCAAAAAAATTTTGTTTTCAGGATACTACTTAATGTTTTGTGCAATCCATACTTTTTTTCTCATACATCTAAGCCTTTAGCTGAGGTAGAAAATAGAATCGAATTCAGAAACTATGAAATCATCACAACCTTCTTCCTTACCTAAACAATTTAGATACACAATAGTAAATACCAAAGGGCATTTTATTCTGAGAAGTTTTGGGCTATTTCACTTTATTTCTACCAAGTAGAATACAGATAGGTACTGCAAAGACTCCAAGCTAAATCTTTAAAGAAAGATCATACCACATTGATGTTGTTCTAAATCAGTGCAGCACAAACTTTACTGTGTTTACAGAATCCCCTGGGAATCTCGTTAAAATGCTGATTCAGATTAATCGGTCTAGGATGGGCCAGAGTGTCTGCATTTCTAACTAGCTGCTGATGCTACCCCCACCCCCATGCTTGCTACACTTTTGAGCACCTTCCAGGCCCAACTGCCTCCCAACAAAGTACCCAGGCAAGACCAAATCAGAACAAACTCTGAGGAAAGGAGGATTGTTTTCCACCTAGACTTGCCCTTCTGAAACTTTCTCATCCTTTCATGTCTAGGCACTCGATCCCTATTTTCCCTCCCTTTTCCAAATCCTGATGTCAGTAAAAGACCTGGTAATCTCTTTTATAGTAAAATGTTCCAGGTTATTTATGCTTGCAAAAATAACTTCCCACCAGGCCCTCAGCTAACATTTTCCCTGACAGACAAGAGACTACAACTGAAGGTCACAACCCACAAATCTAAATATCTAAGTTATCAATCACCTCCAGGGCTCAGGGGGAAAAAAAAGCCCTGGAGACCTGGAGGTTAAAAGAAAGGTTCTGCCCAGAATGAGGGCTGGGTGGAAACTGTTCCCTGGCCCAGGACTTCCGGCGTTACCTGGACCCACCAGAACAGTGGATGAGGAATGACCTATCAAGCTGTTTATACTCACTCCTCATTTTTCCAGCCCACAATTTCCAGGCAGTTCTGGCCACTTCCCAAAACTACACCAGCGGGCAGTCAGAGGGAGTGCAGTGGGCTGGGTAACCCGTCCGCCCGGCAATCCCCTGGATGATTTGGGGCGCCCCTCTTGCTGTGGTATTCCAGACTGAAAGGCTGTGATTGTCCCTCCTCCTCCCTGTACACACACATCCTCCCGCTCTCAGCACAGCATACTCCGGCAGTCCCTCTCCAGTGATTCCCGTTCGCTCAGTTTCCGAACTTTGAACTTCTCTTAGGAGACCGAAAAGGAAAGCACGTCGCCTCAGGTGCGTCAAGTTTTGTCAGGTCCCAAGCCCAGGGCAATAAATTGTGCCCAAAGCCAGCAAAGGGGAAGCTACACGTTTCCAGTTTCAGGAGAGGCTTGTCCCCAGAGCCACCGGAAGCTACACCTGTCAGAGTCGTTTTCCTGAAAGCAGCACCTCGGGGTTTGAAATACGTTTGAGAATTTGCGACTTGCCCTATTACTGAATTAACGTGCAAACTTTCGTGGGCGCCAAATATTCCACGTGTAAGGCTTAAGTGACCATTTAGAAAAAAATAATTATTCCTTTGCATAATTCTAGAGCTGATAATCCATCGTGAAAGGGGGGGGGTGAATTCTTAAATTGCCTCGAATAAGACTTATGATTGAATAAAAACTGCGTACATTACAATATTTAACTACAGAAAGACGAAACGTAAAATTAACCTAGGCTTCCACCAAGAGCCCAAGAGTGGATTCCGAGAGCTCCAGCGCTCGCCCGCCGGGTCCCCTGCCAAGTGCCACCAGTTCTCCGACGAAAGGGGACGGGGACCCGGCCTTGGCGAGGCGGGCCAGCCCCGATGCTCCTCGCCCCGCGGAGCCGCCGGGAGCCGCCGGAAGCCGCCGGGGTGCGGGTCCGAAACCGCCGCAGCCTCACCTCCGGTATTCCAGGTACTCGTCCACTGCCGCTGCCCCGCCGGGAGGTAACGTCAGCCGCTCCATGACCTGCGGGGAAGCCAACTGCGCCGGCACAGCCAAGCCTGAGCCCGCCCCCAAGAGCGCGAGCAGCGCCTCGACACGCCCCACCCCGCGCGTTCCGTCCCCTCCTCACCGCTCCTCCTCCGGTCCTCGACGCCGTCCTTCGGCCCGAGCCGCGCCTCCTTACTGCCGGGACACTCCTCCTCTCTTCTAGGCCGCGCCTTCTCCTCCTAGGCAACTCCTCCTCTCACTCCACCGCGCCTCCTCCCGCCCCGCTGCGTCTCCTCCCACCGGGACAGCGCCGCCTCTCTCCCGCCACCGCCCCTCTAGGCCCGACCGCGTCTCCTCTCTGTCGCCCGGGCCGCGCCTCCTCCCGCCCGCCTCCCAATTGGCTGGCCCCGAATACTCCGCGGCAGCAGGCGGTGGCCGCGCAGGGCGCGCGCGTTTCTCTACCTGCCAGCCCAGGCAGTGACATGGGAACCCCATTTCCCAAATCACAGCTCCGACCTGCACGGGTGCTGTTTGTCGCCCTCCACAAACCTTGCCCTTGTTGTCTCTCCTTTTCCCTGAGCTGTAAATCTCCTTGTAAAGTAGTGACAAGTGAGTGCAATGCGTTGCATATAATATGGACGCAGAGGGAATGGATTATTTGCAGAGCGGTTTTCACTGAGTCCATCTCTTGAAATGACTTTTATGAGAAGCTTCTGATTAGTTTGGAACCCGCCTCCCCATAGTTGCCAGCCACGTTTTCAAAGTTGCAGTTTTAAAGACTGATATAAAATTAAATCCTGGGTTTCTGCGTCCAGATGTGTCACACAGCATCCTGTTCTTCAAAGGAAGCGAATAACACATTTAAGGGGAAACAAATATCTCATTAGCCTTTGTTTAAGCCTTTAGACAGATGCTCCACAAAATCTATTTAAAAATTGAATTTCCGTGGTAATTTGACCATAATTTGGTTTAGGAAAAGCGGTGGAAAATCCTTCATTACTACAGGAGTCATTAAACAGTGAGGCTCCCTAGCCATCAGGATTAGTGCTCTCTATAAATTATCTGGGAAGGAGCATCAGCAAACAATAAGAAGGCTAATTCCGTGAACTTCAGTAATCTTTATACTGAACTTTATATTTTATTTTAAAAATACTTTCTTGATTATTTTAGGTTCGGAAAGCAAACTATTATGTTGACAGATTGTTTAGGTGCCTCTCACCCCCTCCTCCCTTTTTCCATTCTAAAGTTGGTCCTCCTGCTCAGGCAGAGCCCCTTCCCACTTTGACTTCCTCTCTACTTTTTCTTAATTAATCTCCACCAAACTGTTAATTCTTAACATAACCAGTAGCTAATAAGGTTTGAAGCCTCCCAGGCATATATGCATTTTGTAGACTTTTTAAGGTTAAAAATTTTCAAAAGTTAGATATATGAGAAATCCTGAAATGGAGTTGATATTTCAGGAGAGGATCCCAGCTCCCTCAAAGTCACACATTGTTGACTGCTGCTGCCATTTTTTATCTATGAGTGGCTAGCCCTGCTTTTAGGCAGAAG
Source organism: Tolypeutes matacus (assembly GCA_026826555.1). Lineage (NCBI taxonomy): Eukaryota > Metazoa > Chordata > Mammalia > Cingulata > Chlamyphoridae > Tolypeutes > Tolypeutes matacus. Next base: position 11,261,469 of record JAKSZT010053769.1, on the reverse strand, counting down.
CTAAAGAAACAGAGGCAAATAGAAAGTGCCAGCTATGTGAACCTATGGAACAGTGGCAGAAGAGTATCTGTGTAGGCTAGCACAATTTTAATGAATCTAATGGTAAATAATTAAAATGGGCTTAGAGTGATTACAGACTCTTCCAGCAAGATGTTGAAGCAATAAACTCTTCTGGCCAATGAAGTCAACAAAAATATTTTGCATGACAAGAGTATAGAGCAAAGAAAATGTTATCCTAACCTCATGTAAAACTGATACTTTTGCTAATTGGAATATTGTATGTGGTTCTGACTTATGCTTTAATAAAAAGATAAAATGGAACTATAATTCCTCCCAAATAGTAGCTAAATTGATCTAGGAAGTCGGGTGAACAAAGAAATAAATATTGTCTAGGCAACTATTAGGCATTTTACAAACTATTTAGTTCTATAAAACCTTGTATGTATTATTGGCATTTTGCACAGTGTATGTTAGGAATGCTTTCTTCTATAAACAACAGAATAATCCAACTAACAATGGCTTAATTAAATGTAGGTTTATTTTTTGTGACTCTTAAATATGGGAATAGGTGGCTGCTGGCATTGGTTCAAGAAATTTTCCCCACGATTCTGAAGTAGGCTTCATATAGAGAATCAATAGACAGATCTGGAACCTGGCAACTAGTCCACGTGGACACCGATACCCCCAGGATGGCTGCTGGAAGACCCTCGCGAGACTTCCACCATTCAGAATGAGATTCTCTCCGGAAACCAGGAGAAGCCCTGGATATTCTCCAGGGACATTACAATTGGGCCCACCCAGGGGATTGATGGGTGGGGTAAACAATCAAAACAGCAAACAGCTGGTACTCCTCCCATGCTATTAGCAAAGGGGTGGAATAATTAATGGTTTAAAAAGCAGGTGCAAAGGTCAAATAGCCCTCCTGCATTCCTGCTCACTCTCGGCCCTCTTGGTTTCTGTGCCCTGCTCTCGCCATGTCCCTCCTGCGTGGATCAACACGCAAGTAAAACCTGGGCATTTATGATCTATAATGGGAAATTGTAGTCTATAAATCAGCCCTCTTTATCACTCTTCAGCCCCTTACTCTCCACTGGGGACCCGTGATCTGTTATTTTCTCCCATTTCTCTTCCCTCCCTGCCTTAATAAGTTACTGGCCTAACTAACCCAAGGTGCTCTGAAATTCATTTCTGCAGCATAAGTCAAGAACCTAGGCCAAATCTGGTAACAGTTCCAAGAGCATCACAGCTCCAGAAATCTTATATAAATTCAATAAAGGAGAAGGGGAAAAAGGAGAATGAACATTAGTTTTCCTAGAAAGACATGTTCAAGTCTTAATCGGTATCTGTGGATGTCAACCCATTTATAAATAGGACTTTTGAAGTTGTTATTATTGGTTAAGGTGTGGACTCATTTGTGAATTGGATCTTCAAAGATCCTATTTAGATGAGGCCATATTGAATCAGAGTGGGTCTTAATCCTTATAAGGCCTAGAAAATTCGGATGCACTCAGAGAAAGCCACCGGAGAAGACTAAGGAGATAGATCACCATGTGATGGAAGGAGAGATGCAAGCCAAGTAACCCCAAGGATTGTGGCAAGCCTGCACCAGAAAGATAAAAACTCCAGGAGAAATCATGGCCTGATGAGACCTTGATTTTGGACTACTGGCCTTCCAAACCATGAGGCAAGAAATTCCTGTTGTCTAAAAAAAGAAAAACTTTTCATGCAATTTAGGATCTCACAGCTTTATCTAGCAATTCATGAATGGGGCAACATCCCATTCAGGAAGTAGAGGGGAGCTCCACCAAGGGAGTGGAAAGAGAAGTTCATATAGGGTGAATGTGGAAGCAAGTGAGGAAATGTTCTGATTGGCTGACATTAGTTACATTTTACATAAGAGGGTCTTACAAAATGGGGAGCAGATATACATCAATTAGTATGGCAGGCTTGTCCAATCTAATAAACTCTCTCTATTGGACTGAAACTAGTTTTATCACCAGGTGTTGCTTATCAGCAACCCTGTATGTTCCATTTTCTCAGAAAACCCCTATAGGTCAATTGTTTTTGTCTTCTGGAAAAACCCTTCTCCAAAAGTGATCTTCTCCCAGCAATGCCCAATGTAGGTGGCCACTTTATTTTACATAACATGTTTAAGCCAGACAGCATGTGGTATTTGTTATAGCAGCACTAGCAAACTAAGACACACACCCCCCCAAGAGATTTTCAGTTACGTGTCATTGACTGTGCTGTGTTACATGACCACTCTCAGGTATAAAGGCGGCTAGGAAAGCAACTACAGTACTTAGGTTTTCCAAACTCTTTAATGAAAGTGAGCAAAAAGAGGTTTAGAAATGTGTGTTTAGTAAGCCAACCTACAGGCTCTTCCTCAGGTCTCCCAATGAAAATTGCTTAACATCCTTGCATGCTGTCTTAGTTTGCCACAGGTCCCTACTTAATGTGAAGAGTGTCTCTTATTAGAATTGCATCCTTCAATGTTCTATTCTCATAAGATGCTTGCTGAAGTATTTAGGTGTCAGGAGTCCTGATGTCAAGCAATTTACTTTCAAATGGTTTAATTGTTGCTGAATATAGTACAGGTATTCATTGTACTATAAACTTTAATGTATAGTTGAAATTTTTCATGATATGAGCCAGGAAAATAATGCTAATATGGTGATTTCTTACAATTTAGCAACAGAAGATGACAATAAGAAAGCTAATTTAAAGCAACCCAAGTGTCCATCAACAGGTGACTGGATAAACAAAATGTGGTATATACACATGATGGAATAGTATTCAGCTATAAAAAGGAATGAAGTTGTTATATGCTACAACATGGATGAACCTTTAAGACATCATGTTGCGTGAAATAAGTTGGACACAAAAGGGCAATATTGTATTACCTCACTTATATGAAATAATTAGAATATACAAATTAATAGAGTCAGAAACTAGAATACAGGTTAATAGGGGCTAGAGTGGAGATAGGGAAAGGGGAATTAATGTTAAATTGTTACAGAGTTTCTGTTTGGTGATGGAAAAGTTTTATTAATGGATGGTGGTGGTGATAGCACAACATTGTGAATGTGATTTACACTACTGAATTGTATATTTGAAAGTTGTATATATGTTACCAGAATAAAATTTAAAAAACAAGCAAACATAGAACTTAAAACATAAACAGTAAACCCTAATGTAAACTATGGACTACAGTTAATAGTATAATTATAATTATAATATCATTCTATCAATTGTAACAAAGGTACCACACTAATGCAAACTGTTAATAATAGGAAAATTGTGTATGTGAGTGGGGTATATGGAACTCTGTACTTTCCTCATGATTTTTCTGTAAACCTACACCATCTCTAATAAAAAAAGTAAAAATAAATAAAAGCGGTTTGTCTAAGCTTAGACCATAGAACAGGGGGAAAAGTCCACCTTTACATTTTATAAACATGATCCTTCCTTCACAGGGATTTGGGTTTAAATTGATAACAACCCCCTGATCTTGTAACTTCCAAGGTAAAAAATAAAAATTAGCCCTGGGCTAATAAAACCCCATCACAGATTGCAAACCCAAAATCACTATCAGGATAAATCCTCAACATAGACCCACTACAAAAGCCCTACTGAGCTCAAAATCCAAAATTACAAAACAATAATAAGAAACAAACAGTCATAAAAGAATATCAGTACCCACAACTAACAGAAGGTTCAAACCACTGAGAACTCTATGAAATATAATTTTATTAGATGGAGACCATGAAATATGTAACTTTAACATTACTTTTGAAAGAATCTAAAGCATGAGAAAAAAGCACAATTTGAAAAAGCCTGGCAGTTTGAAAAAGAGGATTTCTACTTCCAGCCATGATGGAGAAGTAGGAACTGGATTTACCTTCTGTGGTAGGCGGAATAATGGCTCCCAAAGATATCTGGGTCCCAATCCCTGGAAGCTGTGAAAAAATTGCCTTACATGGTATTGTGTATTGTTCAAGTCCTAACCCCCAGGACCTGAGAATGTGAGCTTATTTGGAAATAGGGTCTTTGCAAATATAGTTATTTAGATTAGGTCATAGTAAATTAGGGTAGGCCCTAATTCATTATGCCTGGTGCCCTTATAAGAAGAGGGAAATTTGGAAACAGAGACAAAGTCAAGGAATGCCTGAAATTACCAGAAGCTAGAAGAGGCTCCTCTAGAAGTTTCAGGAGTAGGATGACCCTACCAACACCTTGATTTCAGACTTCTAGTCTCCAAAACTGTGAGAGAATAAGTTTCTATTGTTTTACGCCACCCAGTTTGTGACAATTTCTTATATCAGCTCTAGGAAACGAATATAGATTATGTTATCAGTAAGCGGGGAGCTGCAGTAACAAATACCAAAAAATAGGGAAGTGGCTTCTGAATTTTTGGGTAATAAGTAGAGACTGGAAGAATTCTGAGGTACATGCTAGAAAATGCCTAGATTGCCTTGAAGAGTGTTGTAATTCATTGTGGAGGTAGACGGTGCCAGGAACGATCCAAAGAAAGATTGGGATCAGGGGACCTCACTCCATGTGGAATGCAGGCAAATTTATTTAGGCTGAAGCTGCTTTTATACTACAAAGCTGATAACAAAAGTAGGGCATCTTCTGTTAGTTCCTCTGCATGGCGCATAAGAGCACTGCCGGTTCCTGTATCTCTAGATTAGGGATTTATACAATAACTTCTTAATGGTGGGTTCATTCCGCTCTGCTTCCTCCCTTTGACGTCTGCAGTGTGCAGAGTCCTTGGAGACATTTGCTAATGTTTCTTTTCTGGTAAGCATGCTTTTTAGATGCTTAACCCTTTATGCTCTGACTCTCAGCATCTTCTCCAACAATTCCGCCTTTTTTTGTTTTTTGTTTAGGGTGACTGTGCTTGTCTTAGGTTGCCCTCCTCTGAGGGTCTTATCCGTTTCTGGCTACCAGCCAAGCTCCATGAACAGGGGTCTTGAGAGTTAAGGGTTTTAAGCAGAATCAAGTTATTGGCATGGCTAGCCTTTTTAGCCCTATTGATGCGGGATAGCAGGGCTTTGCGAATGCCTCCTAATACCATTAAGAGTAGCAGAGCACCAATGATCACCATATTGAAGTTAGCAAGTACAGAGGTTGATTTCCACCAATGTAAGGGGTTTATGTTATTTAATTGATCTGTTATTGATTGCCAAAATTTACTACCTGGAAGTGTAGAGAGTTGATTCTGAGACATGCTCAAAATCTTTTTTTGCAAATCTGTAATTTCTATAGATAAATTTGTGTGATGACCTAGTAAATGATTTTTAATTTTTTCCCATTCATAATGGGAGTTATTGTATGGGAGAGGAGTGATACAAAAAGTACTTTCATTCCAATTACACTTCAAACCTTGTTTTAAATTTAGATTATATATTTGATCTCCCATTTGTGTAACACCATATCTAAGTCATTAAGCCTATTATTAATTTGCTCATCTATATATGTTTGACTATGCCATAACTCACTAGCATTATGATGCCAATTTCTAACATATTGTTGTATTTGAACATTTTCATGCAGAGCAGTTCCTGCTGTAGCGGCAGCTGTAATAATACCTATAAGCCCTAATACAGCAGCAATAATTAATCCAATCAAATGTTTGGTTCTTTTTAAATAATGATCTAGAAAGTGCCAAAGGATTTGGCTCTCAGGGGAAGACTGCCAGCAGCGATTCAGGCGAACCGGAAGCCATATTCCACGACGCCGTCGTCCTATTAGAACCACAGTAGAATTTTCCTGTAAAACAGACTTTGATATACAAGTGTAAAGGGAACGATTGTTGCAGAAAAACCATGTTTGATTAATATTCACTACTCCAACTACAAAAACAATTGGATCCCGTACACACACTTTATGATATGAGCTACCATTCCAATGTAGGGTAGTATTTACCGGTCCCTTTTTTCCAGTTAATGTATAAGTAGGGGCTAGTCCCAAAAATACTTTCCATAAATTTTTTTGTTTTTTTCTTGGAACTGTTATCCCAAGGGGAGGGAATCAATCGTCCTTGATTGGTCCATCGAATTTGCCTATTGCTGGTTAAATTAGGTCCATTTCCTAGCCATGGATATGGGTGTGTTTCAGAGACAGATACAGTAGTTTTATTAATTCCAGTCCAAGTAACTCCAGTGTAATTGCCATTTTCCGGGACCGGCAACCCCACAGGGGTGCCTTCCCAAACTATTCCATAGGAATCATTAAAGACAATTAGTTCACTTTCCATTTGGCATTCATGCCAACCTTCCTCATCAGTTTGTTTGGAAAGAGAGCAAGTGGAATTTTGAGATTTGTAACTGGAAACACTATAAGAGGGGAATAAAATAATTTTAATTGAGGTTTCATTTGTTCGGCTCACAACCACAGTCCGATTTTTAATTGACATGCATGGTGATTGTGGCCCAATGCAGAGTGGCCGACCAAAGAAGGGCAGAGTTAGATTACTTATAGTTTTTCCTTCTTCATTACTTAAGAAAGGTAGTCTTTTATCAAAAGGCCCAGGAAATTCTGAACTGCCATTTAAAAAAACTGAAAATGATGGATCTCCCCATGTAAGTACTCTTATAAGTGGAGGATTAGGTATATATGCCCAGTATGTAAAATTATTAGCTCTTATCCCCAATACTTGCATAATCAATAGAACTGTCGTCCAGAAGATCTTTATTATGGCTCTATGAATCTGCTTCTCTCTGTTTCAGTCTATGGTTTGGCAGCCAAACGGAGACGTTGGAATCTGTAAGCACAAGAGCATACCCTCATTCCCAAATTTTTACCCATCCTTTCTTCCACTGACCATCATTAACATCTTTCCAATATATAGGTTGATGGAGAGTTGATGCATTCTTTTTTCTAGGTTGCCAATGCACTTCTGCAGGGGTGCAATTTTTTAACTGTTGATAAACATTTAGAAAATTCAAAGTATATAAGGCTTTATTTAATTGATCACGAGGGTTCATCATACCATCACCATTTCCCCCTTTTTGTTTTTGAAGCATATATTTTAAAGTTTGATTAGTACGTTCTACAATAGCTTGCCCAGTAGGGTTATATGGGATACCGGTGACATGAGTAATATGTTAAGTAGCACAAAAACGTGAAAATGAATGACATATATAGGAAGGACCATTGTTTGTTTTAATTTGTAAAGGAATACCCATTATAGCAAGATGAGATTGTACAGCGGCAAACTTTTCACTAGTATGAGCTGATGCCCAGAGAAAATGAGAATAAGTATCAATAGTAACATGCACATATTTAAAACGGCCAAAAGAGGGAACATGGGTAACATCCATTTGCCAAAGTGCATTAGGATGTTCACCTCGTGGATTTACACCAAAGGATAATGAAGAATTATGAATTGGGCCACATGTGGGACAAGAACGAATAATATGTTTAGTTTATTTTATAGTAAGATCAGGAAATTTGTGTTTCAAACCTTTGGCATTCACATGAGTGTTGTTATGAAAATTAACAGCAGTTTGTATTGGAGCAACTAATTTATTTATTATATTATTAGTAGTTGCCAAAGGACCAGGCAAATGAGAATGGGATCGAATATGAGTAATATACAGAGGAGAAACACGACTTTGGACAAGTTGTAAATTAAAAAACATTAGTGAAAGTTCATCATGAGGTACAATATGTGCAGTTTCTATGTGAGATAAAACCTAGCAAACATAAGCAGAATCTGAGACAATATTGAGAGGATCTGAGACCGTTTGTAACAATTTTATTACAGCATCAAGTTCTGTTTTTTGGGCTGATGTGTAAGGTGTTTGCCATACCTGTTGATGATTTGGTTCAGTAAAACCGGCCCGTCCATTATTGCTTCTGTCAGTAAAATATGTGGCAGCATGTGGAAGAGGGTTGGTTTTAGTAATGGAAGGCAAGACCCATGAAGTACGTTTCAAAAACTGTAACAATTTAGAAGAAGGAAAATGGCTATCAATAATACCAATGAAGTCACTTAGAGCAATTTGCCAAGAAGAGCTCACTGTAAATAAATGAGTAATTTCTTCTTTAGACATAGAACATAGAATACAGTCTGGATCTCTGTCTATAAGATGACACAAACGAGCTCTGCTTTTTCTGATCAAATGGGAAATCTTATTAACATAGGAATTTAAAGTTTTTAGGGATTTGTTAGGCAAAAAAAGCCATTCTAATATCTCATCTTGCCAAAAAAGTCTTGTAGGAGAATGCAAGGTAGGAAAAATAATTAATTGAATAGGTTTGGTAAGATTCACCCGTGTTAATTGGCCTTCTTGTATTCTTTGTTTCACCAATTGCAACTCAGCCTCGGCTTCAGGAGTAATAGTTTTAGGACTCGAAAGGTTTGAATCTCCATTTAAAGTGTTAAAAAGATGTGAAAGGGCATAAGTAGGAATTTCTAATATGGGATGAATCCAATTAATATCCCCCAATAATTTTTGGAAGTTATTAAGAGTTAGCAGCTTATCTCGACGAATTTGTACTTTTTGAGGAGCCACTGAATTAGAAGTTACTCGGAAACCCAAATAAGTAAAAGGTGTTTCTCTTTGAATTTTTTCTTTAGCTACTTGTAACCCATAATGTGAAAAAATTTGTAAGCTAGACTGAAACAGGTCTTGTAATACATCTATATTGGGGTGAGCAAATAAAATATTATCCATATAGTGGATTATTAAGGCAGTTGGATATTGTTCACGAATCTTTTGCAAAGGTTGATTTACAAATAATTGACATAAAGTTGGGCTATTCAACATACCTTGTGGCAACACACACCATTGAAATCTTTGTCTAGGACTTTGATTATTAAGAGCAGGGATTGAAAAAGCAAATTTTTCCCTATCTTGAGGATGTAAAGGAATAGTAAAGAAACAATCTTTTAAATCGATAATAATCAAAAACCAATCCTGAGGTATCATAGAAGGCTGTGGCAGGCCAGGTTGAAGGGCTCCCATAGGTTGAATTATTTTATTTATTTCCCTAAGATCTGTTATCATTCGCCATTTCCCTGATTTCTTTTTTATAACGAATACTGGTGAATTCCAGGAGCTAGTGGAGGGCTCTATATGACCAGCTTTTAATTGTTCTTGAACCAAAGATTGAAGGGCTTCGAGTTTTTTTTTGAGAAAGGGGCCATTGATCTACCCATATGGGTGTTTGAGTTAGCCAATTAAGAGGCAAAGTGAAGCCCTTTTTATCAATGGCCCCTATTATAAATTTGATTGATCTGGGTCAGTATAACCCAGGCCCCGCCGATCACCAGGTTTATGAGTTTGTCCAAATTGCATTTGATTCATCATATTTTTAACGGGCTCAGAAAGAGTAGGGATATGTATATATGCTCCCCATTGATTTAAAAGATCTCTGCCCCATAAATTCAATCCCACATCAGCAACAAAAGATTGTAGGGTGGCCTTTTGCCCTTCTGGACCTATTATATCAAAAATTTTTGTACTTTGATAAACATCAGTCATAGTTCCAATACTTGTAAAAACTGTAGGAACCTTTTGTAAGGTCCAAGCTTGAGGCCAATAGCGTTTAGCTATAATGGTGACATCAGCTCCAATATCTACTAATCCTAAGAAAACTTTCCCATTAATAGTAATAGTTATTTCAGGTCTTTCATCTCCCACAAACGTTTGCCAAAAGACCCTATGGCCTGTTGACCCAAAACCACCAGTTCTTTTGAAAGGAAGTACAGAAGGCTTATTATAAGGAAGAAAAAGCAATTGAGCAATACGGTCACCATTAATTATTTGTACTTGTCCCAGGGACTGTACCATAACTTTAATTTCTCCCTGATAATCTTCGTCAATAAGTCCCATTTGAACCAAGAGTCCTCTTTGAGTTAAACTACTTCTCCCAACTATTATCCCTACTGAATTTTTTGGAATTGGGCCTTTAACTCCTGTAGATATCATTTGGATGCCCATTGATTGTGTTATTAATTTGGTTTCTGCACTTGGCAGATCTACAGCAGCACTTCCCTTCGTTGCTGCTTTTAATTTGGTAACAGGAGTGAGTGATTTTTCCCATTGCTATACAGGATATTTCAATGGGAGGCTCATATTGTTTGTCTGTGGGCCCTGAGCTAGGCCCGCATAAATGTTTCCCGAACGGGTGATCAACTTTCCATCCCCATAAGATTGGGATTTACATTCCCTAGCCCAATGGAACCCTTTCTGACATTTTGGGCATTTTGTTGATGGACGCGGACATGACTCATTTCTCTTTAGTGGTCCTGAAACAGAGAGCATTTTGCACTGTTTCTGAAAATGTCCTGTCTTTCCACATCTATAACACACTCCCTTGTTTCCTCGACCCTTGCCCAGGTATGCTTGAGCCATAGCAGTGGCCATAGCAGCCATCTGATGAGTAGAAGACCCAATATCCTGACAAGCTTTAACATAATCAGGTATTGATCCACCAGCTGCTTTTATAGGTCTTATAGCTTTTTTGCATTCACTATTGGCATTGTCAAAAGCATAAAATCTCGAGCTTCAGGAATTTGCACAGTTTTCAAAACAACATCAGAGAGCCTAGCAATAAATTCTACATACGGCTCATTAACCCCTTGAATTATCTTTGAAAATGACTGTGCAGCTAGGCCAGGAGGCGCAATTTTCATCCATGCAGCTAAACAAGCCATCCTAACCTGAACAATAGCTACATCATTATATTGTAACTGCCGAGGAATACCCATCCAATCATCAGTACCCAAAAGCTGATCAAGAGTTATTGGAACAGGAAGGTTTTGAGTTGCATAACGCCTGGCCGTTTGAGTAGCTTCATCTGTCCACCATGTTTTTTTTTTTTGTTTGTTTGTTTGTTTTTTTAAGATTATTTATTTATTTATTCATTTATCCCCCCCCTGCTGCCCGCGCTGGCCGGGTCAGCCAACCACGCCGTGCGGGCAGGCCTGCCCTCACCAGGAGGCCCCGGGAACCGAACCCGGGGCCTCCCACATGGCAAACGGGAGCCCCACTGATTGAGCCACAGCCGCTTCCCCACCATGTTTTAAATTGTAAAAATTCAGCAGAATTTAAAACTGTATGAGCTAGCATTTCCCAGTCCCATGAGATTAATCTATCTGTTTGAGCCAGCCCTTTGAGAAGACCAAGAGTATAAGGGGAGTTAACCCCATATTGAGCACAGGCTTGTTTTAATTCCTTCAGTAGTTTAAAAGGAAGCGGTTCATGATGGAATTCTAAAACTCCCTGAGGATTAGCTTGATCAGGGGGTAGTTGAGTTATAGTTACAGGAAACTGTGCCACCATCTGAAGGGCTTCGGGATCACCAATACTTCTGCCCTGTGCAATATATCTCATGAGAGGCGATGAAGCCTGGGTGTTAGGAACCTTTACACGATTGGTACACGGATTATCATCAAAACCATCAGGAAATATAGTAAAAGGGTTAGTAGGTGGAGGAGCAGGGTTCCAGGAATCTTTAGTAGAAGTTTTCTTAAATATACCTAGGTCTCCGGGATTAGTTCCCCGTTCCTTTTGCTCCTTAGGTAAGGTAGGATACAAAGGCTGAGCAGAAAAAGCAGCTGGCTGACTCAACAAACTAGTGCTAGTTCCCTTAGTACGGCAGAAAACAGTATCCTCCTGATCAGAAGTGCAACCCTCAGGAACTTCAAAACTCCCCTCCTTTAAAACAGGCTGTTGAGTACTATCATCAACACCTTTTGCATAAACAGCATTTTCATCATCCTCTTCTTCAGATTGAAGAGGATCTAAGGCAGTGGCTATTTGATGACAGAGAGTTCATACTTGAAGAGGAACTGTTTCCCCTTTTTGATAAGCTCTTCGCAATGATTTCATTACTAACCTCCATTGCTTAAAATTTAACACATGCCGCCCTTGCGGCTGAAACCAGTTACAATGTTTCTGTACAAGAGAAAAGAGTTCTAGTAACTCGTGGGTTGTCACAGATACCCCTGTATTCTTTAACAGGGTTTTCAAAACTTGGGAATATTCCTCTAACCGAGTCGACTGATTACCCATTACCCTGATGATCAAGATTATTTGACTCACCTTATAAGATTCAAGGACCGTCCGACCCAGCAACAACAGTTCTTAGTTCCACGGCACTGATCCAGAGAAGAAGACGATGAGAGAAGACTAGTCTAGCCCCACGTTGGGCGCCATCTGTTGTAATTCAACGTGGAGGTAGACGGTGCCAGGAACGATCCAAAGAAAGATTGGGATCAGGGGACCTCACTCCATGTGGAATGCAGGCAAATTTATTTAGGCTGAAGCTGCTTTTATACTACAAAGCTGATAACAAAAGTAGGGCATCTTCTGTTAGTTCCTCTGCATGGAGCATAAGAGCACTGCCGGTTCCTGTATCTCTAGATTAGGGATTTATACAATAACTTCTTAATGGTGGGTTCATTCCGCTCTGCTTCCTCCCTTTGACGTCTGCAGTGTGCAGAGTCCTTGGAGACATTTGCTAATGTTTCTTTTCTGGTAAGCATGCTTTTTAGATGCTTAACCCTTTATGCTCTGACTCTCAGCATCTTGTCCAACAAAGAGACTGTTGGTAGAAATATGGGTGTTAAAGGCAATTCCAGTGAGGTCTCAGATGGAAATAAGGAACATGTTATCTAAGAAGGATAGAAAAGAAAAGCAAAAACTAATAAAAAATGAAAGGAGGGAAGCGGCTGTGGCTCAATCGGTGGGGCTCCCGTTTACCATGTGGGAGGCCCCGGGTTTGGTTCCCGGGGCCTCCTGGTGAGGGCAGGCCCGCCCGCGCGGCGTGGTTGGCTGACCCGGCGGGCGCGAGCAGCGGGGGGGGATGAATGAATAAATAAATAAAATCTTAAAAAAAAAAAAAAAAATGAAAGGAGACATCATTACAAATTGTACAGTAGCCATTAAAAAGACAATAAGAACATATTATGAACAACTTTATGCCAATAAACTTAAAACTTTAGATGAACAAGTCAAATTTAGAGAAAACCAACTCACCAAAACTAACACAAAAAATAAAAAGAAAATCTAAATAGTCCTATAGCTTTTTAAAAAGTGAATCCATAATTAAAGACATTGCCCAAAAGAAATCCCCAAGACATACTGCTTCACTACCAATGTCTTCCAAATTAAAGAAGAAATAAGATTAATTTTACACATACTCTTAAAGAAAACAGAGAGAGAATATTTCTCAGGTTGTTTCATGAGGCCAGAATAAATCCAATACCAAAACTTAAGAAAAACATATAAGTAAGAGAAATTATGATGTCATTGGAGCCTGGGAGGTCTTGGAGAAAGACCTCAACCTAAGTAAGAGTAGGAGGGTTCTTGACACAGTCACAAGAAAGAATTCAAGGACTAGTCATATAGTAGCAAGAGAATTTAATGTAAAGTGAAAGTACACACTCAAGATAGGAGTACAGGAGTGCAGGCTTATGCCTCTGAGTCACAGGAGTCACATCTACTGTGGTTTGGAGAGTCTTATAAAGGCTTAAAGCTTTTTCCTCCTCCCTCTTCCTTGGGCTGATACATCAGGCCTTGGGCAGGTGATTCTCCACTGCGGTTAGGTATTCCCTGATGGTAATTTTTCCATTGCTCCTCCTCTGTTGCCAAGTTATCTCCCTTTCTACCTCTTTTCTTACTTCAATAACAGAAAAATTTTTCTCATGAATATAGATTTTTTTTTTAAACCCTAAAACAAAACAGGAGCAAATTCAATCCAGTAACATAAAAACAAAAATATATTACAACTAAGTTGGGTTTATCTCAAAAATAAAGCTTGGCTTAACATTTAAAAATCAATCAATACAATTCAGCACATGAACAGAATAAAGAAGAAAACTCATATCATCATTTCAATAGATGCATAAAGAGTTGATAAAATTCAATACCATTGTCTGAACTTGCCAGCACTCCTCTGACAAATACCATACAATGTCTTAATAACCAGATTTTATTGGCCCTTGGTTTGGAAGACAAGAAGTCCAAAGAAAAGATATCAGCAAGATCTTGCTTATCCCCCAAAATCTGTAGTGTTCTGGTGCTGGCATGCCACAATCCTTAAGGTTCTTGGCTTGCATCTTTGCCTCCCATCACATGGTAATCTCTTTCTCCTTTTGCCTGCTCTTTCAGTTTCTGCTGACTTCTGGCTTCTGGCTCTTCTCTGACTGACAGTGAGGAAAGCTAGTTTAGGGAATGAAAAGATGAATCTGGGACCTGGCAGAAAACCGCGGGCTGTGAAACACATGGCCATGGAATCCCACCTGGAAATCCTCTGAAAGAAAGTTACCCCTCCCACCAGAAAGCAGCTGGAAGAACCCGGGAGAATTTTCCTTGATGTCTGGGATCAAGGAAAAGCCCTGGATATTCTCAAGGAGCGCAGAAATTAAATCAACCCTTTTTTCCTCTTTCTGCCTGGACCAGCATGCAAGTATACCTGGGGACCCATAATCTGTTATTTTCTCCCAATTCTATTCTCTTCTTTCGTTTCCTTAATAAACTACTGATCTCACTAAACCAGCATTTTCTTAAATTCATTTATGTAACATAGCCAAGAACCTAGAGGAAATCTGGCAACAACAGTGTCCAAATTTCTTCTGCTTATAAAGGACTCCAGTAATACAGAGTGAGGCTCATCATGATTCAGTTGGACTACACCTTAACTGTAAAATAAAATCTTCAAAATATTCTATTTACAAATGAGTTCACACCCAGAGGAATGCAGGTTAAATTTAAGAACATGTGTTTATTGCTGCACATAATTCAAACTATCACAACGATTCATGATTTTAAAAATCTTTAGAGAAGTGGATGTGGCTCAAGCAGTTGGGTGCCTGCCTACCACATGGGAGGTCTCAGGTTCAGATCCCAGTGCCTCCTAAAGAAGAGCAGACGCTGGACCTACCATAATGAACTAGATGCTGCTCCCACTGTAATGAGCTAGACACCATACCCACCACAACCAGCAGACACCTAAACAAGCAGATGCCACACAGCAGATGCTGCAGCCCATGGGGAGTGGATGTGGCTTAGGCCATCAGGCACTCACCTCCCACATGGAGGTCCTGGGTTCAGTTCCCAGTGCCTCCTAGAGAAGGCAAGCAAACAATGAGCTCACAGACAAGAGAACCATCTGGGAGGGGGTGATGAATTTTTTAAAAATCTTTAAAAACTAGAAGTATAAGGGAATTTTCTTCATCTGATGATTGTCTATGAAAATAATTATATTAACATCATTGCTTAAGAGTAAATTATTGCCCAGTTTTGAGCAACGAGCAGGACAATCCTAACAATCCAGGTCAAGCCAAAAATCAAAGAGCAATGGTAACCAGCAGCCTCCTGCCACTAAATCCCTACAAAAGAGAAAGAAATTGAGCATCTGAGTAAACTACATCCTATTCATAGGCCTAGATATCAGCAAAAAATTATGAGCCATACTAAGAATATAGAAGACATGGCCCAAGAAAAGGAATACATCAAAGCCCCAGAAGAGATGCAGAATTTGAGAGAACTAATTAGTGAGATGTGCACAAATTTCCAAAATCAAATTAATGAGTTGAAAGACAATATAGTTAAAGAGATAAATGACATCAAGAAGACACTGAACAACTGCAAAGAATAATTTGAAATCCTGAGTAGAAAAGTAACAGAGCTCATGGGAATGAAAGACATAATAGGTGAGATCAAAAACACCTTTGAGGCATACAACAGCAAACTCGAAATGATAGAAGAAAGAATAAGTGATACTGAAGACAGAACAGCTAAAATTGAAGAGAGAAAATAAAGAGAGAGAAAAGAATGGAAAAATTTGAGCAGGGGCTCAGAGAGTTGAATGACAACAGAAAACACAACAACATATGTGTCATGGGAGTTCCAGAAGAAGAAGAGAAGGGAAAAGGGGCAGAAAGAGTATTTCGGGAAATAATAGCTGAAAATTTCCCAGCTCTCACAAAAGAGTAAATTATTGAAAGCTTTCCCTCTGAGATGGAGAAAAAAGCAAGGATGCCTGTGATTGCCAATACTATTCAATATTTTACTTGAGTGAAATCAGCTAAGGGAAATAAAGAAGATGTAATGACCAGAAAGGAAGAAATAGGACTTTCATTGTTTACAGATTGTATGACTGTATACAAATTCCAAAATAATCTACAAACTATTACAATCAATAGTGAATTTAGAAATATCACTGGAAACAAAAGAAAAATTTTTCAAAAGAAAAATATCAATTGTATTTTCATCTACTAGCAAAGAAACAAATAACTGAAAGTAAAAAACAAAGATTCTAACTTTCAATTTCTGGTCCAACATGTAAAAAGCTTAGAAGTGGTTGAGCAAATCAAAATGAAAATCAACAACAGTTCTTTTCCATCAGAGAATTGAGAGCACAGGACAAACCATTATCCCAAAAAAAACTGGAAGGAGGGGCAGATATTAAGAATATCAGTTTAGCAAAAGCAACAGTTTAGGAGTAGAAGCCCAAAGGTGGGGCCCAAATTTGTAGTAACACTTAAATTGTAACTGACTAGTTTGACAGTTAAAACCTCAGGGGACCTTGTCATAAGGGGCCCCCTACAATTCTGTGAGTTTTACCTACAGAAGCCCAGCAGGTTTTCAGGATGAAAATCAAAGAAAAATCCTCTACTGCTTCTGATAGGAAGAGAGGAAAATAACCATTTTGAAATATGTCCAGAGCATTCTGTCCATCTTAACAAAGGATTTCCCTCAAGAAGAAACTATTTTACCAGAGCCTAACTGAACTGGAGGAAAGTAAATACCCAACTCCAGCCCCCACTAGTCTTCCTGTTTCACCTAAGGGGTGTGTGTGTGGAATACTGAGAAGCACTTGTGAAGGTCACAGGCCAAGGCCTCTTATTCTGAGACTCAAGCATAAGAATATAGAATATTTCCACTTCCTCCACAACTTAACCAGCACATCAACAGGGCTATTGTTTACTAACAGAGGATTTCACCTGAAAAATCTGCAAGGATCAGACACTATTTAAGAAGTCTCTAGGGAAACTCAAAGACAGCAGTAGAAACAAAAACAAATACACCAATGTAAATGTTGGTCTCTGAAACATACAATTACAACAAGCAATCACTACAGTGTAACTCCTACCCATATCAACATAAACTCTCACACTAAAGGCCTAATTACTTCAGTTCCTATTACCCCACACAACATATCTGGCTTTCAATTAAAAATTACAAGGAATGCTAAAAACTAAACAAAGTTTGAGGAGACAAAATAAACATCAGAACCAGACTTAGGAATGGCAGACATTGTGGAATCTGAGATAACTATGATTAATATGCTAAGGGTGACAATGGAAAAAGTGTACAACATGCAAGAACAGAAAGGTAATAATGTAGGCAGAGAGATGAACACTATCAGAAAGAATCAAAAGTAAATGCTAGAAATAAAAAAAACACTGTAACAGAAAGGAAGAATGCCTTTAATGGGCCCATCAGTAAACTGGACATGACTAAGAAAATAATCAAAGCCTTAAGATATGACAATGGAAACACTGAAAACTGAAATGTAAAGAAAAAATAAGGAAAAAGAAAGACTATCCAAGAAATGTCAAAAAATGAGAAGAGCTGTACTATATGTGTAATGGGAATACCACAAGGAGAGGAAAGAGAAAAAATAAATATTTGAAGTAATAACAGCCAATAACTTCCCAAAATTAATGTAATACACTGTCTTAGTTTGCCAGAGCTACTATGACAATACCACACAATGGTTGCTTCAACAATGGGAATTTACTGTGTCATGGTTTCAGAGGCTAGAAGGCTTGTGTCCTTCTCGGTTAG
This sequence comes from Tolypeutes matacus, assembly GCA_026826555.1. Taxonomy (NCBI): domain Eukaryota; kingdom Metazoa; phylum Chordata; class Mammalia; order Cingulata; family Chlamyphoridae; genus Tolypeutes; species Tolypeutes matacus. The sequence goes on along the minus strand of JAKSZT010053769.1, from coordinate 11,243,653 downwards.
TAGCATTCTGATGCTTTCTTGCCACAGTCCTTGGTGTTACTTGGCTTGCATCTCTGCTTCATGTCACATGGTGATGTTCTCGCTTCTGCGATTTCCAGGTTCTCTTTACAAGCCTTCCAGTAATCTGGATAATACTCACCCTATTTACAATGGGTTCAAACCAATAGGGACATAGAATGAGATTAAGAACATGTCTAAATTGAAGTACAGATTCAACTTACTACAGACACAAAACCACAGATCCAAGAAACCCAGAGAACACCAAGCAGAATAAATACAAAAAAATTATAGTATTTTAACTGCAGGAAAAAGGAATAATCTTGAAAGAAACCAAAGAATAAAAAGATTACCTATCCAGAAACAAGGAGAGGAATTGCATCAGCCTTCTCGTCAGAAACCATGCAAGCAAGAAGAGAGTGGAGTGAAATAAAATGATGAAAGGAAAAAAAACCCCACCAAACCTAGAATTCTGTATCCAGCAAAATTATCCTTCAAAATTAAGGGAGAGGGAATTGTGGGAAGATACTTGAGTAGGAAGCTCCAGGAATCAGTCCCTCCAACAGGACAACTAATAAACAGGCAGGAACTGTCTGAATCAACTATCTCAAAACTTCAGAGTTCAGTAGAGCACTGTGCAGCATCCAAGGAAGAGTGGGAGGAAGAAGCTGGTAAATTGCAGTGAATAGCTATTAGTTACCTATCCCCCACTCTCACAGCAGGCAGCAGTGGAGTCCAGCCCCTGGTACAAACTGTTTATGCCAGGGAGGGACATCAAAAAACCAATTCCCCAGGATCTGGCAGTGGGAGGGGGAGTGTGATTGTTGATCATTTACTGCTTTTAATTAGCTACTTCAGATTGCAGCTCTAGACAAAGGTGGCAGCATAGACCTAAAGACAGTATGCTTCCTCAGAGCTGCAGAGAACAGTTGAAGGGCTACATTTGCTAGGCAGGTACCGAGTCATGAAAACACAGCTTTGGGGAGCCATGGAAGAAGCTCTTAATACCCTTCCTGACCCCTCACTCATCCACTCCCCAAGGTAGTTTGGAGTTGGCTGGTACAGCCTTTGTGGGTCACTGACTTAGTTCAGGCTAGGAAGACTGACTTAGGGAATTCCTCTCTGACATGCCCCCTACCAGTATTTGCCCTCCAGGCAATAAGAGCTTGAGACAGGGAAAGCACTGTAAGAAACAATAGAGTAGGGCAGGGTGAGGAAAAGGCTTACTTGCTTTAAGTCCTACAGTAGAACACATGAGAGAAGAAGAAGTTCTGTATCCTGGGAAGTAGAGGGGCCATTCAAGCTCCTGTAAAAAGGGGAATAGGGAACTCCTAAGGCCATTAGCAAGCACAAGCACAAGCACAAGCACAAGCACAGGACAAGACACAGGCTCAGAATAGAGCTGATCTTCCACATACGAGGAATGAACTCTGAAGGAGACCACCAGGCAATACAAACCCAATTTACAAACACAATGAAAGGTGTTTTTTGTTTAGGTTTGCTGGGTTTTGTTAGCTCCTGACACTCAAGAAAGTCTGTCATATCACTACCTGGATACAAATTTGAGAAACAGATATGTAAGGAAATAAATCCCAGAGTTAACATTTTTAAAAAATTGAGTCTGAAATAAAAGGTTACAAGAGAAAGACAGAAAGAAACAGGAAATTATGGTCTATCCAAAGAAAAAGAATAAAAATACAGAAAATATCAAGGAAGAAGACCACACTGTGAACATATCAGATACAGACTTTAAAAAAAAAAAAAAAAGAGCCTTAATATACTCAAGGAGATGAAGGAAAATAAGAGAAAGAACTAAAGGGTATTAGGAAAAGAGTCAATATTCTCAAGGAGATGAAGGAAAGTACAGAGAAAGAAATACAGGATATCAGGAAAACAATGAATGAGCAATATGAAAATCTCAATAAAAAGATAGAAATTTTAATAAGGATCCAAAGAGAACAACTGGAATTGAAGATTGCCATAACTTAAATGAAAAATTCCCAGTAGGGTTTCAATAGCAGATTAGAGCTGGAAGACGAAAGAATCAGTGAATTCGAAGACAAGACAATTGAAATGAGTCAGCTGAGAAGCAGAAAGAAAAAAGAATCTAAAAAGCAAAAATAGCCTAAGACACCTATAGGACACCATCAAGCAAACCACTATACACATTATAGAAGTTCCTAAGGAAAAGATAGAAAGGAGCAGAAGGAATATTACAAGAAAGAATTTTAAAACTCCTGTACTTCACAAACTTCCTCAACTTCACAAAGACATGAATATATACATACACAAAGCCCGGAGAACACCGAACAGGATAAACATGAACAGAAATTCACACTGCCACATACTGACCAAACCAGAAAGAAATGAGAAGGGACAATACAAAAAATCAAATAAAGATAAAAGTGGGCATTAATGGAGGAATTGAAGGACAAAAAAAAGGTATAAGACTTACAAAAAAATAAACAGCAAAATGGCAGAAGAAAATCCTGCATTATCAGAAGTTTCTTTACATGTAAATGGATAAAACTCCCCAGTCACTTACTCATAAATGAAGATTATTAGTAAGAGCAATTTAAAGAGCAGAGTTTGGCAGAATGGATAAAAAAAAAAAAAAAAACCATCACCCGAAAGTATGATGTTTACAAGAGACTTACCTTAAATTCAAAGATATAAGTATGTTGAAAGTGAAGGAATGGAAAAAATATACCAGGCAAATAGTAACTAAAAGAAAGCTGGGGAAGCTATACTAATATCAGATAAAATAATCTTTTGGTCAAAAACTGTTATGAGGGATGTTGCAGTTGGGCAGTTTGATGTAATTATGAATTCCAAAAATATAATTGGATCATCCTTGTAAACTGATATGCTAATGTGGGCATGATTAAGTTATGATTAGGGCATTAACTGAGCCACATCAGTAGGGCGTTAGCCCCACCCCTTGGTGGGGGGGGAATCAAATATAAAAGGCATGGCAAGAGCAGGGTTTTTTTTGTTTTTTTTTTAAAGATTTTATTTATTTATCCATTTATCCCCCCCCTTGCTGTTTGTGCTCGCTGGGTCAGCTAACCACACCGTGCGGGCGGGCTTGCCTTCACCAGGAGGCCCCGGGAACCGAACCCAGGGCCTCCCATATGGTAAACGGGAGCCCTACTGATTGAGCCACAGCCGCTTCCCAAGAGCAGTTTTTGAGTTGCAGTTTTGATGTTGGAGTTTTGATGTTGGAGAGAAGGTCCCAGGGGAAGAGAAGTGAGCTGTTCACCTGACAGTCTACAGCTGACCTTGTGGAGGAAACAGAGGAGTTAAGCCCTGAGAGAAATGCAGCCCTGGGAAGAGAGGAACCCAAGAAGCCTGAACCCTGGCAAATGTTGGCAGCTGTCTTGTTCCAACAGATGGCAATGGACTTTGGTGAGGGAAGAAACTTACACTTTATGGCCTGGTAACTGTGGACTTCTACCCCAAATAAATACCCTTTATAAAGACCAACCCATTTCTGGTATTTCACATTAGCACCCCTTTGGCTGACTAATATAAGGGACCAAGATGACATTATATACTGATAAAGGGGTCAATTCAACAAAAAGACACAGCTATTTTATATATATATATATATATCAGGAGAGCCCCATAATATATAAATCAAATACTGAGATACTACAAGGGAGAAATATATGGTTCTACATTAATAGCAGGAGATTTTAATACATCACTTCCAATAATGGATAGAACATCTTGACAAAAGATGAATAAGAAAATAGAGGGGACTTCCAGGAAAATGGTGTGGGAATAGGTAGGCAGGGTTTAACTTGCTCACAGACACAATAGGGGAAGGGCAAAAAGCTGTCCAAGGGAACTGCTTTAGGTCTCTGCAGACCAGAAGAGTACTGTGCACATCCCAGGAGAGCGAGGGACAGTGAGATGAAAAAGTGAAAACAAAAACCATGAGTTACTAGCCACCATGGCCAGGATGGCAACTGTTCCCCATACTCAAGACAAACAACCTAGGCAAAAGCCTTGGCTCACTGCAGCCAACTGAATGGGGAACAGGCGTCTCCCTCCCTGGGAAGAGGGATGGTGTGACAGAGGGTGAAGAGTGGTTTTTCTTCAGTGAATTTGGCCAGCAGAGCCTGCTTTGAATCTGGAGTCTGGCCAGACTGAAATCATGGGCAAGTGGAAGTTAAGAGTCACCTCCATGGAAATATTCACCAATGAGTGCTATCTGCTGGCCAACTAGGAAACTGCAAAGAGAAAACAATTGCTTTCAAATGTCTCTTATACCAGTCCCATGATATGGTCTGCACCCCCTTAGTGAGTTCCTGGCTCTATTTTAATAACTTAAGCAGGGCAATTGTAAAGAATTAGAATAAGATGAAATAAAAGTCAAAGAAGATCTGTGAAACAAAACCACTAGGCAAGAGAGAGAACATGACCATCAGGGTAAATTCACCAACATATTTGGATGCCTAGATATAAAAAATAAAATTACAAACCATACTAAGAAAGAGAAAAAAATTGCCAAGCCAAAGGAACAAACCAAATATCCTGATGAGACACAGGATTTAAGATAACTAATCAATAACAATCACAAAAATATCCCAAATCAATTCAAAGAATTGAAGGAAAATATGACTAAAGAGATAAAGGATATTAAGAAAACACTGGATGAACAATCTGAAAGTCTGCAAAGAAAAGTAACAGAGCTTATGGGAATGAAAGACACAATGAATGAGATTAAAATCACACTAGATGCATATAGAGAAGATTTGAATTGATGGAGGACAGAATTAGTTAAATTGAGGACAGAACATATAAACTTGAAAAGACAGGAAAACAGTAGAGAAAAGAATGGAAAAAGTGTAACAGGTTCTCACAGAAGTGAATGACAATATGGAACACACAAACATGCATTATTGTTTGTCCCAAAGGGGAAGAGAATGGAAAAGGGCAGAAAGAATATTTGAAGAAATAAAGACTGATAACTTCCCAACACTTATGAAAGACATGAAAATCAATATCCAAGCAGGACAACACTCCCTAATAAGAAAAAATCTAAATAGACTTACAATGAGATGCCTACTATTCAGAATGACAAATACCAGACATAAAGAGGATTCTAAAAGCAGCAAAAGAAAAGCAAAGTGTCATATACAAGGAAACCTCAATAATACTAAAAGCCAGTCTGTGATCAGAAACCATGGAGGTGAGAAGAAAGTGGTATGATGTGTTTTAGGTGCTGAAAGGAAAAAAAACTGCTAGCCAAGAATTATTTATCTGGCAAAACTGTCCTTCAAAAATGAGTCAAACAGGAAGCAGATGTTGCTCAAGTGGTTGGGCTTCCTTCTACCATATGGAAGGACACAGGTTCGATCCCCAGGGCCTCCTGGTAAAAAGGTGTGCAGGTGAGCCAGGCTCGCGTGGCGAACCATGCAGCAAGATGATGATGCAGCAAAACAGAAATGCAGGGGAGAGTCAAGGCAAGACGCACCAGAAACCAGGACCTGAGGTGGCGCAAGTGACAGGGTGCCTCTGTCCCACTTCGGAGGTCCCTAAGATTGAATCCTGGTGAAGCCTGGAAGAGAAAAATGAGAAGAGAAGGCAAGAAACCAACACAAAAGATTACCCAGCGAATAGACACAGACAGCAAGCGGGGGAGAAGGGGAGAAAAAAAATGAGTCAAGGGAAGCGGATGTGGCTCAAGCAATTGAGCTCCCACCTACCACATGGGAGGTCCCTGGTTTGATTCCCGGTGCCTCCTAAAGAAGACAGTGAGCTGACATGTTGGGCAGACACGGTGAGCTGACGCAACAAGATGACACAACAAGAGACAGAGGAGGAAGAACATAATGAGAGATAAAACAAAGCAGGGAGTGGAGGTGGCTCAAGCGCTTAGGCACCTCTTTCCCACATTGGAGGTCCCTGGTTCAGTTCCTGGTGCCTCCTACAGAAACAAGGAATTTGAACAGACACAGCAAATGCAAACAATGAGGGGGTGGGGAGAAATAAATAAATAAATAAATAAATAAATAAATAAATAAATAAATAAATGTCAAAATAGAGCCAGAGGCTCACTAATGGGGTGCAGAGAAACCAAAACTGAGAGAGTATATTACTAAAAGACTGGCTTTACAAGAGATACTAAAGAGAGTGCTACAGCCTGAAAGGAAAAAAACAAGGGTGAAGACTTGGAGAAGAGTTTAGAAATGAAGATTATTAGTAAGGGTAATTTAAAGGGTAAAAAGACAGGCAATAGTTAAGATATGACAATGGAAATCAAAAGGCTAAAATGGACAATGTAAGTAATGTCTTTACAGTACAGATTAATGGTTTGAACTCCCCATTCAAAAGACATAGACTGATAGCATGGATAAAAAAATATGAACCTCTATATGCTGTCTACAACAGACTCACTTCAGACGTAAGGACACAACCAGGTTGAGTGAAATGATGGAAAAAGATATTCAATACGAAATTTATTTTTTAAAAAAGATCTGGAGGACTTCTGGGAAGATGGCGGACTAGTAAGACACGGGAATCTCTTCTCCAGAAAAATAGCTAGAGGACAAGCTGAAATAGCCCCGAAAAAGATCTTCTAGGGTTTAGTTCACCAGGTGAAGGCTGCACACCACCCAGAAGACAGAGGGACAGAAGAGGGAAATCGCGATTACAAAACTGTGAGTTGCAAGTAGCAGCTTCTGCTGCTGCCGGCACCCTCCCCCACACTCTTCAGAATTCTCGGGCCCCTGGGCCTGCGACCACAGACAAAGGGGGCTTCAGGGATCTGCCACGCCCGGAAAGGGGAGAGAGAGGGACACAGCCTTAGGCTAACTCAGGTTCTGACCTGAAATTTGGGCTGCAGAGCCCCACGGACCCTTCCACACTGCAGTTTGCCCTGGGAGCCTGGAAAGAACTGGAGAAATCCGATCCTCGCAACCTCCCTCTCTTTTAGCCTGGACTAATTGTTGAGGACACCACGGGAGAGGGGAGAGAGAGCCTGGGGCTGACCCTGCTTTGGACTCCCAGGTTTGGTCTGCCCTGTCCCGAGAGCCCTTCCAGGCTGGGTGGGGCTGCGCCATTGTTTGCCTTAGAGACTGCAAGGGGCTAAAGATATACAAACCTCCCAGCCTCATCCTCTACTAACAGGGACTGATTGTTGAGGATTCAGAAGGGAGTGGAAATATTTCCTAGCTGGGAAAAGGGGGGCGCTGCAAGAGAAGTCTGGAGAACTGTCTCAGAAAGTTTGAATCACAGGGCTCCTAGCCCCCAGACAGGAAGCTCTATCACATTGATCTGGTCTGTGTCACAACAAATATGCTCCGACCAGGCATTGACTTGAGAGCAGCCAACAAGTGCCATCTCCTGGCAGACCAAGGAAGTACACATAAGAAAATTAATAAGTAAGAGTCTTTTCCTGGCCTCTATAGCCTCCCTGCCCAAGGCCCTAGGAAACGACTCTACAACCAATTATGGGTCCAGTGCCCCGTTTTGAGCAACCAGCAGAACAATCCTAACAATCAAGTTGAGCCAAAAATCAAAGAGCGGTGATAACGCACAGCCTCCTGCCACTAAAACCCCATAAAAGAGAAAGAGATAGAGCATCTAAGTAAAATACAAACTAACCAGATGCCTAAGCACCAACAAAAAATTACGGGCCATACTAAGAAAATAGAAGACATGGCCCAAGAAAAGGAATTCAGCAAAGTCCCAGAAGAGATGCAGAATTTGAGAGAACTAATCAGTGAGATGAGCACACATTTCCAAAATCAAATTAATGAGATGAAAGAGAATATAGTTAAAGAGATCAATGACATCAAGAAGTCATTGCGCGAACGTAAAGAAGAATTCGAAATCATGAACAGAAAAGTAACGGAGTTCATGGGAATGAAAGATACAATAGGTGAAGTAAAAAATACATTTGAAGCATACAACAGCAGACTCAAAATGATAGAAGAAAGAATAAGCAATACTGAAGACAGAGCAGCTAAAATTGAAGAGAGAAAAGAACAGAGAGATAAAAGAATGGAAAAAATTGAGCAGGGGCTCAGAGAGTTGAATGACAACACAAAATGCAAGAACATACGTGTCATGGGAGTTCCAGAAGGAGAAGAGAAAGGAAAAGGGGCAGAAAGAGTATCTGAGGAAATAATAGCTGAAAATTTCCCAACTCTCACGAAAGAAATGAACTTTCATGTCCAAGAAGCACACCGTACCCCAATAAGAATAAATCCAAATAGACCTATGCCAAGACACATATTATTCAGAATGTCAAATGTAAAAGATAAAGAGAAAATGCTCAGAGCAGCAAGAGAGAAGCAAACGATCACGTACAAAGGACGTCCAGTAAGACTTTGTGCAGATTTCTCTTCAGAAACCATGGAGGCGAGAAGACAGTGGTATGATACAATTAGGAAAATGAAAGAGAAAAACTGACAGCCGAGAATTCTTTATCCAGCAAAACTGTCCTTCAAATAAAGATTGAAATTATACAAAGCACCTTCTCAGATCATAATGGAATGAAACTAGAAATCAATAACAGACAGGAAAAAAGGAAATTTGCAAATATGTGGAGACTGAACAACACACTCCTAAATATTCAGTGGGTCAAAGAAGAAATTGCAAGTGAAATCAGTAAATATATTGAGACAAATGAAAATGAGAACACAACATATCAAAACTTATGGGATACAGCAAAGGCAGTCTTGAGAGGGAAATTTATAGCCCTAAATGCCTATATTAAGAAACAAGAAAGAGCTAAACTAAAAGATTTAACTGAACAACTTGAGAAACTAGAGAAAGAACAGCAAACCAATCCCAAAGCAAAAAGAAGGAAAGAAATAATAAAGATTAGAGTGGAAATAAATGAAAATGAGAACAGAAAAACAATAGAGAAAATAACAAAACCAAAACCTGGTTCTTTGAGAAGATCAATAAAATTGACAAACCCGTCACTAGACTAACAAAGAAAAAAGAGAGAAGATGCAAATAAGTACAATCAGAAATGAAAGGGGGGAAATTACAAATGACCTCACAGAAATAAAAAGAATCATAAGAGGATATTATGAGAAACTATATGCCAACAAACAAGACAACCTGGATGAAATGGACAAATTTCTAGAAACTCATAACCAACCTACACTGACACAACAAGAAATACAAGAACTTAACAAACCAATCACAATTAAGGAGATTGAATCCGTCATCAAAAATCTCCCAGCAAAGAAAAGTCCAGGACCAGATGGCTTCACAGGTGAGTTCTACCAAGCATTTCTAAAAGAATTAACACCAATCCTCTTTAAACTCTTCCAAAAAATTGAAGAGGACGGAAAATTACCCAACACATTTTATGAAGCCAACATCACCCTAATACCAAAGCCAGATAAAGATTCCACAAGAAAAGAAAATTACAGACCAATCTCTCTCATGAACATAGGTGCAAAAATTCTCAACAAAATACTTGCAAATCGAATCCAACAGCATATCAAAAGACTTATACATCACGACCAAGTGGGATTTATTCCTGGTATGCAAGGCTGGTTCAACATAAGAAAATCAATCAATGTAATACACCACATTAACAAATTGAAGGAAAAAAACCACATGATCATCTCAATAGATGCAGAAAAGGCATTCGACAAAATCCAACATCCTTTTTTGATAAAAATACTTCAAAAGATAGGAATAAAAGGAAAATTCCTCAATATGATAAAAGGCATATATGAAAAACCCACAGCCAACATCATACTCAATGGGGAAATGTTGAAAGCTTTCCCCCTAAGATCAGGAACAAGACAAGGATGCCCACTGTCACCATTGTTATTCAACATTGTACTAGAAGTTCTAGCTAGGGCAATTAAACAAGACAAAAAAATTAAAGGCGTCCAAATAGGAAAAGAAGAAGTAAAACTCCTACTGTTTGTGGATGACATTATCCTGTATTTAGGAAATCCTGAAGTATCCACAACAAAGCTACTTGAACTAATAAATGAGTTCAGCAAAGTGGCAGCATATAAGATCAACATGCAAAAATCAGTAATGTTTTTGTACACTGGTACTGAACAATCTGAGGAGGAAATCAGGAATAAAATTCCATTTTCAATAGCAAAAAAAGACTCAAATACCTAGGAGTTAATTTAACCAAGGAAGTACAGGACCTATATGCAGAAAACTACAAAACAATGCTAAAAGAAATAAAAAAAGACCTAAACAAATGGAAAGACATTCCGTGTTCATGGATTGGAAGAATAAATATCGTGAAGATGTCAATCTTGCTCAAACTGATTTATAGATTCAATGCAATACCAATCAATATCCCAACAGCTGACTTTACAGAATTAGAGAAGGCAATTACCAAATTCGTCTGGAAGGGTAAGTGCACCCGAATAGCCAGAAGTATTCTAAAAAAGAAGAGCAATGTGGGAGGAATTTCACTGCCTGACCTTGAAACATATTACAAAGCTACAGTGGTCAAAACAGCATGGTACTGGCATAAAGATAGACGTATCTATCAGTGGAAATAATAGAGAATCCAGAAATAAACCCTCACCTATACAGTCAACCGGTTTTTCACAAACCTACCAAGTCCAGGCTAACGGGAAAAAACAGTCTCTTCAACAACTGGATATCTATAACCAAAAGAATGAAAGAGGACCCCTATCTCACCCCCTATACAAGAATCAACTCAAAATGGATCAAAGATCTAAATATAAAAGCCAGGACCATAAAACTACTAGAAGAAAATGTAGGGAAACATCTTCAAGACCTTGTAGTAGGTGGTGGTTTCTTGGACCTCACACCAAAAGCACGTACAATAAAAGAAAAAGTAGATAAATGGGACCTCCTCAAAATTAAACACTTTTGCACCTCACAGGACTTTGTCAAAAGGGTGAAAAGGCAGCCAACTCAATGGGAAAAAATATTTGGAAATCACATATCTGATAAGGGTTTAATATCCAGGATATATAAAGAGATGTTACAACCCAACAATAAAAAGACAAATGACCCAATTAAAAAATGGGCAAAAGACTTGAATAGACATTTCTCCGAAGAAGAAATACAAATGGCAAAAAAACACATGAAGAAATGCTCAACATCACTCATCATTAGGGAAATGCAAATCAAAACTACAATGAGATATCATTTCCCACCTATCAGAATGGCCACTATGAAAAAGACAGAGAACTACAAGTGTTGGAGAGGATGTGGAAAAATAGAACACTTGTTCACTGTTGGTGGGAATGCAGGATGGTACAACCACTATGGAGGACTGTTTGGCAGTTCCTAAAGAAGTTGAATATAGACTTGCCACGTGACCCTGCAATACCACTACTGGGTATATACCCAGAAGAACTGAGAGCAGTGACACGAACAGACATCTGCACACCGATGTTCATAGCCACATTATTCACCATTGCCAAAAGTTGGAAACAACCCAGGTGTCCATCAACAGATGAATGGATAAACAAACTGTGGTCTAGTCACACGATGGAATATTATGCAGCTGTAAGAAGAAATGAAGTCATAAAGCATATGGCAACATGGATGAACCTGGAGTTATGTTGAGTGAAGCAAGCCAGACACAAAAGGACAAATACTGTATGAATGCATTACTATGAACCAAATACATTGTGTAATATATTGTTTGATCCAAAAAAAAAATTTATATGTATCCAGTACATTTAATTGAGAAATGTATATATTTATTCATCTGTGTTTACTTTTTAGTTTTTAATTGCTTATGTTTTCAATTATTAAATGTACAAAATAAAGTTAAAAAAAAAAAAAGAGGGGGGGATAAAAATAAATTAAATAAATAAATAAATAAATAAATAAAAATACATTAGAGGTACATAAAGGCAGATTTTGAATTGCTCAAAGACAGAATTAGTGATTTCAAGGACAAAACATCTGAACTTGAAAAGACAGGAGAACAGAGAGAAAAGAATGGAAAAAAATGGAACAGGGTCTCAGAGAATTGAATGAGAACACGAAACACACAAACCTATGCATTATTGGTGTCCCAGAATGACAAGAGAATGGAAAAGGGGCAGAAAGAATATTTGAGGAAATAATGACCGAAAATTTCCCAACTCTTATGAAAGACATAAATATCAATATCCAAGAAGGACAACGCACCCCAAACAGAATAAATCCGAACAGACCTACTCTGAGACAACTATTATTTAGAATGACAAATATCAGATATAAAAAGAGGATTCTGAAAGCAACAAGAGAGAAGCAAAGCATCACATACAAGGGAACCTTGATAAGATTAAGTGCCGATTGCTCATCAGAAACCAATGAGGCAAGAAGAAAGTGGTATAATGTATTTAAGGTACTGAAAGGGGAAAACGGCCAGCCAAGAATTCCTTATCTGGCAAAACGGTCTTTCAAAGATGAGGGTGAGTTTAAAGTCTTCACAGACAAACAAAAACAGAGAGTATGCTACTGAAAGACCAGAATTACAAGACATACTAAAGGGAGTGCTGCAGCCTGAAAGGAAAAACAAGGGCAAGAGATGTGGAGAAGAATGTAGAAATGAAGATTATTAGGAAGGGTAAACTAAGAGTAAAAAGACAAGACAACAGTAAGATATGAAAACGGAAAGCCAAAGGATAAAATGGATGAAGTAAGTAATGCCTTTATAGTAATAACATTGGAGGTTAATGGCTTGAACTCCCCAACCAAAACACACAGACTGTATATACTTTGGATAGATCATATGGTATGTGAATATATTATCTCAATAAACTGTTTAAAAATAAATAAATAAATAAGCAAAAATACCCAGAAATACCAGCTATGTACAACAGGGGAAGCAAAAAGAGAATGAGAGGTAAAGAATTTTCTTGTTTTATTTTGTCTGGTTTTTGTTTATTAATATTATTATTATATAATGAAAAAGCTCTAATAATGATTGAAGTGATAAATGCACAACTATGTGATTATACCAAATACCACTGATTGTACCCTTTGGATGAACTGAATGCTTTATTAATATGTACCAATAAAATTGATTTGTTTAAAAAAAAAAAGTTAAACAGGAAGTGTTTTCAAATTAACCCATTCTGTTATCTAGTAATCCCCACTACCTTTTCTAAGTACATAGAATGATTACGACAAATTTGTTTTAGAACTTTTCTAAGAAAAAGAAAAGACATAGATTTATAGAATGGATAAAAAAAAATCTGAGCCATCTATACGCTGACTCAGCAACTCACCTCAAACATAAGGACACAACCAGGTTGAAGGTGAAAGGTTGGAAAAAGGTATTCCACACAAACAGTAACCAAAAAAGATCTGGAGTAGCAATACCTAATATTGAATACTATAGATTTTAAATGCAGAATTGTTATAAGGGATGAAGAAGGTCATTATATATTAATAAAAAGGGCAATTCATAAAGAAGAAATAACTATAATATTTATGCTCCTACTTGGGTACCCCAAGATACATGAGACACACACTGGCAAAACTGAACTGTGAAATAGATGTCTCTATAAATAATGGTTGGGGACTTCAATACACCATTCTCAGTATTGGATAGAAGATATGGACAGAGGATAAAAGGAACAGAGAGTTTGAATAATATGATAAATGAACTAGACATAAGAGACATTTATAGAGCATTATACCCCAAAACAGCAGGATATATATTCTTTTCAAGTGCTCATGGATCCTTCTCCAGGATAGACCACATGTTGGTTCAAAAGACAGGACTCAAATAATTAAAAAACAATGAAACTATACAAAACACTTTCTCTGGTCATAAAAAAAATGAAGCTGGAAATCAATAATGGATGGAAAAAGGAAAATTCATAAATATATGGAGATTAAACAACACACTCTTAAATAATCAGTGGTCAAAGGGGAAAATACAAGAGTAGTCAGTAAATATCTTGAGATAAATGAAAATGAGAACACAACATATCAAAACCTATAGAAGCCCCAGTATTTGGGGTAGTGACCACTTTAGCCGTTGAGTTAGTCTACAACTGCAAGCAAGAGAAATAAAGTTGTACAGAAAAGTAATTATAATGTACGACATGGCTCAGTAATGAACACCGTTAATAAAAGCATAATAATGCCAACACTGCATATCATTTTTACCAAAATTATGAGGGGAAAATGGCAGCACAAGGACACGTGTGTAAAGGCAGCTTGGGGGTGAGTGGAATGAATTTTGAGGTGAGAAAGAAAGCTGAACCCTTACCTTGCATAGAGAGAAGTTTACAGATTAACTCCTATAGTTGAAAAATAAAGAAGTAGCTCATAGAGCATGTTATTTGGAGATATGGAGGTAATCACAAAATACATCAGCTGAAAGAATTTAAAATGGGTGACTGAGGAAGAGGAAATTTGAGGAATGTTGAAGATGGGAAGAACTGCCTTTTCTTATTACAGGCCTCATAACACATAAATACATGCATGATTTTGCTTTTTAAAAAGACACTGAAATTTTTTAAAAATCTATGGAACTACACTACATAAACAGTGAGCCCTAAGTTATACCATGAACTCAATTAATAGCATAATTATAAAAATGTGCTATCATCAATTGTAACGAATGTCCCACACCAATGCAAGGTGTTCATAATTGCTCTGTAAACCCACAACGTCTCTAAAAAATAAAAAAAGAAAATAAAAGATCTTGAAATAGAGAAAATGCTCATATACTCACATACATAATCACATACCCACACAGTGCTCCAGACAGATAGAACATTCTGTCTGTTTCTCTCTCTTTTTTTAAAGGTCTTAAAGTATAAGAAAGGACATGACTTGCATAAAGAATTTAAAACACAGCAAGAACCAAAGATGTGAAAAGAAGAATAGCAATAAAAAATACTGGAGATACAGGCAAATGCTGTTCCTAGAAATTAACAGACACACAATTAATGATGTATAGGGGGACAACTGGGAAAATTTAAATACAAACTAAGCATGATATTATAATTATGCAGGGAAATGGTAATATTTTAGAGATACATATGGAAATACTGGCAGTGAAATGTCATAATTTATATAATTTACTTTAAATACTTTTCAAAAAAGTAGGCAAAACAAATATTGCAAAATGTTAATAATTATTAAATCTTGGTGATAGATATACAGATATTTATCATACTACTTCCATTTTACACATTTGAAAAAATTTGAAATTTTTATAATTTTTATAATTTCATAATAAAAATTCAAGAAAATAGTACTTTGTAAAGACCTATACATGAAGTAATGAATTCATTTTCCATGACTATTTTTAAATGGGAATTAGTTAGGGAAGAGAAAACTAGAAACATTCTAGAGTTATCTTACCATATCCTGCCATAGAAACACCATTCTCAACATCCATGACGTTCTTATTTTCTTCTGCTAGAGCTTTAACATATCTTTTGCTTAAATCTAGTATTTGTTCACGTAACTTAACACTGCTTTGATGTCTTGGTTGTTGAAAAGTATAGTGCAGTAGCATCAATCCCCAAATGAGTCCAAATACAACCAAGAGCAAACTCAATTTCTGAGACAAATTTTTTCTTGAGATTGTAAAAAACATTTCTGATGAAGCGAGCACACTCAATTGAAAAGTGTTAACTAGAGGTAAGCCACCAAACAATCAAGACTTTTGAAAAGAAAAAAGAAAAAAATACTCTCCTCTAATATTCTATATTCTTCATCTTCAGCAAGGTTGCCTCCAACTCCCAGTTAACTCTGTAAAATTGAGAAGAAAAAAGGTGATTAGCTTTAATCTATATCACTAACATAATAAGTGACAAATTTCATGACACATTCTATAAATAGTTTTGATTTGGAATATCATCTTCTTTAACAACCTTCCCCACCACTAAGTAAGCTTTCAACTTTTTCAGTAGTTTCATTTACATAGCTCTTCAAAATTTAAACTAGAAGGGTGCATTGTAGGAAGATGGCAGAGTAAGATGCTCTAGGAATAGGTCCCTGCTCCAGAACAACTAATAAACAGGTAGGAACTGTCTGAATCAACTATGTTGAAACTCCACAATCTAGTAAAACACTGGGAAGCATTCAGGGAAGAGCAGGAGGAAGAGGTTGGTAAATTGCAATAAATACCTGTGAATTTCACTCTCCATGCAGCTGCTACCTTCATCCATTCCCCAGACACACTGCAGGTCGCAGTGAGGTACTCAATTCCCGCCCCTGGTGCAGCTTGCTGGGGACAGGATGTGATATAAAGACCTAGTTCCCCAAGATCTAGAGGTGTGCAGCTGAGCAATGCTTTTGATAAACTTCAGATCACTGGAGTGCCCAGCTCTGAAGGTGGCCATTGTTCCAACCCACCCCAAGCAAAAGAGCCTTAAATTAAGACCCTTCCTCAAAACTATGGAAAACAGTTAAAGGGCTGCATTTACTAAGCAAGTGTTGAGTCAACAAAACAAAGGCTTCAAGACCCAAAGGAGAAAGTGCTGGCATACTTGCTTGCCTCTCCCTCAGCTGCTCACTGCCAGTGTGGAGCCAGCTGGACACTCCCTTTGTGAGACCCTCGCCTCCTTCCATCTGCTAAAAACTGACATGGGAAATGCTCCTCTGGCTTGTCCCCTCCCAGAATTTGCCCTCCAGGCAAAGTAGCCTGAGACAGCTGAAGCAGTGTAAAAAAGAATTGAGTAAGGCAGGCTGGAGAAAAGGGTTACCTGCTTTAAGTCCTGTAGTGGAGCACCCTAAAGGAGGGAGTGGAGGGAGCATTCAAACTCCTATAAATGGGAGAACTTCTAAGGCCATTAGCAAGAACAATCCCAGGACAAAACACAGGCTCAGAAAAGACAGAGAGGACCCCACATTTTGCATTTGCCGTGGACTGACCTTCATTATAGGAGGGCTAAATGCTGAAGCAGAGCACCAGTAAACACAAAAGCCAATTTGCAAAACACTGTGAAAGGTGTTTCTTGCATTGGTTTGTGTGGTTTCACTAGCTCCTGGCACTCAAGAAAATCTCTGTTATATCACTAGCTGGATACAAACTCAAGAAACAGTTCAGGGACTAAATCCCTGAATTAACATTTTAAAATATTAAAATGTACAGTGTGCTGCCAAAGATTACAAGACAAAAAAAAAAAAAAAAGAAAGAAAAGAAACAGGAAATAATGGCCCAAAGAAAGTCACAAGATTAAAACCTAGGAACCATTAATGAAGAGGATAAAATTTTGGACATACATACCAAGAAACACTTTTTAAAAAATGATCCTCAATATACTCAAAGAGATAAAGGAAAGCACATAGAAAGTACTAAGGGATATGAGGAAAACAATGAATAAGCAATATAAAATGTCAATAAAGAGACAGAAATCTTAAAAAGGAACCAAACAGAACTACTGGAGTTGAAGACCACAATAAATGAAATAAAAAATTCCCAAGAGGCTTCCAACAGCAGGTTGGAGCTAGAAAAAGAAAAAATCAATGAACTTGAAGACAAGACAATTGATGTGAATCAGGCTGAAGACCTGAAAAAAGAATTAGAAAAAAATAGCCTGAGAGACCTCTGGTATACCATTAAGCATACCAATATATGCATTATGAGAGTCTCAGAGGGAAAGGAACAGAAGAAATGTTCAAAAAAATGACGACCAACTTGGCAAATGATGTAAATATGCACATAAAAGAAGCCCACTGAACACCAACCAGTATAAACTTTAAAAGATATATACCCAGACACACGGTGATCAAAATGACAAATTTAAAGAACAAGGGGAGAGTTCTGAAAGCTGCAGAGAAAAGCAACACATTATGTACAAAGTAGTCCAAATTAGATTAAATACAAATTTCTCATCAGAACCATGGAGGCAAGGAGGCAGTGGGTTGAAATACTTAAAGAGTTAAGAGAAAACAATTGCCAAGTAAGAACATAATTTCTTGACACACTTTTCTTCAAAAAGGAGTGAGATAAACAAAAGCTGTTGGGAGTTCATTACCACTGGAACTGCCATACAACAATGCTAAAGGTCAAATTGAAATGAAGGATAACTAGACAACAGGGGAAAAAAAAAAAAAAAAGGTAACCATGTGCATAATTATATATGACAGTACTATTAGATTGTGCTTTTTGTTACATAACTCCACTTCTTACTTCTTACAGGTGCTAAAATGCAAATGCATAAAAAGTAATGATAAATCTATAGTTTTGGACATACAATGTACAGAGATATAATTTGCAACAAGTACAAAAACAGGTGGGGGACAGAGGGATATAGGAACATTATAAACATATACAATTGAAATCAAGTTGGTATCAAATAAAAAATGATTGCTATATATTTAGCATGTCAAATTATAACCTCATGGTAAACACAAACAAACTATATGAAAAATATATCAAGAAAAAAATGAGAAAGGGTTTAATATGGTACAATACAAAAAAAATCAAATAAATATGACAGTAGGCATTAATGGAAGAAATGAGGGTCCAAAAAAGCTGTAAGGCTTACAAAAAAGTAAACAGTAAAAAGGCAGAAGAAAATCCTGCATTACCTGTAGTTACTTTAAATATAAATGGATTAAGCTTGCCAGTCAAAAGGCAGAAATTGGTAGAATGGACAAAACATGACCCAACTACGTGCTGTTAGTAAGAGACTCATTTAAATTCAAAAACATAAGCAGGTGCAAAGTGAAAGGATGGAAAAAATATATGCCATGCAAGTAGTAACCAAAAGAGAGCTGAGGTAGCTATACTATTATCAGATAAAATAGACTATAAGACAAAAATTGATACAAGGGACAAATAAGGTCATTACACAGTGATAAAGGAGTTGAGTCAACAATTAGCCATTAACCATTTAAGTCTTCTTGGGTTTCTTTTAGCAATGTTAAGTAATTTTCTGAATACACGTCCTTTATGTCCTAAGTTAAGTTTATTCCTAAATATTTATTATTTTAGTCACTATTATAAATGGATTTTTTTTCTGATTTCCTCCTCAGATTGCTCATCAGTAATGTATAGAAACACTACTGATTTTCACATATTAATCTTGTATCCTGCCACTTTGCTGAACTTGTCTATTAGTTCTAGTACCTTTGCTGTGGATCTTTTCAGGATTTTTTAGATATGGGACCATATCATCGGCAAATAGCAACAGTTTTACTTTTTCCTTTCCTATTTGGGTGCTTTTTGTTTCTTTATCTTGCCTAATTGCTCTAGCTAGAAGTTCTAGCAAAATACTGAATAATAGTGGTGACAGTGGGCATCCTTGTCTTGTTCCTGATCTCAGCAGGAAAGCTTTCAGTCTTTCACCATTAAGTACAATGCTAGCTATGGTTTTTCATATATGCATTTTACCATATTGAGAAATTTTCCTTCTGTTCCTATCTTTTGGAGTGTTTTTATCAAAAATGAATGCTGGATTTTGTCAAATGCCTTTTCTGTGTCAATCAAGAGGATCATATGATTTTCTTCTTTAATTTATTAATGTGGTTTATTACACTAATTGATTTTCTTGTGTGGAACCACCTTTGCATAGCTAGGATAAAACTCACTTGATTGTGGTGTATAATTTTTTCAAAGCGCTTCTGGATTTGGCTTACAAGTATTTTGTTGAGGATTTTTTGCATTTATATTCATTAGAGAAATCGGCTGGCCATATTTTTTTTTTCTTTCAATACCTTAAATACATCATATCACTTTCTTCTCATCTCCATGGTTTCTGATGAGAAATCAGCACTTACTCTTATTGAGGTTCCCTTATATTTGATACCTTGCTTTTCTCTTGCTGCTTTTAGAATACTCTCTTTATCTCTGGTATTTGTCATTCTGAATAGTAGGCAACTCAGAGTAGGTCTGCTCAGATTTATTCTGATTGGGGTGTGTTGTCCTGCTTGGATATTGATTTCCATGTCCTTCATAAGGATTGAGAAGTTTTCAGTCTATTTCCTCAAATATTCTTTCTGCCTTTTTCTGTTCTCTTCTCATTCTAGGACACCAATAATGCATATGTTTGTGCATTCTGTGTTGTCATTCAATTCCCTGAGACCCTGTTCCATTTTTTCCTTTCTTTTCTCTTTCTGTTCTCTTGTCTGTTCTCTTGTTTCAAGTTCAGAAGTTCTGTCCTTGAAATCACTAATTCTGTCTTCGAGCAATTCAAATCTGCTTTTATGTGCCTCTCATGTATTTTTAATCTCACCCATTGCGTCTTTCATTCCCATAAGCTCTGTTACTTTTCTTTGCAGGCTTTCAAACTGTTGTTTTGTTTTGTTTTGTTTTGTTTGTTTTGTTTTGTTTGAGGTACTGGGACTAGGGATTGAACCCAGAACCTCATATGCTGGAAGCTGGCACTCAATCACTGAGCCACATTGGCTCCCCTGAGTTAGTTTTTCATTTGTTTGCTTGTTCTTTGTTTTTTTTTTTGTTTTGTTTTTTTTTTTCAGGAGGCACCAGGGACTGAACCCAGGACCCCCCATGTGGGAAGCAGGTACTCAACTGCTTGAGCCACATTCGCTCACTCAAATTGTTTTTTATACTCACCCAATGTCTTCTTAATATCTTTTATCTCTTTAGTCATATTTTCCTTCAATTCTTTGACTTGTTTTAGGAGATTTGTGCGATTATCATTGATTAGTTGTCTTAAATCCTGTATCTCATTGTTCCTTTGGCTGGTGTATTAGTCAACCAAAGGTGTGCTGATGCAAAGTACCAGAAATCTGTTGGCTTTTATAAAGGGTATTTATTTGGGGTAGAAGCTTACAATCACAAGACCCTAAAGAGTCCAACTCAAGGTACCAAAAGAGGTACTTCCCCACCCAAAGTCTATTGCCACATGTTGAAGCAAAATGGCAGGTGATATCTGTGAGGGTTCAGCCTTTCTTCTTCCTCTTAAGGCTCTGTGGTCCCTGCTTCTATCTGATCTCAGCTGTAGGCTTGTATAGGCTCATCTCTCTCCCTGGGGCTCATTTCTTTCTGGGCTCAGCTGCTCTGGTGTCTTCACAAGGTCAGCTATAGATCATTAGGCTCATCTCTCTTCCTAGGGCCTCTGCCATGTCTAATGAGCTCTCCCTTTTCCTCTGCTGTGTCTTTTTCTGTGTGAGTGTCCACCCACCAAGGGGACAGGACTCAATGCCCTACTGACATGGCCAAATCAAAGCTCTAATCTTAATTTAATCAAGTAAACATAACCTTTGAATTTAATACAATCAAAGAGTATCATGCCTGGAGGAACTGACCAATTTACAAACACAATCAGTGTCTGTTTTTGGAATTCATAAATAATATTAAATTGCCACAGCTGGACTATCTCTTCCTATTTCCTAGTATGGCTTGTAATTTTTTGCTGATGTCTAGACATCTGAATATGTTGGCGAATACTCTGATGGTCAATTTCTCTCTCTTGCCTAGTTGTTTTTTGTTTGTTTGCTTGCTTGCTTGCTTGCTTGCTTTCTATGGTTCCTCTTTGATTTTTGGTTCAACTTATTCTAAGTTTTTAAAATTGCCCAGCTTATCAAAATTGGACCATGGACTCATAATGGGGCATAGATTTCCTCCCAGGGGTGGAATAAAAAGAGATCTAAAAGCAATTTTTCCCTTTGCAATTTCCTGGCCAGCCAGCACATGGCACTTGTCAGTCAACCTTTCCATGGAGGTGTTTCTTTCAATCTCCGCTTTCCCATGTTTGTGGTCTGGCCAGAGCTGAGATTCAAAGTGGGTTCTGTTAGCCAAATTCACTAAAGAGAAGTCCTCTGATTCACCCTCCCTCTTTCCTTGAAACAGCTGACAGGGAAGAAGATGTCTGTTCCTCTCTCAGTTGGTCTCACTGTGCTGGGGGTTTTATCCAGGCTTAATGTCTTGAGGGTGAGGCCTGGGAACCCTTCCCAGCTACCACTGGGGTTTATAGTAACTCACATTTGTTGTTTCGGGTTCTTAACATCTGTCTCTTGCCCTCCTGGGAGTTGTGCAGCATTGTCCTGGTCTGCTGACCCCCAAAGCAGGTCCCTCAGACACCTTTTGGCCCTTTCCCGTTGTTTTTATGAGAGAGTTGAGCCCTGCCTGCCTACTCCAATGCCATCTTCCCAAAACTCTCTCCACTAATTCTTGATAATCTCAGTAACATCAGTTAGTACTAGAGATGTTTTACCAGAATCAAATAAAACTCTTCTGATTATCTACCATGATACAGTCCATAATACATAATACAGTCCCCAAAAGACCAAATTTATTTCCCATTAGTTACCCAAAAAATCCCCCAATGTTTTAGTTTACCAGGGCTGCTAAAACAGATACCAACAAACTGCTTAGCTAAATAACAGGAAGGTATTGTCTCACAGTTTTGGAGGCTACAAATCCAAAATCCAGGTATCAGCAGCCCATGCCTTTTCCAAAGTCTGTTAACGTTCTGGTGGTGGCTTGTTGGCAATCACTCTTTGCCTCTATCACATGGCAATCTTTCTTTCTGTCTCTTTCTTCAACTAGCATGCCCAAATTTCCTTTGCCTTAAAGATTCCAGTCACATAGAATCAAAGCCCACCATGACTCAATTTGGCCTCATCATAATAGGATCTTTGAAGATCCTATTTACATATGAGTTCACACTTACAGGACCAGGGATTAGGACTTGAACATGTCTTCAAGGGGGACATGATTCAATCCCCAGTACCCCTCAATAAAGTCGGTCTTATACTTACATTTATATTTCTATTTACAACACTTGTTTCCTTACATCTTTTCATATATATAGTAACAGTCAGTTTTCAGAAAAGCTGCATGCTTGAAAGTTTCTACTCAGAATTTGTGGTCAACATTAAATATTTCATTGGTATTAGTGGCATAAACTTTACTGTTCCAGAGCAGAGTTTCTGACTCACTGTCTAGGTTTTTCTGTATACCACATTACCTCCCTTAGCTCCAAGTGGAAAGATTATATTTGGAAATACAGAATGAACTATAATATTGAATAAAGCTTTGCTCTTTTTTTGCTTGGGGAAAAAAAAACAGTTTAACCAGAAAACAGTAATGACAGTTTAGGGCAATGACCCCAAAATCCTGAAGATGTATAATCTGGATTATTCTTAAAATTATCAATTGACACATTAAAGTTCCAAATAGGCTTTATTCATATAAATCAAAGTATCACAAAGATGCTTCAAGAAGGATTTTTAAATCTTAGGTCTTGTTTACAAAGGCAAAAAAACAGAATATAAAAAATATAAAGTAAAACAAAGATAAGGTATTCTGGATGTTGAGACCTTCACCATGATAAGCAAACACACTGACAAGAAAGAAAAAATAATTTTGGAGGGAGGGGTGCTTAAAAGATCAGACTAAAGCACAACCTTTGCTGCATGCAGTTTCATTTCAAAGATGAAAGAAGTGGGTTTGTTCAATCATTTGTTCACTCATTCATTCACAACATTTATTAAGCACCTACTGGTGATATGTGGTTCAAAAGGATAGACAGGATTCTTGTTCTTCTAGAGATTGTGCTTCAGTAGGAGAGAGACAATAAACAAGCAAACAAATAAACAAGTTAATTTCAGCTTGTGATAAGTACTAAGAAGAAAAGAAACAGGGTGATGTGAGAAAATGACTGGGGAAGTCTACCTGAGATGTGATGGCAAGAATGACCCTCTGAGGAGGTAATATTTGATCTGAGAAAGAGGAACAAGTACAAAGTCTGGTTCTAACTTCCTTCCAATTAAAACCTTTAGAGGGGAAGCAGATGTGGCTCAACTGGTTGGGCTCCCGTTTACCATATGGGAGGCCCTGGGTTTGATTCCCAGGGCCTCCTGGTGAAGGCAAGCCAGCCCACCAGCTGACAGCCCACACGGTGCGGTGAGCTGATGGCCTGCGTAACGCAGTGAGCTGGCACAGCAGTGATGCAACAAAAGGAGACAAGCAGACACAGAAAAATGCACAGCAAATGGACACAGCAAGCACAAGCAGAAGGGGGCAGGATAAATAAATAAAAATAAAATAAATCTAAAAAAAAAAAAAAAAAAAAACCTTTAGAATTCTTTTCTGACCATAATCTTGGGGATGGCAATAAATTCCTTATTCCCATTCTTTCCAGGTACCAAACAAATGAGAATGAGAGTGAACCAATCCCCAGCATGGATTGGCCTGGTTGGGAGAAATCGTCCAAAGTGAACAGAAGGAAACCCACAAGAAAAGAAAGTTTTGGGTTCCCCTTTCTTATGAGAATGGCAGTACCTGCTGTTTGGTAATATATAGGAACAGTAATGATCTGACATGGTGATCTTTACACAGAAAGCATGTCCTCACCGGTGTTTACTAATATGAAGGGGGCAGTGGCAAGATGAAGTATGGAATAAAGGCTAGATAGCAATATGCCAGTGTGCTAACTTGAAACTGTTATTAATCATTTTAAACAAAAGTTTTCAAACTCTATCCTTTGTTCAGGAACACAAAAGTAGAGAAAGAACATGAAGGAAATCTTTCTTCTTAATTTTTATATTTATTAAAGGCCTCTATTCCAATTTACAAGATCTTTGGAGAAAAGTACTGTTCAAAGCTCTATCATGCAACTGCTTAATAACACACCATGTAAACAACTGGATATTTAAGCAATTTTTCAGTGATTTCTCCCTAGTCAGGGAAATAAAGACATATATACTAATTCAACATTATTATTAGGGAAAAGTAAAGACAAAGAATCAGTGAATATTTCAAATAGAACACCCTCATATTAAAGGTAAGGAACATGAAGCACGAGAGGATTAATTACCATCCAATGTCAAACAAATGGGTGAAAAGTAGGCATCCAAACTCTCAGTCCATGTCTCAAGTGGTTTGTTTTCTTTTTTTTTTTTTTAGGGGATTGAATCCAGGACCTCGTACATGGTAAGCAGGCACTCAACCACTGAACTATATCCACCCTCCAATAAAAGTTGTTTTTTTCATATTTGTTTTTGTTTTTAGGAGGTACTGGGAATAGAACCCGGGACTTCATACATGGGAAGCAGTCACTCAACCACGAGCTACATCTGCTCCCCTCAAGTGCTTTTTAAAAGCTAAAAACAAAAATCAACTTAATAGACTACAATTAGCATTTATAAAAAAATAAAATAGAAACCATCAAAGTAGACTGCACATACTACAGGTTTTATTTTGTGAATCTTCCATTTCAGCTTTATATATACTACATAGTATAAACATATATAATTTTTACACACACAGACACATAAACATGCACAAATAGGTATACACCTATGGCATTCTGATTAAAAACATCTTTTGCTATGGTTTGCAGACAAAAAAAACCTTTAAAAACACTGCATTTCACATTGCCTGGCTTAAAGTGCTTCCTCATATTTTTATGCAAACACTGTCATAGGAACATAAAAACATGAATGGACAGCAAAGCGTTTCTTAAAATCTCTCCTTCAAATCCCATTTTTGCATTTATTCGGTGCTCTGCTATTTGTGCTGTTATGACTTTAACTAAAGTAAGTACCTACAGCAAAAGCAGAAATTAGCAAGTGGAGAAGCTCTCAGCCAAAGATGCTAAAGAAACAATGTTGATTAATCTTTTAAGGAATTTACAGCTGGAGGCAGATATTTTAAAAGACACAATATGTTCATGAGATTTCAGAAGTTCAGATGGTTCTCTCCAAAGACTGAGAAATAAGTCCTCCACAGACTTGACCTTGGAATGTAACTGCAAGGGGAAAAACTCATTCCTAAAATATTTTCTCTACATAATATTGCTTAAGAGTAATGACTGGGAAAAATTTTAACGTAGGACATAGCCATCCACTCCATAATTAGGTCTAAAATTTTAAATGCAAACTGCCTTGAGAGAAGCTATGCTAAAGCTCCACCTAAGATACAGAAATATGATATCTCAAGATATCACATCATTTTTAGATGGCATATTTGGGAGAGGGAGAAGAAAATAGCACTGAAGAGTATACAGAGATAAAAGAAAAAGGGTAAAGAAAGACAGATACAAAAATAGAAAGTATTAGGGCAAAAGGAAAATTACACAATCAATGCACTAGAGTAAAATATAACAGATTCTTACCGAAAATGAATATAAGTTTAAAAGTGTAATGGTTCTCACATTGCTATACTTGAGATGGTCTAAACTGAAATACATTAAGCAGTACTAGATATTTCAATTACAGTGCTTGACCTACCCAAAGCTTAGCTAATCATGTGTTGCCCCATGACTTCATCTCCCCATCCATAGCTGACTGGATTTGCATTGAAGACCTGTACCAGAGGCCTCCTACAAAAAGACAGGCCAGTCAGACATGGGAAAACCAGGGGTTATCAGGAAAAGCCAAAGAAGAAAGAATCACAAAAAGAAACAATGAAGTACAGTTAGGGAATAAAAACTAAAGTTATGAAGAAGCAGATACAACAGGTAATCAGAAGCTATGAGTAAAAGAAAAATGATACAGAGTAGAAGGAAGAGACTGAGCATGTCAAAAATGCAGAGAATGTATGTGCAGCTCATGGCAGAAAGGGAGGAACTGGTCAACAGAGATTCTGATTTTTGGCAGCTTGCTGGATCTTTTATGTGCATTACTTTATTTAAGGTGGTTTGAGAGAACTGTACAACCTGGGGTGAAAAAAGGCCTAACTAAGGCACAAATGACCGTGTTAAAAAGAACCTCAAGACCTTGTAGTAGGTGGTGGTTTCTTGGACCTTACACCCAAAGCGTGTGCAACAAAAGGAAAAATAGATAAATGGGACCTCCTCAAAATTCAACACTTTTATACCTCACAGGACTTTGTTAAAAGGGTGAAAAAGTAGCCAACTCAATGGGAAAAAAATATTTGGAAATCACATATCCGATAAGTGTTTAATATCCAGGATATATAAAGAGATGTTATAACTCAACAATAAAAAGACAAATGACCCAATTAAAAAATGGGCAAAAGACTTGAATAGACATTTCTCCAAAGAAGAAATACAAATGGCAAAAAACACATGAAGAAATGCTCAACATCACTCATGATCAGGGAAATGCAAATCAAAACCACAATGAGAGAACTGTACAACCTGGGGTGAAAAAAGGCCTAGCTAAGGCACAAACGACCATGTTAAAAAGAACCTCTGACCTAAACAAATGGAAAGACATTCCATGTTCATGGATTGGAAGAAAAAATATCGTGAAGATGTCAATCTTACCCAAACTGATTTAGAGATTCAATGCAATACCAATCAAAATCCCAACAGTTTACTTTACAGAATTAGAGAAGGCAATTACCAAATTCATCACACTTATCAGAATGGCCACTATTAGAAAGAGAACTACAATTTGGAGAGGATGTGGAACATTTATTCACTGTTGGTGTGAATGCAGAATGGTACAGCCACTATGGAGGACTGTTTGGCAGTTCCTAAAGAAGTTGAACATAGACTTGCCATGTGACCTGGCAATACCACTACTGGGTCTATACCCAGAAAAACTGAGAGCAGTGAAACGAACTGACATCTGCACACTGATGTTCACAGCAACATTATTCACCATTGCCAAAAGTTGGAAACAACCCAGGTGTCCATCAACAGAATGGATAAACAAACTGTGATCTATTCACACGATAGAATACTATGCAGCTGTAAGAAGAAATGAAGTCATAAAGCATATGAGAACATGGATGAACCTGGCGGACATTATGTTGAGCGAAGCAAGCCAGACATAAAAGGACAAATACTGTATGAATGTGTTACTATGAAATGTATTTAAAAAAAAAAAAAAAAAAGAACCTCCAAGGTTGGCCCTGTACAGATCAAGATGGTAGAATAATTAGGTCCAGGGTTCCGGCCCCCAAAGAAGCTTTGAACAATGAGAAAGAACTCATAGAAACATCTTTCTCAAAGCTCCAGAAAACAGGTAAAGAATTTCACATGATGAGCATGAAATCAATAAAAAGTCAACTTAAAAATGGTAGATACTGTGACATCCTGGATATCCCCTCCCCACTTTTGACTCAAGCTATTCTCAAAACTCACTGTATGGCTAAGCTGTAAAGGAGAACACTGACTCAGGCCAATCTGTAAAGACTGGGAAAGATGATTTCTTTCCTTTTTTTTCCCCCATCTTTTTGCTGTTGTTAGCTCCTGGCATTCAAGAAAAGCTCTATCAGAACACTAATTAGATGTAAGATTAAGGAACAGATGCTGCAGAGTTTAAATTCCAGCAACATTAAAATATCAAAATGCCCAAGTTTCTACAGAAGATCACAAAACATACAAAGAAACATAAAGCGATGGCCAGGCACAGGAGAATATTAAAGCATTAGAAACTATCAATAAGGATGACCAGACTTGGGACATACTAGACAAAGACTTTTCTAAAATAGTCCTAAATATGCTCAAAGATACAAGGGAAAACACAGACAAAGACCTAATGAAATAAGAAAAACAATATATGAACACAAAGATAGTATCAATTAAGAGAGAGAATTTGTCAAAATAAAAAACAAATAGAGCTGCAGACCACAGAAATGGAAAATGATAATTTCCTAGAGGGGATCAACAGCAGATTGGGGCTGGCAAAGGAAGAATCAGTGAACCTGAAGATAAGAAAACTGAAATTATCCAGTCTGAGGAGCAGAAAAAGAAAAATGAGGAAAAATGAACAGAGCGTAAGGATGACCCAACCATATTCTGCCTGCAATACCCCCACCTTAAAGTCTAGAAACAAGTAAGTTGATGGTGAAAGTATGGGGGAAAAGACATACCATGCAAGTATTAATCAAAAGAGAGCTTAGGGTGGGTATACTAATATTGGATAAAACAGACTTTAAGTCAAAAAATAGTTATAAGGGACAAAGAAGGTCATTACATACAGATAAAGGGGATAATCCAACAGGAAGATGTAATAATTATATATGCATCTAACAGCAGAGATCAATAAGGAAGTACAGGACGTGAATGATACACTAAACCAACTAGACCTAACAGACATATATAAAATACGGCACTCAATGAAAACAGAATGCACATTCTTCTTGAGTGCACAAGGATAATTCTCCAGGATAGACCATATTTTAGGTAACAAAGCAAGTCTCAATAAATTAAAAAATATTGGAATCATACAATGTACATTCTCAAACCACAAGAGAATGAAGCCAGATATCAGTAATGGGGAGAGAAAGGGGAAATTCACAAATATATGGAAATGACACAACATACACTTAAACAACCAATGGGTTAAAGAGGAAATCTGAGGTGAAATTAGGAAATATCATGAAGCAAATGAAAACGAAAATACAACATAGCCAAACGTATGGGATGCTACAAAGTCACTGCTGAGAGGGAAGTTTATAACTTTAAACACATTAAAAAAGAAGAAAGACTTCAAATCAGAGACCTAACTTCAATACTGGAAGAACTAGAAAAAGAAGAGCAAACTAAACCCAAAGAAAGCAGAAGGAAGGAAAAAACAAAGATTAGAGCACAGATAAATAGAAAAAAACCAAAACCAAAACAAAACAGAATCAACAAAACAAAAGGTTGGTACTTTGATAAGATCAGCAAAATCAAAAAACCTTTAGCTAGACTGATAAGAAAAAAGAGAAGATACAAATAATGAACATCAGAATGAAAAAGGGAAGATTACTGAAATAAAAAGGACTATAAGTTGATACTATGAACAACTGCATGCCAATAAATTAAGATAAACTAGATGAAATGGATTAATTCTTAGAAACACACAAACTACCTACATTGACTCTAGAAGAAACAGAAGATCTCAACAAACCAATTACTTGCAAAGAGATTAAATCAATAATCAAAAATCTCCCAACAGAGAAAAGCCCAGCACCAGAAGGCTTCACTGGTGAATTCTACCAATCATTCAAAGAAGATTTAATACCAATCTTGCTCAAACACTTCCAAACACTTGAACAAGAGGTAACGTTACCAAACTCATTCTATGAAGCCAACATCACCCTAATGCCAAAAACAGATAAAGATACTTCAAAAAAAGAAAATTACAGACAAAGTTCTCTAATGAATACAGGTGCAAAAATCCTTGCCAATTGAATCCAAAAGCACATTAAAAAGATTTACACATCCCAATCAAGTGGGGATTATACCAGGTATGCAAGGGTGGCACAACACAAGAAAATCAATCAGTGAAATACATTACATTAATAAATCAAATGAAAAAAATCACTGGATCATCTCAATTGACTCACAAAAGGCATCTGACAAAATTCAGCATCCTTTCTTAATAAAAACACTTGAAAAGGTAGGAATAGAAGGAAACTCTCTCAACATGATAAAACGCATATATGAAAAATCCACTGCTAACATTATACTCAATGGTGAAAGAATGAAAGCTTTCCTGCTGAGGTCAGGAATAACACAAGGATGCCCACTGTACCACTGTTATTCAATATTGTGCCAGAATTTCTACCTAGAGCAATTAGGCTAAAGAAATAAAAAGGCACCCAAATAGGAAAGGAAGAAGTAAAACTTTCACTATTCGTTAATGATATGATGCTATATATAGAAAATTCAAAAAAATCCACAAAAAAGCTACTAGAGCTAATAGACAAGTTCAGCAAAGTGGCAGATACAAGATTAATACACAAAAATCAGTAGTGTTTCTATGCAATGCTAATAAGCAATCTGAGGAGGAGGACAGGGAAAAAAATTCCATTTACAATAGTGATTTAAAGAATCAAATATTTAGGCATAAACTTAACCAAGGACATGAAGGACCTGTATACAGAAAACTAAATAACATTGCTAAAAGAAACCAAAGAAGAACTAAATAAATGGAAGAACAGGCCATATTCATGGATAGGAAGACTAAATATCATTAAGATGTCAGTTCTACCCAAATTAATTTACAGATTCAATGCATTCCCAATAAAAGTTCCAACAGCCTTTTTAGCAGAAGTGGAAAAGCCAATTATCAAATATATTTGGAAGGGTAGGGCTCCGAATGGCCAAAAATGTCTTTTAAAAAAAGAACAAAGTTGGAGGACTTTCATTCTCTGACTTTAAAGCATATTACAAAGCTACAGTGGTAAAAAAAAAAAAAAAAAAAAAAAAAAAAAAAAAAAAAAAAAAAAAACAGCATGGCACTGGCATAAAGATAGAAATATTGACAATGGAACAGAATTAAAAGTTCAGAAATAGACCCTCACATCTATGGTCAAGTGATTTTTGACAAGGCTGTCAAACCCATGCAGCTGGGTAAGAAAAGTCTATTCAACAAATGGCGCTGGGAGAATTGGATAGCCATAGCCAAAAGAAAGAAAGAGGACACCTATCTCACACCTTATACAAAATTAACTCAAAATGGACCAAGGACCTAAATATAAAAGGTAGAACCATACAACACTTAAAAGAAAACATAGGGAAAAAAATCTTCAAAATCTGGTGGTAAGTGATTGTTTCTTAAATCTCACACCAAAAGCACGAGCAACAAAGAAAAAAAAAATAGATAAATGGGACCCCCTAAAACTTAAACACTTTTGTGCTTAAATGACCTTTGTCAAGAAGGTGAAAACACAGCCTATTCAATGGGAGAAAATGTCTTTAAACTACATATGCAATAAGAGTTACATTTCCATGTTATATAAAGAGATAATACAACTCAACAATAAAAGACAGACATGCAACCTAATTTAAAAATGGGCTGGGGGTCGGATGTGGCTCAGACGGTTGGGCATCCATCTCCCATATGGAGGGACCCGGGTTCGATCCCCAGGACCTCCCGGCTAAAAAAAAAAAAAAAAAAAAAAAAGTAATCCTTTATGTTTGGGAAGCAGCTGTGGCTCAATCAGTAGGGCTCCCGTTTACCATATGGGAGGCCCCGGGTTCGGTTCCCGGGGCCTCCTGGTGAAGGCAGGCCCGCCCGCACGGCATGGTTAGCTGACCCAGCGAACACAAGCAGCAAGGAGGGGATAAATGAATAAATAAATAAAAAATCTTTAAAAAAAAAAAAAAAAAATGGGCAAAAGATCTAAATAGACATTTTTCCAAAGAAGAGATACAAATGGCGAAAAAACACATGAAAAAAATGTTCAATATCATTAGCTACTAGGGAAATGCAAATCAAAACTACAAAGAGAGATCATCTCACACTTCACAGAATGGCCATTACTTAAAAAAAAAAAAAAAAAGTGACGAAAGGATAAAAAACTGTGGTATATACACACAATGGAATATTATTCAGCTGTAAGAAGAAATGAAGTCGTGCAGCACATGACAACATGAAAGAACCTGGAGGACATTCTGTTGAGTAAAGCAAGGCAGGCACAAAAAGACAAATATTGTATGATTTTACTATTATGAACTGAATATAATAAGCAAACTCCTGGAGTTAATAGCTAGACAATGTCACAGAGAATAGAATGCTGTTAGAGAATGGAAAGCTGAGTTTTAATCTGTACAGAATTGGTTAAAAAAAAAGTTGTTTGGAAATTGTGGAAATGAATAGAAATGGTGAAAGCACATCACAGGATTTGTAATTAGTATCACTAACATATGGGCATGATAGTAGTTTGTTTTATGTTGGTTATTCTTCATTTTTTTCTGGAGTAATGAAAATGCTCTAATATTGACTTCAGTGATGAATGCTCAACACTGTGATTATACCAAATGCCACTGATTGTACACTTTAGATAAACTGTATGGTTTGAGAACAAAAAAAATAATAAGGTGGGTCGGGGGGAAAATATACCAAATGTAAGACATGGACTATATTCAGTATAAAACTTTGACAATGCTCTTTCATAATTTGTTACAAATGTTTCACAACAATGCAGTGTATTGGTGGTGGGGTGATGTATGGGAGCCCTGTACGGTGTTATGCCTGTTTGTCTTGTAAGTTCACAACCTTTACTATACACTTATTCTTTATGTATGTTCATGTATAAACGATATAATTCAATAATTTTTTTAAATGAAAAAAAAAAAAAAAGTCAGGAAGTAGTAACTTCGTAAAGGGTTAAGGGTGAGGTGGTTTTCAGGAATGCAGTGGGAAGAATAGGTTAGAGAAGAGAAATCTGACCTAAATAAAACTTCCTGGAGATAATTAAAAATATTGATGATGTTGTTAGCTAAGCACCATTGACTTGAGAGCAACACAGATGATCAACACACTTTCATGGGACCTGATAAATAAGATTTGGCCTAAGTTTTCCCAAAGCAATAATAGCTCTAGAAACATCATTATAGACAAAGAAAAATGGTACTTAAAGCTAATTCAACTCTAATATAGTATATTCTAGTTAACTGTAAGTAAGAAAAGAATAAACAGAACGCTATGAGCTGCCACCAGGGAGACCTATGATGACCTCACAGGAGGTGTCACAGTTTCTACATTTTTAACCAATGAGGGAATCATTTTTTCACTTTAAACCCCAATCAGGAAAATACTTCTTGAGCCAAAGGGGAAAAAATATAACTCTCCAAACTTAAATGTCACCAGAAAACACAGAACTGGAACACAAGGGCAGGAAGCAGAGCAATGCACAGACATGAAAACAAAAAAAGAGAGAAGCCACTGACAGGAATAGGTAATCAGAGGCAAATTATTTATTATTCAGATTATTTTATTATTGTTAAAAAAAAAAACTAAAATGAGATATCATCACATACCTCATAGAATGGCCATTATTAAAAAAAAAAACAGAAAACAAGTGCTAGAGAAGATGTGGAGAAATAGGAACACTCCTTCCCTGTTGGTGAGAATGTAGAATAGTGCAGCCTCTGTGGAAGACAGTTTGGCAGTTCCTCAGGAAGCTAAATATTAAACTATTGTATGATCCGGCAATACCTCTACTAGGAATTTATCCAGAAGAACTGAAAACAGTGATGCAAACAGACATTTGCACACTGATGTTCATAGTGGCATTATTCATAATTGTCAAAAGATGGAAACAACCCAAGTGTCCATCAACTGATGAATGCATAAACAAAATGTGGCATACACACGATGGAATACTATGTTGCTGTAAGAAGAAATGAAATTGGGACATATATGGCAACATGGATGAGCCTTGAGGACATTATGGTGACTGCAGTAGGCCAGACACAAAAAGACAAGTATTGTATGGTCTCACTAATAAAAACTAATAAGAAGAATAAACACATGGAGTTAAAACCTAAAGTATAGATTACTAGGAGATAGGAGGAGGGCTGAGAAGTGATTCTGATGCTTAATGTACATAGAATTTTTAATTACCTTCACTGTAAAAGGGTGGATATAGATAGAGTTGAGAGTAACACATTATAGTGAATATAACCAACACAGTTGGTTTACAAATGGGATTGTGGCTGAAAGGAGTAGTCTAGGAATGTTGAAAGAACTGAAAGAAATCCAGAAAATAATCTAGAGTCTGAATAACATAGTGAATCTGGAGGTGGATGAGGATTATGATTAACAGTACAAATACAAGAATGTTCTTTCAAGAACAAATGTACATCACTATTACAAACTGATAAGAATATGGTGATACATGGGGAAAATACAATTAACGTAATTTGTGGCTTATAGTTAACAGGAATATTGTAATAACCTTACATCAATGTCGAAGAAGGTACTATATCAGCACTAAGGGTCAATAATAGAGGGGTATGGCATTTTTTACCTTTGGACGAAGTAAAACACTCAAAAATTTACTGAGGTGAGGACTGCGCAACTTTGTGATAAAAGTGAGAGCCACTGAGTGCACACTTTGGATAGACTGTACAAGGCATGGGACCGTACAACATGGTGAACCATGTGGTGGAAGATGAACTATGGTTAACAGTACAAATATGAGTGTTCTCTCATGAGCTATAATAAATGTACACTATTCATACTCGGTGTTAATAATAGGGGGTGTATGGAAAACATATACCAAATGTACAAAATGGCCCATAGTTAGTGGCAGTAGTCTGATGATGTTCTTTCATAATCTGTAACAAATGTTCCACAACAATGTAAACTGTTGGTAGAAGGGTAAAGTATGGAATTCTGCAAATAATGCATGATTGTTTTATAAGCTCACAAATTATCTAATAAAAATATAGACTTAAAAAACACAATGGGGAAGTGGATGTGGCTCAAGCAATTGAGCTCCCGCCTACCACATGGGAGGTCCCAGGTTCAGTTCCCAGTGCCTCCTGGAGAAAATGAGCAAGACAGCAAGCTGGTGCAATGGGCAGGCGCAATGAGCTGACACAAGATGATGCAACAAAGAGACGCAAAGAAGAAACACAATGAGAGAGACAACAAAGCAGGGAGCGGAGGTGGTTCAAGCGATTGAGTGCCTCTCTCCCACATGGGAGATACCAGGTTCAGTTCCTGGTGCCTCCTAAAGAGAAGACGAGCAGACACAGAGAGCACACAGCAAATGGACATGGAGAGCAGACAGCAAGCGCAAAAAATGAGGGGGAGGGAATAAATAAAATAAATCTTTAAAAAAAAAACACAATGAAATATCATCACAGCTTATAGAATGGCATTTAAAAAAAAAAGCAGAAAACCACAAGTGCTAGAGAGGATGTGGAGAAACAGGAATTTTCCTCTGCAGTTGGTGGGAATGTAGAATGGTGCAGCCTCTGTGAAGGACAGTCTGGCAGTTCCTCAGAAGCTAAATGCAGAACTGCTATATGATCTAGCAATTCTTACTAGGAATATATTCAGAAGAACTGAAAGCAGGGACACATATAGACATTTGCACAACTGTGTTAATAGCAGTATTACTCACAATTGCTAAAAGATGGAGATAACTCAAGCATCCATCAACCAATGAATGACTAAACAAAATGTGGTATATACATATGATGGAATACTATTCAGCCATAAGAAGAAATGAAACCAGGGAGTATATGACAATATGGATGAAACTTGAGAACACTGTTGTGTGAAATAAGCCAGACACAAAAGGACAAATATTGTATAGTTTCACTAATATGAACTATATATGCTGAGTAAACAAATGATTTTAAACTCTAGAGTATAAGTAATTAAGAGATAATTTTAGAGTTGAGAAGGGGGAAAATGTGAATTTTTAATAAGGTTGATTGTAAATGGGTGGAAATGGATAGAGTCAATGGTAACACATTATAGCTAGTATAACTCACACTGCTGTGTATAAAGATTACAGTGGCTGAAAGGAGTAGTCCAGGGATGTAAATGTCAATTAAAAAAAAGCTACAGAATAATCTACGGAATGTATAACAAAGAGGACTCAGTGGTGGATGAGGATTGTGGTTAATAGTACAAATACAAGAATGTTCTTCTATGAACTAGAACAAATGTACGTCAATATTACAAGGGGTTAAGGATATGATGATTCCTCTTGCTCTTAAGGCTCCGTGGTCCCAGCTTCTCCCAATATCAGCTGTAGGCTTGGATAAGTCTTGTCTTTCCCGGGACTCATTCCTCTCCAGACTCAGCTGCTCTGTTCTCTCCAAAAGGTCAGCTATAGACTATCAGTCTCTCTAGGCCTTGTCTCTTCCTGGGGCCTCTGCCATGTCTATGGAGCCATCTCTATTCCTATGTTCTTCTGTGTGTTTACTTCCCGGGGTTCCAGCTCAAAAACTCCAAACTCTGTTCTCTTCCATCTTTTTTTCTCTGTGTCACCGCCCAAGAAGGGGGCAGGGATGCAACGTCCTACTGATGTGGCCCAATCAAAGCCTTAATCATTATTTAATCAAGTAAAAGTGAAACCTCTGAATCCAATATAATATAATATGCCCAGAGGAAAAGACCAGGTTCACAAACACAATCCAATATCTACTTTTGGAATTCATAAACAAAATCAAACTGCTACAATGATACATGGGAAAATACAACTAATGTAACTTGTGATCTGTAGATAACAGTAATATTGTAATATTTCTGCAGCAATGGTAAAGAAGGTACTATGTCAACGTGAAGGGTCAACAATAGGACGATATAAGGGGGTATGGGATTTTTCCTCTTAGAATTATGAAAACATTCTAAAATTGACTGGGGTGATGACAGCACAACTCTGGTGAAACTGAGAGCACTGAGTGTACACTTTGGATGGATTGTACAAGGCATTGGACTGTATAACACAGTGAACCCCATGGTGGATGCTATACTGTGATTAACAGTGAAAATAGAATATTCCCACATGAACTATAGCATATATACAATACTAATACATGTTAATAAAAGGGTGGTTTGTGGGTAAAATACACCAACTGAAATACATGAACTGTAAACTATGGACTAGAATTAGCAGTACTATTTTGATGATGTTTCTTTCATCATTTGTAACAAATGTTCCACAATAATACAAGTGTTGGTGGTGGAGTGATTTATGAGAATCCTGTATGTTATGCATGACTGTGGTGTGAATTGTGAACTCACAACTTCTCTAACAACAACAACAAAAAAAGGTGAGGATGTATATAGGAACACTGTATATTTTATTCTTAGAAAAATGCTATATACCACAACTACAACCAAATTTCCTTGTTATTTATACTGTTTTACTCTGAGGCTTCTCTGAAAGTACATGTGAAGAACTTTATAAGAGAAGCAAGTATATAATTTAAGTTCTACCTGTCAATTAACATAACCCTGGTAAGAAGATAAAGATGGGACATGGTCAGGTATCCTGACAGGGCCTTTTGAACATCTTGAAAGTTATAAAGATATTTCTATAGGATATAAAGATATCTTGGTTGTCAAAGGTATGTTTTCTGGACAGACAGAGGCCCACACAGTAGCTAACAAAATATTAAACTTTCCCCTTGGGGAAGTTCTGCAACATTCTCAAATAAGATGGCAAAAAGCTCTGGATTATATAACCCTTGCCTAATAAAAAAAAAAACAGGCCAATAAGCCGAGCACTTGATCTTGAGGCTTGCACTTATGAACCTTATTCCTATAATAATGAAATTATGCCTAAGTTTAGTTAATGCCTAAGAGTTGCCTCCAGAAAATCTCCTTGTTACTCAAATGTGGCCTCTCTCTAAGACAAACTCTGCAAACCTTCCCTGCCACAATGTGGGACATGACTCCTAGGAATAAACCTGCCTGGCAGCAAGGGATTATTACCATGCATAAATCAGCGATGCATTTGTAGAAAGACCTTGGCCAAAAGGGAGAAATATTAAATAAAATAGAGTTTTTATGTCTAAGAGACTTCAAAGTGAGTTGGGACATCATTCCAGAGGTTACGCTTATGCTGATCTCAGCCAGAATTCGTCCCAAACTCTTCAAGATTGAGGAATGAACAAAAATGTGTTGGAGGGGAAAGAGAGTGTAACCGCTGACCAAAGCAGATTTATTGTTATTGTAGCTACTATCTTGTGTTTATTGAGTAACTTGTAATATTGATATAAATAGTAAATTTTTAAAAAACACGCAAAAATCAGTAATGTTTCTATACACAAGCAATGAACAATCAGAAAAAGAAATTTTTAAAAATTCCATTCACAATAGCAACTAAAACAATCAAATATCTAGGGAAATATCTAACCAAGGATGTAAAAGACTTGTATACAGAAAACTACCAAAAACTGCTAAAAGAAATTAAAGAACTAAACAAATGAAAGAAAATTCCATGTTCATGGATTGGAAGACTATCATTAAGAAGTCAATACTACCCAAAGCAATTTATAGATTCAATGCAATCCCAATCAAAATTCTAACAAACATCTTTGTAGAGATGGAAAAGGCAATCAGCAATTGTATATGGAAGGATAGGAGTGGATGTGGCTCAAGCAGTTGAGCTCCCACCTCCCATATGGAAGGTCCCAGGTTCAGCTTCTGGTGTCTCCTGAAAAAACAAAAACAAACAACAAACAAAAAAAAAAACAACTCAGGAAAGCTGATGTGGCTCAGTGGTTGAGTACTGGCTTCCCACATACGAGGTCCCAGTTTCAATCCCCGCCCCACCCCCCCAAAAAAAAATTCATATGGAAGGGTAAGGAGCCCCAAGTAGCTAAATCCATCTTAAAAAAAGAAGAATGAAGTTGGAAGACTCACACTTCCCAATCTTAACCTTATTACAAAGCCACGTTAATCAAAAACAGCATAGTATTGGCACAAGGACAGACACATAGATCAATGGAATAGAATTGATCATAAATCAACCCTCACATTTATGGACAACTGATTTTGACAAGGTGGCAAGGACTATTCAATTGGGAAAAATTAGTCTCTTCCACAGATGGTACTGGGAAAACTGGATCTCCATTTGCAAAAAGGAGGACCTCTACTTCACACTATAGACAAAAATCAACTCAAAATGGATCAAAGAACTAATTATAAGAGGTACAACTACCAAACTCTTAGAAGAAAATAGAGAAGCATATCTTCAAGACCTTGTGTTAGGCAATGGTTTCTAAGACTTTACACCCAAAGTGCAAGCAAAAAAAGAAAAAATAGATAAATGGGACCTCATCAAAATTTAAAAAACTTGGTCCTCAAAGGACTTTAACATGAAAATAAAAAGACAACCTACACAATGGGAGAAAATATTTGGAAACTGCATATCCAACAAAGGATTAATATTCAGTATATATAAAGAAATCCTCCA
This sequence comes from Tolypeutes matacus, assembly GCA_026826555.1. Taxonomy (NCBI): domain Eukaryota; kingdom Metazoa; phylum Chordata; class Mammalia; order Cingulata; family Chlamyphoridae; genus Tolypeutes; species Tolypeutes matacus. The sequence continues at coordinate 11,204,208 of JAKSZT010053769.1, read as the reverse complement.
ACTTAACAAGAAAAAGACAACCCAATTTAAAAATGGGCAAAATACTTGTTCAGATATTGCTCCGAAAAAAATTAAAAATGGCCATAAAACACATGAAAAAATGCTCAACATCAGTAGCCATCAGGGAAATACAAATGAAAACTACAATGAGCTACCATTTTGCACCCATTAGAACGGCTGCTATTTTTAAAAAAAGGAAAATAACAAGTGTTGAAGAGGATGTAGAAAAATAGTAACATTCATCCATTGCTGGGGGCAATGTGAAATGGTGCAGCCACTGTGAAAGACAGTTTGGCAGCCCCTCATAAAGTTAAGTATAGAACTATCATATGACCCGGTGTGAAATTATTTTTTGAATCCCAAAAGATTAGGTTCTTAAACTAATCTATTCCTGTGGGTGTGGTAACCTTTGATTGTACTAGACTCACTTTAGATCATTTGATTAGATTGCTTTTGATTGGACTATGTCAGTGAGGCATGACTCAATTTGGGTCTCTACCTCCTTGCTAGATCTTAAATAGAGACACAGAAACAGAAACACAGAGAAAGGAAGCTACCATTATGATCCTACCATATAAGAGAAAGGACAGCATGGAAACAGAAATCACAGAAGGCTGAGAGAGGTCCCACAGGCTGGAATCAGCAGAGCACAGAGGCACGGAAAGAGGCCCCCAAGGGGCTGGGCCCATGGAGCAGCTCAAGGTTGAGGAGACCTTGCCATATGCCTGAACTCCAAGAGACAGTGAGCTATGAGAAGGCAGGGACCTCGGCATAGATTAACCACCATCTTGCTTTGCCCAGTGGCAGAACACCAGGATTACCAGTAGCTGACTTTTGGAAAGCATCTCTGATGGTGCTTTGATTTGGACATTTCAAGGCCTCAGAACTGTAAGATTTCCCCCTAATGAAATTCCCATTATAAAAGCCAACCCATTTCTGGCACTTTGCATCAGCAGCCCTGTGGCAAACTAAGTCACTCAGCAATTCCACTACTAGGTATATACCCAAAAGAACTGAAAGCAGGGACTCAAACATATTTCACACTGATGTTCAGAGAGGCATTATAAACAATTTCCAAAAGATGGAAACAACCCAAGTATTCATCAACCAATGAATGGATAAATAAAATGTGGAATATACTTACAATGGAATATTATTCAGCAATAAAAAGGAATGAGGTCCTGCTACACGTGAGAACATCAATAAACCTTAAAGATATCATTTTCAGTGAAGTAAGGCAGACACAAAATTATTGTATGATCTCACTGATTTGAAACAATTAGAATAAGCAAACTCATAGAGTCAGAATTTAAAATACAGGTTACCGGGCACAGGGTGAGAATAGGTAATGGGGGGAAGCGGATGTGGCTCAAGTGATTGGGCTCCCGTTTACCATATAGGAGGACCAGGGTTTGATTCCCGGGGCCTCCTGGTGAAAGGCAAGCTGGCCCGTGCAGGAGTGCTGGCCCATGCAGGAGTGCTGGCCCGTGCGGAGAGCTGGCGCAGCAAGATGATGCAATAAAAAGAGACATAGAAGAGAGACAATAAGACGCAGAAGACCGGGGAGCTGAGATGGCGCAACAGATTGATCAGCCTCTCTCTCCACTCCGAAGGTCCCAGGATCAGTTCCTGGTGCCACCTAAAGAGAAGACAAGCAGACACAGAAGAACACAGAGAGCAGACAGCAAGCACAAAAACAACGAAGTGAGGGAGAAATAAATAAATAAATCTTTTAAAAAAAAAGAAGAGGGAATGGGAAGGTAGGGCTTAAAATGTACAGTGTTCTTTTTTGGAATGATAGAAATGTTTTGGAAGTAGATGGTGATGATACTAGCACAGCATTGTGAATGCAATTAACAGCAATGAAATATATATCTAAATATGACTAAAAGGGGAAATGATTGTTTTGTAAACCCACACCTTCTCTAATAAAGAGGAAAAAATAGAAAATATCAGAAAATAATAAATAAACAGAGCCTGAAGAACCTGTGGGACACCTTCAAGCATACCAATAAACTCATTGTGGGAGTACCAAAAAGAGAAGAAAGAGAAAGGGACAGTGAGAATATTCAAAGAAATAATGGCTGAAAACCCCCCAAATTTAACAAAAGACATGAATTTATACATCAAAGAACTCCAAATAGGATAAACCCAAATAGACCCACAACACACCATGCTATAATCAAACTGTTGAATACCAAAAATAAAAATAAAAAATTCTGAAAGCCACAAGAGTGAAGCAATGTGTCACATACAAGGGAGCCTCAATTAGATTAAGTGCCAAGTTCTTATCAGAAACCATGGAAGCAAGAAGGCAGTAGGAAGACATATTTAAAGGTCTAAAAGCAAAAAGTTACCAGCCAAGAATTCTATATCCAGCAAAACTGCCTTCCAAAAAATGGAGAGATTAAGACATTTCTAGATAAACAAAAGCTGGGGGAGCTCATCACCACTAGACATACCCTACAAGAAAGGCTACAGGGAGTTCTGCAGGTAGACAAGAAAAATACACTAGACAATTGACTGAAGTCACAAAAGGAAATAAAGATTTCCAGGAAAGATAATGATATGGGTAAATATAAACACCAATACTATTGTATTTTTATTTGTAACCCCACTTCTTAGTTCCTATAGGATCTGAAAGGCAAATGCATAAAATGTAAGGATAAATCAATCGTTTTGGACTCATAATGTATAAATATGTAATTTGGGACAAAAACTTTAAAAAGGTGGGAATATGGAGGGGTATAGGAACATAGTTTATGTTTGCTATTGAGGTGAAATTGGTTTGAAAGGCAAACAAGAATGTTATATAGATTTAGGATTTTAGATTTAAGTCCATGGTAATCACAAAGAAAGAAAATATGCAAACTCATAGAAATAGAAAGTAAAGTACACATTACCAGGGGTAGGGGGAAAGCAGCAATGGGGAATTAATGCAGGATGAGTGTAGGGTTTGTTTGGGGTGAAGGGAAAGTTCTAGTTAATGGATGGTAGAGAGGGTAATTCAATATCATGAATGTGATTAACATCACCGAACGGTATATGCTTGGGAGGTGTTGGGAGGGGAAGATTTATGTCATATGTATGCTTTCACTATTTCAAAAAAAGGAAAATAAACTAGAGATAATGACAATTAAATGCAATACATGATACTTGATAGGCTCTAAGAAAAAAGACTCAAAAGGACATTATTGAGACAAGGAAAAATTAGAATATGAAATATAACCTTTATATCAATGTTAAATTTCTTGAAATTGATAACTACACTAAACTGAGTACCCACATGAATATCCTTGTTTGAAGAAAATGTTCATGAAAGTATTATGTGTTCAGAGATTATGGTGTGTACAATCTATTCTAAAGTGTTCAGAAAATGACAGAATAGATGGATGGATGGGTGGATAGATAATAGATAAATATAGAAAGAAATGATAGATAGAATATATGGCAAATGTGGCAAAATGTTAAAATTGGTGGATTTGGTTATGTGGAGCCCCAGGTATTTTGAGATCTCTGTATGGGGTTTGTTTTATTTTAGTAATTGCTCTGAAGTTTGAAATTATTTCAAAATAAAAAGTTTTTTAAAAAGTAATGATAGGGGAAGATGGCAGACTAGAAAGACATGGGACTCTTCTCTCTCCCAGAAAAACAGATGGAGGACAGGCAGAAACAGCCTAAAAAAAAATCTTCTAAGGTCTAGGATACCAGGGGAAGGCTGGACACTGCCCAGAGGAGAGAGGGGCAAAGGAAAAGATTCGCGAGAGCAAAACTGAGTTAAAAGCTGAAGCTGCAAATGTCAGCACCATCTCCTACACTATAGACACTTTTGAATACTCAGGCCTCGGGATTGGAGGCTACAGATAGAGGGTGCCCCAGGGATCTACCTCCTCAGGAAAGGAGAGAGAGAGGGACAAAACCTAAGGCTGACTCAGCCTTAAACCCACAAATTTGGCCTGCTGTATCCCATGAGCCCTTCTTGGCTGGATGGGGCTGGGGCATTATTTGCCATGGGAGCAGGCTTAGAACTAGAGATCCAACCCTCTCAATCTCCCTCCCTACTGACCTGTACTGGAGGACACAAAGGGGAGTGGAATTATTTCCTGCCCGAGAAAAGAGAGGGGACTCCCAGCAAAGGTTGGAGAACTACCTGAGAAAGTTTAAATTATGAGACTCTTAGCCTCCACACAGGAACCTCTGTCACAGTGATCCAATTTGTGTTGCAGCAAAAACACTCCAACCAGGCAACGAACTGAGAGGGCTGCCAGAGAGTGCTATCTGCTAGTGGACCTAAGAAGCGCACATGAGGAAATTAAAAGTAAATAAGTAAATAGCATTAACACACAGTCTCCCACCACTAAAATCCAACAAGAGAGAAATTGGGCATCTGAGTAAACTCACCATCCTAATCAGATGCCTAGACATCAGCAAAAAATTACAAGCCATACTAAGACAATGGAAGAAATGCCCCAAGAAAAGGAACATATCAAAGCTGCAGGAGACTTATGATCTGAGACAACTAATCAATGAGGTACACACAAATTTCCAACATCAAATTAATGAGTTGAAAGACAACATGGTTAAAGAGATAAACGACATCAAGAAGACATGGAGCGAGCACAAAGAATTTGAAAACCTGAATCAAAGAGTAACAACTCATGGGAATGAAAGACATGATAGGTGAGACAAAAAATACATAAGAGGCATAGAACAGCAGACTCGAAATGACAGAAGAAAGAATAAGTGATTCAGAAGACAGAACAGCTGAAATTTGTTGCCAGTCAGGTGCCCAAACAGGGACCCTGAAAATGAAACTTTTCTTTCATTCAGTGCATGGACCAAGGAGCTCCTGAGAGCGGTTTGAAAAGAAAAAGAAAACAAAAGGTAAGCTTCATCCTTGGAATCATCAGGGTAATGGGTAATCAGCAGTCAAACTTTGAAGAGTTCTCTAGAGTGTTAAAAACCTTATTAAAACGCACCGGTGTAACTATTAAATCCTCAGCTTTTGAGGAACTTTTTTTTCTTGTGCAGAAACATTGTTATTGGTTTCAGCCACAAGGACAGGATATTTTAAACCTGGAACAATGGAAGTTAGTGAAGAAAGCTTTAAAAAGAGCTTATCAAAACAGAGAAATAATTCCCCTTCATGTATGGTCTTTGTGTAGTCTTATTTCTGTTGCTCTTGAACCTTTACAATCCGATGAAGATGAAGATTATAAACAAGATACTGCTATTGCTGGACCTATAGCAGAACAAGCTAATGGTGATTCGAATGAAAATATACGTGAGGGGGTTAGTGAACTGGCAAGACAGATAGACTCATGTTTAATAGAAAGGAAGAAAGGAAAGAGGAAGTTTATGGAGCTTTTCCAGCAGTCGCTATGCAGTCTGCTCTAAATTATGATTTATTGTCTTTTGAACCAGCATCTGCACCTCCTAAAGTATCTACTGATCCATTTTTTACAACATTTGATGACCCTCCTAAAGTTTCTGTTTTTGTGCCAGCACAATCCTCGTCAATTATGAAAAGCATAGCACAGGGAAGTAGAGAAGGAGATTCAGAGGCTATGCAACTTTTTTCTACTTTTCCGGCAACAAAATTAGAGAGAGAAAAGAATGGAAAAGATAGTGCAGGGACTCAGGGAGTTGAATGATAACAAGAAACGCAACAATATACATGTCATGGGAGTTCCAGAAGGAGTAGAGACAGGGAAAAGGGCAGAAAGAGTATTTGAGGAAATAATAGTTGAAAATTTCCCAACTCTCAAGAAATGAATTTACATGTCCAAGAAGCATACCATACCCCAATCAGAATAAATGTGAACAGACCTACTCCAAGACACATACTACTAGAACGTCAAACATCAAAGACAAAGAGAAACTTCTGAAAGCAGCAAGGGAGAAGCAAACCATCCCATACAAGGGATACCTAGTAAGACTTAGCACAGATTTCTCATCAGAAACCATGGAGGCAAGAAGACAATGTATGATACAATTGGGATACTGAAAGAGAAAAACTGCCAGCTGAGAATTCTTTATCCAGCAAAATTGTCCTTCAAACATGAAGGTGAGATTAAAACATTCACAAACAAACAGAAACTAAGAGAGTTCATAAAAAAGAATCCAACTTTGCAGGAAATGTTAAAGGAAGCCGTACACCCTGAAAGGAAAAGATAGGAGAGAGAGGCTTGGAGGAGAGTACAGAAGAAAGAATAGCAGAAGGGTAACTAAAAGAATAAAAAGACCAAAATAAGATATGACATATGAAAACAAAAGAATAAAATGGTGGAAGTAAATAATGGATTTACAGAAATATGATTGAATGTGAATTATTAAACTCACCAATCAAAAGATAAAGGTTGGGGGAGCAGATGTGGCTCAAGCAGTTGAGCGTCCATTTCCCCACGGGAGGTCCCGGTTCAGTTCCCCATGTCTCCTAAAGAAGACAAACAATGAGCAGACAACAAGTAGACATCAAGCAAAAACAACGAGCAGACAGCGAGAAAAAATAACGAGCAGACAGCGAGAAAAAACAACGAGCAGACAATGAGCAAAAACAAACAAGCAGGGAGTGGATGTAGGTCAAGCACTTAAGCTCCTACCTCCCACATGGGAGGTCCTGGGTTTGGTTCCCAGTGCCTCATAAAGAAAAAACAGACAGTGAGCAAAAAATAATGAGCAGACAAAGAGTGCAAACAATGAGCAAAAACAACGAGCAAAACAGATGAGGGAGTCATCTCAGGGGTAAAAAAAAAAAAAAAAAGATATAGCCTTACAGAATGGATAAAATAACATGAGCTATCCATACGCTGCTTAAAAGAGACTCACCTTAGACTCAGGGTAACAAACTGGATGAAAGTGAAAGATTGGAAAAAGATACTCCATACAAATAGTAACCAAAAAAGTGCAGGAGTAAATATACTAATATCAGACAAAAGAGACTTTAAATGCAAAAAAAGTTATAAGAGATACAGAAGGCCATGCTAAATTAATAAAAGGGACAATCCACGAGAAAGAAATGTCATAAATATGGATGCACCTAACCAGGGTGCCCCAAAATACAGGAGACAAACTCTGGCAAAACTGCAGGAAGAAATAGACATCTTTACAATAATCACTGGAGACTTCAACACACCACTCACATCATTAGAAAGAACAACTAGACAGAAAATCAACAAAGAAACAGAAATCAAATAGTATGATAAATGAGCTAGACCTAACAGACATATACAGAACGATGCACACAAACTCAGCAGATTATACATTTTTCTCAAGTGCCCATAGATCTTTCTCCAAGATAGACCACATGTTAGGTCACAATGCAGCTCTCAATAAATATAAAAAGGCTGAAATTATACAAAGTACCTTCTCAGATCATAATGGAATGAAACTAGAAATCAATATTAGACAGGAAAAAGGTAAATTCACAAATCTGTGGAGGCTGAACAATACACTCATAAATAATTGGTGGGTCAAAGAAGAAATTGAAAGTGAAAGCAGTATATATATCAAGATAAATGAAAACAAGAACAAAACTTATCAAAACATGGAATACAGCGAAGGTGATCTTGAGAGGGAAATTTATAGCCCTAACCATCTATATTAAAAACAAAAAGGAGGTAAAATCAAAGATCTAACTGAATAACAGGAGAAACTAGAAAAAGAACAGCAAACCATTCCCAAAGCAAGCAGAAGGAAAGAAATAATAAAGATTGTAGCAGAAATAAATGAAATTGAGAACAAAAAAAAAAAAAAAGAAAAGAAAAAATCAACAAAATCAAAAGCTAGTTCTTTGAGAAGATCAATAAAATTGGCAAACCCCAAGCTAGACTAACAAAGAAAAAATGAGAGAAGATGCAAACAAATACAATCAGAAATGAAAGAGGGGAGAGGTTACGACTCACCCCACAGAAATAAAAAGGATCATAAGAGGATATTATAGGACAGTTCAGGAATTTGGTCCCTTGTCAGTGGGCCCTAAATCTGGTATTTATGCTCCTCAGTGTGATTGAGACTCAGCAGTGTCTCCCTATGCATGACTCTTCTGTCCTTCAATTTGAACTTATAATTAGTACTAGAGTTGATAGGTGTACATCCAAGAGACTTAAATCTTTGGGCTGTCCATGTGCCAACTGAGCCCTGAATCTCAACGGAGTTGCAACACCTATTATCCAGTTCAATAGACTTACACAGGACAACTAATGGGGAGGAAATGATGGACAAACAACATACCAAGGAACCAACAGTGCCTACAGCTGCAAGCAAGAGAGTCCCATCTACGGGATGTATGGGATCAAAGACCCCCTCACTTAATGGTGGTGTGGGCATCACCATTCCAGAGTCCTCAGTATTGGGAAATGAACTATGGACTAAAATAAACTTACTAGTATTCTACTATAGATTACTTGTGATTCTAGCAATGGAAGAAATACCATTGTTGTGGAGGCAATGACCCATGGATGTTCTGGGTTTAGGGGGAGGGAAAAACAGGTGTAACGGGGGCATTTTCAGGACTTGGAAATCATCTGAATGACATTACAACAACATACAGGTCATTATATATCCGGCGATAACCTACAGAGTCAAATGGGAGAGAGTGTAAACTGCAATGTAAACTATAATCCATGCTTAGTGGCAATTTCCCAAAATGTGTTTACCAATTGCAATGAATGTACCACACTGATCAAAGATGTTGCTAATGTGGGAAAATATGGGCAGTGTGGGGAGTGGGGCATATGAGAAGCCCCTATATATTCTCTGTAACATTTATGTAATCGAAGTATCTTTTAAAAAATAAAAAAGTGGGGAAAAAAGGATATTATGAGAAACTGCATGCCAACAAACTTGACAACCTAGATGAAATGGAAAAATTCCTAGAAATGCACAACCTACACTGACACCACAAGAAAAAGAAGAAGTTAACAAACCAATCACACTGAAGGAGATCAAATCAGTTATCAAAAATCTCCCAACAAAGCAAAGCCCAGGATCAGATGGCTTCACAGGTGAATTCTACCAAACATTTCAAAAAGAATTAACACCAATTCTGTTTAAACTCTTACAAAACATTGAAGAGGAGGGAAAATTATCCAACACATTTTATGAAGCCAACATCACTCTAATATCAAAGCCAGTAAAGACACTACAAGAAAAGAAAATTACAAACCAATCTCTCTAAAGAACATAGATACAAAAATTCTCAACAAAATACTTGCAAATAGAATCCAACAGCATATCAAAAGACTTATACATGGAGAATGGATGTAGCTCAGTGGTTGAGTGCCTGTTTCCCATATACAAGGTCCTGGGTTCAATCCCCAGTATCTCCTTTAAAAAAATAAAATAAAATAAAATTATATATTTGTGTAAGACTTATACATCACGACAAAGTAGGATTTATTCCTCATATGCAAGACTTGTTCAACATAAGAAAATCAATCAAATGTAATATACCACATCAACAAATTGAAGGAAAAAAACACATGATCACCTCAATTGATTCAGAAAAGGCATTTGACAAAATCCAGCATTCTCTCTTGATAAAAACACTTCAAAAGACAGAAATAGAAGGAAAATCCCTCAATATGATAAAAGCCATATATGAAAAACCCATAGCCAACGTCGTACTAAGTGAGGAAGGGTTGAAAGCTTTCCCTCTAAGATCAGGAACAAGACAAGGATGCCCACTGTCACCATTGTTATTCAACGTTGTACTAGAAGTTCAAGCTAGAGCAATTAGACAAGAAAAAGAAATAAAAGGCATCCAAATAGGAAAAGAGGAAGAAAAAGTCTCACTATTTGCAGATGACATGATCCTATAATAGAAAATTCTGAAATGTCTACAATAAAGTTACTTGAGCTAATAAATGAGTTCAGCAAAGTGGCAGGATATGAGATCAACATGCAAAAATCAGTAATGTTTTTGTACACTAGTAGTGAACAATCTGAGAAGAAAATCAGGGGAAAAATTCCATTTACAATAGCAACAAAAAGACTTAAATACCTAGGAATCAACTTAACCAAAGAAGTACAGGACCTATATTCAGAAAATATAAAACAATGCTAAAAGAAATCAACAAAGACCCAAACAAATGGAAAGACATTACGTGTTCATGGATTGGAAGACTAAATATGGTAAAGGTGTCGATCCTACTCAAACTGATTTATAGATTCAATGCAATACCAATCAAAATTCCAACAACCTACTTTAGAGAAATAGAAAATGCAATTACCAAATTCAATTCGAAGGGAAACTGCACCCAAATAGCCAAAAGCATGTAAAACAGAAGAGCAACATGGGAGGAATTTCACTGCCTGACCTTGAAACATATTACAAAGCTACCATGGTCAAAGCAGCATGGCAGGGAAGCGAATGTGGCTTAAGTAATGGAGCTCCCACCTACCACATGGGAGGTTCCAGGTTCGGTTCCTGGAGCAAGACAGCGAGCTGGTGCAACGGGTTGGCGCAGTGAGCTGACGCAACAAGATGATGCAAGAAGAGACACAAAGAGGAAACACAGTGAGAGAAACAAAGCAGGGAGCAGAAGTGGCTCAAGCAACAGAGCGCCTCTCACCCACATGAAAGGTCCCAGGTTCAGGTTCCCAGTGCCTCCCAAAGAGAAGACAAGCAAACACAGAGAGCACACAGCAAATGGACACAGAGTAGACAGCGAATGCAAAAAGGGGGGTGGGGGGGCTGAGGGAATAAATAAAATAAATCTTTAAAAAAAAAAAAAAAAACAGCATGATTTTGGCATAAAGATAGACACATCAATCAGTGGAATAGAATTGAGAGCCCAGAAATAAACCCTCACCTCTATGGCCAACTGGTTTTTGACAAACTTTCCAAGTCCATGTTTACAAGACAAAAGTCTCTCCAACAAATGGTGCTCAGAGAACTGGATATGTATAATCAAAAGAATGAAAGAGGACCCCTATCTCACCCCCTATATAAGAATCAACTCAAAATGGATCAAAGACCTAAATATAAAAGCCAAGACCATAAAACTACTGAAAGAAAATGTAAAGAAACATTTTAAAGACCTTGTGGTAGGTGGTGGTTTCTTAGACCTTAAACCCAAAGCATACGCAACAAAAGAAAAATAGATAATGGGACCTCTTCAAAATTAAACACTTGTGCACCTCAAAGGACTTTGTTAAAAGGGTGAAAAGGCAGCCGACTCAATGGGAGAAAATATTTGGAAGTCACATGTCCGATAAGGGTTTAATATCTACAATATATAAAGAGACGTTACAACTTAGCAATAAAAAGACAATCAAATTAAAAAATGGGCAAAAGACTTGAATAGTCATTTGCCCAAAGAAGAAATACAAATGGCAGAAAAACACATGAAAAAATGTTCCACATCATTAGTGATTAGGGAAATGCAAATCAAAACTACAATGAGATATCATTTCACACCTGTCAGAATGGAAACTATTAAAAAGACAGAGAACTACAAGTGTTGGAGTGGATGTGGAGAGATAGGAACACTTATTTACTTTCAGTGGGAATGTAGAATGGTACGGCCACTGTGGAGGACTGTTTGGCAGTTTCTAAAGAAGTTGAATATAGATTTTCCATGTGACCTGGCAATACCACTTCTGCATATATACCCAGAAAACTGAAAGCAGTGACATGAACAGACATCTGCATACCGACGTTCATGGCGGCATTATTCATGATTGCCAAAAGATGGAAACAACACAGGTGTCCATCCACTGATGAACAGATAAACAAATTGTGGTATATATACACGATGATATTATGCAGCTTTAAGAAGAAATGAAGTAGGAAACCATATGAGAACCTGGGTGAACCTGGAGGACATTACGTTGAGTGAAGCAAGCCAGACACAAAAGGACAAATACTGTATGACTGCACTAATATTAACTAAATATATTGTGTAACCTATTGTATGATTCCATTTATATAAAATGTAAATATAAATCAAATTATGGAGATAAAATTAGATTAGTGACTATGTAGGGCTGGGGAAGGAATTCTAAGGGGTGTGGAGTTATTTTTTGGAGAAATGAAATTGTTCTAAAATATTTTGTGGTGATGAATACACAACATTGTGATTATACTAAAAGCCATCGACTATATACTTTGCATAGATCATATGGTATATGAATATATCTCAATAAAACTGCTTAACAATAAATAAATAATTGTGCGAGAATAGCCAGGAATAGCAGCTATGTACAGCAGGGGAAACATAGATTGAGAGTTGAAGAATTTTCTTGTTTCTTTGTTTTTTCTTTATTATTATGATTATTATTGAAATAACAAAATGCTCTAATACTGATTGAAGTGATGAATGTACAACTATGTGATTATACCCAATACCACTGATTGTGTACTTTGGATGAACTGTATGCCTTATTAACATGTATCAAAAAAACTGATTTGTTAAAAAAAAAAGTAATGACAAATCAATGGTTTTGGACTTATACTGTATACACATGCAATTTGTGACAAGAACTACATAAAGATGGGGGAATGGAGAGGTACAGGAACAAAGTTTATATATACTATTGAAGTCAAGTTGGTATGGAAGCAAATGAGATTGTAATAGATTTAGGATGTTAAATTTAACCCCCATGGTAACCATAAAGAAAATAGTGGAGAATATGAAAACTCATAGAGGCAGAAAGTAGAGTGCAAATTACCAGAGTAGGGGTAGGGGGTTAAGGGGAATGGGAAATTAAAGCATATGGGTATAGGGTTTCTGTTTGGGGTGATAGGAATGTTCTAGTAATGGATGCTGATAAGGATACCAGAATATTTTAAGTGTGATTAATTCCACTGAATGATGTGATTGGGAGTGGATGAGATGGAGAAGTTTTTGTAATATATGTTTCCAAAATTAAAAAAAAAAAAAAAAAACTACTGATGAGATAATAACTAAATGCAATACTTGATCCTGGAAGGGATCTACAAATAGAAGACAAAATGCTCAAAAGGACACTATTGGATGCAAATATTCTTGCTGACCTGATTTTGTGATAATCAGGGTAGGCTAAACATTTGCTATATTACAAACCATGCATGTGTTCCCAGACCTAGTTTTTCTCACTAGGTCTGGTTTTTGGAATGCTGGTGATAAATTAAGCCTGATTTATTATATGGCCATCCTGTATGGGAAAAGACTATAACTTTGGGTATCTATGGTCAACTTTAAGAGATATAGAAGGGGGACGGATGTGGCTCAGGTGGTTGGGCGTCTGTCTCCCATATGGAGGGACCTGGGTTCGATCCCCGGGACCTCCCGGTAAAAACAAAAAAAAAGGAAAATATAGAAGCTGCGTGGGCCACCAGGCCTCATGCGTGGGTGCGCTGCCAGGCCCTGCGAACCACTCAGCAAGATGATGACGTAACAGAAGAGTGACACAAGGGAGAGCCAAGACAAGACACACCAAAATACAGGTACTAAGGTGGCGCAGGTGGTAGGACACCTCTCTCCCACATCAGAGGTTCCAAGGACGGAATCCCTGTGAAGACAGGAGAAGGATGAAAAGAGAGGGCAGGAAACGGACACAGAGAGTTGCCCAGTGAATGTACACAGAAACAGCAAAAATGGGGGGGAGACAGTAAAAGTGGATAAAAGTAAATAAATAAATCCTTTAAAAAAAAGTATAGGGGACTATAGTTAGTAGTAATACTTTGACGATGCTCTTTCATAATTTCTTAACAAATGTTTCACAACAATGCAAAGTATTTGTGGTGGGGTGATATGTGGGAGCCCTGTATGATGTTATGCATGTTTATTTTGTAAGTTCACAATGTTTACTGAACACTTATAGTTTATATATGTTCATGTATGAATGATATACTTCAATAAATTGTTTAAAAAAAAGAAAAGAAAAGAAAAAAAAAATGGGTATCTTTGCCACACATTTTAAAGTGAATCAGGGGAAGCAGATGTGGCTCAAGCTATTTGAGCTCCTGCCTACCACATGGTAGGTACCAGGTTTGGTTATCAGTGCCTCCTGGAGAAGACGAGCAATACAGCCAGCTGGCGCGACAGGCAGGCATGGCAAGCTGACACAACAAGATGATGCAACAAGGAGACATAAAGAGGAAAGACAATGAGAGACACAACAAAGCAGGGAGCGAGGTGGCTCAAGCTACTGAGCACCTCTCTCCCACATAGGAGGTCCCAGGTTCAGTTCCCAGTGCCTCCTAAAGAGAAGATGAGCAGACACAGAGCACACAGCAAATGGACACAGAGGGCAGACAGCAAGTGCAAACAACTGGGGGAAAGGCGGGGATAAATAAATAAAATAAATCTTTAAATAAATAAATAAAGTGAATCAGAAGCCTTTATGTGCATATACCTTCTTCCATTAAATGTATCTGCCACTAAAGACATTACACAGATAATTCTTCAAGTCCACTGGCTTTTTCCCCTTATCGGTGTGCATTCATAAGCAGCATTTACGGACTTACTTCACATATTGCTCAATATGTTTGAACTCAAAGTAGTACAGAACAGACACTTTAAATGAAAAATAAATTTCAATCATGAACCATAAAGGTATGATTGTTCTTTAAAAATGTGAAATAAACAAAATAAAATAAAAAGATTTCCATGAAGAAAACCTCATCACTAATGTCAGTAAATTTCAGGAGAAAACAGTGGCAGAGCAACTGAAACTAAAGAGAGACTAATGTGAACTATTTCAGCCATTGCTTAGCAAATTTATTGCATTCATTCAACTTTTCCCAAGAACAAAAACTACAGCTTGGAAACACAAATCCCAAAGGGGAAAAGTAATTATCAACCGGTGGGAAAGTGTAGACAGAAGAAGAAAAAAGTTGACAGTGAAGTGAAACCGCACAGCAGGACTGATGAACACCTAGATGCTTACTTTGAGAAAGTAAACATATAAGGTCCTCTTAGGATCCTCTAAACACATATCAGGAGATGGGGGTGGGAGTGGACCGTAATCAAGTCCTTGTATCTCTAAAGCTGATCCACAGACAAGCAGAGTCATCAATTTCCTAAGAACATTCTCAGCCATCTTAAGCAGAGGAAATTAAGAAGGTAGCATATTTTAAAGCATTCTTTGCTTAGGTTTAAAGCAGAAAATGTTTAAAGTGAAATAAACACAATCTAGGGAACAAGATACTAATGATTAATCAAGAAAAGCATAAAATTCACACATCCAGAGGCCACTTTCAGTCATGGCTAAATGAAAGTAACACATTCAAGTGATTTTTCTCAATGAACTATATTATCTCTTAATTCTAACAATTTGAAGATGTACGTTGTTATCTCCATTTGCTCGATGAGAAAATTCAGGCTCAGAACCTTTAACCAAGGTCACAAAGGTAGGCAGTGTGACACAATGAGGATTCGAACCCAAGCTGTCTGAACCATTCTCACTACGCGCTTCCTGAAGTATAAAATCACTGTCAACACGTAAACACGGCAGTTTAAGTTCATCCTTACCCAGGAGATGAGTTTTGAAGAGGAAGTAAAAAGGGGGCATTTGAAACTCTCTATTGCTCGATCCCTCAAAGTAGAACAGACCTGGGCTGTCAAAAACAGAAAAAGAAAAAAAAAAAAAAAAAAGTGAGTGCTGCTGCCACCCGAGGACTCCATCCCAGCAGTTTAGGTCAGCTCAGCAGCCTTGGCCACGCTCGGTCCTCCGCCAGCGGGACGGCCGGGCTGCGGCTGTCAGACCTGGAGGCGCAGGAACGCGGCCCGAAAAAAGGGACAAAGAGGCTTCCCGGGCGGGGGCTGCCGGCTGGACCCCGAGCCGGGTTTCCGCGGCCCGGGTGGGCCCGGGGACCGGGAGGGGCGGAGAGGGAGAAGCGGGGGAGGGGCGGCCTCCTGGCCCAAGGGGCTCCACTAGCGGCGCGAGCAGGGGCCACCAGGGACGTCTCCTCACCTTTACCTTGCCCGCGTACTTCTCGTTACGGTCGCCGCCGTCGCCCGGAGCCAGGGCCGCAGAGGGAAAACTGATTAGCGCGCGTCAGCTGCGTCCCGCAGTCGCAGAGGAGCGTCCAGGTTGGGATGGAGGAAAGCCGGGGACTCGGAGTCAGGGACGAGGGTTCTTCCCGGCTAGGGGAGATCTTACTCTTCTGGTCCCTAGCGCTCAGCTTCCGCTCCGCCTCCCGGCTCGGCCCTTCCCCCACTCCAAGGGCCCGCCAGCCACGGCGCCCGGCATTATGGGGAATGTAGTTCCGGAATGTGGAAGCGGTGACACGTGGTCCTAGCCTCCCAGCGTCTACTCCAGGTCTGGCCCAAGCCGTTGCGCGGCAACCAGAGAGGGCCGGTCAGGTCTTTCTCCAGCATTGGAGGATGAGCTTGCGGAAGGCGTAGTCTCTGCCTTAACTCTGCAGGCCTTGAGAGAAGGGTGTGGCCCTCTCTCGATCTTCCAGCAGGGTACCAAACTTTTCAGTTCTGTTGACTGGAACAGCAGAGCTTGGTAGTGAACAAAAGTGTGCGGCAAACAAAAAAACCCGTTACTGCCACTAAAGGTCCTTAGCCAGTGCAAGAAAGATAAAAGGCAAGAAAAATAAAAGGAATGAAGGATTGAATAGGTAGAATCAAAACTGTCATTGTTCACAGATGAATTAAGTATATGGTAATCCAAAAGAATCTAGAGATAAATTGTTACAATTAATAAAGAAGTTTAAGAGGATTACTAGAAGGAGCAGATGTGGCTCAACCTGTTGAGCAACTCAGGGGAGCGAATGTGGCTCAGTGGTTGAGCACTGGCTTCCCACATAAGAGGTCCCAGTTCAATGCCCCGCCCCAGTACCTCAAAAAAAAAAAAAAAAAAAAAGATTACTAGATACAAAATCATGCTTTTAAAAATCAATTATTCGGGAAGCAGATGTGGCTCAAGAGATTTGTCACCTCCCTCCCACATGGGAGGTCTCTGTTCAGTTCCCGTTCCTCCTAAAAAGACCAGCACACAAGGGACAGTCTTAAATTTTTTATTTAAAAATTAAATTTTTAAAAAGATACAGTTTAGCAATCAAAATCAACATAATAAAAAACTCAACATAATAAAGTAAAAAGATTCAGGGCTCCGTCCTTCACAGAAGCTTTGAAGAATCAGCAAGAACTGGCAGAAGCATCTTTTGCAAAGCTCCAGAAAAAACAGTTGAAGGATTGCAGTAACAGGACAAGCACAGAATCAAGAAAAAGTCCACTTAAAAGCAGCCTATTCCCCAGTCCCTCACTGGGCTCAGAAGAAAGCCAGTCCATGCTTCTAGTGCAGATCCCTGGACCAAGTCCAGAGGGAGCAAAGTAACCATTGAACACATACGGGGAGCATGGATGTCTGGTGGTGGCCTGAGGGACTTGCTATTCCAGAACTTGCCCTGCATGGCATTCTCAACAGAATGCTGTAGGAGAGCAGCCAAGTGGCTGCCTGGGGCAGGGATTCATGGCTTTAGGATGTATTGTGGGGTGCCTGGGACCATGAGGAAACTGTTTCTAGGATAAGGAGTGACATTTGGAACAGTGTAAGCAAGTAGTACCTAGGGCCACACATGTACCCAAGACATGATGGATGAGCAGAAAGGACCAGGGAGGTCCCTACATATTTGCCAGGAGCTATTCTTTAAACTCATATGGGTAAGTCCTGAAGGAGAGATCTCACAAGGTCAATCTGCAAAGAATGGGAAAGGTGTTTTGTTGTTGTTGTTGTTAGCTCCTGGCTTTCAAGCTAGCTCCTGGCTTTCAAGGAAAGCTCTGTTATAACTGAGCACAAGCTTAGGAACAGATGCTTCAGAGTTTAAATTTCAGTGATAACTCATTAAAATATCAAAATGTCTAGATTTCAACAAATGTTACAGAATATATCGAAAAAACAAGAAGCCATGGCCCAGGCAAGGGAGAAGATTAAAGCATTAGAAACCATCAATGTGAAGGACCACACCTGGGACATTTCAGAAAGACTTGTTAAAAAATGGTCCTAAATGTGTCCAATGAGCTAAAAGAAAACATGAAAAAAAAGAACTAAAGGAAATCAGAATGATAGATGAACACAAAGAGAATATCAATAGAGAGAAGGAAGTTACGAAAAGGAATCAAATAGAAATGAAGATCACAATAATAGAAGTTGAAAATTCCGAAGAGGGATTCAACAGCAGATTGGAGCTGGCAAAGAAAAATCAGTGAACCTGAAGATAAGACAATTGAAATCATTGGGTTTGAGGAGCAGAAAGAAGAAAGAATGAAGAAAAGTGAACAGAGCCTGAAAAACCACTGGGACACTATCAAGCATAATAATGTATGCATTGTGGTAGTCCCAGAAAGAAAAGAAAGAGAGAAAGGGGAAGATGAAATTTTCAAATAATGGCTGAAAACTTCCTTGAAGTTATATATTCCTTGAAAAATATAACAAAAGACATGAATATACACATCCAAGACACTCAACAAATTCCAAACAGGATAGATCCAAATAGACCCAAGCCATGACATAGTAAAATCAAACTATCAAACGCCAAAAATAGAGAATTCTGAAAGTCACAAAAGAGAAGCAATGTGTCATGTACAAAGGAGCCTCAATAAGATTAAATGCCAATTTCTCACCAGAAACTATGGAAGCAAGAACACAGTGGGATAACATATTTAAAGTGCCAAAAGCAAAAAGTTGCCACCCAAGAATTCTATATCCAGCCAAACTGTCTCCCAAAAATGAGAGTGAGATTAAGACATTCCCAAATAAACAAAAGCTGAGGGAGCTTGTCATCACTAGAATGGTACTACAGCAGATGCTAAGCAGAATTCTGCAGGTTGAAAGAAAAGGACAATAGACAAATCAAAACTGCATGAAAAAAAATAGATCTCTAGTGAGAGTAACAACATGGATAAATAGAAATTCCAGTACTGTTGTACTTTTCATTTGCAACTCCACTTTCTACTTCTTATGAGAGCCAAAAGGCAAAATATAATGATAAATCAGTGGTTTAGGGCTCATAATGTATAGGAAGGTAATTTGTGACAAGAACTACATGGGGGACAAAGGGGTATAGGAACATAGTTTGTGTAGACTATTGAAGTTAAGTTGGTATCAAAGTAAATGAGATTGTTATAGAATTAGAATATTAAATTTAAGCTCCATGGTATCTACAAAGAACATGCTAGAGCAGGAGTTCTTAACTTTTTTTGTACCACAGTCCCCTTTGCCAGCCAGGTGAAATGAATACTACTGTAATTTATTTATTGCTAAATTTCAGTTAGAGGTAACAGAAAATAAAGATAATAAGTTGATTTTTTTTCAATTCAAGCTCACAGACCCCCTGAAATCTTTTCATGGACCCCTTGGGGATCTGTGGACCCCTGGTTAAGAACCCCTGTGCTAGAAAATATGCAAGCTCATTGAGACAAAAATTAGAATTCAGATTTCCAAAGGTAGGAGTTAGGAAATGGGGAGTTAATGCATAGTAGGTGTAGAATTTCTGTTTGGGGAGATGGAAAAGTTTTAGTAATGGAAGATGGTGAGAATACCACAATATTGAGAATGTGATTAATTGCATTGAATGGCGTGCTTGGGAGACTTTGAGATGGGAAAATCTATATTGTATATATGTTTCCACAACAAAAGGAAAAAGAAAGAGCAACTAAAGATACAATGCAACACATGATCCTGGATGGGATCTAGCAAGGGAGGAGAAAAGGTTTAAAGGAATATTATTGAGATATGTAAAATTTCAAAATATAAATTGTTAAGATTTATATCAATGTTAAGATTTATATCAATGTGACTTTCTTAACTTGATAACTGCACTTAAGGTGGTTGTGTAAGTGATTATTCTTGTTATAGGGATTGTACATGGCAGTATTAAGTGTTCAGGGAGCATTATGTATGCAACCTACACTCAATTGTTTAGAAATTGTATTAATAAATAGAGAAAGAATGATATGGCAAAGATGGCAAAATGTTAACATTGGTGGATCTGGGTTTCTGTGGGGGGTGTGGGTAGGGGTGTGTTGGAGTTCTTTGTATGGGGGTTGTACTATTTTTGTAATTCTTCTGTAAGTTTGAATATATTTCAAAATAAAAAGTTAAAAATAATTTTTTTTAAAAAGTTCTCTGGATGAGTTCAACTGCAGATTGGAGCTGGCAGAGGAAAAAAATCAGTAAACTTGAAGATAAAATTGAAATCATCCAGTCTGAGGAGCAGAAGGAAGCAAGAATGAAGAAAAGTAAGCACAGCCTGAGGAAACCTGTGGGACAGCTTCACATATCCCATTATATACATTGGGAGGTGGGGGTGGGGAGGGGTCCCAGAAGGAGAAGAAAGAGAGGGTCAGTGGGAGTAGTCAAAGAAACAATGGTTGAGAACTTCCCAGATTTAATGAAAGAGAGAATATACACAACCAAGACACTCGATGATCTCCAAACATGATATACCCAAATATACCCACACCACGCCATGTTATAATCAAATTGTCAAATGCAAAAATTAAGATAATTCTGAAGGCCACAGGAGTGAAGCAATATGTCAAATACAAGGGAGGCTCAATAAGATTAAGTGCCAAGTTCTCATCAGAAACCATGGAGGCAAGAAGGCAGTAGGAAAATATATTTAAAGTGCTGAAAGCAAAAAGTTGCCACCCAAGAATTCTATATCCAGCAAAACTGCCTTCCAAAAAATGGAAAGATCAAGATATTCCTAGATAAACGAAACCTGGGGGAGTTGGTCAACACTAGACTACCACTAGACAAGAAAGGATAAAGGGAGTTCTGCAAGTAGACAAGAAAACTACACTAGACATTTGACTGAAGCCACATAAGGAAATAAAGATCTCCAGTAAAGATGATATGGGTAAATATAAATACCAGTACTATAGTTTTTTGTTTTTGAGGTACCAGAGGCTGGCGATTGAACCTGGAACCTCATATGTGGGAAGCTAGCACTCACTGAGTCACATCGGCTTCCCTGAGTTGGTTGGTTTGTTTGTTTTTGCTTGTTTGTTTTTGTTTTTGCAGAAGGCACCGGGAACCAAACCCAGACCTCCTATGTGAGAGGTGGGTGCCCAACTGCTTGAGCCACATCCACTCCCCTATTGTATTTTTATTCGTAACTCCACTTTTTACTTCCTACAGAATGTAAAAGGCAAATATATAAAATGTAATGATAAATCAATTGTTTGGGACTCATAATTATAAATATTTAACTTGGGACAAGACTACATAAAGATAGGGGACAGAGGGTTATAAGAACATAGTTTAGGTATACTATTGAAGTTAATTTGGTGTCAAAGCAAATGAGGTGTTATACCATTTAGGATATTAAATATAAGTCCATGGTAACCACAAAGAAAATATCAAGGAATATGCATATTCATAAAGAAAGAAAATAGAGTACAGGTTACCAATGATGGGGGGCAGGGACAATGGGGAGTTAATGCAAAATGAGTGTAGGGTTTCTGTTTGGGGTGGAGGGAAAGTTCTAATAATTGGATGGGGTGAGGGTACTGCAACATTGTTAAAGTCATTAATCCCACTGAATGGTATGCTTGGGAGAGGTTGAGATGGGAAGATTTATGTTGTATATATACTTCCACTATTTTTTAAAAAAAGAAAGAGAAATTCAAGAAATAATTAAATGCAATACATGGTACTGGATGGGATCTAAGAATGGAGGAACAAAGCTCTAAAGGACATTATTGGGACATAAAAAAAAATTGGAAAATAGAATGTAAGCATTATATCAATGTTAAATTTCTTGAACTTGGTAACTATGCTTAAGGTGTTTACATGAGTGAATATCTTTGAAGAAAATGTTCATGGAATTATTATGTGTTCAAGGGCTATGATGTGTGTCATTGCTCTCAAATGTTCAGATGATTACATAGATAGGTAGGTAGATAGATGATAGATAGATAGATGATATAGATATGGAAAGATAGCTAGATAGACAGACAGAGGTGTAGATGGATGATAGAATGATATGGCAAAGGTGGCAAAATGTTAAAATTAGGGGATCTGAGGATCTGGGTGGTGGGGGGTTGTTTGAGTTCTCTGTACAGGGTTTGTATTATTTTTGCATCTG
Organism: Tolypeutes matacus; assembly: GCA_026826555.1. Taxonomy (NCBI): domain Eukaryota; kingdom Metazoa; phylum Chordata; class Mammalia; order Cingulata; family Chlamyphoridae; genus Tolypeutes; species Tolypeutes matacus. Next base: position 11,182,175 of record JAKSZT010053769.1, on the reverse strand, counting down.
TCCAGTAAGTTTGAAATTATTTCAAAATCAAAAGTTTTTTCTAAAAAAAGAGACCATTTAAATAGCTTCAAAAATATATCAAGTACCTAGGAATAAATTAACAAAAGAAGTTCAAGGCCTTTTTCAAAAACATTGAACAATATTAAAGACATAAATAAGAACTATAACATGTTCAAGGATTTGAAAATTCTATAGTGAATGATCAAGTCTACCCAAATTTATCTATTGGTTCAGTGCACTTCCAGACAAAATCTCAATAGGTTTGTGTGTAAATGTGTGTGTGTGTGTGTGTGTGTGTGAGAAACTTGACAGGCTAATTTAAAATTTTTGAAAGAGCAAAGACAAGAACTCATGAGGAACACTTGAACTAGAAGATATCAAACCTTATTATAAAGCTATAGTAATTAAGAAAGGGTGGTGTTGGGTTAAGGATAGACAAATGGAACAATGAAATAGAATAGAGAGTCCAAAAAGTTTCACCCATACATGGGAATTTAATTTATGTTGTCATGATGGCAATGCAGAGCAATGCCTAAATGATGGTTTTCAATAATTGGTGCTCAAATGAATGTGTTTCCATTTGTTTTGTTTTATTTTTAAGATTTATTTTCTTTATTTCTCCCCACCCCTTCATTTATTTAGGAGGCACCAGAAACTGAACCCAGAACCTCCGATGTGGGAGGGAGGCACCTAATCACTTGAGCCACCTCCATTCCCTGCTTTGTTGTGTTTCTCATTATGTTTTTCTTCTTGTGTCTCTTGTTGCATCATCTTGTCTCAGGTTGCTGTGCTGTCTTGCCAGCTCACTGTCTTCTTTAGGAGGCACTGGGAACCGAGCCATAGAACTCCCATGTGGTAGGCGGGAGCTCAGTGGCTTAAGCCACATCCACTTCCCATGTTTACATTTGGAAAAAATGAAATTAGACTCTTTATTCTCTTCATATATAAAAATCAATGGCAGGTGGATAATAGACCTAAATTTGAAAGGGAAAGCAATAAGACTTTTATATGACAATATGGGAACATATATAGTTAATTTTTTTTAAAACTAAACCAAAAAAGCATTAATTATAATGGAAAACTGATTGACTAATAGGAACTTGGGTTCATCAAATGACATCATTAGGAGTAAAAAGGCAAACTTCAGAGTTGATTAAGATATAGGCAGACTATATAACAAAGAAAGGTCTTATATCCAGAATATATGAAGAACTGCAATCATAAGAAAAATCCTATGCAAATATTCTCGCAGTCCTGATTTTGTGACAATCAGGGTAGGCTAAATATTTGCTATATTAGAAACCATGCATGTGTCCCCAGACCTTGTTTTTCTCCCTAGGTCTGGTTTTTAGAATGCTGGTGAAAACTAAACCTGATTCATTATCTGACCATCCTGTATGGGAAAAGACTGTAAGTCTAGGTATCTTTGGTCAAACTTAAGAGATACAGTACGGGGACGGATGTGGCTCGGGTGACTGGGCGTCCATCTACCATATGGAGGGAACTGGGTTCGATCCCTGGGATCTCCCTGTAAAAATAAAAAAAAGAAAAATATAAAAGGTACGTGGGCTACCAGGATACATGTATAAGAATGTTAAGAGGAGTACTGTTTGTGATAGTCAAAAACTGGAAACCACCCAAAGTCCTGCAATAGTAAAATGGACCAATAAATTGTAGTATAGTTGTATAATGGAATATAATATAACAGAAAAAAATGAACAAAATGCATTCAACAGTATGGATTAATCTTAAATGTATAATGTTAAGAAAACATTTTTCTAAAAATTTTCATAAGGCTCAAAAACAGGAAAAGAATTCATGCTTAGGTGTTAAAACTACAAAGAACACAAGGAAGTGATGATAAAAGGAAAGTTAATGACTGCCTCTAAGGAGGGAGCCCTATGAGGAGATGGTTGAGACCGGAAGAGGCAGTGGGTAGGGACTCTGCAAATTATCCATTTCTTGACATGGGAGGTATTTATACAGTTGTGGGCTTTATAATAATTTATTATATTGTATATTTATCATTTATATTTTCATGTATATGTTATATATCCCAATTTGAAAATAAAAGAGCATAAATCTGGAATCAGATTATATTTGTTCGATTCCAGGACCTGCAATTTATGATCCTGGGCAAGCTCCTTAACCTCTCTAAGCTTCGGTTTCCCTATCTGTAAAATGGAACTAATAAGAGTAACTACTTCAGAGAGATATTGTGAAGATTAAAATGAAAATATGATTGATGTGAATAAAGCAGTTTGCCCAGTGCCTGGCACATGGCAAGCCCTCAGGAAACGTTGACTCTTATCATTATCATATTAAAGCTTTTAAGACACTGAAGCAGATAAAAAACAGATATGGTGCCTTATGGTAGAGAGTGATGGGGACCAGATAAATACACAAACAGCCACATCAGAATGTGATATCTGTGACATTGAGAGGAAAAAATAAACTTCTCTATGAATGGGAAAGTCTGTGTGGTGGCTAGATTACATGGGGTAATCTAGCTACAGATTATCTGATGTGTCCAATACAGTAACCACTAACCACATGTGTTAGTCACCAAAGGGCGGGGAACAGATTTTTAAAACTAATCCAAAAAGCAGTAATTATAACTTGAAATGTGACTAGTCTGAATTGAGATATGCTATAAATGTAAGATGCGCACCAAAATTTAAAGATATAGTATGGAAAAAATGTAAAATATCTCTAATTTTTTTCTTTATTAAAAAAGTTGTGGGTTTACAGGACAATAATGCATAAATTACAGGATTTCCATATACCACCTTTGCATTGGTGTGGAACATTTGTTACAATTGATGAAAGCATATTCTATAATTGTACTATTAACTGCAGTCCATGGTTTAATTTAGGGTTTGCTGTTTGTGTAGTGTAGTTCCATAGATGTTTTTAAATTTTTTTATTCCATTACCATATATACAACCTAACATTGCCCTTTTTTGACTACATACAGATTCACAATATTGTGCTACCATCACTACCATCCTTTATCAAAACATTTCCATTGTTCTGAAAAGGAACCCTGTACATTTTAAGCCTTTAATATTTTTAATATTAATTCCATGTTAAAATGAAAATATGTTGGAAACATGGGAGTTAAATAAAATATATTACTAAAATTAATTTCACCTGTTTCCTTTTACTTTTTTAATGAAATTATGAGAAAAATAAAATGATATATGGTTTACATTATATTTTATTGGACAATGCTGCTATAGAGATACAATGGAGGAAAAAAGTGGAAATATAGGACAGAGTAAGAACTTGGAGGGCCTTCAATGCCAAGCTGAGGAGATTCTACTTTACTTGGTAGGCTATAAGGAGCCATTAAGTTTTCAGATGGAGAGATGGTTGTGTATTTGTATATATGATCTATTTTGTTACCTAATTTTTATGTATATCATTCTCCTATATTAGATTGTAAATGCTTTACTGTCTACAGTTTGCATACACAGGTAGGCATTCAAGAAATATATGGTGAGTGAATTAATCTTCCCACAGATCCCAGTATACAAATCTCTAGACACAGTGTACATTTAATAAATGCTGTTTGACTCTCTGACAGAGGTGTTTCTGGCCAAAAGATTCCACTTATCCTGTTTTCAAGATTTCCTGTCACCTCCATTCTACCCCATACCTTGGTAGACAAACAGTAAATTAGAAAGTTCAAAAGTTTATTATCATTACTATCTTTTATAGCACTTTACAACTTAGAAACCCTTTTCTTAGATGTGGTGGAATGTATTTCCAAACTCCTTCCACTCATCTGCCAATACAAGACCTAGAATCAAAAGAATGTGATCAGCTGCTCAAATGAATTTCATCAGAGTTGAAGCCCTTCCTGGAGTCAAAGTGAAAAACCACAGCCAATTTGCACCAGACCCCAGATAGGAAAATGTCAAATGTTTCTCAGCAGCATAACTGGGGAGAAGATAATCTGTCCCTAAAAGGCAAGGCTAATAATCCCATGCTAATGAGAAAAATTACCTTTCCAGAGGTTAATCTTGTTGTCTCTGAGGAAGCATTAGCAATGAACTGAGAAAGAACTCAAGTTGGAGTACCTGCTTCTCTATGAGACAGAGCATGACAGGCCAGGCTTGAAGTACTGCACAGATTTGCTGAGACTATGGAATGTATGGCTAAACCTGTGGGCAAATGGCAGCTCTCTCCTGGGAGCTAAAAATGGGGAAGATGGGGAAGAAGAGATAGGTGAGAAGTGAAAGGAGCCTCCCTGAAGGACGCTATTGCTGGGAATGCTTCTAAATCTAGAAGCACATTCCATTGTGTTATCAGGTGTGCATTCAAGTTAACTGAATCTTTATTCCTCCTATGTAATGATATGCTTCTGAGATTTGTGTGACCTCCAGTGGACAGCTGCCTTTTTCCATAGCAGTCCAAAGGGTTTAGTCTGGAGGAGTCTAACAGGCTAGGGAGGGAGGGCCTGACCTGCCCCTCTTCTTTGGGGTTTAGGAATGTGAGAGGGGCCTTCTAACCACAGGAAAAAACCATAATCAAAAGCATAATAAGGAGTTTGGGCCAAGGAAGTTATTTTAATTCTCTGTCCCTTATGCCGAGAACTTAGTATAGCTTACCACAATTCAAATTTGGTCTTCCTTAGTGAAAGCAGATCTTATTCATTACAACTCCCCAGACATATTAAATTGCAGAAAGGCAAAGGTGAACATTCAAATGATCAAGATCACAATGACCATGATGCTTTATAGCAAACTCAAGGTCATACACACACTCAGGGAAATGGATTTTAACCAAACAGAAGGCACAAATATGCATGTTGCTAACTTGCCTAACAACAAAAACTACCTATATTGTGCTCTTATTATAAAATTCAGAGTAATTACACCACATAAAGTAAATGAAGTGATGGATACTATTTCATTCAAAACTCATCACTGTACACTTGTATTAAGGGATTTAGAAATTAAGGCTTCTAAATATTCTAAATTAGGGGAGATTCCATTTTTTTAGATTCAATTTTTAACAACTATTTGATAAATCCCAAGGACTAAGTTACTTTACTTGGCTATGACTTCGTTTCCCCTTTTATAAAAAATTTGTAGGCACTGCTCTATTTTCTATTTCTCAAATAGATTATGAAATCTAATCAATCAAGATTTATGACCCTGAGAATTTAGAGAAAAGATGTTGCAATCATACAGAATTGTATCAATATTTTTGCTACGCATTACCTAACTTCATTGTATTTTATTTTTAAAAATCCAAAGAGCTTTGCTATATGTTCCACCTTAACAGGCTCTGTAAAATTCATACATTCTGATGCACTCCCAACTGTACACTATGAGCTCAATCCTGTAGCAGGACAGATAGATGCAGCCTTAAAGCTCTAGTCCTTGTTGGATCCATCTACTCCCACCCACAGCCTGTCAACCAGCTCTCTCAGATTCCACAAAAAGTGAGGGTGGGAAGGAAGAGTAAGATTAGCAGGCACTAACACAGTTTCCTTACATCCTGCTTCCCTGCTTCTATGGCTGATAACAAAGAGGGAACATACTCTCAGTTATCATTCAAACAACTTTATCCATTTAATCGTCCCATCAACAAGTTTTTATGGAGAGCTAGTTGCCCAGCCTTATGCCTGATGCCTTGGGGAACACATAGAAAGCACAAAACAGGTCCACACTTGATGATTTTACAATGATGTTGGGAGAACAAATTCAACAAGGAAAGCAATTAAAGAGCAATACCAGGTATTACTAAATGATCTGATACCAGTGATAATTACTATAGAAATTCAAGGTGATACAATGTTTATAATGCACTTAAGTCAAACCAGGTGAAGGATAGATAAAGTTCAATATGAAAGAATGTTATTGATTTTATTTTTTCAGGTACCAGGGCTGGGGATTGAACCCAAGAACTCATATGTGGGAAGCCAGTGCTCAACCACTGAGTCACATCAACTTCCCTGTGTTTTTTTGCTTTGCTTGTTGTCTGATTTTGTTTTTTCCGGAGGCACCAGGAACCAAACCCGGGACCTCCCATGTGGGAGGCGGGTGCTCAGCAGCTTGAGCCACATCTGCTCCCACAGATGTCATTAATTTTTGGAACCCAATTTTTCTGTTAACATGACTGTTGGGAACTCATAATCAGAGTGTTCTATACAATCTATAGACCCTATAGAAACAGCATAGTGGCTGATGTTTGCATAATTTTCAAAGAATTATTTAATAATCCCATTCATTGTTTTTTTTTTACTTTATATTATACATTTAATAATTGAAAATATAAACAATTAAAAACTAAAAATCATTCATTGTTATAATACCCTGAGAGGTACACAGGGTAGATGTTATTATCTCAGGTTTTTGCTGAACAAACTGAGGATCAGAGCAGGGAAATGCCTTGCCCAAAAAGACACAGTCTATAGGTGGTAGAGGCAAGACTAGGAACTAGGTCTTCTGACATCTGGGGTTCTATTCCAGCAATAACAGTACTAACCTATTTTCTGGATACTTGTGAAATGGGATGGATAAAAAGAGGGTGTTTCCTTCCCTTTTCCTATGTGTAGGATCAATTGTAAGAATGTCAGCTGCATGAGATCAGAGAGAGTTTTCTTCCCTACAGTCTCCCAGTACTAGATCAGGGCCTAGCTCATAATAGTTACTCTCAGTAAACATTTGCTAAAGAAGTCAATCCTACACGGTATTATAGGAAAAGTTTGCTTAAAGCAGAGGTTCTTAAAAACCCATCTACAGTTCAGTGCCTGGTTGGCTAAATATAGATTTTAAAATGATAGATTCCAGGGTCCTATCCATGGAAATTTTGATTCAGGGGGTCTTAAGTGGGGCCCAGAATCAATATTTTTTGAACTTTACAATTTTGGTATACTTATAGATTCACATGCTATTGTAATAAATATTGTGAAGAGATTCCATGTACCCTTTACCCAGTTTCCCTCAAAGGCAATATCTTGGAAAACTTTAGTACAATAACACAACCAGGAAATGGACAATGATATCATCCAGAGATCTCGGGAGTCAATAATTTTTAAATGATCCTGCTGTAATTCTAATGAACCACCAGGTTTGGAAACCTCTGGTTTAAAGCATCTTCTTTTTATGCCTCCGTCCATCCATACAAGCCTGTAGAGAGAAGAAAAAAAAAAAAAAAAAAAAAAAAACAGATGGGAATAGAAAAATAGAAATGAGCAAACATGTGGCCCTAGAGAGAGACCCTGGGGAGAGAACATGCATCCATCCTGAGGGTTTTCCAGGTTTCGATTCCATTCATGAGTGTCAGCTACGTTTCTGCCTTTGGATTTATTTGCTTAAGTGTACATTCAACAATGTTCAGGTGCTGGGGAAATAGCAGTGAACCAACAAAGTCCCTGTTCTTGTGGAGCTGACAGTCCAGCAAAGGAAGACAGACAATAAAACAATTGTGTGCTACATCAGGAAATGATAAATGCCATGAGGAAAAGTAAAGCAAGACAAGAGGATGGAGCATGGCTGGGGGTGGGTGGGTGGGAGCTATTTTGTTCAGGACAGTAAGAGAAGGCCTCTCAAAGGAGTTCCATGAAAAAACTATTTCCATACTAAATCCTCCTTGCCTGGAGCTGTCTTGAGTAGGGTATCAGTCTAAGTTCTTGACTGCAAGCTCCAGAAACTGACTCTAATTATCTTAAGAAAAATAAAAGGAAAGATATCAGGGGTTCCGTGAATGGATGAGGCTATAGAACCAGACTGGGAAGATGGATAGGAATTGAGGCATTAGTGGGTTGTCTAGCAGCCCAACAACTGTCTGTTAACAAGTGTAGTCTGGCCAGGATCCCTCCACCACTGCTGTGAAACACTGCCAGCCTTAACAGGCACACAATGAATCTTAACCATATCTTCACCCGCATAACATTTGCTCCAAACTTGAAGTCCCAGGTGGGAGAACCTGAAGGGTCAGACCTAGACCACCTGCCAGTGCCCTGCATGCAAAGGGTGGAGAAGGAAGGAATTCCCTTCTGGGGCAACCAATGAGGGGAGCATGGGGCAGCACAGTCTTCCCAAAAACTGCCATCTAATCGGGGATTCCACCATAGGAAGAACTTAGATGTTATACTACCAAAGCATGACAAATGTCTACTACAATTTCTGTTTATTGCAGCTAAATGAACCCTGATATAACCCTCAGAGGAAAGCTGTAATCAAGACCAAATCTGAACACAGACTGCAAGATTGTTCTCTGTCTCAGGCCATTTATTACACACCAGCTGAACACAATGCCAGACCCAAATGTGTGGGAAAACACACACACATACACACACACGATTCTTTAATGATCCCTAAAGTTTAAATGGGAAAACAAAATGAAAAATTTCAGAACATGATAGTATATGCCTTTGACTAAATAAGTGTTACCGCTGATGAGAAGCAGCTCAGCGTAATGATTAAAAACCCTTGATCTAGAGCCAGACGGCCTGACTTTTAATCCTGCCTTCATCCCCTCCTAGGAGTGAAACCCTGGAAACATTAATTTCTCTATGTCTCAATTTCCTCATTTGTAAAAATGTGGATAATAAATGTGCCTACCTTATAGAGTTGAGGTGAAGATTAAACTGAGATAATCCACATGAACCCTTTGTACTGTGCCTGCATATAGGAAGCATGACTACAGGTGAGCTAAATTAATAGCTACTAGTTTTTCATCAGTATCAGTTGACATCATCAATCGGAAGATATCTCATTATTTGATGTAAGACAATTAAAGAAAATCACTCTCAATTAAACTATGCTTTTCTATAACTCAGAGTTTTTCCACATAATCTCATCCTCTGTGCCATTAAGAGTGTTGGTGATGTAGCATTTCTTAAAAGAATTATTTCTGATATTTGCTTCCAAGCTACTGGCATCCATTCTGCAAGTTGCTCTGAACAGCAATTACACTCGACACAAGTGGTACCAACAATGCATTTAACTCAGTTGAATTAATGACATTTGAACAGTTATGAACATGTTTGCAGGTAATTAAATCTATGTTATAACTGTCGCTTGGCTGATGGTGATTTTAAGACATGTTCTGATTTCAAAGATATTGACATGTGGAAATATGTGTCTTGGGATTTATCAAATTATCAGAATTTATAAAATCCTTAGGGACTCAAAAGAAGACAGGACAGGGAGCAGATGTGGCTCAAGCAGTTGAGCACCTGCCTCCCACATGGGAGGTCCCAGGTTCGGTTTCCAGTGCCTTCTAAAGAAAAACAGACAACAAGCAAAAAACAACGAATAGACAATGAGAGCAAACAAGCAAAAAACAAGCAAAAACAACTAACAGACAAGGGAGCCATCTCAGGAGGCAGGGACAGGACGTTGTTCAGGTGCTCTAATTCTGTGATTTTGTATATCAGAAGGACAAAAAAGCAATAGCTTTGACTGATATTTGCAAGAATCATCTTTGTTGTTACAAACCTGTAGAAAACTGTTAAAATTGTTACTATAGTAAATACTAAAAAGGGAGATATTTTCAGAACTTCTAGGCCAAACTGATGTGCAGAGAAATTTTCACAGGATCCAAGAACTGAAAAGTTGGGAGACACCCATATAAGGCATGAATCCCTCCATTCTACATCATCCTTGACATCAAAAGCTCAACCATCCTAATGCAAACTATTGACAACTGACATGGCAACTGAGCATGTGTCTGTGACTTCTCCAGCAGGTGGCAGGGGTGTAGGAGGGAGCTCTGTATTTTCTGCATGATTTTTCTGTAAACCTACAACTTCTCTAATACAAAATTTATATTAAAGAAAATAAAAGCGCGTCCAGCCTTTTTCTAATTTTTATTTTATTTTACTTTTTTTAGTAGGTACCGGGGACTGAACCCCAGGAACTTTAACAGGGAAAGCAGGTGCTCAACCATTGAACTACACTAGCTCTCCTCAAACGAAATTTATTTCACCTCAGGGAAATAACTTTTTAAAGTTCTTTTGTATATTGATAAGAAATTTTACTTCTTGTACCATCCATCTCTTGGCCTTAGCCCTACATTTTAGGATGGTACCCCCAAGTGTAATAAATCTTCATGCCTCTTCTGTGTCTTCTCTTTTCTAAAATCCATCAGTAACTATTACTATGTAACAAGCCACTCCAAAACTTAGTGACTTCAAACAACTATTTTATTTGCTTCAATTTTTAGGGTCGACAATTTCAGCTGAGGGAAATGGATGTGGCTCAAGCAATTGGGCTCCCATCTACCATATAGGAGGTCCAGGGTTCGATACCCGGGGCCTCCTGGTGAAAGGCAAGCTGGCCCGCGTGGTTAGCTGGCCTGAGCAGAGAGCTGGCCCACATGGAGTGCTGGCCCATGCAGGAGTCCTGGCCCACACAGAATACTGGCACAGCAAGACGATGCAACAAAAAGAGACACAGAGGAGAGACAACAAGAGACACGGCAGACCAGGGAGCTGAGGTGGCGCAAGAGATTGAGCACCTCTCTCCCACTCCGGAAGGTCCCAGGATGGGTTCCTGGTGCCGCCTGAAGAGAAGACAAGCAGACACAGAAGAATACACAGAGAGCAGATGGTGAGTGCAAAAACAACGGGGGGTGGGGGGTGGGGAGAAATAAATAAATAAATAAATCTTTAAAAAAAAAAAAACAACAATTTCAGCTCAGCTCAGCCATGTGATTCTTCTGCTGGTCTTGTTTGCAATCACCATGCAGCTATAGTCATCTGGTGACTTGACTGGGTCAGGGTGAGCTAGGATAATCTCACTTACATGTTTGCTGGTTGGTACAGGCTGTCGGCTGGGCCTCTCTCTCCACATGGTCTCTCATCCCCAAGGAGTCTACACTTCTGTTAAGTAAAATTAAGTGGCTGCCTCATTGGGCATTGCCAGGTGGGACCCCTTTCTGAGAAAGGATTTTCCAGAAGACAAAAACAATTGACCTTCAGGGGATTTCCAAGAAAATAGAACAAGAGAACACATTACAGTATACAGAATTGCAGATAAGCAACATCTGATGATAAACCAGTTTTGGTCCAGTAGAAACAGCTTATCAGAATGGACAAACATATTGTACTAATCAATGTATATCTGCTCCCCATGTTGTAAGGTCCCCTGTGTAAAATGGAGAGACTTAATATCATTCAATCAGAACATTTCCACCCTTGCTTCAGCATTTGCGTTATACAAGCACCCCCTTTCAACCCCCTTGGTAGAGCTTCTTTCCACATGTGGTATGTATGCTGCCTGATTCATGAATTATAAATTGCTCATAATTAATACCTTATCAAGTATTTTTAACACTTCATTACTGGTAGTGTCAGGGCATCAAGAGAACAAGAGTAGAAGCTGTAAGGCCCCTTAAGGTCCAGGGTAAGAACTCCCACAATGTCAGTTCTGCTATTTTCTATTGGTCAAAATAAAAAACCAGGCAATCCCAGAAAAGAGTGTGTGGAAAATAGACTCTACCTTTTCTTGGGAAGAGCAGCAAAATTATAATGCAAAGAAGCATGCATACTGGAATGGGAGAGATATGTGGCTGTTTTTTGTAACTGCCACACATGGTAATAATCCTCAGTTTTCCCTTTGTGAGATATGGTTTTAGATCCCCTTACCATCTGGTCACTGTCATTTCAACATACTCCACTTGTCTTTCTTCTAAAGTTAGAGGCAATCAGAAATGAATACAAAATATCCACTGAATATCATCTCTCTTTTTAGAATCATGTACACTGTTGATTTTGTTAAACTTAGCGTCGACTAAAATCCCTAAATCTTTTTAGATATCTACTGCTATAGTTAAGGGATACCTCCTCTAACTTTTACTCATGAAGTTAATTTTATGGTCTCAGTGATAAGAGTAATAATAAAGGGAGCTGAGGTGGCGCAAGTGGCAGAATACCTCTCTCCTACATCGGAGGTTTCCAGGTTCGAATCCTGGTGAAGACTGGAGGAGGAGGATGAGAAGAGGTGGCAAGAAACAAACACAGGAGGGGGGTTTAAAATGGATAAAGTAAATAAATAGATCTTTAAAAAAAAAAAGAGTAATAATAAGAGCTAACATTCACTGAGAGTTAATTAATGTATCACACATTCTGCACAGCATTTTACTTGTATTATCTCGCTTTCTTCCCTCAGCAGCTATGGGGTAGGCGCTATTATTATGTCTTATTAGATGTGAGTATAGCTGATACGCTGAGCAGGTAGGACCCATAAGTTATAATTGAATACACAACTATCTTTCTTTTCTCTAGTTTCCATTCAAACCTGTTATATGGGGATAAATCTGAAGCAAGTCCTGTGACTTTTCTGATCAATCTTAGATAATAAAAAAGCCTACTTTTTAGACTTCTGAAACTGTCTCAGTTCAGTAATTAAAATGCCCAGTCCATGGTAAACTTCCAGCTTCTCATTTTGCAACCATCATAGCACTGATTGATTCAGGCAATAATTATCAGTGGATTCTAAAACTGTTGGTGAAAGTTTCATGAGGAGGAGAGCGGTTGTAGCGCGGAGGTTGACTAGCTGCTTCCCATGTACGAGGTCCTGGGTTCAATCCCTGGTACCTCTAACAACAACAACAACAAAAAAAAAAAACCTCAAAGTATCTTCCTAAAAGATATTTATTAATTAAAAGAGAGAACACAGTAACTTTACACTGGAGGAACCTTGTCAATACCATCTTCTCCAAGTGACCAGTGATGAAATAAACTGACACTGTGTTCCTCCTGATGTGATATATTAAAAAAAAAATATATATATATATATATATATATATATATATATCAGTTATGAAGCATTCCTGCTACAAATCAAAACCTGAATCTATGGGGAGTAGATGTAGCTCAGTGGTTAAGCTTCCCCAGTACCTCCTTAAAAAAAAAAAAAACAACCTGTATCTAATCATGAGGAAACCTCCAGTAAACTCAAATTGAGGAACATTATACAAGATAAGTAACCTGTATTTTTCAAGTGTCAAGGTCATGAAAGATAAAGAAAGGCTGAGGAACTGTCCAGATTAAAGGAGACTAAAGAGACACAAAACTAAATATAATGCATGATCCTGGATTGGATCATGCACCAGAAAAAAAATTGCTATAAAGAACATTATTGATGGGGAGCAGATGTGGCTGAAGTGCTTGAGCACCTGCTTCCCACATGGGAGGTCCTAGGTTCAGTTCCCAGGGCCTCCTAAAAACAAAAAATCAAACAACAAGCAAACAAATGAGAAAACCAACTCAGGGGAGCTGATGTGGCTCAGTGGTCGAGCACCGGCTTCCCACATATGAGGTCCCGGGGTTCAATCCCCGGCCAAGTACCTCAAAAAAAAAAAAAAAGATTATTGAGGCAATTGGCAAACTGTGAATAAGGTCTGAAGACTACATAATAGTATAATAATGTATATCCTGATTTTTTTTTTTTTTTTTTTTTTTTTAACAGGAGGTCCCGGGGATCGAACTCGGGTCCCTCCATATGGGAGACGGACGCCCAACCAGTTGAGCCACATCCGACCCCTGTATATCCTGATTTTGATGATTGTACTCTGGTTATATAAGTGAACACCCTTTTCTTAGGAAATATATACGGAAGTGTTTAACAGTGAAAAGGCATGATATCTGCAACTTACTCTCAAATAGTTCAGACAAAAATGTGTGTATAGAGAGGAACATATATGATATATATATGAGAGAAAGAATGATAAAGCAGATAGAGCAGAATGAAAATAATGGGAGTTTTTGTACTCTTTTATATGTTTGCAATTATTTTCAAATAAAAAGGTAAAAATAAATAGATGAGACTTTCTACTTCAAATTTTGAAGTTAAACCTCTCCCTTCCTTAGCTTGGGCCTATTCCTGCAGTGGGAAGGGAGACATGGTTGTCTTCCCTATTTCTCCCTTCCCCATATCTAGACAGTTACTCCCCTTTCCCACTTCACAGACTGCCTCTGACCCCTCTGGGGTTGAAATGGGAGGCAATAGAGAGAAGCAATAAGGGGCAGATAGAAAAGGTCTTCTTTGACTTGATCCATCACAAAAAGTGTTATTACATAGATTCTTCCTGGACTTGGTGAGTGTCAAAATGTGTCTGTCTCATACAGGTCATGTTTATGGCCTCTTCAGAGATACCACCCCACCATTCAAAGGGGATCTCACCTGCAGTTCCCTTGGTCTGGAGCAAGCACATCTCTCTGGAAGGCCACTTCCATTTCTTCCTACCCCCAGGCCCTGGGAATGTGACAGCCTGCTCTGTTTCCAGGTTGCTTCCCCATTTCACACTGCCCTCTAGGGCAGACTCAGAGCCCCTGGTAGATGGGGTAGCAGGCCATCCTCAATGCTACAAAGCTCTTCTCTCCACTTTCAAAACATCTCCATCAGCTGGTCTCTGACCCATGAGAACTGTGTTCTTTCCACCCCCTAAATCTAGGAAACACATATCAAGCTCTCCAAGGGAACCCACTGAAGCCTTTTTCCTGTAGCCTGAATTGAGCAGTGAGCACCCCCTATTCCTCCCCCACTTTGGGGTCAGGGCCTCACAGCATGCTGACAGCTACCTCCAAAACTCCTCTTCTAATTACCAGTCTTCCTCTGGAAAGAGGAGTGGTCAGGTAAGTGCTGGGAGATCAGTTCCCAGCCACCTCCTCTTCAACTCCTGATTTGGCGATCTTGCCCACCACTTTGGGATTTGGGACTAGTTGATAATTATTTTTGAGGGCTCAACCAATTGGGGACAAAAGAGGTCCTGTTTTAACATTCCATTTCATGAGGCAACTAAGGCTTAAAAGTTTAAATAACTTGTCCTAGGTCACAGATAATAAAAAGGAGAGTTGGGATTCAAAAAGTAGGGTCTTAAATTTATGCTTACTAATTTCACCCTGCTAGATTTAGCCTGTTGTTCCAGGCTGTTGTAACTTTTTAGATCCTGATAAGGCCATTCAAGGAATTTGCTCCACCTCTTAATAATTATTTATCAAGCACTCACTGTGATAAGTGCTGACATACATTATCTCACTTTATTTCTATGAATGTGTCATGTAGCCATTGTTCCCATTTGATAGATGAAAAAAATTGAGGTCCAGGGAAATTAAATGACATGCTAATGTTCTCACAGCTACTAAAGGGCAAAACCAAGATTCAGAGCCATGTAGATCTTAAACTCCAAACCCATTCTCATATCCACAACGCTATTCACCTCCCTATATCATCATATAAAAATTTATCTACAGCTTTTATCTTGCCTCTTTGAAAACAGACTTGAAACAATTTTCAATGAAATACATGGATGTATATTAGCCTCAAAGTGCAAGGGAGCAAAACACTCAACCCAGGACTGGGAGGGCAGTGGTCTGTTGAGATGATAGAGGTTAAGAAGAGGATAATTACACACACACACACACACACACAGTGGGGGAAAACCCTCAAAATAAGTACAAAAGAGCACTGAGTTTCCTGGAAGTAAAGGCAGAAAGGCACAAGTCACACAGCCCTCATGTAGGGAGGGAAAGAAATGGTAGCATTCTTACCAGATCATAAGGGATGTGTCTATTATCTATTGCTGTATGACAAACCACCACAAAATTTAGTGGTTTTAAACAACTACTTTATTATCTCTTATGATTCTGTGGTTGACTGGGCTCACCCAGGTTGTTCTTGTGTGCCATGTTATCTTAACTGGGGCTGCTGTCATCAGGGGACTCAGTGGAGCTAAAGAGTTTCCAGATGAGTCATTCACAATTCCAGAAGCTTGGCAGGAAGGATGGCTCGGCTGGGATGTGAGAAGGGCTGGGCTTTGCTCTCTCTGTGGTGTCCAGGCCCCTGCCTCTCCCTCTCCACGTGGTTTCTCCCACAGAGTAACTAGACTTCCAACATCAAGGGCTCAGGGCTCCCAAAAGTAAACATTCCAAGAAAGGAGAAGTGGAAGCTATTAGTCATCTTAAAGGTTAGGCCTAGAATTGACGCAATATCACTTGTGTCACATTCTTTTGGTTAATGCAAGTCACTGGCCAAAGCAACTCGTTGTGGAAGGGGACTTGCCTAAGGCTGTGAATAGAGGAAGCATGGTTCACTGAAAACTGTCTTTGCAGACCAGCTACCACTCACTGAGAAAGATCAATTTTTTTGAGCACTTAAATATAAAATTAGGTGTATTACACAAAAATACACAATTAGGTGTATTTTAATAAGCATTTTATAAAACTACAAAGATAGACCACATCCGTTAGTTGTTTTGTTTTTTTTTTTCATGCTGTTTCTTTATTGATCCTTTGTCCAGATGATCTATCCAGTGATGAGAATGGTGTATTGAAGTCTCCAACTATTATTGTAGAGACATCTATTTCTCCCTTCAGTTTTGCCAGTGTTTGCCTCATGCTATTTGGGGCATCCTGGTTAGGTGCATATACATTTATGATTATTATTTCATCCTTTCCAGGATGTCCCTTTTATTAGTATATAATGACCTTCCTTGTCTCTAATAACAGCTTTGCTTTTAAAGTCAATTTTATATCTACTCCAGCTTTTTTTTTTACTGCATGCATGGAATATCTTTCCAGCCTTTCACTTTCAATCTATTGGTATCCTTGGGTCTAATATGAGTCTCTTGTAGATCGAATATAGATGGCTTATATTTTTATACCCATTCCACCAGTCTGTGTCTCTTGATTGGGGAGTTTAATCCATAACTTTTATTTTATTTTATTACTGTAAAGGCAGTTCTGCACTCATATCTACCATATGTTGTTTTCACCAAATTTTTTAAACTTTCAATTACTTTTAGTGATAAAATCTTCATTTCTAGACTCTCTTCCAAGGCTCTCTCTTTTGTCTTTTTTTTTTTTTTTCATGCTGTAGCACTCCCTTCAGCATTTCCGGTAAAGCTAGTCTTTTCATTACAAACTTTATCAGTTTCTGTTTATCTGTGAATATTCTAAACTCACCCGATAATGTTTTAAATTGACTCTTTAAAAAGTCAGAATATGATGTAAAATAAGAAAAAATGTATTTCAGAGTAACACATACCAATTATGTTGCTCTATGGTAACTTGAATTGATATAGGGGTAAAATTTAGGGAATTTATAGAAATGTATGGTTAACGTTTCTCTTAGATTATCGTACTTGAATACCTATTGTCTCAAAAGGGAATAATTTTTTGCAAGTACAATTTAGCTAACAATTAAAAACTAAGATGTCTATGTCAGTGTACTCCAGCCAGGTCAGATGGTAGCAACATCAGGGCCAGCTGATAGTACCAGACCAGCCCCCTGATGTCAGAGTTCATTTTCACTTTCTCAACTGTAATAGCAAAACCTTGGCAATGATGTTTTCCTTCTTTTGACTTTTTTTTTGTAACATATATACAACTCAAAATTTCCCACTTTACTTTCAAGTGCACAGTTCAGCGTTAATTGATTACATTTACAGTACTGTGTTACCATCACCAACTTTCATTACCCAAACTTTTTTATCACTTCAAACAAAAACTGCACCCTTTAAGGAAATAATCTCAATGTCTAATTATAAGGGAAGTGATAAAATAAATCATTGTAATGTACATCCATATAATGATGTACTATGCAACCATTAAAATGATGCAGTTGAAGAATATTGGATGATATAGAAAGATGTTTTCAATGCACTGTTAAGTGAAAAAACTCATTACAAACCTGTGTTTATGGTATGATTACATTTTAGAAAATTATATATATAGATGTATAGAAAAAGACTGAGAATGTAAACATCATATCTGATTATTGAGATTATGGACAAATTTTCTTTTCTTTCTGCCAATCTATATTTTCAATGCAGGTGCATTACTTTCTTTGTTTGTTTTTTAATTTTTCTTTTAGTTTTTTTATTTTTTGTTTGTTTCTTTTTTTCTGTGGGTGCATTACTTTTGCAACAGTGTTTGTGGTGGTGTTTTTTTGTTTTTGTTTTTGTTTTTGTTTTTGTTTTTGAGGTACCAGTGCTGGGGATTGAAACCGGGACCCTGTATATGGGAAGCCAGCACTCAACCACTGAGCCACATCAGCTTTCCTGAGTTGGTTTTTTGTTTGTTTTGCTTGTTGTTCATTTTTGTTTTTAAGTAGGCACCAGGAACCGAACCCGGGACCTCCCATGTGGGAGGCAGGTGCTCAACCGCTTAAGCCACATCAGTTCCTGGTGGTGTTTTAACAAGACTCATTACATGAGTGAAAAGTCAGAAGCTTAGGTTCACAGTGTGACTGAAAGGCCATTCAAAGAATTCAGGCACAAACCTGTAGAAAGCAAAATTTACATTCTGATATGCAAATCAAGGATACTGACTTATATTTCTCTTCCAGATGGGGGTCAAGAAATAGCTTTGGATTTTCTTAAAAGGATTAGCTCAAAGTCCCAGATTTCTGCAACATTAAGCAAAGAATAAGTGACCAATTGCTGTGTGCCAAGAACCATTCTAAGCACTTTACATGTCTTAATTAATTAATCTTCACAATAACCTTAAGATACAGATATTGTCATTATTCCCACTTTACAGATAAGAAAACTGAAACACAGATCAATCAAGTAACTTTCCCAAAGTCCTGTAGCTAACCAGTGACAGAGCCAGGATTTGAATCCAGACCATCTGTTTCTAGGATCTGTACTCTTAACTTTTGCTTGAAATATTATAAAGATGGGGAGCGGATGTGGCTCAAGTGGTTGAGCTCCTGTTTCCCACATGGGAGGGCCTATGTTTGGTTCCTGGTGCCTCCTAAAAACAAAAAACAAAACAATCAAAACAAACAAAAATGAAAAAACCAACTCAGGTGAGCCAATGTGGCTCAGTGGTTGAGCACTGGCTTCCCACACATAGGGTCCCAGGTTCAATCTCCGGTTCCTAAAACCTCAAAAAAAAGAGAAATATTATGAAGATGAAATTTAAACACAGTTGTCACATTCCTGTACTTTCTCTAGAATTTTAAAAATCTATACAGCATCCTAATGGATCAGTCGTCATTTTTTTAAGTTAATTAACTGGCAAAAATGTTAGGCAGCACCAAGGGCACAGCCTAGCTGACCTAGAGTGGAAAGCTTTCTCCAGTACAGTAGTTCCCTAAATACTATATATGTATATGTATATAAGTACATGTATACAGTATTTTTTTATTATGAAGGTAATAGCTACAGATTGTAAAAAAAATTCAAACATACAGAAATATAAAGCATAGAAAGTGAAAATCTTCAATAAGCCCATTCTTTTTTTAAAAAAGATTTATTTTATTTATTTATCCCCACCTCCCTCATTATTTGCCGTCGGTGTCTGCTGTTTGTGTCTACTTGCCGTGTGCTGTCTGTGCCTGCTCGTCTTCTCTTTAGGAGATACCGGGAACCAAACCCAGGACCTCCCATGTGGAAGAGAGGCGCTCAATCATCTCAGCCACCTCAGCTCCCTGGTTTGTTGTGTCTCTCATTGTCCTTCCTCTTTGTATCTCTTTTGTTGCATCATCTTGTTGCATCAGATCACCACGCCTGCCTGCCATACCAGCTCACCTTCTCCAGGAGGCACCGGGAACCAAACCAGAGACCTCCCATGTGGTAGGCGGAAGCCCAATTGCTTGAGCCATATCTGCTTCCTCATAATCCCATTCTACAAGAAAATTGCCTTTAACATTTCTAAATCTATATGTTTTTAAAATCATCCAGGAGCATAGAATTGATATGATAATACCCTTCAAATCACATCTTCAAATTATTATTGGTCAGTGCAAGACTCCTCTTTTGCTGTATTTGTATTATTTATTCCTTCATCCCCAATCCTATTTCCCTCCCCCCACAGGAATCCACTCCATTGTACTTAATTGGATGTTCTTCTAATCTACTTTCTTACATTTACTTAGGTAAATATTATGGAGTACTGGTTAAAACTCTGGAGCCAGCCTTCCTTGGCTCAATCCCAGCTCTGCCATTTATCAGCTGTGCTACCATGGACAAGTTACAAAGCCTCTGTGTTCCCATCTAAAACATTAAGAAAATAATAGTATTTACATCATCAGATTCTTATAAAGATTAAATTAGTTAATATTTGTTAAGTGCTATGGTAGGTTGAATAATGTACCCCCAAGATTACATTCCTAATCTTAATCCATTTTCCTGTGGGTGTGAAACCATTTGTAAATAGAACCTTTTGAAGATGTCATTTTAGTTAAGGTGTGGCCCAACTGAACAAGGGTGAGTCTTAATCCATATTATTATAGGCCTTATAAAAAGAAGAAACCAGAAGCCAGGAGCCTGAAGTCAGAAGAAACTGAAAGAGCAGACACAAAGAGTGACAGGAGGCAGAGATACAAGCCAAGAAATCCCAAAGATTGTGACAAACCAGAACCAGATTGCTAGTTTTTAGGGAGAAGGCATGATCTTGCCAACACCTTGATTTTAGACTTCTTCTGTGTTATAATACCAAGAACCAATAAATGCTTGTTGTGTAGTATTTGTTATAGCAGCCTGGCACACTATGACAAGTGCTTAGAACAGTGTCTGACACCTAGTAGCTAAACATGTATTAAATAAATAAATGCTAAATAAATTATCATTTGATTTTTTCAAATTATTGGATTTGAAATACAAATTAATATATTTTTTAAAAACACATGGTTTTACGATTCCTATTTCTCTCAATGTTATTTTTTTAAGATATATCCTTGTTGTGTTGTATAAAATCTAACTACATGCCACATTTTACCTGTCCATTTCGTTAATCAGGCCTGCCCTTAACATTTGTGGGACTGAGGAAAGAGACCAGAGAAGGCTTTTGTCTCTTATGTCTTCTGTCTCAACATTTAAAAATCATAAGTAAAGATAACATACTCTAAAACTAAATATTCTATCTTTCTCCTTGACAAATATTTCTTCATAATGACAAAATTGAAAAATATCTGTAGAGCTCTGACTTTTATAAGACTGAGAATCAGCAAAACTTCCAAGATGACTGAATTTAATCATTTTTGCCCATATCTGCTTATACTACTGATAGACCAGTGATACCTGGAAGAGTAAAAACACATATGTACTCTTCTCTTCCAGAAAAATAGCTGGAGGACAGGCTGAAATGGCCTGGAAAAAATAATCTTCTAGGGTTTAGGACAACAGGTGAAGGCTGGA
Source organism: Tolypeutes matacus (assembly GCA_026826555.1). Taxonomy (NCBI): domain Eukaryota; kingdom Metazoa; phylum Chordata; class Mammalia; order Cingulata; family Chlamyphoridae; genus Tolypeutes; species Tolypeutes matacus. Next base: position 11,161,064 of record JAKSZT010053769.1, on the reverse strand, counting down.
CACTGCCCAGAAGATAGAGGGACAAGGTAAAAGAATCATGACAGCAAAACTGAGTTAAAACCAGCAGCTGATGCTGCCAGCACCCTTCCCCACACTAAAGACACTTTCAAATTCACAGGCTTCTGGGCTGGCTACAGTTAAAGGGGGCTCCAGGGATCCACCGCCCCAGGAAAGGGGAGAGAGAGGGACACAGCCTTAAGGTTAACTCAACCCACAAATTCGGACTGTTGTGTCCCATGAGCCCTTCCAGGTCGGGTGAGGTGGCGCCACTGTTTGCCCTGGGAGCCAGCTTGGGACTAAAGAGATCAGACCCTCTCAATCTCTCTCTCTCTCTTCTAACTGGGACTGACTGTTAAGGACACACCTCCACAGGAAAAGGGAGAGAAGAACACGGCCTAAAGCTGACTGGGATTTTGACGCACAAATTTGGTTGCTGTGTCCCACAAGCCCTTCCATGCCAGGGAAGGCCACGTGATTGTTTGCCTTAGGCGCAAGCTCGAAACTAAAGAGATTTGGAACTAAAGAGATCCTAAAAGCTCCCTCTCTACTAACTGGGACTGATTGTTGAGGATGCATGGGGGAGTGGAATTATTTCCTACTCGCGAAAAGGGAGGGGGCTGGCAGCGAAGGCTGGAGAACTGTGTCTGAGAAAAGTTTGAATTACAGGGCTCATAGCCTGCAGGAAGGAACCTGTACCACTAATCCTGTCCCTGTTGCAGCAAACACCGAAAGACATTGCACAGAGAGGGCTGCCAAAGAGCGCCATCTGCTGACAGACCAAGGACGTGACCATTAGGAAATTAAATAAGTGACAGCAAGACAACCAGCAAGATAGCGGCACAGTAAGGTATTCCTGGAGTCAGCTCGTGTTACAGGGCAGTTAGTAATCACCCAAAGCCATCTAAAATATTTGTGTGGGGGCTCTAGGAGACCAGAAGTGCATCCTGCAACATCCTGGAAAGAATGGAAGGAGGAGACTGCCCATCTGCAGAGAAGATTCTTAAGTAGAGCATTCCATGCCCCGGAGGCCGGTGCCCATTCTCCACTGGTAGCACAAGCTGCCTCGGGACCTATTCTGTGGCTGGAATTAGAGGTTCCATTCCCCAAAAACAGGGAAGGAGAAGACAGTTGGGCACCAACCTCAGCTACTGAAGTAAATTCAGTAAATTCAGCTGGCTAAAGTATAAGCCTAAGAACAGCTAAAGTTTAAACCTGCCCTAGTCAGAAAGAGGCCAGTAACTGGCATTTTAACTCTGCCCCCAGCATAAGAGGAAGGAGGGTGGACTGAAAATCACAGTGCTAGTAGGGACCAGCTTCCTTCCATTGAGATCGGATTGCAGCTCTAGCCTAAGCCCCAGCCCCACCTCAGGCAGGGAGGAAGCTGGCAGGACCTGCACCAGCCTCTCAAGGTAACTGCAGGTACATTCGGCTGGCACAGACTGAATAGTCAGAAGTCTACTGGGGCAACTGTGGTCATCTGGGACCACAGGGCATAGATTGCTGACCACCCACACCTGCAGCTCCATCCCTGCCCCAGGCAGGAGAGGAAGGGGCATGAAACTTCATCAGTCTCTTGGGGCAACTACAGTCTAGGCCTGCATGACTTGGATTATTACACACAGTTGTGGCTCTGTCCCTACCCCTGACAAAGGAGAAAGTTGGAAGAAGCTTCAATGGTCCCTGGGGCAATGCAGGCAGCTTGAGCTTCCACAGTTTACAGCACCAGCTATATCCTTGACTCCTACTACACAACCAGCAAGGGAGAAAAGGCAGGAAAGCCCTAAACTAAAGAGAGAAACTGCACCCAGAATAAATACATCTAGTAAGCCAGATGCCGAGACACCAACAAAAAATTACAATCTGCACCAAGAAACAGGAAGATATGGCCCAGTTAAAGATGACATAAAGGAGTTGAGACAACTAATCATAGATGTTCAAAGAAATCTCCTTAATAAATTCAATGAGATGACCAAAGAGATTAAGGATATTAAGAAAACGTTGGAGGGCGGCGGCGGCTCGGCAGGGGGTTCAGGCTTCAGGGGCCAGCCGCCGCCATGATCCTCCTGGAGGTGAACAACCGCATCATCGAGGAGACGCTTGCGCTCAAGTTCGAGAACGCGGCCGCCGGAAACAATCCAGAAGCAGTAGAAGTAACATTTGCAGATTTTGATGGGGTCCTCTATCATATTTCAAATCCTAATGGAGACAAAACAAAAGTGATGGTCAGTATTTCTTTGAAATTCTACAAGGAACTTCAGGCACTTGGTGCTGACGAGTTATTAAAGAGGGTGTATGGGAGTTTCTTGGTAAATCCAGAATCAGGTTACAATGTCTCTTTGCTATATGACCTTGAAAATCTCCCTGCATCCAAGGATTCAATTGTACATCAGGCTGGCATGTTGAAACGAAATTGTTTTGCCTCTGTCTTTGAGAAATACTTCCAGTTTCAAGAAGAGGGCAAAGAAGGAGAGAACAGGGCAGTTATCCATTATAGGGATGATGAAACCATGTATGTTGAGTCCAAAAAGGACAGAGTCACAGTAGTCTTCAGCACAGTGTTTAAAGATGATGATGATGTGGTCATTGGAAAGGTGTTTATGCAGGAATTCAAAGAAGGACGCAGAGCCAGCCACACAGCCCCACAGGTCCTCTTCAGCCACAGGGAACCGCCTCTGGAGCTGAAAGACACAGATGCTGCCGTGGGCGACAATATTGGCTATATTACCTTTGTGCTGTTCCCTCGCCACACCAATGCCAGTGCCCGAGACAACACTATCAACCTGATCCACACCTTTAGAGACTACCTGCACTACCATATCAAGTGCTCAAAGGCCTATATTCACACACGTATGCGGGCAAAAACATCTGACTTCCTTAAGGTGCTGAACCGTGCACGCCCGGATGCTGAGAAAAAAGAAATGAAAACAATCACGGGGAAGACGTTTTCATCCCGCTAACTCTTGGGCACAAAAGGAGGAAGTGGCTGGCAACTGAAGGCTGGAACACTTGCTACCAGATAATCGTAGCTTTTAATGTTGCACCTCTTCAGGTTCTCAAGGGATTCTCTGTTTTGGTTCCATTTTGTACAAGTTTGGAAAATAATCTGTAGAAACGAGTTGTGCTTGCAAAGACTTCATAGCTCCCAAGAATTTAAAAAAAGAATAATTCCACTTGATCAACTTAATTCCTTTTTCTTTATCTTCCTTCCCTCCCTCCCCCTCCCTTCTACTCTCTTTTCTGAGCTGTTTCGCTTTGCAATATGTTACTGGTAATGAATTGCAGGATAATGCAATCTTAACTTGTTTTCTCGTGAGTATTTGAGTTCAAAACTCCTGTATCTAAAGAAATACGGTTGAGGTCATTAATAAAGAAAATCTTTCTATCTTACTTGGAGAATTTGGTGGGTTTCTGGACTATGAGTCAAAAAGAAAAGGAGGGTGGAAGGGTGAACCTGTACTGCCTTTGAATCTGCAGAACTGAGATGGAGAACTTTAAGTTCAAGAGCCCCTTGGGTCTCGATCTTCAGCCCCTTACAGAGAGAGTGGCTAGCTAGTGGGCTACTGGTTGACATGCCCGACTGGTACTGAGTTGCCAAGAAGCTCCCAGGATAATTACAGGCAAATTATTCTTTATTTTATAATGAATAATAAAATACAGCATTTCCCAAAAAAAAAAAAAAAAGAAAAAGAAAACGTTGGATGAGCACAAAGAAGAATTTGAAAGCATACATAGAAAAATAGCAGATCTTAAGGAATGAAAGGCACAATAAATGAAATAAAAAATACACTGGAATCTTATAACAGCAGATTCGAGGAGGCAGAAGAAAGGATTGGTGAGCTTGAAGAAATGGCCTCCGAAAGTGAACATACAAAAGAACAGATGAAGAAAAGAATGGAAAAAATTCAACAAGTTCTCAGGAAACTAAATGACAGCAGGAGACATGCAAACATACATGTCAAGGGTGTCCAAGAAGAAAAAGAGAAGGCAAAAGAAGCAGAAGGAATATTTGAAGAAATAATGGTAGAAAATTTCCCAAACATATTGAAGGGCATAGACATCCATGTCCAAGAAGCACAATGTACTCCACCCAAATAAATCTGAATAGTCAACTCCAAGACACACACTAATCAGAATGTCAAATGTCTAAGACAGAGAATTCTGAGAGCAGCAAGAGAAAAGCAAAGGATAACATATAAGGGATACACAATAAGATTCAATGCCGATTTCTCATCAGAAACAATGGAGGCAAGAAGACAGTGGTATGATAGATTTAAGATACTGCAAGAGAAACACTTCCAGCCAAGAATCTTATATCTAGCAAGATTGTCTTTCAAATATGAGGGCAAGTTTAGAATATTCACAGATAAACAGAAACAGAGTTTGTAGCCAAGAGACCGGATTGTCTAAAGAGAAAACACAGGAGAAAGAGGCTTGGAAGAGAGTTTAGAAATGAAGATTATATCTGTAAAAGTAACTAAAAGTGTCAAAAGAATGGTGAAAATAAAATAGGACAGATAAAGCCCAAAGGTCAAAATGGGTGAAATAAGAAATGCCTTTAAAGTAATAACATTGAATGTTAATGGAGTAAACTCCCCAATCAAAAGACATAGACTGGTGGAATGGATAAGAAAATATGAGCTACCTATATGCTGTCTACAGGAGACTCACCTTAGACCCAAGAATACCAGCAGATTGAAAGTGAAGAGTTCCGGGAAGATGGCGGACTAGTAAGACACGGAAATCTCTTCTTCAGAAAAATAGCTAGAGGACAAGCTGAAACAGCCCCGAAAAAGATCTTCTAGGGTTTAGGACAGCAGGTGAAGGCTGCACACCACCCAGAGGAGAGAGGGACAGAAGAGGGAAATCGCGACAACAGAACCGTGAGGTGGAAAGTAGCAGCTTCTGCTGCTGCCGGCACCCTCCCCCACACTCTTCAGAATCCTCGGACCTGTGGGCCTGAGACCACAGACAAAGGGGACTTCAGGGATCTGCCACTCCTGGAAAGGGGAGAGGGAGGGACACAGCCTTAGGCTGACTCAGTTTCTGACCTGAAATTTGGGCTGCAGAGCCCCACAGACCCTTCCACACGGCGGTTTGCCCTGGGAGCTTAGAAAGGACTGGTAAAATCCGACCCTCGCAACCTCCCTCTCTTCTAGCCTGGACTAATTGTTGAGGACTCCATGGGAGAGGGGAGAGATGGCCTGGGCTGACTCTACTTTTGACGCCCAGGTTTGGTCTGCCCTGTCCCGAGAGCCCTTCCAGGCCAGGTGGGGCTGCGCCATTGTTTGCCTTGAAGCCTGCAAGGGGCTAAAGATATACAAACCTCCCAATCTCCTCCTCTACTAAAAGGGACTGATGGTTGAGGATTCAGAAGAGAGCGGAAATATTTCCTAGCTGGGAAAAGGGGGGCGCTAAGAGTGAAGTCTGGAGAACTGTCTCAGAAAGTTTGAATCACAGGGCTCTTAGCCCCCAGACAGGAAGGTCTATCACATTTATCTGGCCTGTGTCACAACAAATACGCTCCGACCAGGCATTGAATTGAGAGCTGCCAACAAGCACCATCTCCTGGCAGACCAAGGAGGTGCACATAAGAAAATTAATAAGTAAGAGAGGCTTTCCCTGGCCTCTATAGCCTCCCTGCCCAAGGCCCTAGGAAACAACTCTACAACCAATTACTGGGTCCAGTGCCCAGTTTTGAGCAACCAGCAGAACAATCCTAATAATCAAAGTTGAGCCAAAAATCAAAGGGATGTGCTAACTCACAGCCTCCTGCCACTAAAACCCCATAAAAGAGAAAGAGATAGAGCATCTAAATAAAATACAAACTAACCAGATGCCTAAGCACCAACAAAAAATTACAAGCCATACTAAGAAAATAGAAGACAGGGCCCAAGAAAAGGAACACAGCAAAGTCCCAGAAGAGATGCAGAATTTGAGAGAACTAATCAGTGAGATGAGCACAAATTTCCAAAATCAAATTAATGAAATGAAAGAGAATATAGTTAAAGAGATCAATGACATCAAGATGTCATTGAGCTAACGCAAAGAAGAATTTGAAATCCTGAACAGAAAAGTAATGGAGTTCATCAGAATGAAAGACACAATAGGTGAAGTCAAAAATACATTTGAAGCATACAACAGCAAACTCGAAATGATAGAAGAAAGAATAAGTGATACTGAAGACAGAGCAGCTAAAACTGAAGAGAGAAAAGAATAGAGAGAGAAAATAATGGAAAAAAACTGAGCAGGGGCTCAGAGAATTGAATGACAACACAAAACACAAGAACATACATGTCATGGGAGTTCCAGAAAGAGAAGGGAAAGGAAATGGGGCAGAAAGAGTATTTGAGGAAATAATAGCTGAAAATTTCCCAACTCTCACAAAAGAAATGAACTTACATGTCCAAGAAGCACACCGTACCCCAATCAGAATAAATCCAAATAAACCTCCAAGACACATACTACTCAGAATGTCATATGTCAAAGATAAAGAGAAAATTCTCAGAGCAGCAAGAGAGAAGCAAACGATCACGTACAAAGGACGTCCAGGAAGACTTAGTGCAGATTTCTCTTCAGAAACCATGGAGGCGAGAAGACAGTGGTATGATACAATTAGGAAACTGAAAGAGAAAAACTGCCAGCCAAGAATTCTTTATCCAGCAAAACTGTCCTTCAAATATGAAGGTGAATATAAAGAATTCACAAACAAACAGAAACTAAGAGAGTTTGCAAAAAAGAATCCACCTTTGCAGCAAATATTAAAGGAAGACTTAGAACCTGAAAGAAAAAGACAGGAGAGAGAGGCTTGGAGGAGAGTATAGAAGAAAGAAAAGCAGAAAGGATAACCAAAAGAGTAAAAAGAGAGACAAAAATAAGACGACATATGAAAACCAAAGATTACAATGGAAGAAATAAATAGTGCATTTTCAGTAATATCATTGAATGTGAATGGATTAAATTCCCCAATCAAAAGATACAGGCTGACAGAATGGATTAAAAAACATGAGCCATCCACATGCTGCTTACAAGAAACTCACCTCAGACACAAGGATACAAGCCGGTTGAAAGTAAAAGCTTGGAAAAAGATACTCTATGTGAATAGTAACCAGAAAAGAGCAAGGGTAGCTATACTAATATCAAACAAAACAGACTTCAAATGCAAAAAAGTGATAAGAGATGTGGAAGGCCATTATATATTAATAAAAGGGACGATCCTCCAGGAAGATATAACAGTCATAAATATCTACATACCTAACCAGGGTGCCCCAAAATATATGAGACAAACTCTGGCAAAACTGAAGGGAGAAATAGACATTTCTTCAATAATCATCGGAGACTTCAACACCCCTCTCACATCATTAGATAGAACAACTAGACAGAAGATCAACAAGGAAACAGAGAAATTGAACAATATGATGAACAAGTTAGACCTAACAGACATATATAGAACACTGCATCCAAACTCAGTGGATTATACATTCTTCTCAAGTGCCCATGGATCTTTCTCCAGGATAGACCACATGTTAGGTCACAATACAGCTCTCAATAAATATAAAAAGATTGAAATTATACAAAGCACCTTCTCAGATCATAATGGAATGAAACTAGAAATCAATAACAGACAGGAAAAAAGGAAATTTGCAAATGTGTGGAGACTGAACAACATACTCCTAAATATTCAGTGGGTCAAAGAAGAAATTGCAAGTGAAATCAGTAAATATATCGAGACAAATGAAAATGAGAACACAACATATCAAAACTTATGGGATACAGCAAAGGCAGTCTTGAGAGGGAAATTTATAGCCCTAAATGCCTATATTAAGAAACAAGAAAGAGCTAAACTCAAAGATTTAATCAAACAACTTGAGAAACTAGAAAAAGAACAGCAAACCAATCCCTAAGCAAAAAGAAGGAAAGAAATAATAAAGATTAGAGTGGAAATAAATGAAAATGAGAACAGAAAAGCAATAGAGAAAATCAACAAAACCAAAACCTGGTTCTTTGAGAAGATCAATAAAATTGACAAACCCCTCGCTAGACTAACAAAGAAAAAAAGAGAGAAGATGCAAATAAATACAGTCAGAAATGAAAGGGGGGAAATTACAAATGAGCTCACAGAAATAAAAAGAATCATAAGAGGATATTATGAGAAACTATATGCCAACAAACTAGACAACCTGGATGAAATGGACAAATTTCTAGAAACTCATAACCAACCTACACTGACACAACAAAAAATACAAGAACTTAACAAACCAATCACAATTAAGGAGATTGAATCTGTCATCAAAAATCTCCCAGCAAAGAAAAGTCCAGGACAAGGTGGTTTCACAGGTGAATTCTACCAAGCATTTCTAAAAGAATTAACACCAATCCTCTTTAAACTCTTCCAAAAATTTTTAGAGGACAGAAAATTACCCAACACATTTTATGAAGCCAACATCACCCTAATACCAAAGCCAGATAAAGATTCCACAAGAAAAGAAAATTACAGACCAATCTCTCTCATGAACATAGATGCAAAAATTCTCAACAAAATACTTGCAAATCGAATCCAACAGCACATCAAAAGACTTATACATCATGACCAAGTGGGATTTATTCCTGGTATGCAAGGCTGGTTCAACATAAGAAAATCAAACAATGTAACACACCACATTAACAAATTAAAGGAAAAAAACCACATGATCATCTCAATAGATGCAGAAAAGGCATTCGACAAAATCCAACATCCTTTTTTGATAAAAATACTTCAAAAGATAGGAATAAAAGGAAAATTCCTCAATATGATAAAAGGCATATATGAAAAACCCACAGCCAACATCATACTCAATGGGGAAAGGTTGAAAGCTTTTCCCCTAAGATCAGGAAGAAGACAAGGATGCCCACTGTCACCATTGTTATTCAACATTTTACTAGAAGTTCTAGCTAGGGCAATCAGACAAGACAAAAAAATTAAAGGCGTCCAAATAGGAAAAGAGGAAGTAAAACTCTCATGTTTGCAGATGACATGATCCTGTATTCAGAAAATCCTGAAGTATCCACAACAAAGCTACTTGAACTAATAAATGAGTTCAGCAAGGTGGCAGGATATAAGATCAACATGCAAAAATCAGTAATGTTTTTGTACACTAGTACTGAACAATCTGAGGAGGAAATCAGGGGGAAAATTCCATTTTCAATAGCAACAAAAAGACTCAAATACCTAGGAGTTAATTTAACCAAGGAAGTACAGGACCTATATGCAGAAAACTACAAAACAAAGCTAAAAGAAAATTTAAAAGACCTAAACAAATGGAAAGACATTCCATGTTCATGGATTGGAAGAATAAATATCATGAAGATGTCAATCTTACCCAAACTGATTTATAGATTCAATGCAATACCAGTAAAAATCCCAACAGCTTACTTTACAGAATTGAGAAGGCAATTACCAAATTCATCTGGAAGGGTAAGTGCACCCGAAAACCCAAAAGTATTCTAAAAAAGAAGAGCAATGTGGAAGGAATTTCACTGCCTGACCTTGAAACATATTACAAAGCTACAGTGGTCAAAACAGCATGGTACTGGTATAAAGATAGACATATCGATCAGTGGAATAGAATTGAGAATCCAGAAATATACCCTCACCTATACAGTCAACTGGTTTTTTACAAACCTACCAAGCCCACGCTGATGGGAAAAAACAGTCTCTTCAACAAATGGTGTTGGGAGAACTGGATATCTATAACCAAAAGGATGAAAGAGGACCCCTATCTCACCCCCTATACAAGAATCAACTCAAAATGGATCAAAGATCTAAATATAAAAGCCAGGACCATAAAACTACTAGAATAAAATGTAGGGAAACATCTTCAAGACCTTGTAGTAGGTGGTGGTTTCTTGGACCTCACACCCAAAGCACGTGCAATAAAAGAAAAAGTAGATAAATGGGACCTCCTCAAAATTAAACACTTTTGCACCTCACAGGACTTTGTCAAAAGGGTGAAAAGGCAGCCAACTCAATGGGAAAAAAATTTGGAAATCACATATCTGATAAGGGCTTAATATCCAGGATATATAAAGAGATGTTACAACTCAACAATAAAAAGACAAATGACCCAATTAAAAAATGGGCAAAAGACTTGAATAGACATTTCTCCGAAGAAGAAATACAAATGGCAAAAAAACACATAAAGAAATGCTCAACATCACTCATGATTAGGGAAATGCAAATCAAAACTACAATGAGATATCATTTCACACCTATCAGAATGGCCACTATTAAAAAGACAGAGAACTACAAGTGTTGGAGAGGATGTGGAAAGATAGGAACACTTCTTCACTGTTGGTGGGAATGCAGGATGGTACAACCACTATGGAGGACTGTTTGGCAGTTCCTAAAGAAGTTGAATATAGACCTGCCATGTGACCCTGCAATACCACTACTGGGTATATACCCAGAAGACCTGAGAGCAGTGACACGAACAGACATCTGCACACCGATGTTCACAGCAACATTATTCACCATTGCCAAAAGTTGGAAACAACCCAGGTGTCATCAACAGATGAATGGATAAACAAACTGTGGTCTAGTCACACGATGGAATATTATGCAGCTGTAAGAAGAAATGAAGTCATAAAGCATATGGCAACATGGATGAACCTGGAGGACATTATGTTGAGTGAAGCAAGCCAGACACAAAAGGACAAATACTGTATGAACGCATTACTATGAACCAAATATATTGTGTAATATATCATTTGATTAAAAAAAAAAAATTTACATGTATCCATTACATTTAATTGAGAAATGTGGAAAAACAAAAAAGAATGCTGGTGATAAAAAAAAAAAAAAAAAAGAAAGTGAAAAGCTGGAAAAAGATATTTCATGCATGCAGTAACCAAAAAATAAAAAAATTAAAAATAAAGTCAGAGTAGCTATACTTATATAAGATGAAATAGATTTTAAAAGACACTAGTAATACACAATCTGAGGAGGAAGTCAGGAAAAAAAAATTCTATTTACAATAGTGACTAAAAGAATCAAATATTTAGGAATAAACTTAACCAATGATGTAAAGCACTTGTATTCAGAAAACTACAATGCATTGTTAAAAGAAATAATAAAGGCCTAACTGGAAGAACTTTTCGTGCTCGTGGATTGAAAGACTAAATATCATTAAGATGTAAATTCTACCCAAATTGATATACAGATTCAATGCAATCCCAATAAAAATTCTACCAGCATTTTTTAAACAAATGGAAAACACAATTATCAAATTTATTTGGAAGGGTAAGGGATTCCAAATAGCTAGAAACATCTTAAAAAGGGAAAGCAAAGTTGGAGGACTTTCACTTCTGGCCTTTAAATCATTTTACCTAGTTACAGTGGTAAAAACAACATGGTACTGGCATAAAGACAGACACATAGACCAATGGAATGAAATTGATGGTTTAGAAACAGACCCTACATCTATGGTCAAGTGAAGTTTGACAAGCCTGTCAAACCCATCAAGCTCAGGCAGAACAGTCCATTCAACAAATGGTGCTGAGAGAAGTGGATATCCATACCCAAAAGAAAGAAAGAGGACCCCTACCTCACACCTTATATAAAAATTAACTCAAAATGGATCAAAGGTCTAAATATAAAAGCAAGAACCATAAAGCTTCTAGAAGAAAATGTAGGAAAACATCTTCAAGACATGGTGGTAGGTGGTGGATTCTTAAAGGAGATAAGAGGAAGACTGAGATGGACTACTGATGCTTAATGTATGTAGAAGTTTTAATTAACTTTACTATAAAAGTGTGGAAATGTGTAGCGTTGATAAACTGGTTTATAAATGGGAATGTAGCTGGAAAGGATAGTCTAGGAATGTAAACGTCAATTGAAAGAAAGCTAGAGAATAATCTAGGGACTGAATAACCCAGTAAACCCAGAGGTGGATGAGAATTATGGTTGATGGTACAGATGCAAAGTGTCTTTTGTGAGCAAGAGCAGATATACGTCACTATTGCAGGGTGGTGGGAAGGTGGAGAATTATGGGGAAAAATACAACTGGAGTGACATATGGACTGTGGTTAACAGCAATACTGTAATATTCATGCATCTATGCGAAAGATGTACTGTTGATAATGGGGGAGTGTGGAAATAGTGTGCCGGTGTACGCTATGAAACATAGTGTAAGTTCACAACTTCTGTAATAAAAATATATCTAAAAAATAATAATAGGGTGGGTTGGGGGGAAAATACACCAAATATAAAATATAGACTATAGTTAGTAGTAAGATTTTGATGATACTCTTTCATAATTTTTAACAAATGTCTCACAACAATGCACGGTGTTGGTGGTGGGTTGATGTAGGGGATCCCTGTATGATGCTATGCTTGTTTGCTTTGTAAGTTCACAACTTGTACTATACACTTACTGTTTATATATGTTCATGTATAAATAAAATAAAAATCATCATCAAGTGGGTTGGGGGGAAAATACACCAAATGTAAAATACTGTGGTTAGTAGTAATATTTTGAGGATGCTCTTTGATCATGAGTTAAAAATGTTTCCCAACAATGCAAGGTATTGGTGGTAAGGTGAGGTATGAGAGTCCTGTATGATGTTTTGTATTTTTGTTTTGTAAGTTCACAACTATTACTATATACTTATTGTTTATGTATATTTATGTATGAGTGATACATTTTAACAAATTTTTAAAAAAAATTTTTAAGTAAATGAGTAAGAGAGGCTTTTTCTGGCCTTTATAGCCTCCCTCCCCAAGGCCCTAGGAAGCAAGTCTGCAACACATTACTGGGTCCAGGGTTTGAGCAACTAGCAGGGACAATCCTAAACACCCTAGATGAAAAAGAATCAAAGAACAGCAGGAACACACAGCCTCCTGCCACTAAACCCTATAAAGAAAGAGAGATTGAGCAGGAGAGTAAACTCACCATCCTAATCAGATGCCTAGACAGCAACGAAAAATGATGAGCCATATTAAGAAAATGGAAGCCATGGCCCAAGAAAAGGAATATATCAAAGCCCCAGAAAAGATGCAGGATTTGAGACAATTAACAAGATGTACACAAATTTCCAAAATCAAATTAATGAGTTGAAAGGCCATAAGGCTAAAGAGATAAATGACATCAAGAAGACCCTGAGCAAGCACAAAGAAGAATTTGAAAACCTGAATAAAAAAGTAACAGACCTTATGGGAATGAAAGACACAATAGGTGGGATCAAAAACATATTAGAAGCAGGGAAGCGGCTGTGGCTCAATCAGTGGGGCTCCCGTTTGCCATATGGGAGGCCCCGGGTTCGGTTCCCGGGGCCTCCTGGTGGGGGCAGGCCCGCCCGCATGGCGTGGTTGGCTGACCCAGCGAGCACAAGCAGCAAAAGGGGGATAAATGAATAAATAAATAAAATCTTAAAAAAAAAAAAAAAAACATATTAGAAGCATACAACAGCAGACTCAAAATGATGGAAGAAGAATAAGTAATACAGAAGACAGAACAGCTGAAATTGAAGAGAGAAAAGAATGGAAAAAATTGAGCAGAGGCTTACGGAGTTGAATGACAACATGAAATGCAACAACATACACGTCATGGGAATTCCAGAAGAAGAGAAGGGAAAAGGGGCAGAAAGAGTTTTTGAGTAAATAATAGCTGAAAATCTCCCAACTCTCATGAAAGTCATGAACTTACATGTCCAAGAAGTGTACTATACACCAATTAGAATAAATATGAATAGACCTGCTCTAAGACACCTACTGCTCAGAATGTTAAATGTCAAAGAAGAAAAGAAAATTCTGAGAGCAGCAAGGAAGAAGCAAACCATCACATACAAGGGATGCCCAATAAGACTTAGTGCTGAATTCTCACCAGAAACCATGGAGGCGAGAAAACAGTGCATTGATACAATTAGGATACTGAAAGAGGAAAACTGCCAGCCGAGAATTCTTTATCCAGCAAAATTTTCCTTCAAATACGAAGGTGAGTATAAAATAGTCACAAACAAACAGAAACTGAGAGAGTTCATAAAAAAGAATCCACCTTTGCAGGAAATATTAAAGGAAGCCTTAGAGCCTGAGAGAAAATGACAGGAGAGAGAGGCCTGGAGGATAGTATACAAGAAAGAATAGCAGAAAGGATAACCAAAAGAGTAAAAAGACAGAAAAAATATGATATGACATATGAAAACCAAAGAATAAAATGGTGGGTGTAATTAATGCATTTACAGTAATATCATGAAACGTGAATGGATTAAACTCCCCAATTAAAAGACACAAGCTGACAAAATGGATAAAAAAGGGAAGCAGATTTGGCTCAAGCGATTGGGCTTCTGTTTACCACATGGGAGGTCCCGGGTTCGGTGTCCAGTGCCTCCTGGAGAAGGCGAGCTGGCACAGTGGGCAGGCAAAGAGCTGATGCAACAAGATGACGCAACAAAAGAGACACAGAGGAAAGACAATGACAGACACAACAAACCAGGGAGCTGAGGTGGCTGAGGTGATTGAGTGCCTCTCTTCCACATGGGAGATCCCGGGTTCAGTTCCCAGTGCCTCCTAAGGAGAAGACGAGCAGACACAGAGAGCACACAGCAAATGGACACAGAAAACACACAGTGACAGCAAACAATGAGGGGAGGGGGGGATAAATAAATAAAATAAATCTTTTACAAAAATAGATAAAAAATAAAACATGAGCCATCCATTTGCTGCTTTCAAGAGACTCACTTTAGGAAACGGATGTGGCTCAAAAGGTTCGGCGTCCGTCTACCATATGGAGAGACCGGGGTTCGATCCCCGGTACCTCCCGGTAAAAAAAAAAAAAAAAAAACAAGAGACTCACTTTAGACCTGGGGATACAAACTGCCTGAAAGTAAAATGTTGGCAAAAGATACTCCATGCAAATAGTAACCAAAAGAGAGCAGAGGTAGCTATACTAATATCAGATAAAACAGACTTTAAGTGCAAAAATGTTATAAGAATATGGAAGGTCATTATATATTAATAAAAGGGACAATCCATGAGGAAGATATAACAGTCATAAATATCTATGCACCTAATCAGGGTGCCCCAAAATACATGAGACAAACTCTGGCAAAACTGAAGGGAGAAATAGACTTCTTTACAATAATCATTGGAGCCTTCAACACACCACTCACATCATTAGATAGAACAACTAGACAGAAGATCAACAAGGAAACAGAGAAATTGAACAATATGATAAGCAAGCTAAACCTAACAGACATCTACAGAACATTGCATCCAAACTCAGTAGGTTATACATTCTTCTCAAGTACCCATGGATCTTTCTCCAGGATAGACCACATGTTAGGGCTCAATGTAGCTCTCAATAAATATAAAAAATTTGAAATTATACAAAGCACCTTCTCAGATCACAATGGAATGAAACTGGAAATCAATAATAGGAAGAAAGTAAATTTGCAAATATGTGGAAGCTAAACAACACACTCTTAAATAATCAGTGGGTCAGGGAAACGGACGTGGCTCAAGAGGTTCGGCGTCCGTCTACCATATGGAGAGACCGGGGTTCGATCCCCGGTACCTCCCGGTTAAAAAAAAAAAAAAAAAAAAAAAAATCATCAGTGGGTCAAAGAAGAAATTGCAAGTGCAATCAGTAAATATAATGAGATAAATGAAAACGAGAACACAACTTACCAAAGCTTATGGGATACAGCAAAGTCAGTCTTGAAAGTGAAATTTATAGACCTAAACACCTATATTTTTAAAAAGACAGAGCTATACTCAAAAATTTAACTGAACAACTAGAAAAACTAGAAAAAGAACAGCAAACCAATCCCAAAGCAAGAAGAAGGAAAGAAATAGATTAGAGTAAAAATAAATGAAATTGAGAACAACAACAACAAAAAAAAATAGAGAAAATAAACAAAAGCGAAAACTGATTCTTTGAGAAGATCAATAAAATTGAAAAACCCATAACTAGGCTAACAAAGAAAAAATGAGAGAAGATGAAAATAAATACAATCAGAAATGAAAGGGGGGAAGTTACAACTGACCCCACAGAAATAAAAATCTTAAGAGGATATTGTGATCATAAGAGAAAACTGTATGCCAACAAACTAGACAACCTAGATGAAATGGACAAGTTCCTAGAAATGCACAAACAACCTACAATGATACTACAAGAACTACAAGAACTTAACAAACCAATTACATTGAAAGAGATTGAATCCATCATCAAAAATCTCCCAACAAAGAAAAGTCCAGGACCAGATGACTTCACAGGTGAATTCTATGAAACATTTTGAAAAGAATTAACACCAATCCTGTATAAACTTTTCCAAAAAATTGAAAAGGAAGGAAAATCCCCACACATTTTATGAAGCCATTATCACCCTAACAGCAAATACAGAAAAGACACAAGAAAAGAAAATTACAGATCAATTTCTCT
This sequence comes from Tolypeutes matacus, assembly GCA_026826555.1. NCBI lineage: Eukaryota > Metazoa > Chordata > Mammalia > Cingulata > Chlamyphoridae > Tolypeutes > Tolypeutes matacus. The sequence continues at coordinate 11,144,652 of JAKSZT010053769.1, read as the reverse complement.
AATGAACATAGATGCAAAAATTCTCAACAAAATACTTGCAAATGGAATTGAACAGCATATCAAAAGACTTATACATCACAATCAAGTGGGATTTATTCCTAGTATGCAAGGCAGTCAATGTGATATACCACATTAACAAATTGAAGGAAAAAAAAAACACATGATCATCTTAAATGATGCAGAAAAGGCATTTTATAAAATCCAACCTTCTTCCTTGAAAAAAAAAAAAAAAACACTTTGAAAGATAGGAATACAAGGAAAATTCCTCAAGATAATAAAAGCCATATATGAAAAACCCACAACCAACATCATACTCAATGGGGAAAGGCTGAAAGCTTTCCCTCTAAGATTGAGAACAAGACAAGGATGCTCACTGTCACCATTGTTATTCAACATTGTAGTAGAAGTTCTAGCTAGAGCAATTAGACAAGTGAAAAATAAATAAAAAGCATCCAAACAGGAAAAGAGGAAGTAAAAGTCTCACTATTTATGGATGACATGATCCTGTATTTAGAAAATTCTGAAATGTTTGCAACAAATTACTTAGCTAATGAGTTCAGCAAAGTGGCAGGATACAAGATCAACAGACAAAAATCAGTAATGTTTCTCTACACTAGTATTAAACAATCTGAGGAGAAAATCGGGGAAAAAATTCCATTTACAATAACAACAAAAAGACTCAAATACCTAAGAATCAACTTAACCAAAGAAGTACAGATCCTATATGCAGAAAACTATAAAACAATGCTAAAAGAAATCAATGCAGACTTAAACAAATGGAAAGACATTCCATGTTCATGGATTGGAAGACTAAATATGGTGAAGATGTCAATCCTACCCAAACTGATTTATAGATTCAATGCAATATCAATCAAAATCCAATGACCTACTTTACAAAAACAGAAAAGGCAATTATTAGATTTATTTGAAAGGAAAAGTGCACCTGAATAGTCAAAAGCTATTTTAGAATTATAAAAGAAGAGCATCATGGGAGGAATTTCACTGCCTGACCTTGAAACATATTACAAAGCTATAGTGGTCAAAACAGCATGGTACTGGCATGAAGATACACACATTGATCAGTGGAATAGAATCGAGAGTCCGGAAATAAACCCACACCTCTATAGCCAACTGGTTTTTTTGTTTGTTTGTTTTTGTTGATTTGTTTTTAAGATTTATTTTATTTATTTCCCCACTCCCCCTGTTCTTTGCACTTGCTGTGCCTGTTCATCTTCCTTGTTTCTTTAGGAAGCACTGGGAACTGAACCCAGTACCTCTGATGTGGGAGGGAGGCTCCTAATCACTTGAGCCACCTCCCTTCCCTGCTTTGTAGTGTCTCTCATTATGTTTTTCTTCTTGTGTCTCTTGTTGCATCAGCTCACTGCACCTGCCCATTGTGCCAGTTCACTGTCTTCTCTAGCAGGCACCAGGAACTGAACCAAGGACCACCCATGTGGTAGGTGGGAGCCCAATCGCTTGAGCCCCATCCGCCTCCCAGTCAACTGGTTTTGACAAACCTGCCAAGTCCATGTTAACAAGACAAAACAGTCTCTTCAACAAATGTTGTTGGGAGAACTGGATGTCTATAACTAAAACAATAAAAGAGGACCCCTATCTCACTCCCTATACAAGAATCAACTCAAAATGGATCAAAGACCTAAATATAAAAGCCAAGACCATAAAACTATTAGAAAAAACGTAGGGAAATGGGAAGCAGATGTGGCTCAAGTGGTTGAGCTCCTGCCTACCACATGGGAGGTCCCAGGTTTGGTACCCAGTGCTTCCTAAAGAAGATGATTAAGACAGTGAGCTGACACTATGGGTTGGTGCAGCGAGCTGACACAACAACATGATACAAAAAAAGAAATACAAGGAAGAAAACAAAATGAGACACACAACAAAGCGGGAAGCAGAGGTGGCTCAAGCAATTAGGCACCTCCCTCCTACATGAGAGGTCCCTGGTTCGGTTCCAGTGTCTCCTAAAAAGAAGACAAGCACACATCAAACAGACACAGTGAGCACAAAGAATGAGGAAAGGGGGACAAAATAAATAAATAAATATTTTTTAATGTAGGGAAACATCTTAAAGACTTTGTGGTAGGTAGCTTGTTTCTTGGACCTTACACCCAAAGCACGCACAACGAAAGAAAATATAGATAATTGGGACCTCCTCAAAATTAAACACTTGAACCTCATAGGACTTTGTCAAAAGGATAAAAAGGTAGCTGACTCAATGGGAGAAAATATTTGGATGCCTGATAAGGATTAATATGCACAATATATAAAGAGATGTTACAACTCAACAATAAGAGGACAAACTACCTGATTAAAAAATGGGCAAAAGACTTGAATAGACATTTGCCCAAAGAAGAAATACAGATTGCAAAAACACACATGAAAATATGTTCAACAGCACTAATGATTAGGGAAATGTAATTCAAAACTACAATGATATATTATTTCACACCTATCAGAATGGCCACTCTTAAAAAGACAGAGAACTACTCATGTTGGAGAGGATGTGAAGAGATAGGAACATTTATTCACTATTCACTGTTGGTGGGAATGCAGAATGGTACAGCCACAGTTGAGGACTGTTTGGCAGTTCCTAAAGAAGTTGAATATAGATTTGCCACATGACCCTTCAATATCACTACTGGGTATATACTCAGAATAACTGAGAACAGTGACAAGAACAAACATCTACACATCGATGTTCATAGCGGCATTATTCACGACTGCCAAAAGTTGGAAACAACCCAAGTGTCCGCCAACTGATGAATGGATAAACAAACTGTGGTGTATACACACAATGGAATACTATGCAGCTGTAAGAAGAAATGAAGTTGTAGAGCATATGACAACATGGATGAAACTGGAGAACATTATGTTGAGTGAAGCAAGCCAGACACAAAAGGACAAATACTGTATTATTGCGTTACTATGAACTAAATATTTTGTGATAAATTATTTTTTTAAATATTACAAATATTTAAATTTCATCAAATAAGTCACTTGCAAATTTATAATTTCTTGAAACAATATAGATCCATAGACTATGTCTTAATTTCTTCTTTCAAAGTTTTCAATGCTGGGATATTATTAAGAAAACAAAACTGGCAGTATACTAAACAATTTGTTCAAATGTCTAATTAATTGAAACTATGTCTTTTTTTTTTTTTTTTTTTTTACCGAGAGGTCCCGGGTATCAAACCCGGGTCCCTCCTTATGGGAGACGGACGCCCAACCATTTGAGCCACATCCATCCCCCTGAAACTATATCTTAATCGATCATGGCCAGAAAACCTTGTTCTATGGAAATGAGTTTGATGTTTCTTTATTCTAATTTCCTTATGCCATTTAAATATCATTTTTGTTAAATATCTTAAATGCAATTTCTTTTGATTTAGAGAATCTGTTTTCTCTAAAATGAAAAAAAAAATGGGAAGCAGATATGGCTCAAGCAGTTGGGTATCCACCTACCACATATGAGGTCCTGGGTTCAGTTCCTGGTGCCTCCTAAAGAAGATGAGCAAGACAGCGAGCTGACATGACAGGGTGGCACAGAAAGTTGACGCAACAAGATGACACAGTGAGATGATGCAACCAAGAGACACAGCAAGGAAACACAATGAGAGAGACACAATAAACAGGGGCAGAGGTGGCTCAAGTGATTTGGCATCTCCCTTCCACCCCAGGTTCGGTTCCTGGTGCCTCCTAAAAAGAAGATGAGCAGATAGTGAGCACAAACAACAAGGGGAGGGGAGAGAAATAAATAAATCTTTTTTTAAAAAATTCTTATTTTTAAAAAATGAGCCAGATACAAAAGGACAAATTTTTTTTAATGAAAAAAATAATCATAATCCTTTCAAAAGTGAATCAGACACCCTCGCTCGTTCAACCCCATTTCCGTGAGGACGATGGTCTGCAGAATCTGGGCGAACCACTCCATTCCCTGCTTCCCTGCCACTGCCACTGTGAAGAGGGCCTCAGGAGAACAAGTTGCTAATGAAATACGTGGCATTTTTTATGAGATGAAATTTCAGAAGTGCTCTACACCAGAAGAAATCAAGAAAAGGAAGCTGTCATTTTTTTGTCTCTGTGCAGATAAAAAAGTGCATCATTGTAGAAGAAGGCAAAGTGATCTTGGTTGGAGATGTAGAGGTAACTATAACTGATCATTTCAAGAGTTTTGTGGGAATACTTCTTGAAAAAGATTGTTGCTATGCTTTGTATGATGCAAGCTTTGAAACCAAGTAGTCCAGAAAAGAGGAGTGGATGGGTTTTTAGTGGGCATCGGAACTAGCATCTCTGAAAAATAAAATGATCTATGCAAGCCCCAAGGATGCAATCAAAAAGAAATTTCAAGGCATAAAACATAAATGTCAAGTAAATGAGCCAGAAGACCTCAACTGGGAAGCTAAGTGGATCCTTAATTGTAGATTTGAAGGAAGTCCTGTGTAGATGGTCATTGAGTGACACGAATCAAAAGCGTCCATGTTTAATGTTATCCTCTTGCAATGTAAGTAAAGCAAATATATTTAGGCCAGGGTCTCACTGAGGGCAAGCTGTCTTGCCATCTTTTGGAACAAACTAAATATTCTATAAACATGGGCAAATGGCCCTAAATAAATCTTAAGTCTAAAGGTTGAAAAAAAAAAAAAAAAATTAAAAAAAATTTGGGATTTTTTTTTTTTTTTTTTTTGGTCAAGTTTTGCTAATATTAGTAATAACAACCAATAGTCTATATCAAATAACTATGGCTAATACAATTTCAAAATAAAATTCATTTTCCAACAAAGGCCACAAATGCCTCTTTGCTTGAGGATCTTCTTTTGTTTTGTTTCACTTTTCTAACACATCTTATATCTTGTCTAAATTAAATCTATTTGACAAAATTTAGTAATAATTTTCTTCGTGCCTTCAAGAATGTGATTTGGTATATGCTTCCTCAAGATGCTCAATGTTTGGGTAAATCCAAAATGTTGTATATAATCTTTGAATTGTTTCAAAGGATAGCATTGCTATTGCCACAATTGAGACCAACAGATTCAAAGTACCAGGAAGCAGATATAGCTCAAGCGATTGAGCTCCAGCCTCCCACATGGGAGGTACCAGATTCAGTTCCCAGTGCCTAAAAAGAAGATGAGCAAGACAGTGAGCTGACGCGACAGGCTGGTGCAGCGAGCTGACATAACAAGATGATGCAACAAGAGACACAAGAGGAAAACATAATAAGACACACAGCAAAGCAGCAAGCAGAGGTGGCTTAAGCGATTAGGTGCCTCCCTGCCACATGGGAGGTCCCAGGTTTGGTTCCTGGTGCCTCCTAAAAAAAGTAGACGAGCACACAACGAACAGACACAGCAAATGCAAACAATGAGGGGGTGGGGAGAAATACTTTTTTTTTTTTTAAGCACCATAAGTCTTTTCAAGAATTCTTCTGGATTTTCAGCTAAAATTATGGTGTGTATATACTATCTTTTTTGCAGGCTTTGTTGTGCAGGGTCACAGATGGGGTGTTAGAGAATCACAGACACACACTACTAACACCACATGGTACATCTGTAACAGCGCTTCCTGTTAGGGCATACACAGTCCCCTGAACTCTCACTAACCCTTATCATAGGCCTGCCACAGATGTTCTGAATGCACACTGACCTAAATTCTAGGGATCTGCCTGAGGCAATGGGCTACTAGACATGCCACAAACAGCACTGGAGGAGAAAGGGCTCCGCCCCTTCACTATGTTACATATTTATCAGCTGGACTAAGACCTAAGGGAAGACCTAGCTTCTCTAAGTGAAAAAGAAATATATTAAGGGAGATCAGGTCCAGGAAGAACATTAAGGAGTATATGAATCAAGGGTTGAGGTATGCATACCAAGTGCCTTGGAAACAGCCTTAAAGAACTCCTACCTTCTATACTAGCCTCAATCAGCAGCTTATCTGTCCCTCTGCAGGCAGGCTCAGTCCAGCTGAGCCAGCTGTCTGCTATGCAAACAAAGGAGGGAAGGAAATGTGCCTCGAGGTCCATCCAGACTTACTTCTAAGCAGCCGTGCCTTTGACAATCTTTCGAAACAATGCCTAAAATTGGAAAATATTTTCTCAGTTCTTCACTTCAGCCAAAAATCTGTACTTTTTTTTTTTTACAAACCAGTGAAACATTCATTGATTTTCCACTTTCCAGTTTTCTTCTGGTTGTTCAAATGTATATTCAGGTGTGTGTATAATTAATCATCATGACTATGTACAATGTAAATTGAAGAGAATAATGTAAATATTTAATTTTTATTTTGGGTGTGATTTCTTTTCTTACTTAATTAACCATTAAATTAATCATCTTATTTTGAATATTACATCCTAGATAGTGATCATGTGTTTCATTATTTACGTCTTAAATGTTTCGAGATTCCAATATCAAAATCATTTTATTCTAAATCTAGAAACGTTCCGTTGTTTTCTGTAAACATTGTACTGTTAATTTTATTTAATTTTGAGTATCACAGTAATATTCTACATCAGCATTTACTTGTGTTTGTTGAATACTATCATTATTTGCTGTTTATTCAACCTTTTTTTCCCCCAGTTCCAGTAATAGCATGTGTGCTTTTATGTGAGTATCTTTTTAGGAGGGACCAGGGACTTGTACATACAAGGCAGGTCCTCAACCACTGAGCTATACCTGCTCTGCAACATTTCACTTCTTTGAATCGGGAACCTAAATGTTTCCAGTCCCAAATACCTTCATTGTTCAAAAACGACCTTGAAGGCCAGTTGTGAGACATGTAAAAGTATAAGAAAATACATAGCCTTTAAACCTAAAATATAAAAGCCAGTTTCTAATGATTTTTATGCCATTTGAAAGAATATTGATGTAAAATGAAATACTACATTTTCTGCTAAGTGAAAATGGAAATGAAAACTTCCAATCGACTTCTAATTTCCAGTCCAACAAGTAAATTTCTTGGAAGTTGTCAGTCCCATCTGCACAACATGAAAAAAAAAGCTGAAAAACTGAAAATTAACAACTTTTCTTAGATCCAACAGAGAATTGAGCTCATAGAGCAAACTACCACCCTGAAATCCAGAAAAAGAGGCAGATACAGAGAATAACAGCTTACCTGTGGGAGAAACCACACCTTGAGCAAGCATCAGGTGCAAATATATAAAATGTAATTCATTTCACACCTATAAGAATGGCCACTATTAAAAAGACAGAGAACTACAAGTGTTGGGGAGGATGTGGAGAGATAGGAACACTTCTTCATTGTTGGTGGGAATGCAGGATGGTACAACCACTATGGAGGACTGTTTGGCAGTTCCTAAAGAAGTTGAATATAGACTTGCTATGTGACCCTGCAATACCACTACTGGGTATATACCCAGAAGAACTGAGAGCAGTGACACGAACAGACATCTGCACACCGATGTTCACAGCAACATTATTCACCATTGCCAAAAGTTGGAAACAACCCAGGTGTCATCAACAGATGAATGGATAAACAAACTGTGGTCTAGTCACACGATGGAATATTATGCAGCTGTAAGAAGAAATGAAGTCATAAAGCATATGGCAACATGGATGAACCTGGAGGACATTATGTTGAGTGAAGCAAGCCAGACACAAAAGGACAAATACTGTATGAATGCATTACTATGAACCAAATATATTGTGTAATATATTGTTTGATTCAAAACAAAAAAAATTATATGTATCCATTACATTTAATTGAGAAATGTATATATTTATTCATCTGTTTACTTTTTAGTTTTTAATTGTTTATGTTTTCAATTATTAAATGTACAAAATAAAGTTAAAAAAATGTTAAAAAAAAAAAAAGGTAATTGACTAGTTGCTGCAGGCTGAGCACCGGCTAGCTTCAGAGGGGATCAGTCTCAAGCAGACTCCCACACTTTTGTGAGTTTTACCTCCAGGAACCCCATGAGGTTTTCACAGTGCAGGTCAGAGAAAAATCCCCTAGTCTTTCTGACAGGGAGAGGGGAAAAGTAAACATTTGGAAATATACCAGAAATTTCTGTTCTCCTTAACAAATGCCTGCTCTCACGGGAAAGTATTTTACCAGAGTCTAACTGATATGGGGGAAAGGAAATAGCTAACTCCAGGCAACTCTAGCCTTCCTTTCTCACCTAAGAGGTGAAAAGAAAAAGTTGAGAAGCACTTATGAAGGTCATAGCCCAGGGGCACAGGCTCACTAAAAAACTGAGATCTAATCATAAATTTATAGAACACTTTTTCTCCCCCACATCTTACCAATATATCAATACCAATACGTTTCCTGAATGATAATGGGAATACAACTGAAAAGAACTGCAAAGCTGAGACTGTTTAAGAAGGAGTCTCTAGAGAAATCCAAAACAACAAGAGACAAAAACTAAGACACCAGAAGAAATGTTAGCCTCTGATGACTACAGCTACAGTAAATTGAGTAAATACAACCTTACCCCGGAGCCAGATAAACATAAAACTTCAAACAAAAGGCCTATTTCTTTCAGTTCCTTTTACCCCATACTTCATGTCTGGCTTTAGCATGCAAAAAAAACACACTCTGAAAAGACAAAGCAAGCATCACAACCAGACTCAGATATGGCAGAAATTTTGGAATTATCAGACTAAGGATTTAAAATAACTATAACAGAATGCTAAGGACATTAATGGAAAAAGAGGACAACAGGCAAAAACAGATGGATAATTAAGCAGAGAGATAGAAACTCTTAAGCAGATGTGTCCTAAGCAGGTGGGTGCCTACCTCCCAAATGGGAGGTCCCGGGTTCAGTTCCCGGTGCCTCCTAAAGAAGGTGAGCCGAGATAATGAGCAGACACAGCAAGCAGACAATGAGCAGACAGACAAGGGAGCCATCTCAGGGGTGGTGGGGGAGGAAATGATAAGAGCACTGTAACAGAAATGAAGAATGTCTTTGAGGTGCTCATTAGTAGATGGGACACACTAAAGAATCAATGAGTTTCAAGTTATGTTGATAGAAACTTCAAAAAAACTGAACTGCAAAGAGAAAAAAGAATGAAAAATAAAACCAGAACAGAATATCCAAGAATTGTGGGACAATTACAAAAGGTATAACATACACATAATGGGAATCCCAGAAGGAGAAGAGTGAAAGGAACAGAAGAAATATTTGAATAATGGCTGATAATTTCCCAACAATTAATGACACACACCAAACCACAGATCCAGAAACCTCAGAAACATCAAATAGGATTAATTCCAAAAAATCTACCCTTAGGCATAACATATTCAAACTGCAGAAAATCAAAGACAAAGAGAAGATCTTGAAAGATTGGGGGGGGGTGTGGGTGCAGAGGAACTTACCTATAGAGAAACAAGAGTAAGAATTACATTAGATTTTCCTTCAGAAACTATACAAGCAAGAAAAGTGTGGAGCAAGATATTTAAGGTGTTGAAAGAATACCACCAACCTAAAATTCTATATCCAAAAAAAATATCTTTCAAAAGTGAAGGACAGGGAAGTGGATGTGGCTCAAGAAGTCAGGTGCCCGCCTACCACATAGGAGGTCCTGGGTTCGGTTCCCAGTGCCTCCTAAAGAAGATGAGCAAGACAGTGAGCTGACACGATGGGCTGGCATGGCGAGCTGACTCAACAAGATGATGCAATGAGGAGACACAATGAGGAAACACAAAGAGAGACACAACAAGCAGGGAACAGAGGTGTCTCAAGTGATTGGGTGCCTCCCTCCCACATGGGAGGTCCCAGATTTGGTTCCCAGTGCCTCCTAAAAAGAAGACAAGGAGACACAGAAAGCACACAACAAACAGACACAGAGAGCAAACAGTGAGCGCAAACAATGAGGTCGGAGGAGAAATAAATAAATAAAATTAATCTTTTTTTTAAAAAGTAAAGGAGAGAGAAGCAGATGTAGTTGAAGCAGTTGAGTACCCACCTCCCACAGGGGAGGCCCTGGGTTCATTTCCCAGTGCCTCCTAAAGAAGAAACAGACAATGAGCAAATAAACAACAAGCAGACAACAAGCAAAAGCAATAAGCAAACAGATGGGGAGCCATCTTGGTGTGGGGGGCGTGAGTGAAGGAGAAATACTTTCTCAGACAAACAAAAATTGAGGGAATTTTTCAACAGTAACTCTGCCTTGCAAGAAATGTTAAAAGATTTTCAGAGAAAATAAACTCAGATCTATATAATGAAAGGAACAGCATTGGGGCAGGAATAGATGAAGGTAAAATATAATCTTTTATTTTTCTTATTCTTAAGTAATCTAACAATAATAGTTTGTTCAAAATAATAATAGCAACAATGTAATTAATGATAGTACATAGATGAATGAAAAGAATGCCAGCAATGTTGGATGGAAGGGAAGAATTGGGATTACTTTCTTATAAGGTACCTGCACTATCCATGAAACTATATAGTGTTATCAGAAAATGGACTTAGATTAGTTGTAAATATATATTGCAAACTCTAGGGCAACCAGTAAAAGGATTTTTTTTTTTTTTTTAAGTATAAGATATGCTAAGAGAGGAGAGAAACTGGAATCATATAAAATACTGAAAATGAGGCAAGCCAAAAAAAAGAGTGGAAGACAAAAAAAAAAAAAAAAAAAAAGAAGCAAAAACAAGGGCAGTGAATAGAAAATAGTTACAAACATGGGAGATATGAATCCAATTATATCAGTAATGACTCTAAATATGAGTGGTTAAAATACAACAATTAAAAGACAGAGACTATCAGAGTGGATAAGAAACAAAACTTAACTATATGTTGTCTACAAGAACCCCACTTTAAATATAAAAACACAGACAGATTAAAAGTAAAAGGAGACTTCCAGGAATATGGTGGACTATTAAGACATGGGAATCTCTTCCCCTCCAGAAAAATATCTAGAGGACAGGCTGAACACCCATGAAAACAATCATCTAGAGTTTAGGACAGCAGGCGAAGGCTGGACACTGCCCAAAGGAGAGAAGGACAAAGGAGGGAAATCGCCACCACAGAACCGTGAGTTGAAACCAGCGGCTGCTGCTGCCAGCACCCTCCCCCACACCAAAGACACTTTAGAATTCTCGGGCGTCTGGGCCAACAGCTACAGACAAAGGGGGCTCCAGGGATCTACCACCCCAGGAAAGGGGAGAGAGAGGGACACAGCCTAAGGCAGACTCAGCTTCTGACCCACAAATTTGGTCTACTGTGTCCCACGAGCCCTTCCAGGCCAGGTGACACCACACAGTGGTTTGCCCTGGGAGCTGATGAAATACTGGAGAGATCCAACCCTCCCAATCTCCCTCTCTTCTGTCCGGGACTGGTTGTTGAGGATGCCCCAGGAAAGGGAAGAGAGAGGGACACAGCCTAAGGCTGACTCAGCTTTTGACTCACAAATTTGGTCCCCTGTGTCTCAAGAGCCCTTCCAGGGTGGGTGGGGCTGTGCCATTGTTTGCCTTGGAGCCTGCAAGAGGCTAAAGATATCCCAATCTCCTCCTCTACTAACAGGGACTGATTGTTGAGGACTCAGAGGGGAGTGGAAAAATTTCCTAGCCGGGATAAGGGAGAGGGCTGCCAGAGAAGGCTGGAGAACTGTCTCAGAGAAAGTTTGAATTAAAAGGCTCTAGGGAAGCGGCTGTGGCTCAATCAGTGGGGCTCCCGTTTACCATATGGGAGGCCCCGGGTTCGGTTCCTGGGGTCTCCTGGTGGGGGCAGGCCCGCCCGCACGGCGCGGTTGGCTGACCCAGCGAGCACAAGCAGCAAGGGGGGGATAAATGAATAAATAAAATAAATAAATAAATAAATAAAAGGCTCTTAGCCTCCAGACAGGAAGTTCTATTACATTGATCTGGTCTGTGATGCAACAAATACACTCCCACCAGGCATTGAACTGAATGCTGCCAAAGAGCGCCATCTCCTGGCAGATCAAGGAGGTGCACACAAGAATATTAAAAATAAGTAAGACAGGCTTTTTCTGGCTTCTATACCCTCTCTGCCCAAGGCCCTAGGAAGCGACTCTATGACCAATTACTGGGTCCAGTGCCCAGTTTTAAGCAACCAGCAGGACAATCCTAACAATTCAGGTTGAGCCAAAAACCAAAGAGTAGTGTTAACTCACAGCCTCCTGCCACTAAATCCCTACAAAAGAGAAAGAAATTGAGCATCTGAGTAAACACATCCTAACCAGATGCCTAGATATCAGCAAAAAATTACAAGTCATACTGTAAAAACCAACCCATTTTTGGTATTTTACATTAGGACCCCTTTGGCTAACTAATACAGAATTTGGTACCGAAGAGTGGGGAAGTGCTTTTGCATATACCAAAATGTTGGAACAGTTTTATAAATGGGTAAGGGGTATGTTTTGGAGGAATTGTGAAATGCTTGATGGAAAAGGCCAAGATCGCTTTGAAGAAACTGTTGATAGCAATATGGACGCTAAAGAGACTTTCTATGATGCCTTAGAAGTAAATGATGAAACTTATATTGGAAACTGGAGGAAAGGCGATCCATGTTTTAAAGTTGCAGAGAACTTAGCAAGATTAACTCCTGGT
>JAKSZT010053769.1:10987149-11032106 GCA_026826555.1 Tolypeutes matacus | reverse complement strand
CATATTTGTTGTGACACAGACCAGATCAATGTGATAGAGCTTCCTGTCTGGGGGCTAGGAGCCCTGTGATTCAAACTTTCTGAGACAGTTCTCCAGACTTCTCTTGCAGCGCCCCCCTTTTCCCAGCTAGGAAATATTTCCACTCCCTTCTGAATCCTCAACAATCAGTTCCTGTTAGTAGAGGAGGGGATTGGGAGGTTTGTATATCTTTAGCCCCTTGCAGGCTCCAAGGCAAACAATGGCGCAGCCCCACCCAGCCTGGAAGGGCTCTCGGGACAGGGCAGACCAAACCTGGGAGTCCAAAGCAGGGTCAGCCCCAGGCTCTCTCTCCCCTCTCCCGTGGTGTCCTCAACAATTAGTCCAGGCTAGAAGAGAGGGAGGTTGCGAGGATCGGATTTCTCCAGTCCTTTCCAGGCTTCCAGGGCAAACCGCCGTGTGGAAGGGTCCGTGGGGCTTTGCAGCCCAAATTTCAGGTCAGAACCTGAGTCAACCTAAGGCTGTGTCCCTCTCTCTCACCTTTCCGGGAGTGGCAGATCCCTGAAGCCCCCTTTGTCTGTGGTTGCAGGCCCAGGGGCCCGAGAATTCTGAAGAGTGTGGGGGAGGGTGCCGGCAGCAGCAGAAGCTGCTACTTGCAACTCACAGTTCTGTAGTCGCGATTTCCCTCTTCTCTCCCTCTCTCCTTTGTGTGGTGTGCAGCCTTCTCCTGCTGTCCTAAACCCTAGAGGATCTTTTTCGGGGCTGTTTCAGCTTGTCCTCTAGCTATTTTTCTGGAGAAGAGATTCCCGTGTCTTAGTAGTCCGCTTCTTCCCGGAAGTCCCCCTCATTTTTTCACTTGCTGTCTGCTCTCTCTGTGTCTGTTCATTGTGTGCTCTCTCTGTCTGCTCATCTTCTTAGGAGGCACTGGGAACCAAACCTGGGACCTCCCATGTGGGAGGGAGGCACCAAATCGCTTGAGCCACGTCCTCTCCCTGCTTGTTGTGTCTTTCATTGTGTTTCCTCCTTGGGTTTCCTCGTTGCGTCATCTTGTTGCATCAGCTCACCACACCAGCCCATCGTGCCAGCTCTCCACACTAGCCCATTGTATCAGCTCACTGTCTTATTTGTCTTCTTTAGGAGGCACTGAGAACTGAACCCAGGACCTCCCTTGTGGTAGCTGGGTGCCCAACTGCTTAAGTCATATCTGCCTCCCTCTAATGTATTTTTTTTTTTTAAGCATGGTACTTTACAATTTTTAATGCATTAATACATCAGTGCATTGGAAAAAGTACTGAGCGTCTACAAAATAGCTTTACGTTTTTAAACAAATGAATGTGACTTTTTCACTTACACAAGCATTAGGCTTTTCAATTTTTTCACAAAATAAATATCTCAATTGTTTTAAACTATAAACTCACTCTACAGTGTGCCACAGTGATGAACTTAGGAAACAGTTATATACTTATAAGATCCTAACTTAAGTGTTTATTTACACTGACATATCCAATATCACCTAGTCTGAAAGGTGAGCAAATGTGACCTTTTCACTTACACAAGCATTAGGCTTTTCAATTTTTTCACAAGATAAATATCTCAATTAAACTATAAACTCACTCTACAGTGTGCCACAGTGATGAACTTAGGAAACAGTTATACACTTATAAGATCCTAACTTAAGTGTTTATTTACACAGCCATATCCAATATCACCTAGTCTGAAAGGTGAACAAATGGTATTCAGAATTAACTGAATTTGTGTCAACTAATAACTGGGAATGGTATAGATTTAAAGCAATCACTTATAAACATGTACTGTAACTTAGTCTAAACTGGGAATTTCCTTTGCCCCTCTCTATGGCATGGGAAACTTTAAAGATCAACATGAAACAGATAGGAGCCATTGCTAAGGTAGATCTTAAGAAAAACAAGGGAGAAATTGACAAGATATGGAGGTAATATGGCTTCAACTAGTACTGAAATCAGATTTTTAGGTCCTAAAACATTGCTTTTTAAACATTTCCTTTTATTCTGGAACAGAAATTGGAGAAAGGACAATTCATTCAGAAAACAATGACTCAATTCAGGTTGTTACTTTACATTTAAGCACTACTCAAAAAGTAGGCATAAAGCAAGTGATTCCTGTTTCTAATGTATTTTTAATCTCATCCATTGTGTCTTTCATTCCCATGAGCTCTGTTACTTTTCTTTGCAGGCTTTCAAATTGTTCTTTATGCTCATCCAGTATCTTTTTAATATCCTTTATCTCTTTAGTCATATTTTCCTTCATTTCTTTGAATTGGTTAGGCGATTTGTATCATTATCATTGATTAGTTGTCCTAAATCCTGTATCTCATCAGGATATTTGATTTGTTCTTTGTCTGGGCCATCTCTTCCTGTTTCCTAGTATGGCTTGTAATTTTTTGCTGACGTCTAGGTATCTGAATATGTTGGTGAATTTACTCTGATGGTCAATTCTCTCTCTTGCCTAGTGGTTTTTTTTTGTTTTGTTTTGTTTTTTTAATGGATCTTCTTTGATATTCTGATTCTTTAAAATTACCCAGCTTAAGTTATCAAAATCGAGCCAGGGACTCACTAATGGGACACAGATTTTCTTCCAAGAGTTCAAGTTAATAGACACCTAAAAGTAGTTTTCATCCTTGAAGTATCCTGGCCGGCCAGCAGATAGTGCTTGTCAACAAACCTTTCGGTGGAGGTGTGTTTCTGGTCTGGACAGAGTCGAGATTCAAAGCAGGCTCTGCTGGCTGAATTCACTGAATAGAAACCACTTTCCACCCTTTGATGCACCCTCCCTCTTACCTTGTAATAGCTGACAGCGTGGAAGACCTCTCTTCCCCTCTTAGTCAGCTGTAGTGAGCCAGGAAGGGTTTTATCCAGGCTTAACATTTTGAGGATGGGGGGTGGGTGCCCTTTCCAGTTGCTGTGGGGGTTTAGTGACTCATGTTTGTTGTTTTGGGTTCTTCGTCGCTATGTCCCTCGCCCTCCTGGGTGTTGCGCAGCACTGTCCTGGTCTGCTGACTCCCAAAGCAGGCTCCTCAGACAGATTTTGGCCCTTCCTCCTTTTTTTGGTAAGAGAGTTGAGCCCTGCTTGCCTATTCCGACTCTATCTTCCTGGAGCTGTGCAGTGTACTTTTAAATTATCTAGAAGTCGAAGTCTGAAGAGAAATTTTAAATATATATATACCAATCCAAATAAAAATGAAAATTGCAGGACACATAAAACTAAACAACAGAAAAATTGTAGGACACAGCTAAAGCAGTGCTGAGAAGGGAAATTTAGAGTACTAAATGAATACACTAGAAAAAAGGAAAAATCTCATCCATCATCTAAACTTCCCACTCAACAACATAGAAAAGAAGAGCAAAATAAACCCAAAGTAAACAGAAGGAAAGAAATGAAAATGTTAAGAGCAGACAGTAGAGAAAATCAGTGATACAAAGAGCTTATCCTTTGAAAGCTTCGAAAATTTGACATACCTCTACCAAGACTGACAAAGAAAAAAAAGAGAAGATTCAATTACCAATATCAAGAATGAAGAAGCAGGCATCATTACAGATCCTGCAAACCTTAACAGGGTAATAAGGGAATATTACAAATAACTCTACACACATAAATTTAATAACTTAGACAAAACGGATCACTTCCTCAAAAAAACACAAAACTGTCATAATTCACCAAATATAAAATAGATAATTTGGATAGCCTTATAATTATTAAGGTAATTGAATTCATAATTTTAAAACTTCCTAAAAAGAAATCTTCAGACTCAGATGGTTTTACTGGAGAATTCTATCAGAAATTTAAAGAAAAATTAACATCAATTCTACACAATCTCTTTCAGAAAATAGAAGAAGAGGGAACACAACACAGTTCATTTTATAAAGCTGGTATTACCCTTATACCAAAGACAGTATAAGAAATAAAACTACAGGCCACTCTCCCCCATGAATATAGATGAAAAATCCTTTATAATATTAGCAAATAGGTTTCAGCAATATATGAAAAGAATTATGCACCATGATCAAATAGTGTTTATTCCAGGAATGTAAAGCTGTTTCAGTATTTGAAAATAAGTCATTGTAATCCACCAGATTCATAGGCTAATGGGAGGAAATTGAGTGTTTTGACCAAAGGGCAACATAAGGGATCATTTTGGTGATGGAAATATTGTGCATCTTGAATGTATCAATGTCAGTATTCCAGTTGTGATGTGTATATAGTTTTGCAAGATGTTAATCATTGAGAGAAACTAGGTAAAAGGTATAGGGATTTCTGAATTATTTCTTATAACTGCATGTAAATCTATAATGATCTCAACATGAAAGGTTTATTTACAGGGAAAAAAATGAAACTCTCAACCAAACCTATAAAATTGAGTAGTCCTTTGTTCCAAATATGTTAAAAAGGAAAGCAGATCTCAAAGTTCAAATTAGAAGTGATTTTGATGTGGCTATTTAAAAGGTGGTTTGTCTATGATGATTTACATCCTTTAGTAAAATTCATTTTCTATCATTTCTTATTTCACTTCAGAAAAATTAGGTTTATTTTTTGTTCCTTGGCATTTAATTTCTATTTAAAATTTAATAAGAACATATCTTGATTCACTTGAGATCTGAATAACATGCTTTGCAATCTTAAATAGGGAAGTAAAATATTTGTTGGACTACATAAGTTATTCAGCACTTAATGGGAGAAGATAGAAGTATTTAAAATGTGAAAGATTAAACAATGAATGTACACTTAATAATAGAACTGATTAAGTTTTTGAAAGCAGTTTTACCTAACAATGGTCCTTATGCTATGATATTTACATTAGTTTGTATTTCTTAGAGACCATTCTTGTTTTATTGCTAAGTTGATAATAAAGCTTAATAGTGAATGATTCACCGTGATAATCAAGGAGAAACTTCTAAGTTTTCTTCCTTGTACTTATTAAGCTGTTTAGTGTTAATAAAACATCAGTTTGAAAATTTTATTGTACTAACATTAAAAATAACATAAGACTTGCCATTTTAGCTATTTGTGTACAATTGCATGGTACTAATTATATTCATGATGTTGTGATACTATCACACAACCTTTTTTTCACCCCAAACAGAAAGTCTGTACCTACTAAGCAATTACTCCTCATTCCATCTTCCGCTAGCCCCTGTTAACTTCTAATATACTTACTGTCCATGTGAATTTACTTATTCTAGATATTTCATATTAGAGAAATCATACAATATTTGTACTTATGTGCCTTGCTTATTTCACTCAGCATCATGTTTTCAAGGGTCATCCATGTTATAGCAAACATAAGAACTTCATTCTGTCTTGCACATGAATAATATTCCACTGTATTTATATATGGCAAACTATTTTCCACAGCAACTGTACCATTTTACATGCCACCAACAGTGTTCAAGGGTTCCAATTTCTCTGCATCCTTGCCAACACTTCCTTTCCTTTTGAAATAAAAATAAATAAATAAATAAATAAATAAATAAATAATTTTTACAAGATAGCCGTCCTAGTGGATTGTAAAGTGGAATATCATTTTGGTTTTGATTTACATTTTCTTCATGGCTAATGATGTAATATTTCTTCATCTTTCCATGTGCTTACTGGCCATTTGTATATAATCTTTGGAAAAATGTCTCTTCAAGACCGTTGCCCGTTTTTAGTAGGGTTGTTTTCAAATATGAATTTGAAAAATAGTAATAAGGAAAGTTTTTGACATGTACAATGTACAGAAAGAAACAGTTCTGTGTTTTATTTGCATTTTACTACTATTTTATTACCTTTTTTGTGTACATGTTTGTATTAGTCAGCCAAAGGGGTGCTGATGTAAAATACCAGAAATCTGTTGGTTTTCATAAAGGGTATTTATTTGGGGTAGAAGCCCACAGTTATCAGGCCATAAAGCATAAGTTACTTCCTTCATCAAAGTCTGTTGCCATGTGTTGGAGCAAAACAGCTGCCGACGTTTGCCAGGGTTCAGACTTCTTGGGTTTCTTTCTTCCTGGGGCTCTGTTTCTCTCTGGGCTCAGTTCCTCTGTTTCCTCCACAAGGTCATCTGTAGACATGAGGCTCTCTAGGCTTTGCCTTTCTCCACAAGGTCAGCTGTAGACTATCAGGTGAACAGCTCGTCTCTTTTCCAGGGCCTTCTCTCCTTCCTCACAACCAAGCTCCTCTGTGTGTTCACTTCCCAGGGCTCCAGCATTAAATCTTAACATCAGAACTCCAACATCAAAGACTCCAACTCTGTCCTTTGCCATGTCTTTTATCCTTGAGACCCCACCCACCAAGGGATGGGGCTCAACACCCTACTGACGTGGCCCAACCAAAGCCCCAGTCACAACTCAGTCATGCCCAGATGAACAGACCAGTCTACAAGCACAATCCAATATCTATTCTTAGAATTCGTAACTATATCAAACTGCCAAACTGCTAGTGTTCATCCATATTTATATTTGCCTTTCTACACAAAGGAATTGAGGCAAGTCAGATTAAGAGTAAAAACAAAATGATATTGAGATGTAAATAAAAAATGTACTGGCTGTTTGTGTCAGTCCTTTTGCTTGTTTGACTTTGGATTTATTCTTTACCACTTCCCTTTTCTGTTTGTTTCTAAAGGGAAGGTGATCCCAGTAGACTGAATTTTCCAATCAGCTGGCTTCTGGGAGGGACTGGCAGGGTTTTGCAAAGCAGAAGGAAAGGAAAGGCCATGGTATTTCTCACCCTCTCTCTGTTCCTTAGGTAGTTTATCTTTCATTGCCTGTGTCTCTTTGGTAGTGCCACCTTCTGCCAGACAGGCCTACTTGTTTTTTCACCATGTGCCCTGCACTTGGACTCTGGCAGCATCATTCCTTTCTCCCTCTGTTCCATAGGCCTAGGTATGGTTGTAGCTTTCTGCTCTGCCTCACAGTCCCCTTATGTGTTTAGTATAGTTAGAATCCTTTGATATCTGTTGTCTTTAGTATCGTAATAATTATATCCTTTTCATTTTTGTGTACTTTGAAATAATCAGGCTAGTTGATAAAGTCTTGTTTTGATAGTATTTATGTTCTTATATGCCTTTATTTGATTTCTTACCCCAGAATAGTGAATCTTAAAGCAGAAATAGGACAACCTTAAAGAGTTTTATTTCCTAAACCTGACTGGCACATCAGGCTTGACAGTGATACCACATACTTCAGCAAATGTTCATTCATTTAAAAAATTTGTTGAGTGTCTACTGTGTGATGAAGGACTAAGCTGGGTAAGGTGAGACCAAAATGATGGATACAATATGGTCTCTACTGTCAAGGTGCTTTTAGGTGTTCTCAGCAAGGGTAGATATTAGGGAAGGAGTTCCTATTGCTAGCACCTTCAGTGATGGGATTTATGGGAAGTATAACGGATGCCCATATAATATATTCATATAGTTCCCAAAAATATATACTCTCATGAAATGTAAACATAAAATTGCATTGTGAATCTAGAGAAATGGGTAGTTTGAGTATATTTGAAGAAACCCCAAGTTCAGGAAACCAGAGTTCTTGTTCTGGTTTTATGTATGGAGCAAGGTAGTTGTAATCTCTTAGTTTTCTCTTTTTTAATACTTTATTAAAACAAAATTTAAAGGACCTTTGTATTTAATGATTAGAATGTTGTTAAAGTAAAATTATCACATAGTTCCTTCTCATTATTCTCAACTTTTCCTTTAATAGTTATTTCTAATCTTATTTAATCAATACTTAGACTGTACCTTTATAATTCATTTCACACTTCTGCTTGGTGTCAAACCTCCTGGAGATTCAGCTTCATTTTTTTGGTAACATGCCAGTGAGTCACCCTGATCTATCCAGCCCAGTTTCCTGCCTCTTTAAATATTATGAAGGAGGTGACTGCCAGGCCAGAAACAGAGATTCAGCAGTTATCTTTTGGGCTTCTTACTAAAGGATTTATATATATCTATAATTCTCTCTTATTTACCAAATACTATATAGCTCTTGATTGAAAGTTCTTAATAAAGAAATGTCTCTTTTCCCCAGTTTTCTCATTTTGAAAATTTTCACACCTATACATTTTTTAAAAAATTGTAATGTAAATGTCATATATTCTTCACTTGACTCATCATTTGCTGACATTTTTTTCTAATTTGCTTTATCTTTCTTTATCTCTCTATCCAAATATATATTCTTTTTTGGATATCATTTGAAATAAGTCAAATATATCATGACATTTTACCCCTAGATACTTCTTACTAGAGTATTTCTTCTCAATTTTTTTCTTTGTACATTTTCATTGAACTAGAATATTTAAATGCTCATGATGAATGATGCAGAAGTTGCACTGCTTAGAAAGTCTCCTTTCTCCATCATCAGACTTCCTCCAAACACAGTTTCCCCCTCATATTTATTTTATTTTCTGAAAAATTTAAAAACTCTTTGATAAGCCTTTTCTGATCACCCGCTACTACCACCACTCCTCTCACCACACCTTTCTGATATTAAGTAACAGAATCATCAACAAATTTATCATTTGTCCTTACATTATTTTTTTCTCCTGGTGATCCCAGATTAGAGCCTGGACTACTTTTTCAGTCCAGGATAACACTAATACTCGTTACCACGTGTTGAGTACCTAATAGGTGCTAGCTGCCTTTGGGAAACCTGAGAAGAGAGAATTCTGAGGAAGAACCTCATAATTATCATCCTTGCCAGGTAAATTCTCTGAAAAAGGTTAGAAGATATGGTTTTCCTCACCTTTTCTCTGGAAGAAATTTAAGTCAGAACTACTGCTGGTGTGCCTACTACACTTACCAGGTTCTTGGCATCTGCCCTGGACTCTCAGCTCCCCTTACACTTCAGTTTGCTTGGAGGTTCCAGGTTTCTCGTTTCGGTACTTCATTGAATCTCTTACTTGCACAGCTAGCTTCTTCTTACCTTACCTGCCTAATCCACAGTCTTTACAAACTGCTTAAGAAACTCAGGGTGAATGGGTTCCTTACAGAGAGACTAACATTTTGAACCAGACTATAAATCTGTTTTATTGCATTAGAAAAGTGAGATTTTCCCCACATTTACAACTCTAAACTTCCTTTAGGAAGCTCTGTATGCAATGCTATTGATTAAAACAACTAGGCTTTTCCTATTTGTGGTATGAATGCATTCTCTCTACTACATTTTCTCTTGGATGACACAGTAATTGTACCCCGTTTTCCTTTAAACTATAAAAATACAAATATTAAGTGCTCTATCAAAGTCTAATATGGCTTATTCTGATTTATTTCCCTAGCGGACCTGAAAAGAACAATTGCTGTCCTTTTGGATGACATATTACAACGCTTGGTGAAGCTGGAGAACAAAGTTGACTACATTGTTGTAAATGGCTCAGCAACCAACACTACCAATGGTACTAGTGGGAATTTGGTGCCACTAACCACAAATAAAAGGATAAATGCCTCAGGCAGCATTAGATAGCAGTTGAAGATCACCCTGTGCTGCTACATCACCATGGATTTTGTCCTATGGCAGAAAAGCTTTTTAATCGCTAGTTAGGACAGAGTATTAATTTACAATGAAAGCTCTACACATTTTTAAGGAGTAAGCTGGATTCATGGAGCTCCAATTCTGTATATAAAATTTTAAAAGTTATTAGTTTGCTTTCAGGCAAGTCTGTCCAATGCTGTACTATATCCTTAAAGGGACCTCAGTAACATTTAGGTTGATGTAGTAAACAGGTAGGCAACCTTTGCATAAACCTTCTGTGTTTGAGGTCAAGCTGAAACAGAAACACTGAAAGACATGGATTCATTTCTGTAATATATTTAAATACACAATGTTTTTCAGACAAGTGGAGAATATTGTCACTGAATCATTCTGTCATTTGTTCTCAATAGATGTAACCGTTAGGCTAATGCTATTAGAAAATATGCTCACTTCCTGTACTATATTTTGTTAGATTATGAGCAGAGAAAGGAAGTTAATGTTAAAAATAATGTTTAAAAATCATGACCCAAAGAATGTCTTCATTTGCACTACCTTCAGAATAACTGAAGGTTAATAATTGTATGTTTTTAAAAATTGCATTTGTAATTTTAAAAATTGCATCTTGAAATGGGTAGCAGCCACTGTCCGTAACCTATTCTAAATCCGGGTAATTTAATTAACAAATGAATAATCTCTAATCTCAAACATAACTTTTTCTTATATATATTCTAAGGAAAAAACGATATTTTTATGATGAGATTAAAAATAAGTAAAGACTTTTCATATACATGAATTTTAATTTAAAAGAAAGCACATTATTTCTGTATTTGGGTAATTTTGCTTTTATTATGTTGCGATGAGGTGAATTGAGATATTTGAGAGACTGGGACTCTTGAGAACTTTAGTCAGATGTATATACTAAAGATATGTGTGCCACATTAAATTGCTTGGAAAATGTCAACATGATTTTATGTTATATAAGAGTATCCTGCTTTATGAAATTTTGAATTTGCATAACAGATACATTATACTTGTTTTTAAAAATACTTAACATTTAAAATATTTAAATTATGAAGATTAATTATCATTTCAGGAAAATATATTGTATATATAGCACAAGTGTTCCTAATCTTGAGTATTTCTAGTATAGAGAAAGTACACCTTTATTTAAATTTCCCTTGTAGCAAATCTTATTGCTGAAATAATTCCCTAAAATTTCATAGTATTTATTCTCTATAATAACTGCTTAAGTGCAGCTTTGGATTTAGACTATATTGAATTTAATTTTGGATATTGTATTGCTCATTATTAAAATATGCTACCGTATGTAGTAGCAATAGTTCTAATATTTTATTAAAATAAGTATGAGAAAATAATTATTTCATGAAAGGTTGCTTTCCAAACTTTTTCCTCTATACTCTACCTTTATGTGAAGAAATTAAATATATACCATTGCCAAGTAAAATTTGGAATAATTGTCAGGCTCTTATTTGTTGTGAACATTTTTGTTTTTGTTTTCAGGGATGAAATAAAATACATTATTTGTAATTACAAAGTGTTATAAACTTTTTTCTTTAATGGTGGTTGCGTATTTGGTAAATTATTAAAAGGAATCTTAGATAATTTTTGGGTTTATTCCATTAATCCAGGATAATTTTTCAAACTGAAGGTTATCCCATAGTACTTCCTTGGTGCCTAGGCTAAGATCAAATAGTTTGAGTCCAGGGACAGATGGGAACAAGTCTGGGGATTTACTGTTGATTTTTTTATTTTTAAGTCAAGCCTTAGTTTTTATTTCTTTTTAAGGACAGATCATATTCTACTTTTTTTTTTTTTTAGATTTTATTTATTTATTCATTTATCCCCACCTTGCTGCTTGTGCTCGCTGGGTCAGCTAACCACGCCGTGCGGGCGGGCTTGCCTTCACCAGGAGGCCCCGGGAACTGAACCCGGGGCCTCCCATATAGTAAACGGGAACCCTACTGATTGAGCCACAGCCGCTTCCCTATTCTACTTTCTTTTGAACTTACAGAATCTGTCTCATCTCGTTTAATTACATCTCAGAAGCTAAAGTTTGAAAATCAGCAGCTTACATAGGTACCTCTGCTTTGGTTTCATTGCAAACAATGTTCTGTTTGGGTTTTTTGTTTTGTTTTGTTTTGTCTTGTTTTGTGGGTTTTTGGATGTCTTCTCTGAATTTTCTGCACATTGAAATATTTCATATTTAAACATAAAAAATTAAAATAATGAAAGGAAAGTTTGAAGATAGATTTTGAAGGATCTTGAATGCCATGCCTGGGATTTTCAACTTTTTCCTCCGGGCAACAGCAGTGTTTGAGCAGAGTGTAGTCTTGTCAGAGCCATGCTGTAGGAAGACGACTCCTAGCCACCTTGTGTTCAAGCCTGTTGGAGCAGCGTTTTCTGCTGCCTCTTATTGGAAGAATCCTGATTAATCCAGTGCCCTCACCCAGTCCTCTGAGCAGCCTCTGCAACTTTCCGGGCTCTACAGACTCTACCCCGTCTCCCTCAGCAGATGGCTTGCCTCCTATATGATCTATAGTTTACATTATAGTTTACACTTTGCACTGCTCTTTTTCTTCAGCATATGAACATACATAATAAGCCTCTCACTAAAAAAAAGGGAGGGAGGGAGGGAGGGAGGGAGAAAGGAAAATGATCTGTTTTTAACTAAACACTACCCCCGCCCCCAAGATTGCTCCTTCATCTGTCTGCTTGTTGTTTCTGCTCGTTGTCTGCTGGCTGTGTCTGCTGTGTTCTTTAGGAGGCACTAAGAACCGAACCCAGGACCTCCGATGTAGGAGGTGGGTGCCCAACCGCTTGAATCATATCCACTTCCTGCTCATTGCATCTGCTTGTTGCATCTGCTCGTCATCTTTAGGGGGTGCCGGGAACCAAACCCGAGACCTCCTATGTGGGAGGTGGGTACCCAACTGCTTGAACCACATCCACTCTCCTTTAACTAAACACTTTGAGCTGAATAGCTATCAGTGTACCTACATTGTTTTCCTTTTTTATTAGAGAAGTATGTACCTGAAAAGGACACAGTGAAACAGACAAAAAAATGAGTTAATTTAAACCTGTCTTGAATGATTGTTAAGAACTTTTGGTTGGCAAAATGGTAGGGTTCATTGTTTGTTAGAGAACTCAAGAGCTAGAAAGTGAGAGAGGAGAAAGAGAGAGATGAATATGAAAATGAGACTGAATACTGAGAAGCAAAATGGGAGGAAAAATAAAATCATTCTACCCAAGGATAACCCTGCCCATGCTCTGTTGTTTTTTTTTTTTTTTTTCCAGTGGTTGAAATGAGAGCTTAAGTACTTTATTTATTTATTTATTTTTTTGGTTGCTAATTGTAATTTTTTTTTTTTTTAACTTTATTTTGTACATTTAATAATTGACCATGCTCTGTTGACTTCTCATTTCCACTTAAAAGTCCAGAGTTCCACCATGGTCTCCAAGGTTCTAATCTGCCCCTGGCTGTTTCCCTGACCTCACCTCTTACCCTTCTCCTCTTTCCTAATTTCCCTTGGGTCATACTGACTTTATCTTCCTAGGACATACAAGCCTGTTTTTGCTTTCAGACTTGATAGTCCTTTACCTGCAACTCTCACCCCCAGATAGCTTCTTCCCTACCTCATATTCAGGTTTTTGCTCAAATGTTACTCCTTAAGAAAGTTGACTCTGACCGCCTGTGTAAAATAGCATGCCTCAAGCTTTTTTTTTTTTTTTTTTTTAACCATTTTTACTTTCCTTCATGGCTTTGATATTCTCAACATGAAATTGTGTACTAATTTATCATGTTTTTAGTTTTTAGTTTTGTTTTTCTGTAAATTCTTAGACTCTAAAGTCCATCAAGGCAGGGATTTTATTTTGTTTAATGATATAACCTGTACATCTAGAACTGTGTCTAGCACATAAGGTGCCCAACAAATATGGTAAAAGAATGAGTTACTAAACCATTGTTCGCTTTTTTCTACGTGCATCTATACATATGTTTATGTATTTTTAAATGATACTATACATATGAACAAAAACATATCATGAGCCTTTTTCCAAGTCAATATGTATATGATTTTCATGATTATTCCATTGTGTGACTATATCACAGTTGAGATATCCTTTCAATTATTACTCATTTAGGTTTCAGATAAAAGATTTAGACCTAAGTGTGGGACAAATCTAAAACCTGTCCTCTTTCCATTATTCCATGCTGTCATTATTTTAGAAGCTGAGGGCTAAAATAATAAAGTGTAATTAATATGCATATAGGGGAGACAAAAAAAAAAAAAGTGGTAAAATATCTCCACTTACATAGCAATGGAAAAGGACATAGCAAATCCAAAATAGGTGACCATCCTCAGACTTTGTTTTATATCATGATTAGCAGACTAGAAGCATTTTGCAGTAGAGGGAAGTCGGGAGAAAATGTACAGTGGATAAGCCATAATTGGGTTAAGAGCGGGGAGATGATTGGGTTAGTGGTCAGGTTTGTGCTTAATCAGATTGAGTTTGTAATTTTAAAGCTTAAGTAAGGAAGTTAAAGCATAAAGATTTTTTAAAAATTTATTTACCAATGTCAGTGTCTTTCAGAATGACCTTAGGACCTCATGTAGTCCTCCTTTGGTCAAGCTTAACTTCATACTGCTTCAAAGTGTTTGTAGTGGTGTCTTTCATTTGAATAAATCACTGTTTTTCATTTAACTTTCTCTGCTGCTTAATTCATCCACCCATCCACCCTTCTTTAATATCTACTAGTTTGTCACCCAAAGGAATAAGCTATAGCCCTGGGGAGTCTTTTTTTTCTTTCTTTCTTTTTTAATGGGAGGTCCCAGGGATCGAACCCAGGTCCCTCCATATGGGAGACGGACACCTGACCATTTGAGCCACATCTGTCCCCCCTGGGGAGTCTTTTTATGTGGGAGGGTGATATGGTCGATGTGATATCAAGACTTGAGGAAAAGGAAGTATTTTGAACCACTCGTGTTTAGGAATTTACATATAACATTCGGATATGCTCAATTTTGAGATAAATGTTCTTGTTTATCTTCAAATGATGTCTAATGAACATCTGAATATTTTGTGATGAATGGGCATAATTTAAATAAGACCTTAAACTTTTTAGTCTAGTTACTTCTATGCAAAGTCATTACATTATAAAATACACATTTTTTAAAGATGTATTTATTCCCCCCATAAGCATTTTTGAAAAACTTTTAATTCTGAAATAATTTCAAACTTACAGGACAATTCCAAAAATAATACAAAAATTTACCCTGTGTGACGATATGCATGTTTGTTTTTTAAGTTCACAACTTTTACTATACAATTATTGTTTATGTATGTTCACGTAGGAATGGCATACTCAAAATTTAAAATGTAAAAAAAAAAAAAAAAGCTTACAGAGAACTCCAACATATCCCCCAACCCATATACCCAGATCCACCAATTTTTAATGTTTTGCCACATTTACTGTATCATTCTATCCACCCAATTTTCTATTTATCTCTTTTCTAAACATTTAGAGTAGGTTGTATACCTCACTCTCCTCGAACACTTAATATTTCCATGCACATTTCCTAAGAACAAGGATATTCATTTGTGTGACCATGTTAAGTGCAGTTATCAAGTTCAAGAAATTAACATAGATAAAAAGCTTACAGTCTGTACTCCACTTTTTTTTTTTTTTAAGGAGATACCAGGGATTGAACCTGGGACCTCATACATGGGAAGCAGGTGCTCAGCCACAGAGCTACACCTGCTCCCGTGTACTCCACTTTTTTCATATGTTCCAGTAATGTCCTTTTGGACATTTTCTCCTCCATTATTAGACCCAGTCTGGGATCATGTATTGCCTTTAGTTATTATTGTCTCTTTAATCTCGCTCTTCTTTTAAATTGTGAAAACATACAACATGAGCTTTCCCTTCTCAACCACTCCCAAACACACAATTCAGTATCATACCCACAATGCTGTGTTACTTTTGCCACCATCCATTACCAGAACTTCCCCATCACCCCAAACAGAAACCCTGCACCCATAATGCATTAACTGCTTCTCTTTCTTCTCTCCCATTCTGACAACCTGTACTCTCTGTCTCTATGAATTTGCACACTCCAACTATTTCATACAAGCAGAACCATAGAGTATCTGCCACTCTCTGTCTGACTTATTTCACTCAACATGATGTCTTCAAGGTTCATTCTTGTAGCAGCATGCATTGGAATCTCATTCTTTAGGGCTGAAAAATATTCCACTCTATGTAAACACCACATTCCATTTATCCATTCTTCTGCTAATGGACTTCTGAGTTGCCTCCTTGCCCTGGCCACTGGGAACAATGCTGCTATGAACATTGGTGTACAAATATCAGTCTAAGTTCCCCTTTCAATTCTTTTGGGTATAAACTTAGAAGTGGGATTACTGCATCATATGGTGGTTCCATGTCCAACTTCCTGAGGAACCGACAAACTGTTTACCATAGTGACTGCCCTATTTCCCATTCCCATCAATAATGTACTAAGATTCCTATTTCTCCACATCCTCTCCAGCACTTGTTACTTTCTATTTTAAAAATAATATCCAGGGGAGCAGATGTGGCTCAAGTAGTTGCGTACCTGCTTCCCACATTGGAGGTCTGGGTTCAGTTTCTGGGGCCTCCTAAAAAAAACACACAAAAACAAACAAGCAAAACAAATGAAAAAACCAACTTGGGAGCCAGTGTAGCTCAGTGGTTGAGCACCAGCTTCCCACATACGAGGTCCGGGGTTCAATCCCCAGCCCCTGGTACCTAAAAAAAAAAACAACAACAAAAAAAAAACATTCTAGTGCCTGTGACGTAGTAACTCATTGTGGATTGATTTGCATTTCCCCCATGACCAATGCTGAGCATCTTCTCATGTGCTCATTAGCCATTTGTATATCCTCTATGAAGAAATGTCTTTTCAAGTCCTTTGCCCATTTTTTGTAGTGGACATTTTAGGAACCATTCTTATTTCTTTCTATGCATATTTTTCCAGTATATTCTTTGTAGTTACCATGGGGCTTAAATTTAACATCCTAAATCTCTAACAGTCTTGTTTGGTTTGATACCAACATAACCTCAATAGTGTGTGCACACTATGTTCCTATACTCCTCTGTCCCACACCTTTATGCAAATTTCATATTTACATTTTAAGTCCAAAACCATTGATTCAGCATTACTATTTATGCATTTGCCTTTTAGATCCTGTAGGAAGTAAAAAGGAGTGTGGTGGTTTGAAGCTGTATGTACCCTAGAAAAAGATGTCCTTAAATCTAATTCATTTCTGTGGGTGTGGACCCATTGTAAGTAGGACCTTTTGTTGAAGTTAGTTCAGTTAAGGTATGGCCCACCTCAGTCAGTATAGGTCTGTCTCCTCTTACTGGAGTCCTTCGTTATAAGCGGAATAAAATTCAGACAGAATAGAGAAATCCATGAAATCAAAAAGCTGAAATTCAACAGAACCCCAAAGAAAACAGGCCAGAAAATGTCACCATGTGCCTTGCCATGACAAGCTATGGACCAAAGATCACTAGCAGCCAGCCCTCAGGATGCCACAGTTATCAGGAAGAAAGCATTGCTTTGATAATGCCTTGATTTGGACTTTTCCCCAAGCTTGAACTGTAAGTGAATAAATTCCCATTGTTTAACCCAACCCATTGCATGGTATTTGCTCAAGCAGCCAAGGAAACTAAAACAAGACCTGAGTTGCCCATGATGAACTGAGTTTTGTTTTACCCACCAATCCATAAATTGGATGTGCACAGCAGTACTCCATCATCAAATGGAAGTGGTCCATACAAGATTGGGGTCGAGCAGGCTTGAACCAGATTAAATATGGTTTAAGGATGGTTAAGTATGGTTAGTTACATTTGGAAGTGGCCCAAAAGCCCATGGCCCCCATTCCTGCCACATTACCCTCTCTTTCCCAGACCACAGCTATTGCCTCTTAGGGAGTTCTCCATGACCAGGGAAGAGAAAATTTGGATCTGGTTGACAGTTCTGCACGATATCAAGGTACTACCATAAATTGGACAGCTACAGCACCAGGGCCCCTTTATAGGATGTCCCTGAAGGATAATGGTGAAGGAAAATGCTTCCAGTACAAAGAACTTCAAACTGCACCTAGTTGTTCACTTTGCTTGGAAGGAGAAATTGTCAGAAGTGCATTTGAATACTGATTCATGGACTATGGCCAATGATTTGGCTGGGTGGTCAGGGACTTGGGAGGAAAATTGGTGACAAAGTGGTCTGAGGTAGAGATATGTGGATACATTTTTCTGAATGGGTGAAAAACATGACAATATTTGTGTCCCATGTGAATGCTCACCAGTGAATGACTTCAGCAGGAAGGATTTTAATAATAAAGTGGATAGGATTCTGTGGATACAAGTCAGCCTCTTTCCCTAGCCATTCTTGTCATTTCCCAGTGGGCTCATGACTAAGTGCCATGACTAAGATGGTAGGCAGGGAGATTATACATGAGCTCAGCAACACTGACTTCCATTCACCAAGGCCAACCTGACCACAGCCACTGGTGAGTGCACAATCTGCCATCAGCAGAGGCAACCCTCAATCCCTGGTATGACACAATTTCCTGAGGTAATCAGTCTGCTACCTGGTGGCAGGTTGATTACATTGGACCACTTTTATCATGGAAGGGGCAGAGTTTTGTTCTTACAGGAATAAATACATACTCTGGATATAGATTTGCCTTCCCTGCATGCAATGCTTCTTCCATAACTACTATCTGTGGACTTAAATTCTGTAATGCCTTATCCACCATCATGGTATTCCACACGGCATTGCATCTGATTGAGGAATCTACTTCACAGCAAATGAAGTGCTGGATTAGACACATGCTCATGGAATTCACTGGTCTTACCATGTTCCCCATCACCCTGAAGCAGCTGGATTGATAGAATGGTGGAATGGCCTTTTGAAGATTCAATTGCAGTACCAACTGGGTAGCAATACCTTATAAGACTGGCGCAGTACTCTCCAGGAGGCTGTATATGCTCTAAATCAGTGTCCACTCTATGGTGCTGTTTCTCCCATATCCAGGAATCAAGGGGTGGGAATGGGAGTGACACCATTCAATATTACTCCTAGTGATCTACTAGAAAAAATTTTCTTCCTGTCTCCACAACCTTACGATCTGCTGGTCTACAGCTCTTAGTTCCAAAAGAAGGAGTGCTTCTACCAGGAGACACAACAATTACACTTAACTGGAAGTAAAGACTCCTGTCCAGCCACTGTGGGCTCCTCATGCCTCTGAGTCAACAGGCAAAAAAGGGAATTACTGTACTGACTGGGGTGATTGATCCTGATTATCAATGGGAAATAGATGTGCTACTGCACAATGGAGGTAAAGAAGTGTTTGCCTGAAATACGGGAGAGCCTTTAGGATGTCTCTTAGTACAACTGTGACAGTTTGAGATTATTTTTGTGAAACCCAAAAATAAAAAGATTGTTTGTAAACTATTCTTCTGAGTGTGATACCTTTTGATTATATTGGATTCATTTGAGGGACTCTTGATTAAATTACCTGTTAAGATTAGAACTTTGATTCAACCATGTCAGTAAAGTGTTACTCAAGTTGATTCTCCACCCCCTTGGTGGGCTGATATATATACAGACACTCACTCAAGAAGACACACAGAGGAGAGAACTTTGTCATTTTGATCCTGCCATGTGACAGAAAGGAGAAGGCTCAAACAGCTAAAGCACCGGAAAGAGAGATGAGCCATTCGCCTGATTGTTTGCAGCCGACCTTGGGAAGAGACCAGAACAACTGAGATTGCTATAGAAAGCCCAGAAAGAAACAAACCCTATGCTAGGAGAGAGAGGAAGCCTGAGAGACAAGCTTTATGTCAGTCTGCAGCTGAGAGAGAGAGGAAGCCCAGAGGGGAAGACTGAACCTTCGCAGAGATCAGTGACCATCTTGCTTCAATGTGATAACTGACTTTGGTGAGAAAGCAACCTTGAGTTAGACTCTTTAAGTTTTTACCCCAAATAAATACTCTTTATAAAAACTAACAGATTTCTGGTACTTTGCATTGGTACCCCTTTAGCAGACTAATACAACAACCATGCACTGTGAGTAAAGGCAATGGAAAACTGCAACAACCCAATCCAGGTGGAAATACTAAAGGCCCAGAAATTTCAGGAATGAGGGTTTGGGTCACCCCACCAGACAAAAAACCAAGACCATCTGAGGTGGTTGTTGATGATAAAGGGAATATGGTATGGGTGGTGGAAGAAGATAGTTAGAAATATGAATTATGTCCACAAGACCAGTTGCAGAAATGAGGACTATAATGGTCATAAGTATTTATTCTTTGTTTTGTTATGAATATGTTTGTATATATACATAAAGCAAATTTCTTTGTTTTCTTCCTTATCCTATCCCCTTATATGACATGTTACATTAACTTTATGTATGTTACAGGATATCAAGTTTAAAAATGAATATTACCCAAGGACTTGCACCTTCTTCTGGGTAAAGAGTTAAAGTATTTCCAGTTGTATGCAGGAGAGTTGAATTATGTTAGATGAAAGTATAGTTGTTACTGTTTTTATTTAGAAATTAATTATGGTTTAAGGAAATGTGTATGGGTACCAAATGGATAAGGGATGGACTGTGATGGTCAGGTTCATGTGTCAACTTGGCTAAGTTGTTGTGCCCAGTTGTTTGGTCAGTTAAGAAGTGGGCTGGGAAGCGGATGTGGCTCAATTGATAGGGCTCCCATTTACCATATGGGAGGCCCCAGGCTCAATTCCCGGAGCCTCCTGGTGAAGGCAAGCCAGCCCACGTGGTGTGGTGAGCTGACGCAGCAGGATGACCCAACAAAGGGAGACAAGCAGACACAGAAAAACACACACCAAATGGACACAGCAAGTACAAGCAGCAAGGGGGGATAAATAAATAAATAAAATCTTTAAAAAAAAAAAAAAAAAAGGAACTGGGCTATTTGTTACCTTGAGAATATTTTGTCCCTTTAATCATTAATCAGTTGATTCATGATACAGATTAATCATTATTAATCATAATGCAAGTTGATTGCATCTATGGTGATAATGTCTACAATCAACAAAGGAAATGGCCTTCTGCAATGAGAAAAGTCTCATCCAATAAATTGAAGGCCTTAAAGGGAGAACTGATGATTTCAGCAATCAGAAAGAAGAATTTCTATCTTTATTTAAGCCAGCCAGCTGGAGTAACATTCATTAGAATTCCAACTTTAGCCTACCCTATGGAATTTGGACTTACCAATCCCCATTATCATTGAGCCATTTCCGATAATAACTCTTATAATATTTACATTCATGTATTTCCTGTTCTCTGTTTCCCTGGAGAACCCTAATACAAAGTTGCTATTTTAAGTTGTTATAGCCAACTGAATCAGGGTGGGTCTTAATCCAGATTACTAGAAGTTTTATAAAGAGAACCCAAGACTCATAGAAAACAGACAGGAAAGGACATTGCCATAATGCATAATGCCATTGTCATAAATGCAAGCCAAGAAATCCCAAGGTTTACCAGCAGCCAGCACCAGAGTGCTACAGTATTTTGGAAGAAAGCAAGCCTTGCCAATACCTTGATTTTGGATTTCTGTTAGCCTCAAAACTGTGGATTCAATAAATACTCATTGTTTAAGCCTACTTATTATGTGGTATTTGTGATAGCAGCCCTGGCAAGGGAGGACAGTTATTACTATTTTGTAGAACCCTTTTTCTGTTAGAAAAATTAAAAATAAAGACAAAAGGTTTAATTTTGCCTTCATTTATTCCTCCTTGAACTCTTTTTTATGTGAATAGTTTTTTTTAATTCCTTTCTAAATTTTTATTGCAATATTAAATGGTATTTTAAAAGAGGGGATTTTAAGTTCCATAAGACGTTTCTTATAAAGTGTATTTATATATCTATGTCTGTTTTCATCCTTGCCATGAACATATATGTTATAATACTAAGATAATAGTTAAGAATCATAATTTTCTGTTTTAAATGTTTGAGTTAATATTCAAAGTTCTTTTCTGATTGATTTAAATCTTTGTGTTTAGAATCACATAAAAACAAAACTAGAATATGGCCAACACTTTAGATTTTCAGAAACAATGTTTGTTGCTTACTTATATGCAAGTACTAATCTATTGAATTAATCTCACATCATATTACTTCTTACAAAATTCATTATTTGGTATAACCATGTTGTTTCATAATTCTACATTATTTCATTATTCTACATTATTTCAATTGTAAATCGTTCAAAATTCTTAACTGTCAGCTGAATTTTAAGCTAAAGGACCCATTTTATTTTCCACTATGAATTATCTGATGTGCAACTCAGCTGAAGAATTGTTTCCTCAGCATAAAAATATAAATACTAAGGAATATGTGATCACTGAAGACATGCCTACGTTTATGACACTGGTGAGTTTTATACACTGTGGCTTCTCACTTGCCCTACAAGCATTGCTGTATGAATAAATGATTCTTTTGTGATTTTTCATAAATAACATCTCCAGCATGAATTATTGGCATGCCTCAAGGGCATCCACTAGTAAAGACTCATTTCTCTATCATTTGGAACAGTAGATGAAATCTCTTCCATTTTCATTATGTTTATTTTATGAGTTCTCTCATGTTATATATCATCAGACCATCTAATAAAGGCTTTGCTACATAGGTGACATTTATATTCATTCTCTCCAGTATGAATTGGCTTAAATTGATGAAGTAGTCAAGATGACTAAAGGCTCTACGAGACTGACTCCAAACAGTGTTTCTTCGGTGAGTGAGTTCTCTAGTATGTATAAAGATTAACTCAAGGGTTGAAATTTCTTCCATATTAAAAACATTTATAATATGAGTTCTCTCATGTAATCTAAGGTCGGAACATTGACTGAAGCCTTACACATATATGGCATTCATAGAGTGTCTCTCTATTTGAGTTCACTCATATTGTCTAAGGTTACAAAAATAAACTAAGGTCCGCAGAAAGCCCAGTTCAGCTGGGATCCCGAGACCGTGGCCTCATACACGGCTCCTTCTTCTGGGGCTATCGTTACCCAGATTCCCGGAGGATTTATTTGCCAAAAATTCGCAGCCAACAGGTACTGGGCTGGGGGGCTCGCGATGGGCGGGAGCTACAGGTGGCGTGGAAGCAGCTGGAGGGGGGCCTTGAACTGGGGGCTGACTCTGGGGACTAGGGTCCGGGGCGGGGCCTCCGAAGGTGGGGCATGTGGCGGCGGGGAGGGGGCCTTCCCCACATAGATGATATTCTTATTGTATCTCTCCAGTGTGAGTTTTCTTGTTATCTCAGGACAGAACAAGTGAAGGCTTTCCCACATAGATGACATTCACAGGGTTTCTCTCCAGTGTGAGTCCTCTCAATCTTTTAAGGATAGAATATTGGGTGAAGGTGCTCCCACATTAATAACATTCATAAGGTTTCTCTCCATTGTGAGTTCTCACATGTTTTCTTTTTCTTTTTTTTTTTTTTTTTAAAGATTTTTATTTATTTACTTTATCCATTTTAAACCCCCCCTTCCCCATTTGCTGGGCAATTCTCTGTGTCTGTTTCCTGCCATCTCCTCCCATCCTCGTCCTCCAGTCTTCACCAGGATTCGAGCCTGGAGACCTCCGATGTAGGAGAGAGGTATTCTGCTGCCTGCGCCACCTCAGCCCCTGGCTTCTGGAGCTTTCGGAGCATCTCGTCTTGTCTCTCCCCTGTTATGTCATCATTCTGCTGCATGGCTCCTGGGGCCCAACAGCTCAGCGGCACACAGAGCCACTATATATTTTTTATTTTACCGGGAGTTCCCGGGGATCGAACCCAGGTCCCTCCATATGGCAGACGCACGCCAAACCATTTCTCACATGCAAAACTACAAGTGAAGGCTTTCCCACATAGATGGCATTCATAAAGATTCTCTCCAGAGTGAGTTCTTTCATGGTGTCTCAGGGCAGAAGAATAAACAAAGGATTTTCCACATAGATGACATTCATATGGTTATTCTCCAATGTGAGTCCTCTCATGTCCTCTAAGGCTAGAAGAATGGGTGAAGTCTTTCCCACATAGATGGCATTCATATGATTTCTCTCTGATGTTAGTTCCATAGTAATGTGTAAGGCCAGAGTTTTGAATAAACTATTAGATGATACTCATATGATTTACTTCTATTAGGAATTTGCTTTTGTTGATTAAAAGATGACTGAGTGCTTTTACAAATAGAATTATGAATAGGGTTTCTTTCCCATATCCCTTAACATATGTTGATTCACTCTGGATCTGTGAGCAAAATCTTCTGGCAATTGACTAAATGTAATGCCATTCTTTTGAGTATGAGGTTTCAGCTTCAATGACATGATGGTAGATGTGTCTTTACTGCAGATATGTTGCATGGACAACATTCCTTGTTTTTTAAGACCACTTTCCCTGCCTGAATTTTGGTTTGGAAAAATCCAATTCTTTCCCTCCACAATTCTTCTCCTTGCTCCAACTGGGAGCATACATCTGATTTGCAGACATCATGTCCCACTGAAACCAGATGACTGATATTCTACAGCATCACATCTCTGAACAGATTTCTCTGGGATGTGTCCAGAAGGGCCCACTCTTCCTGGGTGAATCCTGTAATTACATCTTTCCATTTTACTAACTCCACAACCCAAATAGACCAGAAATGCAAGGAAACCAAGACTGATTGATGATGCTTTCACCACATTCCAGTGCTCAGAGCTTCTTTCGTGCTCTAGAGAAAGGATCGTTTTCTTGGAGAACTCTCTTTTCATGCAGTTGATACTGTCATCAGTCCTGTAACAGTTTCAGGGCTGAGAAAAATGTCTGAATCAAGGCATCATCAGGCATTGTTTTGTCCCAGAAGACTGGCTGCTGGAGATCCTGGACTCCTCTCTCACGTAACAAGGCAAACGATAGCATCTGCTGGTCTCTCCCTTCTTTCCCAGGTTCTGTTCCCTTCAGTTTCTGGCTTCCTCTGGCTTTCTTTCTCCTTCTGTGGATTTTTCTCTCTGTCTCTCTATATTCATCCCCATGGGTCCCACGGGGATGAAGCTGTGTCCTCACTGTGGGGGCAACAGCAGAATCTGGGAAACATTTACTTTATGTAAAAGTCTGAGTTTCTGACCTACATCATGTTCCTTCTCTCTGAAGAACTTTTATCATTTCTTGCAAGATAAGCCTACTAGTAACAAAATCATCCTGTTTCTTTGTCTGAGAAGGCCTTTATATCTCCTTCACTTTTTATTTATTTATTTACATTTTAACTTGTGTTATTTTTTATTGGAGAAGTTGTAGGTTTACAGAAAAATCATGCATAAAACAGAAGGTTCTCATATACCACCCTTGCATTATTGTGGTAAATTTGTAACAATTGATTAGAGCACAATTTTATAATTGTTCTATTAATTACAATTGATGGTTTAACTTAGGGTTCACTGTATTATACAGTTCCATGAATTGAAATTTTTCTTTATTCTAGTAACATATATAAACCTAAAATTTCCCTTTTTATCCACATGCAAATATAAATTTCGTTGTTAATTATATTCACAATGTTGTATTACCATCACCACCACCTATTACCAAAACTTTTCCATCATCTCGAATAGAAAGCCTGTAGAATTTAAACATGAAGTCCCTAATCTCTAACCCCATATCATTACCTGTTAATCTATATTCTAGATATTGACTCTATGATTTTGCTCATTCTAATTATTTCTATAAGTGATATCATACCATATTTTCCCTTTTGTGTCTGGCTTATTTCACTTTACATGATGTCTTCAAGGCTCACACGTGTTGTCACATTTATCAG
The DNA here is from genome assembly GCA_026826555.1 of Tolypeutes matacus. NCBI lineage: Eukaryota > Metazoa > Chordata > Mammalia > Cingulata > Chlamyphoridae > Tolypeutes > Tolypeutes matacus. Next base: position 11,006,773 of record JAKSZT010053769.1, on the reverse strand, counting down.
AACATCCTTCTTTTTATGGCTGAATATTACATTGTACATAAATGCTACATTTTGTTTACCCAGATTCATCAGTTGATGGGCACTTGGATTGCTTCCATCTTTTGGCAATTATGAATAATGCCGATATGAACTTTGGTGTGAAAATATCAGTTTGAGTTGTTGAACCCTAAATTAGCCTACCCATAGGCCTTCATGGCAACCAGAGTAACGTAGAAAAGAAAATTTTCCACTGTCCCCTAAGTGTCCTATCTGAAAAGCACACAACCTCCCCTCCCTTGAACAATCCTGCAAGGACATCTTAACCCTGCAGCTATGCCCCAGGCTATCAGGGCGTTGTGTGCAAACGCTAGCTAACTGCCAAAATCACTTCTGTACATCCTGCTTGCTTGCAAACTGCGTCAGCAACCCCCTATAAAAGGGAGCCATTTTAGAACCTGGGGGCTGCAGTTCTCTCCTGCATGAGAGGTGCTGCAGACACCGTTGGCTTAGCTCAATAAACTTCATAAAAGTGGTTAAAGTCTGAGTGTGGTCGATCTCCTGGGTTATAACAGAGTCACTGCTTTCAAATCTTTTGTGTATATATGTAGAAGTAAGATTGCCAGGTCCTATGATAATTCTATACTTAACTTTCCGAGGAACTTGTAAACTATCTTCCACAGCAGCTGCACCATTTTTCATTCCCACCACCACCGAGTGTATGTTCCTATCTCCACATCCTCTACAATACTTGTAACTTTCCAATTTTTATTGAAGTATATCATTCATTCAGGCACAAACATAATAAGTGTATAGGGGGACGGATGTGGCTCAAATGGTTGGGTGTCTATCTCCCATATGGAGGGATCTGAGTTCAATCCCCGGGACCTCCTGGTAAAATAAAGAAAAATATAGAAGGCGTGCCGCCAGGCCCTGCCGAGCCATGCAGCAAGATGATGACGTAACAGGGGAGTGACACAAGGGAGAGCCAAGACAAGATGCACCAAAAAAAACAGGAACTAAGGTGGTGCAGATGGTAGGATCCTCTCTCCCACATCAGAGGTTCCCAGGATCGAATCCCAGCGAAGACAGGAGGAGAAGGATGAGAAGAGAGGGCAGGAAACAGACACAGAGAATTGCCCAATGAATGAACACAGAAAGAGCAAAAACGGGGTGGGGGAAGGGGGGATTAAAAATGGATAAAAGTAAAATAAATAAATAAATCTTTTAAAAAAAGAACTTTGAATGTGAATATATCTCAATAAAATTACTTTTAAATAAAAATGTATAGGAAAAGTTGTGAAGTTACAAAACAAACATGCATATCATCTCCTCCCTTTTTCTTTAATTTAGCACAGTACTCTCTGTAGGCTAGCTGAGGGAAGTAGAGGCCTCATTTCCCTGATGTAGACGGCTCTGGTTTTTACAGGAAGGGGTAGCACAGGCAACGCAGCGTAAGGGAGGAGGGCTGTGCCTGTCTTAGGTCGGAACTGTGCCCTGTAAGGAACTGCACCTGAGAAACAGTGTACCTTTCCCATTATGTGATCAGTCTTACCCGTCATTGGGAAGCATGGCAGCAAAAGGCCATGTCCCTGTCTTAGGTTGACTGATGGGTCAGTCCAGTTGCCCGTCATTGGCTATCCAGTCCAGCACCTCTGTGAGCGTTTTTGCCTGGCAAGTTTTATGAGCAGAGCAAACCCCTGTGCTAATGAGGCGTGCTTCTCAGAGAACAGTTAGGTTGTGCTTACCTTTAACTGTCTCTTGCGGTGTTTTGCCATGCACTCAGCAGCCTTAAACGGAGGAAGCAGTACACAGATGGTCTGTTGGCATGCCTTGATCAGCAAGGTGGAGCCGGTGGTAATGTACCTGAATGAGCCTGCCAAGAGCGGAGTCAACCTGATCTTTGACTAGCTGGATAATTCTTTTTACAACCCATGGCCCAAAGGAAAGTATTAGGAGGAAGGTTATCAGTGGGCCTAGTAAAGGGAGCAGGTAGTGGAGGATTCCATTGAATCCCCACGAGGGGTTTAGTAAAGCTGTTTCTCTTTCCCTATTTCTCTTTGCTAGCCCTTCTCTAAGTTGGGCCATGTTGTTTTTGATAAGGCCGGAATGATTAGCGTAAAAGCAACATTCCTCTCCTAAAGCGGCGCAAACTCCCCCCTCTTTTAGGAAGAGGAGGTCCAGACCTCTACGATTCTGGAGGACGACCTCAGACAGTGAGTCTAGAGATTTTTCCAAGTGAGAGATGGAGGTTTCTATACGGGCTAGATCTTCATCTACAGCAGCTTGTAGGTGAGAGACCTTGTTGTTGGAGGATGACAGATGTAGTCCCAGTGGCTAAACCTGCAATACCTAAAAGAGAAGCAATGGTGATAGCAGTAATAATTTCTCTTTTTTGTCTAGTTATGGTAACAGAAGGCTGATCGTCCCAATGCCGATAGAGGTTTTCTTCACGATGGTAAAGGACATGGGGGAGGACAACAACCAAGACGCACACCTCTCCGAAGCTATTAAGGGCTGATGTGGCCACACAAGGAGTGAGGCCTGATGAGGAGCACAGCCATTTTGCCCCTTTAGGGGGAATGTAAAATTTATGCTGAGATGGAGGGGATAAATGTCTTTTTTTTTTTTTTAAACTAGTAATATCAGTTTTGCTGCCTTGCCTTTCAAAGTTTGGAACAGTTCCCAAAAATAATTTTCACAAATAACATTGAATGTTATTAAATTTAGTGTCCCATGGTTGTGGGATGTATTTTCATTTTATCAATTTATTGAGCTGTTAGTAAATGTTGTATTACCAAAATTCCAGAAATAAGGATTACTGTTATTAGTGATTATGATTGAATTATTAATGAACTAAAATATGGTTGTGTTTTTAATAGGTTTTGGCATCCCTATAAGGGCCCGATCCTTTACAATTCTATAGGAATCATCAAACAACACAACCTCTGTAAGCTTATGACATATATGTCATTTGTCACTAAGTAGTCTGTTGTGAGAGGGACATGTAAAATTTACCATATTTTCTGATTTATATGGCAAAGAAGGGAAAATGAGAACATAAATTTGACTGTGATTTTTAGGTTGCATGCATACAGAACCATATCCAAAGAAGTAGGGCAGTTTATAAAAGGTAAAGTTAAATTTTCTGTAAGTTTCCCTTCTTCTTTCGGCTTTAAGGGTAGTTATAAGTTATAGGTCCTGGAAAATGGTGAGCTTGATTAAGATAAATTGGGTAAGACTCATTGCTCCAAATTAACAGCTCTAGAAGAGGTGGGTTGGTTATGTATGCCCAATAAGTGTAATTACGATGTGGTATCTTACTTGACCTAATACTTTACCTATAATTAATCCAGTGTAAAACCACCATGTCCATAGTTTAAGTCTTGGCAGCATCTTCAACTCTAGACTTGATTCTTCTGGAGGGGATCCACTGCTCTTCTCCTGTTTCTGTAATGATAAGAGCAAAACCTCGGCCCCAAAAGTTTACCTCTCCTTTTTCCCATTTATTGGTTGTTTCATTTTTCCAATATATTGGTTGTCCACATTTTTCATTTTCATTCCTTTTTTTTTTTTTTTAACCTCCCAATGTCTTTCTGCTGCTGTGGCATTAGAAATTTGTTGTTTATTAAGAAAATTTAAGGTAAGCAATGCTCTAGACAGGCCCATTATCAGTTTTTAGCTGTGCTGGCAGGCCCATTACTGCAAAACAATGTAATAAATGAGAACATACATGTGAGGCCTTTTCACCAGCTTGAGCAGTTGCCCAAATAAAATTAGAATATGTGTACCCTGTTACATGCACATACGGAAGGTAGCCAAAAGAAGGCACATGTGTAACATCCATTTGCCAAATTTCATTAGGATGTTCTCCATGGGGATTAGTTCCTGGAGAGAAAGTGGGGGCATTTATGGGCCCACAAGTAGGACATTGTCTAACAATCCTCTAACTTTCTTTTACTGTTAAGTGGGGATATTTATGACGTAAGCCAGAAGCATTAGTATGTGTAAGTTTATGATAATTAGCAGCAGATTCTTTATGAGCAATAAGTTTATTTACTAAATCATTTTGTTAAGTCATAGGGCCAGGAAGTTGAGAATGGGAATGAATATGAGTAATGTAGATTGTTCATGAACAGTTTTTGTAATTGTGGGAAAAGAACTTCTAATTCAGAAGCTGGAGTTATTTGAGCTGTTTCTATATGACAAACAACGTGACAAACATAAGCAGAATCAGACACAGTATTTGAAGGCTCAGAAACATCAGTTAGCAATTGAATAACAGCCATAAATTCTACCTTTTAGGCATATAAATAAGGTGTTTTCTAAGATTTTGTAGTTGGGCCCAAATAGCCTGCATTTCCATTACTGCTGCCATCAGTGTAGTAAGTTGGCGCAGCAGAGAGTGGTTGTTGTTTGACAACCTTAGGAAGAATCCATGAAGTACGTTTTTAAAAACTGTAAAAATTTTGAATTTGGGGAGTAATTGTCAATTGTTCCAATAAAATCTGCTAAGGCCACTTGCCATAGTTATTGAACTGCCAGAGCTGAGAAAGCTCCTGCTTTGTAAGGTCTAGTATGATTTTATCAGGATCTCTAGCCATAAGCTGTCTCAGGTGAATACAGCCTTTTGATATTATTGCTGAGATTTTTTCAAGATAAGTATGAAATTTTTTTGTATCTTTGTTGGGTAGGAATATCCATTCTATTATGCCCTCCTCTTGCCAAAGCATCCCAGTAGGGGAATGGCAAGATGGAAATATTAAAAGAGAAATTGGAAGATTTATAGTTATCCTTGTTAGTTGGCTATTTTGTACTCTTTTTCCAGCCATTTAACTCCTCTTTTGCTTCTGGACTTAAAATGCGAGGACTATTTAAGTTAGGGTTTCTTGTTAGGGTAAAGCATAAGTTGGAATTCCTAAAGTAGGCCATACCCAATTAATATCACCCAGTAATTTCTGAAAATCATTTAAAGTACATAAATTATCAGTTCGAAACTGGACCTTTTGTGGAGTTATAATATTTCTATTAATAGTATGACCTAAATATTGAAAAGGAACCTGTTTTTGAATTTTTTCTTCTGCTATTTGCAACCCATGTTGAGGAAGAATTTCTTTAGCCAGCTGAAATGATTGTTTCAGCTCTTAAGATTGCTCAGCGGCAAAAAGAATATCATCCATATAATGAATAATCATAACTTTAGGAAATTGTTTTTGTAAAATTTGTAATGGAATGTGAACAAAGGATTGACATAATGTAGGACTGGTTATCATTCTCTAAGGTAAAACTTTGAACTGATATCATTCAGTAGGAGCTGAATGATTAATAGAAGGAATAGTAAACGCAAATTTTTCTTTATCATTTGGATTAAGAGGAATAGTAAAAAACAATCTTTTAAGCCAATAATAATAATATGCCAATTTGTGAGTATTTTGCTAATTCCTGAGGAAGGGGCCAGCCTCCCCAGGAAGGAACACAACACTCCCTGGGCAGTACATTTCAAGGTTTATGCATCAGTCCCTGGGAGAGTGGCCAGCTCCTCCAGGGAGGAATACAACACCTTTTGAAATATACTTTATTATTTTTAATTTGTTACAAAACATCCTTGATGCGCTTACTATTTTAGTTTCCATTTATTATTATTATTATATATACCAGAGGTGGACTAAATCAGACAAACTTAAGTTAAAGCACCTGCCTTTTGATTTTTAGGCAGAGAGGTAGTTTTATAACACATATTTTAAAATAATTAAAATTATGATTAATAACAGTATACTTTTGTTTAATATTACACTGAAACATTATTAAATTTTCAGCAATTTTATACACCTTTAAAGCATTTATATGAACTTTTTATTTATACAACTTTGTTATAAAATTAGAAAATTTCTTTTAATTATACAATAGTTTTAAAGACTTTATTTAATTTATATCACATGAACTTAACTATTTTTAGTATTTTACCCTATTTTAGGTAAAAGACCAAATTATTTGTAATTGTTAGAAATAAAAGCTACTCTTCAGAATTTGACTTTGAGAAAGCAGGTTTGATCACTATGTTTCTTTTAAAAGTGATGACTTGTTTCTCCATGGAAATGATAAGGTTAAAGTACAAGAAATTATTTTGATAAAACAGACTTTCTTTATTGCATACTGATTATTTAGGAGAAAAACTTTGTGCAAACTTCCGTCAAAACAGACTAATGACTTGAGAAACCCTGAGAAAGAACAAAACTTTAACCTTGTTTTAATAACTTAGTCATTTTATCTTATGATAAAATTACTTTCTTTTAATAATAAAAGCACATTCTATATACCTTCTTTACTTAAGTTACCACAATGATTTTAGAAACTGTTTTTAAGCAAACTTCTGACAACATACAATTACCATCAACATTAAACAAACTTGTTAGAATAATGATTTAATTTGTTCATATCTATTTTTATTAGGGCGCAACAGAATGTGGGGGTTGATCTTCAAAAGAAATTAGGCTAACCGGTGACTCCAGGCGCAAACCAGCCTGCCAACCGACTTGGGAAGCGGCAGAGGCCTTTCCCCCGCAAGTTGAGGGGGGGCGGGAGCTAGATTGCAACACAGTTTCTCCCTCTGCAAGGAGCTGCTTAACGTCTGGGGGTGGTGGAGACATACCAATCATGTCCTGAATCATTCGCCAATAACTAAAGGCGGTGACAGGAATACGCTCGGGTCCAAAAACTTTATAGTAATCATTTAAACAATCATCTACTCTGTTCCAACATCGACTATCTATTGTGCCCTCTTCGGGAAACCATGGACAGGTTTTGAGTACAAATTTGAAAAATTCCACTAAACTTTTCTTTTTAACTTTAATTCCCCGCGTCTTGAGTGCCTCTTTTACCTGGCTAATAAATAGTGAATGTGAAGATTCTGCTTGTCCCATGATTAAAGAATGAAGTGAAATAAAGAATCTCACTTACCCGTCTGGAGACTGGAACCACGCCGGGGGACCAGACTGAAGAGGCGACGGGGTGAAAAGTACTCTCCCTCTTGCGCTGCGAGGAGCCTTTCGTCGGCTGAGGTGCTGGAGAACGTTCTCCCTCTGTGGTGAAGCGGTGTTCTTTTCTCGATTACAGGGAATCGTCGGGCCCCACGTTGGGCGCCAGTTGTCCCGGCCCGCGGGACATCAACGACGACCCGAAACCTGCCGAGAAAGAATGGTGGGACAAGAGACGCAAAGAATGACAGCAAGACAGTATTCTGATCAAGCTGCAAATTTTATTTGAGGGAGCAGGGCTTATATGCTGTTTGGAGAGAGGAAGTGAGTCGGGGTCGGGTGGCGCTCCGGGATTGGAGGGTGTTATTGCTGGAGTAGTGGGCAGATCTTACTTTCGCGCCCTGCGCCTGCGTACTTGTTGCATTCACCTGGGCAGTGGCGGGAACCGGAGAACAAAGGAGCAAGGAGGAAGAAGAACAAGGAAGTGACAAAGCAGATTTTGTGTCTGCGCCATGTTGTGGCGTCCGCCATGTTGCGCCATGTGACCACAGGTTGCTATTGCTTAGGTTGTTGGCACCTCTCTTGGCAGACTCCAGTGACGGCTCCCAACAATCATCATACAGGGCTCCCATACATCATCCTACCACCAACACCTTGCATTGCTGTGAAATGTTTCTTACAAACTATGAAAGAGTGTCGTCAAAATATTACTATTAGGGAATCAGATGTGGCTCAAGCGATTGGGCTCCTGTCTACCATATAGGAGGTCTGGGTTCAATTCCTGGGGCCTCCTGTTGAAGGCAAGCTGGCCTGCATGGAGTGCTGGCCCAAGCAGAGAGCTGGCATAGCAAGATGATGCAACAAAAAGAGACACAGAGGAGAAACAATAAGAGATGCAGCAGACCAGGGAGCTGAGGTGGTGCAAGAGATTGAGCACTTCTTTCCCACTCCAGAAGTTCCCAGGATCAGTTCCCGGTGCCACCTACATAGAAGACAAGCCAACACACAAGAACACACAGCGAATGGACACAGATAGCAGACAGCGAGTGCAAATCAACAAGGGCGGAGGGAGAAATAAATAAACAAATCTTTTAAAAATATATTACTATTAACTATAGCCCATATCTTACATTTGGTGTATTTTCCCCCCAACACACCAATTATTAACACCCTCTTAGTATTGTATAGTTGTTACAGTTCATGAAAGAATATTGCCGTATTTGTTCTGTTAACCATAGTCCATCTTCCACCACTGGATTCCCTTTGTCATACAGTCCTATGCTTTGTACAATCCATTCAAAGTGTACACTCAGTGGCTCTCATTTTTATCACAGAGTTGTGCTGTCATCATCTCAGTCCATTTTAGAATGGTTTCAGTACTCCAAAAGGAAAATAACACTACCCCCTTACATTCCCCTATTGTTGTCCCTTAGAATTGATCTATCTTCTTTGCCATGGCCGCAAAAATATGACACTATTGCTGTTAATTATCATCCATAAGTTACTACACTTGTAATTTTCCCGTGTATCATGATATTCTTAACACTTTGTAAAAGAAGAACATTCTTATATTAACCACAATCTTCATCCACCACTGAAATCACTATGTTAGGCATTCCCTAGATTATTCAATTGAAATGTCTTTTCAATTGACATTTACATCCACAGACTACCCCTTTCAGCCGCAATCACATTTATAAGTCAGTAGTGTTAGTTATACTCACTATAAATGTGTTATCAACTCTATTCATTCCTATACTTTTACAATAAAACTTAATAAAAATTCTAAATACATGCAAATAAACTAGAGAGATGGAAACAGAATAGCAGCGATGTATGGCAGGGGAAGCATAGAAAGACTGAGAGGTGATAAGGTTTTTTGTTTGTCTGTTTTTTCTTTATTATTATTGTTATTTGAATAATGAAAATGCTCTAATAATGATTGAAATGATGAATGCACAACTATGTGATTATACCAAATACCATTGATTGTACACTTTGGATGGATTTATGCTTTATTAATATGTATGAATAAAATTAATTTGTTAAAAAAAAAATCTGCATACCTTAAGCATCAGCTCCCATTCTCAACCCACATTCTATCTCCTAGTAACCTGTACTCTAGGGTTTACCTCCTTGAGTTTACTCATAATATTTGGTTCATATTAGTGAGATCATGCAATATTTATCCTCTTCCATCTTGTTTATTTCACTCAATGCAATATCTTCAAGGTACATCCATGTTGTCATATGCATCCCAATTTCATTTCTTCTTACAGCTGAATAGTATTGCATTGTACGTATATACCACGTTTTTATTAGCCATTCATCAGTTGATGGACACTTGATTTGGTGCCATAGTTTAGCAATTGTGAGTAATGCTGCATGAACATCAGTGTGCAAATGTCAGTTCGTGTCCTTGCTTACGGTTCTTCTGAATATTTTCCTAGTAACCAGATTGCTGGATCATATGGCAGTTCTATATTTAGCTTTTTGAGGTACTGCCAAACTGTCTTCCACAGAAGCTGTACCATTCTACATTCCCACCAATGGTGAAAGAGTGTACCTCTTTCTTCACAACCTCTCCAGCACTTAAAGTTTTCTGGATTTTTAAAATAATGGCCATTCTATAAAGTGCAAAATGGCACTTCATTGTAGTTTTGAGCTGCATTTCCCTAATAGCTAGTGATGTTGAACACTTTTTCATGTGCTTTTTGGCCATTTGTATTTCCCCTTTGGAAAAATGTCTAAGTCTTTTGCCCATTTTTTAATTGGGTTGCTTGTCTTTTTTATTGTTGAGTTGTATGAACTCATTATATAAGATGGATATCAAACCCTTGTTGGATATGTGGCATCCAAATATTTGTCCCATTGAGTAGGCTGCCTTTTTAATTTCATGACAAAGTTTTTTGAACAAAGCTGTTTAATTTTGAGGAGGTTCCATTTATCTGTTTTTCTTTCACTGCTCATGCTTTCGGTGTAAGATTTAAGAAACGACCACCTACCACAAGATCTTGAAGATGTTTCCCTACAATTTCTTCTAGGAGTTTTATGGTTGTAGTTTTATATTTAGGTCCTTGATCCATTTTGAGTTAATTTTTGTGTAAGGTGTGAGATAGGGGTCCTTTTTCTTTCTTTTGGATATGAATATCCAGTTCTCCCAGCACCATTTGCTGAATAAACTGTACTGGCCCAGATGGAAGCACTTGGCAGCCTTGTCAAAAATCACTTGATCTGGGAAGCCGATGTGGCTCAATTGGTTGGGCTCCCGTTTACCATATGGGAGGCCCTGGTTCGATTCCCAGGGCCTCCTGGTAAAGGCAAGCTGGCCGCGTGGTGCGGTGAGCTGGCACAACAATATCACGCATAAAGAGAGACAAGCAGACACAGAAAAATGCACAGCAAATGGACACAGTGAGCGCAAGCAGCAAGGGGGTGTAAATAAATAAAAATAAATCTTAAAAAAAAAAAAATCACTTGATCAGGGAGTGGATGTGGCTCACACAGTTGAGTACCTGCCTCCCACATGGGAAGTCCTGGGTTCAGTTCCCAGTGCTTCTAAAGAAGACAGACAGTGAGCAGACATTGAGCAAAAGCAATGAGCAGACAATGAGCAAAAACAACAAGCAGACAACAAGGAAGAAAAACAACCAGCAGACAATGAGAAAAAAAGTAGCAAACAATGAACAGACTACAAGCAAAAAACAAAATAAAACAATGAGCAGACAATGGGCAAACAAGCAGACAAGCAAAAACAAACAAGCAGGGAGCAGATGTGGCTTAAGCAGTTCAGAACTGGCCTCCCACATGTGAGGTCCTGGGTTTGGTTCCCAGTGCCTCTTAAAGAAAAAACAAACAGACAACGAGCAGACAACAAGAAAAAATAACAACAACAATGAGTGCAAACAATGAGCAAAAACAATGAGCAAACAGATGAGGGAGCCATCTCATGGGGGTAAATCACTTGATTGTTGATGTGAGGGTCTGTTTCTGACATCTCTATTCAGTTCCATTGGTCAATCTGTCTGTCTTTATGCCAGTACCATGCTGTTTTTACCACTGTAGCTAAACAATATGCTTTAAGTCAGGAAACGACTTTTTTCTTCTTTTTAAAGACATTTTTTACTCTTTGGGACCCCTTACCCTTCCATATAAATTTGTTGATTGGGCTATGCATCTCTGAAAAAGGACTGTTGTAATTTTGGGGGGATTGTGTTGAATGTATAAATTGCTTTGGGTATAATTCACATCTTAACAATATTTAGGCTTCCAATCCAAGAACCCAGAATGTCCTTCCATTTATTTAGGACTTCTTTGTTTTCTTTTAGCAATGTTTTATAGTTTTCTGAATAAAAGTCCTTCATGTCATTGGTTAAGTTTATTCCTAAATATTTGATTCTTTTAGTTGCTATTATAAAATGGATTTTCCCCCTGATTTCTTCCTCAGATTGCTCATTAGTAGTGTATAGAAATGCTACTGATTTTTGCATATTAATCTTGTATCCTGCCACTGCTGAACTTGTCTATTAGTTCTAGTAGCTTTGTTGTGGATTTTTAAAGGATTTTCTAGATATAGGACTATAACAACACTGAATAGCAACAGTTTAACTCCTTCCTTTCCTATTTGGATGTCTTTTGTTTCTTTATCATTCCTAATTTCTCTAGCTAGAACTTCTAGCATAATACTGAATAACAGTGGTGGTGATAATGGGCATCCTTGTCTTCTTCCCAATCTCAGCAAGAAAGCTTTTAGTTTTTCACCATTGAGTATAATGCTAGCTGTAGTTGTTCACATATACACTCTACCATGTTGAGAAATCTTCCTTCTATTCCTATCTTTTGGAGTGTTTTAAATCAAGAAAGGATGCTCGATTTTGTCAAATGCATTTTCTATGTCAATCCAGAGGATCATATGATTTTTCTTCTTCAATTTATTAATGTGGTTTATTACACTAATTAATCTTCTTGCGTTGAACCACCCTTGCATATATAAGATAAAACCCACTTGATCATAGTGTATAATTCTTTTAATGTGGTTTTGGACTTGTTTTACAAGTATTTTGTTGAGGATTTTTGCATCTATATTCATTAGAGAAATTGGTCTGTAATTTTCTTTCTTCATAATATTTTTCCCTGGTTTTGGTGTTAGGGTGATGAAGGCTTCACAGAATGAATTTGGTAGTGTTTCTTCCTGTTTAATGTTTGGGAAGAGCTTGAGCAAGATTGGTATTAGATTGTCTTTGACTGATTGGTACAATTCACCTGTGAAGCCATCTGGTCATGGATTTCTCAACTTTGGGAGCTTTTTGATGACTTTTTCAGTCTCTTTATTTGTGATTGGTTTGTGCAGGTCTTCTATTTTTTCTCTAGGGTCAGTATAGGTCATTCATGTGTTTCTAGGAGTTTGTCCATCTTGTCTACATGGTCTAGTTTGTGGGCGTATAGTTGTTCATAGCATCCTCTTATGATCTCTCTTATTTCTGTGGGGTCAGTGGTAATGTCCCTCCTTTCATTTCTCATTTTCTTTATTTGCATCTTCTTTCTTTTTTTCTTTGTCAGTCTAGCTAAGGGTTTGTTGATTTTGTTGATGTTCTCAAAGGGCCAACTCTTGGTTTTATTGATTCTCTCTATTGTTTTTTGTTTTCAATTTCATTTATTTCTGCTCTGATCTTATTTCTTTCTTTCAGCTTGGTTTGAGATTAGTTCACTGTTCATTTTCTAGTTCCTCCAGGTGTACAGTTAGGTCTTTGATTTTATTTCTTTATTCTTTTTAAAAATGTAAGCATTGAGGGCTATAAATTACCTTCTCAGCACTGCCTTTGCTGTATCCCATATGTTTTGATAGGTGTTGTGTTCTCATTTTCATTCATCTCAAGATATTTACTGAACACTCTTGCAATTTCTTCTTTGACCCACTGATATTTAAGATTGTGTTGTTTAATGTCCATATATTTGTGAATTTTCCCTTTTTCTGTCCATTTCCAACTTCATTCCATCATGATCAGAGAAAATGTTTTGTATGATTTCAAACTTTTAAAATTTATTGAGATCTGTCTTGTGACCCAACATATGGTCTATCCTGGAGAAGGATCCATGAGCACTTGAAATGAATGTATATCCTGCTGTTTGGGGTATAATGCTCTACAAATGTCTGTTAGGTCTAGTTCATTTATCATATTTAAGCCCTCTATTTATCCTCTGCCCAGATGTTCTATCCAATGCTGAGAGTAGTGTATTTAAATCTTCATTTATCATTGTACAGATTTTTATTTCTCCCTTCAGTTTTGCCAGTATGTGCCTCATGCATCTTGGGGCACTCAGAGTTAGGTGCATAAAGATTTATTATAGTTATTTCTTCTTGGTGAATTGCCCCTTTTATTAACATCTAATTACCTTCTTAATCTCTTATAACAGTTTTGCATTTAAAATCTATTTTGTCTGATATGCATATCACTTCTCCAGATCTTTTTTTTTTTTTTTAAATGCAAGTGGTTTTATTGGTGAATACCTTATATGGTAATAGTTTAAACTGTGAACAGTTAATATAACCCACATTATACTAAAGCTGTGGCATAAGGAAAATGTATGTGGGGACGGTGAGGAGGTAGAGGTAGGGTGCGAGAATGCTGAAAATTTATTTTTCCATAGCAGGAAAACAATATATAATTCTTTAAAAATCAATTGAGAAAAAGAAATAAGTGTATAGAAACACAAAGTAAGAGCTAAAAGAGTTGGAAATGCTTGGCTTTGGGGAGCAGAGCTTAAGGGTAGGACAGAGAACAGCTATTTTGCATAATAAGATGCATGGATTATTTTTTTAAACTATGAACATGCATTACTTGGTGGAAGTTCAAAACCACCCACACCTTAAAAATATACATTAGAATAATAGGAACTCTCAAACTCTGTTGGTGGCAATGTAAATTAGTACAATCTAATTTGGAAAACTCTTTGGCAATATCTATTGAAGCTGATTGTGCACATACCCTAGGTTCTAGCAATTTTGTTCCAACAGGAATGTGTACAGTTGTGCTTCAAAAGATATATAAGCCTGTCCACAGAAGCATTATTCATGCTAGTTGGGTTCCAGAAAAAAAAAAAGAACCACAAAATATACATCCACAATAGGGTAGATGTATATTCATAGAAGGAAATATGCTATAGTAATGAAAATGACCTCCTATTACCTGCCACAATATGGATGACTCTCACAAACATTGAATTGAGCGAAAGAGGTCAGTCACCGCCCTGACCAACCAGATCTTGATCCTATCAAGCTGTCTGTGGGCCAGGATCCATGGACCTGGTCTGAGAAGGGCATGAGGGTTCTCCTTGAATAGTATGGTGCTGTCTATGAAATCAGCATCCTAAAGGACAGGAGCCACAACCCTCCTCAGAGCAAAGGGTGCCATTTTGTTTTATTTTACACCCATAAAGCTGCTTTAGATGCACAGAATGCCCTTTATAACATGCAAGTCCTCCCAGGGCTGCATCATCTTACACAGATGAAACCCACGGAGAGTGAGGAGAATGATGCAGTGGAAGACAGGAAGCTGCTTGTTGGTGTGATTTCCAAAAAGCACACTGAACATGACATCCAAGTCATGTTCTCTTCATTTGGATGGATTGTCACGTGCTGGATATTGCAGGGAGCTGACGGCCTGAGCCACGGTTGTGCATTTGTGACTTTTACAACTAGAGCTGTGGCACAGACGGCAATCAAGGCGATGCACCAAGCACAGACCACGGAGGGACGTTCATGTCCTTGGTGGTAAAATTTGCTGATACAAAGAAGGACAACACAAGAGAAGCCCCAGCAGCTCCAGCAGCAGATGCAGCAAGTCAGCCTAGTATCTGTGTGGAGAAACCTTGCTGTCTAAATGCTCTTGGATCCCAGTATTTAGCACTTCAGCATTCTACCCCCTCTGAGAACCCCAACTCCCTGAGAAGCCTCACCCAGTGGGAGGGTCTAAATGCAATGCAGGTACAGGATGTGGCTGCACTAACTGCTGCACCCAGCACAGCTCAGAACACACCAAGTGGTGCCAGTGCTCGCTCTCACTCTCAGTCTTCTCCCCAGTTCAGGGTCCTCACCTGGCTCCAGCAGCAGCAACTCCATCAATCCCAGAGCCTCTCTTGGAGCCCTGAAGACATGAGCTGGAGCAATGGCTGGCCTCAATTGTGGCTCTTTGGCAGCGACGTCTCTTTCCAATGGCACTGGGAGCACAATGCGGCTCTCACTCAGTCTTTGTGGGGGTCCAGCAACATTCTGCCCTGGTGCTCCCCACTCTATACAACCAGAGTCTGTTGACACAGCAGAGTCCTGGTGCTGCTGGACCTGCTGCAGATGTCCATGCCCTTTGGGAATGCCGTGTCTGACAAGGTTTTTATGGACAAGCAGATAAACCTGAGCAAGTGCTCTGGTTTGGTTAGTTACCACAATCCTGTTTCCATTAAAACTGCCATTCCATCTATAAAAGTCTTTCAGAGCAGCAGGAAGTGGCCTAAATCACAGCCCAAACCTTGGAAGAAAGAGCAAGCCCCACTGAGCATGCTCAGTGAGAGGGGCTTCTGTGTCCTGCCATTTGTTCATCGTCGTGCCTCAAACGTGGATGTGGCATCAAATACATCATCCAAATCCCTGTCTCTTCATCTTCTGTGATGCTTGAACTCTCATCTTTGGCATTATTTTGACCTTTGATGATGGTGTGTATTTTTATTATGTTTGTTTTTCTTTATTATTATTTTTTAAATTCTTTCCTTTTTTTCTTTATGCTGCCAAATTGGTTTTGCTAGAACGACTGTTTAACGGGAACTATTTAAACTTGCATTTGAATATTTAAAAATTCTATTTGTCTAGAACTTCTTGAGATAACCACTTGATTTTGTGATTCCATTTCATTGTCATTGTCTTCAGAGCAGCCGTACTAGCACACACCACGTGGTGTTTATATTTCCGTGAACACACACCCAGCCCCTTTCTAGGCTCTTTTCCTGTGTGCTTAGTTTTGAAAACAAATTTGAAGTCAACAATGAAATAAAAGGTGTCACTAAACCTTTGAGGCTCCTGGGCACATTTTGGCAATATAGTTTGTGGGTCCTGAGGAGACTGCAATTATTCTTCTTATTTTTGTTTTCCTGAGTACTCAACTACAGAACATACCTGTGCCCCTTGACATTTTTGACCACAGGTTGCAATTTGGGCCCCGCGGCCCTTTTTCCTTCCCATAGTGACCCTAGGGGGAACCTCGGATTCCTCTTGCCCTGTCCTGGCCACCTCTGTGCTTGTTCCTTTGGTCTCCACAGCAAAATGTGATGCTTTGATTTTTGTGTGTGTGTGTTTTGATTTTTTTATGATTATGCTCAGAAAAACAAGTTTTGAATGTTTCCTGCAGTTTCTTCATACTTTTATATATATCCCCTAAACCTCTGTTTTGTACAAAAACTGACCAACTTAAAAGGTTTTCAAATTAGCCGTTTTTAATTGTGGTTGGGTTGATTATTTTTACCCAAGATCGTATTGTTTTCTTTTGTGGCAACTTTCTCCTCTCTTGTCCTAGAGCGTTTGCATGAGCACTTAGACTGTCACCTCCTGGAGCCTCCAGGCCTCATCAGGGCCTCAGGGGGCTGCTCTGCTCAGCGAGGGCTGGAAGGGGCATGGAGAGGCCCCAGGAGCAGAGGTAGGATGCAGGATGCGGCTGGGGGTGGGCAAAAGGGGCTTAGTGTTTTAGAGGAGGGAGGGCACGCTTAACCGCTCATAGGAGGCTCTACTTTGAGACCTTTCTTCTTTTTTAATGTAAGCATGAAGACCTATGAATTTCCCTCTCAGCACTGTCTTTGTTGTATCCCATCAGTTTTGGTGTGTTTTCTTTTCATTTTCATTCACCTCCATGTTATTTCCTAATTTCCATGTGATTTCTTCTTTGACCCACTGTTTGAGTGAGATCATGTTTTTCAATTTCCATATGTTTGTGAGCATTCCGTTTCTCCATTATTGATTTCTAGTTTCATCTCATTGTGGTTGGAGAAGATACGTTGTGTGATTTCAATAGTTTTGAATTTAATGAGACTTCTTTGGTGACCTAACATATGGTCTGTCCTGAAGAATGATCCATGAGCTTTAGAGAAAAATGTGTTTTCTGCTCTTGTTGAGTGAGTGTTCTGTATAGGTCTGTTTGATCTAGTTGGTCTATGGTATTGTTCAAGTCTTCTATTTCTTTACTGATCTTCTGTATAGAAGTTCTTTCTACTATTGAAAGTGTATTGAGTCTCCTACTCCTAATGTAGAACTGTTTATTTCTCTCTTAAAATCTGTCATTATTTGTTTCATATATACTGATGCTTTGCCATTCAGTGCATATATTTTATAATTGTTATGTCTTTTTGTTGAATTGACTCCTTAATCAGTATATAGTGACCTCCTTTGCCCATTAAGTTTTTTTAAAAAAACATTTTATTGAGGTTTATCATCCATACATGAACATTTATAAACCGTAAGGGTATAGTAAAAGTTGTGAATTTACAAAACACACATGCATATTAGCATGCAGGGCTCCTATATATTACCTCACCACCAACACCTTGCATTATTGTGAAACAGTTGTTACAAACTATGAAAGAGCATCATCAAAATATTACTACCAACTATAGCCAATATCTTGCACTTGGTGTATTTTCCCCCAACCCACTTGAATATTAACATCCTGTATTGGTATTATATACTTGTTATAGTTCATGAGAGAATGTTCTCATTTTTATTCTTTTAACCTCAGTCCGTCTTCCACCACAGGATTTATTGTGTTATACAGTCCCATGCTTTTTACAATCCATTCAAAGTGGCTCTCATAGTCATCGCAGAGTTGTGCTACCATCACTTCAATCAATTTTAGAATGTTTTCATTGCTCCAAAAGGAAAAATCCCATGTTCCCTTATATCTCCCTATTGTTTTCCCTTTGAATTGATATAGTATCTTCTTTGCCATTGCTGCAAAAATATTGTATTACTGTTAACTATGTCTGTAAGTTACATTAGTTGTATTTTCCCCATGTATCACATTCTTAACACTTTGTAAAAGAAGATCACTCTTATACTATTAACCACAATCTTCATCCACCACTGAAATCACTATGTTATACAGTCCTTCATTATTCTTTAGCTTCCTTTCAGTTGAAATATTACATCCACAGACCACCCCTTTCAGCCACAATCATATTTATAGAGCAGCAGTGTTATTCCTTTCCGCACATTTACAATAAACCTTATTAAAAATTCTACATACAGGAATTCTTTGAAACACTGTGCCAACTTGGATCAGGCTCAAGGGGGTTTCATTGCCTTTGTTATTTTATAATTCTGCTTGTAACATTTTGAGGGTCCAGTGTGGCGTGGAAAGGGTCAATAAGCTAATTCTGCACCCTCTGATATCTTCACCCCTTGTAGGAGAATCTTACATGTGTTAAGATTTTTTTTTCTTAACTTTATTTAGTACATTTAATAACTGAAAACATAAGCAATAAAAAACTAAAAAGCAAACACAGGGAAGCGGCTGTGGCTCAATCAGTAGGGCTCCCGTTTACCATATGGGAGGCCCCGGGTTCGGTTCCCGGGGCCTCCTGGTGAAGGCAAGCCCGCCCGCACGGCGTGGTTAGCTGACCCAGCGAGCACAAGCAGCAAGGAGGGGGATAAATGAATAAATAAATAAAAAATCTTAAAAAAAAAAAAAAAAGCAAACACAGATGAACAAATATATAAATTTCTCAATCAAATGCAATGGATACATGTAAATTTTTTTGTTGTTTTGTTTTTTGTTTGTTTTTTTGGTTTTTGTGTGTGAATCAAACAATATATTACACAATATATTTGGTTCATAGAAATGCATTCATACAGTATTTGTCCTTTTGTGTCTGGCTTGCTTCACTCAACATAATGTCCTCCAGATTCATCCATGTTGCCATATGCTTTATGACTTCATTTCTTCTTACAGCTGCATAATATTCCATCATGTGACTAGACCACAGTTTGTTTATCCATTCATCTGTTGATGGACACCTGGGTTATCTCCAACTTTTGGCAATGATGAATAATGTGGTTATGAACATTGGTGTGCAGATGTCTGTTTGTGTCACTGCTCTCAGTTCTTCTGGGTATATACCCAGTAGTGGTCTTGCAGGGTCACGTGGCAAGTCTATATTCAATTTCTTTAGGAACTGCCAAACAGTCCTCCATAGTGGTTGTACCATCCTGCATTCCCACCAACAGTGAAGAAGTGTTCCTATCTCTCCACATCCTCTCCAGCACTTGTAGTTCTCTGTCTTTTTAATAGTGGCCATTCTGACAGGTGTGAAATGATATCTCATTGTAGTTTTGATTTGCATTTCCCTAATGATGAGTGATGTTGAGCATTTCATGTGTTTTTTTGCCATTTGTATTTCTTCAGAGAAATGTCTATTCAAGTCTTTTGCCCATTTTTTAATTGGGTCATTTGTCTTTTTATTGTTGAGTTGTAACATCTCTTTATATATCCTGGATATTAAACCCTTATCAGATATGTGATTTCCAAATATTTTTTCCCATTGAGTCGGCTGCCTTTTCACCCTTCTGACAAAGTCCTGTGAGGTGCAAAAGTGTTTAATTTTGAGGAGGTCCCATTTATCTAATTTTTCTTTTGTTGCAC